>CM056574.1:130533782-131181639 GCA_029721435.1 Gymnothorax reevesii | reverse complement strand
CATCCACAAATGTGATAACTTGAATAAACAGCATAATATGGGATCTTCAAATCTGCATGAAGCACGATCTGCTCCAAACAGAATGTGCACACCTTTGGTTCGCTTTTAATACTTTTTCTGGATTAAAAATTAAAAATAGAAGAAAATCAATACCATCTGTTAGTGAGCACAAAAGTAAAGTTGATCATTTGTACTGCTCATGAGGTAATGCGGGTAATTCCTTCTGTTTAGAAGCGATGCTTCAGGACTATCTGAAAAGCATAGCATATAGGCATGATTTATAGCACTGTAGAGTCTGTGACCACAGACCTTTGTCTTGATGTGGAGAGACTGCCTTCTGGCTCTGTTCAAGATGTGGAAGTGATGACACAGGCGCCAGGCAGATGCTCTGTGGTTTATCATGCCCTCTATAAACTCAAGAAAATGTTCCCAGCATCCCCTAATGAGGGACTCCTCTCTCTTAATAAACAAGCAACTACGAAGGAAAATGCTAGCAGCGGTCACAAGCGATTGTTAGCTTTGATACACTCTGTTTCCTCTGCATTTCCACACACAGGACACACTGCCGCAGCTTTTCAGAGTCTACCTTTGATGAGGAACTATGTGACCTCACTCCTCCACCCCTACTCCACCCAGCAGCAATGTGCACTTCAGAGGGTGACCTATTCTTTTTTTAACCCCCTCCCCCATAAAGGGTGTGTGACAACTTTAGAGTCCAATAGCTATTTGAAGTTTTTTCTCTCATTCTATATGTTGACAGCCAGTCCATATAAAAAGGCAGTTGGATACTAATTTGTCCCTGGTAGACATCTTGCACCCAGTGGCACTGCCTGTTTCAAGTGCAGCAGCCTTTGTAATCACAGCTCACTGAACTAACTGGATTAGACAAGGCCTTCTGTGGCAGCGATGAGAGAATGTAGAGTGAGTCACGCCCAGCAAAGAGGCAGAAACTCCTTGTGAGGGCTTTCTCCCATATTTTCACGCCTGGCTTTACAAATGGCTGGTCCCAACAATAAAATTTGGACAACAATGTGTCGACAGAGTGAAGAAAAGATGATGCTGTCTTCCACCCAGTGTTTCCAGAAGGGCGGCAACTCGGCCCATCAGTCAGGAAGTGAAAGGAATGACATCATGAAATGCATTGCGGTTTTTTGTGAACCAGTTCTGGCTTGAGAAAACAGATTTTGCTTTGTATACAGTAACTAATAACTTAAAGCCACAATTTTACAGCAGTATTGTAATATTGTATGAGTTTACTGTGTTAGTGATTTACTCAAATTGAAGACCTCTGTGGCAAGAAGTACCTAAGTCACTAAATAACACTTTTGTGATTTTGGGGGACAAAGTTTTCTAAACATGTTGCAAAAACACCATAAATTTTTTTTTTCTCGAGGTCATTCGCTGCCTGTTATTCTCTTACCACTGGCGCACAGGTTGTTCTCCACTTTCAAGAACAGGTCGTTCCCCTTTTGATCATGAGCACTGTTCTAACTGACAGACAAAAAGAGCTACTGGCCCTTTACATTGTGCTAAAATGAATAGCGACTGATGTCCTGGCTGAACTAGTCACAGTCTCTACAGACATATGAACTGATTTAGGAGTAAACAATACACCGATCAGCCTTAAGATTAAAACCTCCTACCTAATTTTGTGAAGGTCCCCCTTGTGCTGCCAAAACAGCACAACTGTGTAAACTGACGTCACTTGAATTCCTAAACTCAGGGTTTCCCACCAGAACATTTCCTGGAGTATCACACTCTGTTCACCAGCGTTCCGTCTTCCCGCAGAGCATAGTGATGCCATCTCTTCGTAGGTGAATGGTTTAATGTACCCAGCAGAAGCACATGATGTATAAGAAAATGGGACTCACTGGACCAGCAACCTTTTTCAACTGCACCAAGGTCCAGTTTTGAGGCTCAGGTGCCCATTGTGGGGCGCTGTTAGTGGTGGAAAGGGGGACAGAGTGGACACTTTGACTGTTTTGCAAGCTAAAAAGCACAATATTCAGCAGGGTATGATGCACTGTGTATTGCAACACAGTCCTCACTTAAAAATAATTGAAATTCTCAGCGACTTGTGCCACATTCACCCTTATGTTTGCTTGGACCAGACGGGATAGCCTTCATAGTCCTCGTTCATCGGTGAACCGTGGGCACCCAAAACCCTGTGGCTTGTTTGTGGTTTATCCCTGCTTGGGTCTCTGGCTCTAGTTACTCATATCTGCTTACAGAGATCACCCCAAGAAGTCTTGCAACTTCGGAGGTGCTCTAACACACTCATCAGGCTGTAACAATTTGGCTATGTTCAAAGTTGTTTGTTTCCCATTTCTCCCATATGCATCAGGTTTCATATGAGAACCAATTGCTCGCTAACCATCAACGATCTGTCTGCAGATCGTGACGTGCCATTGTCTTGAAATATTCAACATTATTAGCTGCATCTATTAGTGGTTCTAAATTTTCGGCTCATTGCTGAGGGATGATTACGGAACGGTAAAGTGTGCAGTTTAGGCAACTCGAGATTAGCACTTGCATACACTACCATGAGTGAAATCTGTCGCAATAGAATTATAAAAACTGTAAACTGCTGCCTCTTCAAATTCAACCTTCTTTGGGCTGTAAAATACAGTGGACACCAGTGTGCAGGAGTACTGAACTGGGAAGATTTTTTTAAATTTTCTATCCATGAAATTGGTCATTTTAGGGCAGGTAGAATAGCCTAAATCTGTGTAGACCATTCATGTTCATCAGAACTGGCCTGCTTGGCAGGAACATGTAAAATAACATAATGACATATTGAAAAAAGTGACCTGACAAACTTTTGAATTCACTTTTCTGTTTATTGTTTTCTGCCCAGTATATTACGACACTGGAATATAACCAACAGAAATTCACAAAGAAGAAAATGTTACAATCCCTCTGCCACCTTTATTGCCTCCTTATTTTAGCCACATTCTTTCAATATTTAATTAATTTGCTTAAAAATGTAAACTTTAAAAGCTAAAAGACAGCTTTTTGAGATGGCGCCATTACCATAGCAACCACCATTATTTGACATTAGTTCCTTTAAATGCCGTTAATCTTCTCCTATCCATTTCAGATAAAAACAGCTTTAAATAAAGTTTTCTTAAAGGAGACCCATTCTGCAGGTTTTTTTTTGTTTTGTAATGAATGCAGTGATTTTCAAATCTTTAAACTCTATCATTTAAACTCTATATTTAATGGAAAATAGTACAAAAACAATATACCATATGTTGAAACTGAGAACACAATCTGCTATATTTCTGGAGGCAAAATGTTTTCCCATTCATTGTAAGATTTCAGCTGCTCAACTCATTGTGGCATCCTTTGTCATATTTTTCATTTCATAATGCACTAAATATTATCAATGAGTGACAGGTCTGGATGCAGGCAGGACAGTTTAGCACCCACATTCTTTTTCAACGGAGCCACATCGTTGTAATTAATTCAGAGTGTTGAGTTTGGCATTGTCTTGCAGAAATAAGCAAGGCATTCCCTGAAAAAGATGTCTGGATGGCAGTATATGTTGCTCCAAATCCTGTATATATTGCTCAGCATTAAAGGTGCACTAGGCAAGTTCGTTTATTTTCTGCGCAATAATATTTTTGTCTCAATTCGCCAACATCTCCCCACGATCTGCTAGCTGCCTGCTCCTGAATTCACTGTAAAAAAAAAAAAAAACCCGGACTCTGGAGACCGCAGAGGTGTCACAAACTGCAAATAAACACAAGGGGCACAGGCTATGCCCCACAGCATAACAAACTGCTCCGGCCAATCACCGACGACAGTTGACAACTACAGAAGCATGGGAGGGAGGGAGCTATGGGAGGGAGGGGCGAGCTACCTCTGTTTTGTTTGAATTCGAATGTCAACAGAAGTGATGTCAAAAAACTAGTGCGCCTTTAATGTTGTCTTCACTCATGTGCAAGTTACCAAAGCCATGTGCACTAACACAACTCCATGCTATCATAGATGTTAGATTTTGAATTGTGCACTGATAACAAGCCAGATGGTCCTTCTCCTCTTATGCACTGAGGACATTCCAGAAAGAATTTCACATTTTGATTGATCAGGCCACCAAACAGTTTTCCACTCATCTCAGTCGATCTTCAATGAGCTTGGGCCCAGAGAAGGCGACAGCGTTTCTAGCTTTAGTTTATATATGGTTTTATCTTGAAATGGTAAAGTTTTAAGTTGTTTTTATGTGTAATGTGAATATGGGCCACTGGATGGCAGTATTTACCTTTTTTTTGTTAAGCTCAGACTGGAGTCATGTTTAGACATGTCCTGGACATGTCTGGGGCAAGTCTCAGAAAATTTAAAAAAAGAGGTCTAAATGTGGGTGGGGTCTGCAAAAGAGTATATAAGGAAAATAATTGAGACAGTAAAGTAGTAGGAGAAATTGCAAGAAGAAGGATACACGTGACCAGACCTGTCATTTCTGTTCAGAACCTGAGAAGTTTCTTTTGAGGATTTCTGCCTGGGTTAGAGCATTATTTTTTTCCTTATCCAGGACATCACCAAGCCACCCCAACAAAAGGGACTGTAAATATTTCTGTTTTTTTTATTCAATCTTGGTCTTAGTTGTTAGTTAGTTGTTATTGTCTTTGTCTGTTAATTAAATGTGTTCAAGTTTGTTTAACTGTGTCTGTCATCCCTTGCTGCTGCTGTAAATTTAATAACAAATTGGGGCCATAACAAATTTGGGGCTCAAGGTCCGGGATAGACCAATTGTGTGAGTAATTTATTGAAAATCTAACATTTCAAATTGTAAAATTGATTTTTTTTTAATTAAATACATATATATTGACAACAGCAATGGATGATTTCTTGGCATCACCAACCGTTGGGGATTTGAAGTCTTTTAAAAAGACAGAACTGCTAGAAATTTGCAGACATTTAGAGCTGACAGAGGTGAAACCAGCCATGCGAAAAGCAAGACTGGCTAGAGAGATAGTTGAATATTACATTGATGAAAATGTGTTTGCACCAGGAGATCTGGAACAGTTTCCAGTGGAAAATCCAAATATAGAAATGGAACTTAAATTAAAAATGATAGAGATTGAAAGGGAAGAAAAAGAAAAACAAAGGCAGTTTGAGTTGGAAAAATTAGCAAGAGAAGAGAAAAAAGAAAGGGAGGAAAGAGAAAAAGAAAGGGAAGAAAAAGAAAAACAAAGAGAATTTGAGTTAGAAAAATTTGCAAGACAGAGAGATTTTGAATTAGAGAAATTCGATAGAGAAGAAAGACTCCAAATGGAGAAACTAAAAATTAAAATTCAAACTGAAAATAAATTTCGGGCTAGCCAGGAGGTAAAACTGGTGCCTCCATTTTCGGAAAAGGATGTTGACAACTATTTCCAGTGTTTTGAAAAGGTAGCAAAGAGTTGTCAGTGGCCAAAAGAACACTGGCCTCTGATGTTGCAAACTGTCCTCAAGGGTAAAGCTCAACAAGCCTATTCGGCTTTGTCTGCAGATGATTCCTCTGATTATGAGGTTGTCAAAAAGGTTATTTTGAGAGCTTATGAGTTGGTTCCAGAGGCTTACCGACAGAAATTCAGAGGTCTGAAGAAATCTGAAAATCAGACTTATGTGGAATTTGCTAATGAGAAGAAAGTTTGCTTTGAGCGCTGGTGTACTTCTATGGAGGTGAAGGATGATTTCAACTCACTAAAAGAGATGGTGTTAGTTGAAGAATTTAAGAACTGTGTTAAGGATGATATTAAGACCTACCTTAATGAGAAGCAAGCACTGAATTTGCAGTCAGCTGCCAAATTTGCAGATGAATATGTTCTCACACATAAGTACAAATTTCAGTCTAGCAGTAATAATAGATGGTCCCAATTTCAGAAAAAGGGTTATGGTGATACCCAAGATTCCTCACCCAAAGACAAAGACAAATCTGGTGATGGTGCTCAGAAATCCAGTAACAGGTCTGATCAAAGTGTGAAAGCTGACAGTGACAAAAGTGGTCTAGTTTGCAGTTATTGCAAGAAATCTGGTCATGTTACAACTAACTGTTGGTTCCTTAAAGCTAAGAAAGAAAAAGAAAAGGATACCAAACCAAATGCCTTTGTGAAAACAAGGTTAGAAACCCCTGTAGTAGATGACCGATCTGCTAAATTGCCTGCTTCTTGTGGGGCTAAAAAGCCTGATACAGCTGACTTTGTGAGGGAGGAATTTCTTCCATTTGTGTCAGAGGGATTTGTGGCTCTGAATGAGCATACTACTCCTGTCCCCATATATATCCTAAGGGATACCGGAGCTTCTCAGTCACTTTTGTTGATGGACTCCTTGGAGTTACGTGATGAGACCGCTTCAGGGGATTTCATACTTGTACAAGGTATTGAAGGGAGGACTGTATCTGTACCCCTGCGCTCTATATTCTTGAAGTCAGATTTAGTTACAGGACAGGTAAAGGTGGGACTTATGTCAAGTCTACCTATAAAGGGTGTTTCTCTGTTGCTAGGCAATGACCTGGCTGGGGGCAAAGTAGTTCCCCCTGTACATCTTACTTCACAGCCGAGCACTGAAGATGGGGATGAGGACCCATCTCTGTATCCTTCTTGCGCAGTGACTCGTGCTATGGCCAAGAAGGCTAAAGAAGAAGATGATGTGGTGCCGTCCAGTACATTGAATAGTCAGGACTCAGGTGGTTCGCCTCATGACTCTGATTGGCCTACTATGGTTTCTCCGTTTGAGGACTTATCAGATACTTTTATCAGTTCTCTATTCAGCCAGCCGGATGGGTCTGGTGATTCTGATGTGTCTGGAGACTTGTCTCTGTCCAGAGAGTGGTTGATTGAGGAGCAAACTAATGATCCTGAAATTTGTGTACTAAAGAGGAGAGCCCTTCCTGATAAAGAAATAGACGCAGTTCCAGTTGGGTATTATCTCAAGGATGGTGTGTTGATGCGGAAGTGGCGCCCTCCTGATATCCCTGCCAATGCAGATTGGGCAGTGGTCAGGCAAATTGTTGTTTCGAAGGTCTATAGGAATGAGATCTTAACAATGGCTCATAGTTTACCTTTAGGAGGTCATCTTGGTGTTAACAAGACTGTTGATAAGATCATGAAACACTTCTTTTGGCCTGGGCTTCGGAAAGACGTTTCCAACTTTTGCAAAACCTGTCACACTTGTCAGGTAGTTGGAAAACATCAGTTAGACCCACCTGTAGCTCCATTGCAGCCTATCCCAGCATTTGGGGAGCCATTCTCTAGGGTCATTGTTGATTGCGTTAGTCCATTACCCAAGACTAGATCTGGAAATCAGTACTTGTTGACAATCATGTGTGCATCTACCAGATTCCCTGAAGCCATACCTCTACGTAACATCAAGGCAACTGCAATCTCGAAGGCTTTGATAAAGTTCTTCACGTTGTTTGGCCTTCCCAGAGAAATTCAGTCAGACCAAGGTAGCAATTTCACTTCAGGATTGTTTCAGCAGGTTGTGTATGAACTAGGTGCAAAGCAGATTCTTTCTAGTGCCTATCATCCAGAAAGTCAGGGTGCCTTAGAGCGGTTTCATTCCACTCTCAAGACAATGATGAGGACTTATTGTTATGACCATGAGAAAAACTGGGATGAAGGGGTTCATTTGCTGTTGTTTGCAGCTAGAGAAGCAGTGCAGGAGTCTACTGGATTCAGTCCATTTGAGCTAGTGTTTGGTCATGAAGTGAGAAGACCTTTGATATTGTTGAGTGAACAATGGCAAGAGAAAGAACCGCATATCAGTCTGTTAGACTATGTTAGCAAGTTCAAGGAAAGATTGCGTGCAGCTTGTGACCTTGCCAAAGAGAACTTGAAATCAAGTCAGGGAAAAATGAAAACTTGGTATGATCATAAGGCTAGAAGCCGTGAGTTTAAACCAGGAGACAAGGTCCTTGTGTTGTTTCCCTTGCAGTCCAATCCATTGCAGGCTAGATTTCTTGGTCCTTATGAAATTCTGACAAAACTCAATGATCTCAATTACATTGTGAAGACTCCAGATAGGAGAAAGCCAAAACAGTTGTGTCACATTAACATGCTGAAGCCTTATCATGACAGAAATGCTAGGGTTGCAGCTGTCACTTCAGATCCTCCAATGGCCGAGATGTGTGAAGATGAGGGGGAGTTTCAAGATGATGAACCTAGAATTAAAGCTGAAGTTCTTTCATGCAAATTGTCAAATTCTGAAGTGTTGCAAAATCTTGATGTAAAACTCCAGCACTTAGAACCCTCACAGAGAGATCAGTTTAAGAGGTTGATCAAGAAATATGAGGATCTGTTTCCTGATGTTCCAAAAAGAGTTTCTATAGCCTCTCATGATGTCGATGTTGGTGATGCCAAACCAATAAAACAGCATCCGTACCGGATGAATCCTGAAAAGAGAAAGATTGCTGAGAAAGAGGTTGAGTTCATGTTAGAACATGATATTATCAGACCCTCCAACTCAGATTGGAGTTCACCCTGTGTGCTAGTTCCAAAACCCGATAGAAGTACTAGATTCTGTACAGATTATCGCAAGGTCAATGCTGTAACTAAAACTGATGTGTTTCCAATACCTAGGATTGATGATTGTATTGATAGAGTAGGTCAAGCAAAGTTTCTGACCAAGATTGATTTATTGAAGGGTTATTGGTGTGTGCCTTTAACTGAGAGGGTCAAGAGCATCTCTGCTTTTGCCACACCATCTGGATTGTACCAGTATGAAGTCCTACCCTTTGGCATGAAAAATGCCCCAGCCACGTTCCAAAGGATGATACAGTCTACAATCGCCGGATTGCCACACACGGGTGCGTACATCGATGACCTGATCACATGGAGTGACTCCTGGGAAGAACATCTAAAAGATGTAGAGACGTTGTTCCAGCGCCTGACCCAGGCTAACCTGACTGTTAACCTGAGCAAGAGTGACTTTGGTTGTGCTACTGTCACCTATCTTGGCTACGTCATAGGCCAGGGTAAGGTGGCACCCATAAATGCTAAAGTCCAAGCCATCATGAACTTTCCAGTTCCTGACAACAAAAAAGCTTTGCGCCGCTTCCTTGGAATGATCGGGTACTACCGCAAGTTCTGCAAGAACTTTGCTGAGATTGCTCTCAGTCTAACTAACCAACTGAAGAAAGGCGTAAAGTTCACTTGGGATGATGCATGCCAGAGAGCCTTCGATCGCCTGAAGTCTCTGCTGTGTCACTTCCCCGTGCTCAAATCTCCTGACTTCAACAAACCGTTCTCCATCGCGGTCGATGCTAGCGACCAAGCTTGTGGATCTGTGCTCCTACAGAGAAGTGACTCTGATGACATTGAGCATCCCGTGGCATACTTCTCCAGGAAGTTCAATCGCCACCAAAGGAACTATTCCACAATAGAGAAGGAACTGTTGGCTCTGGTCCTTTCTTTACAACACTTTGAGGTTTATGTTTGTACAGGACAAAAGCCAATGATTGTGTACACTGACCACAATCCGTTAATGTTTTTGAGTAAGATGAAAAACAAGAATCGGAGATTGTTGAATTGGAGTTTGATTTTACAGGAGTTTGACTTGGAAATTAAGCATGTGAAGGGTACAGACAATGTAATTGCTGATTGCTTATCCCGTGTTTGAATGTGTATATATATATCATGTGTTTAAATATTGTATGATATGTATATATAGACAAGTGTTCACTTAACCATTTTGTATTGAAAAGAAAAATTTTGCCTTTATGAGTCAAAATTTTTTCCCTTTTGGAATGGAGGTGTAATGTGAATATGGGCCACTGGATGGCAGTATTTACCTTTTTTTTGTTAAGCTCAGACTGGAGTCATGTTTAGACATGTCCTGGACATGTCTGGGGCAAGTCTCAGAAAATTAAAAAAAAGAGGTCTAAATGTGGGTGGGGTCTGCAAAAGAGTATATAAGGAAAAGAATTGAGACAGTAAAGTAGTCAGAGAAATTGCAAGAAGAAGGATACACGTGACCAGACCCGTCATTTCTGTTCAGAACCTGAGAAGTTTCTTTTGAGGATTTCTGCCTGGGTTAGAGCATTATTTTTTCCCTTATCCAGGACATCACCAAGCCACCCCAACAAAAGGGACTGTAATTATTTCTGTTTTTTTTATTCAATCTTGGTCTTAGTTGTTAGTTAGTTGTTATTGTCTTTGTCTGTTAATTAAATGTGTTCAAGTTTGTTTAACTGTGTCTGTCATCCCTTGCTGTTGCTGTAAATTTAATAACAAATTGGGGCCATAACATATGGATGCAGCAACAAACTGTGAACTGTTATTGAAAGTGGCTTTCAGAAGTGTTCCTGAGCCCATCCACTGATCTCCACTTCTAAATCCTGTCTGTTTTCAATGGAATGCTGCCTATGGCCCTGAAGATCCGTATTGGTTTTCAGCATGTCCCATATCTTACAGCGATTTCTCCAGATTGTTTGAATTTTTTAAAGGAGTTACTGTATTTTATATGATGAAAACCCCAAATTCGTCACAATTTTACATTGAGGAATGTTATCCAGACATTTTTATTCACAGTGTTCCACAGAGTCGTGAAGCCCTCGCCATCTTTACTTATAAGGACTCCGCCTTTCTGGGATGTTCTTTTTATACCCAATCATGTTACTAACCTGCTGCCAATTAACCTAATTAGCTGACAGATGTTCCACCAGGTGTATTTTTTTTTTGCATCAAACTATTTCTCTTGTCTTCTGTTGCCCTCATCCAAACTTTTTTGATCGCATAAAATTCAAAATATGATGATATTTTTCAAGAGACAATTTAGTTTCTCAGTTTGAAAATCTTATGTGTTGTCATTGAACTATTTTCAATTAGAGGTTAAATTGTTGAATTCTGCTTTTATTTACATTTTTCTCTTGGGGATGAGGTAGTATGTTTATTACCTCCGCCAAGGAGGTTATGTTTTTTCCGGCATTGGTTTTTCTGTCTGTCCGTCTGTCTGTCTGTGTATAAGATAATTCAAAAAGTAACAAATGGATATCTCAGAAATTTTGTGGGTGGGTTGCTATTACATTAAGAATAGATCCTATTGATTTTAACCATGATTACTTAAACAATATGGCCGCCACGGCAGCCATCTTAAAATCCTATGGCACGCGATTACTGAACTTCGCTTCGAATGATATCACTCAAATTTTGTGGGTTCATTGGTCTTGCATATCAGTGATGAAACCCATTATTAAATTTCTTATGAGCCATGTTCACTCAGCAACATTTTGACTGTGCTGCCTTGATGGAGGTTTGCACTGCCTGAGTGGCTCTAGTCTAATCATGTGAAACTTCGAACTTAGTTACTATAACCATCCTTCAGTGTAACATTATACATCAGACACAAAATACAGAAAAGCATTATATGTCCCCTTTCAAAAATTCTTCTGTGCCTTATGCCTCCCCTTTGGAGGAGTCTGCCCATTCTTCATTGTTCTTCACTTAATCCAATGAGAAAGAACACATTATTCCCAAAAGTTCTAGTCAATAAATTATATTTATTTTTTTGCAAGCCATATAGAAACAGTAAATCAATTTTCCTCCTTCATTACCATGAACTCTGTCAATGAGAAGGACATTAAAATGGAAGATATCAAAGGGAACCACAAAGGCTATATAGTTGCCATCATTTGAAAAAGTGAATTTCTGAGTGGCATTAAACTTGAACTCACTCTGAAGATGCATTGTGAGGTGTGTGGGGTGAGTACATGGCAAATTACATGCTTATGCATAAGCTCTCTGATACTCTCTGGGGCAAAATGCCTGCGTCTCCAAAAGGCGTTTCAGCTGCATTGACTCCCAAATTGCTGCTACTTTTGGATTCAACACTGAGTACCATGGGGGACAAAGACTATAATGGATAAGCCCTGTGAAGGCTCTATGTTGGAGGCTGATCGCCAAACACAACAGAGTGTTAGTTGTGCAGGAAACAGTTCTTAATCACATTAATCCACCCATCTCCAGTGCTGGCACTGGGGCATGAGAAACATTGAATACGGTGGGACATCTCATGCTTGCTCAGGAAATACTTCTGCACATTGCATTGTACTTCTCCGTTGATGGCACAGAATTTCAATATCAACTGGACTGATTATCACCATTACAAAAGTGTTTATTTTAACAAGCCCTTGTCTGTTTTCAACTGTTGGATCTCTATTATGTATTTGGTTCTAACCCTTATGTTTGTGTGGTGTGTGTTTGCACATTTGTGCTTTTGTTTATTGCATACAGTATGTAATTATGCGTGTGCATCCATAGTGGTTGTAAGATAACTCATTCCCAACAGCAAGCCGCTGCCAACGGCGTGACGAATTCTACCATTCCTTATGGTAAACGGGTGTCAGCAGCGTGGATGACCATTCGCAGTCCGATGAAAACACAAAATCAGTTGATGATCGCGGTCATGGGCCACCTGTACTTCAATACTTTATGTTGTGTAATTTTCGGGAAAAGTATTCCGTACAGACGTAACAATTTTACATAGAAGTATTCCGTCGGGAATGAGCTAATTTAGAAGACACGGAGTAGAGGAATGTCAATGCCCCAGTATTCACAAACTGCAACCCTTAACCCCAATACAAGCACCCAAAACTAAAAAAGAAACAAACAACACATTTGTTCTGTTCTGCTTTCTTTTCAATCCTCATTTCTCACAGAAGAGTGATTTTGGCCCAACTCTGTGTTTCATGAATCTCTAACAGGCGAGTACCCTTATCAGAAGCTTTTTAAGACTTTCACCATAACGTGCTTTAGCTTCATAAATTCACAATACCCGCAACGTAGTTTCTTGAGAATGTAGAATGGAGTATGCTTTTCTGTAGCCTTCCACACTTACTGTAGGACAAACTGGCTATAACAGGGGTTCCACATATTTTGGAAGCGAAGAAGGATCATCCCTTGGCCCATCCACCCTGAAAGTATGCATAATAAAATGAGAACATGCTCATGACCTCAGTCCGTGTCTGTTCCCTAATTTCCCTCTCTTTTTTTATGGGCATTTAAATGAGAATACAGGGTTATTTTCTTTGGGAATGTCTTTTTGTGAAGTTCCATAAATCCTAATTACAGCCAGATATTTCTCATGCTCAACAATTCCTCTTGGGAAAGCATGCGAATGAAGATGGGAGTTCAAGACAGGAGTAGGTTTTATAAGAGGAAGTATTCACACAGATGTTCTTTTTTCTGAGTTTTGTTCAGTTACAAGCCCCTCCATTAATGTATTGAAAATTAAAATAATAGTGATAATAAAAAACTGATTGAAGACAACATTGGGATCTGGACTGCCAGTGTAATTTTAGAGCAAAGAGAATAAATATTTTTGAACAAAAAGGAAGACATAAGCTAATTTATTCGGTTTGAAACGTATGGTTAAGAAGTCCACAAAATGCACTTTTGGACCTATTAAAAGGCCATTATACAGGCAGGTGTCGAAAATGTGTCACGGCCCTCCCTGCAGCCCCTCAGACCAAAAAATCTGCACTGGGAGGGGTTAATATGGAAAAATGCATATGTTTATTGAAATGGATATAAGAACCACCTGGACTGGCAAGTACATTTTTAACAGCAATGTGCCTTTTGGGGTATATAAGCCCTCTTGTAACCTCACCCTTTAAACAAAGAATTGCCCTCAACCTGTAACTGTTTACCATTTGTTTGTTTACCATTCTAACATTGTATTGAATGAACAATCAAGGCCAGTATTTAACCTAAAATGATTAATAAATGGCAATGATCCAAACACTGCAAAAAATGATAAGATAAGAATACTAGGTAAGATGAATTTACTTATTTTAAGACTTAAAGCACTTAGTTCTATCACCATTTTTCTTAGTAAGACAAAAAAAATCTTCTTGTTTTGAGGTCATTTTTACTAGCTTGCCAATGGGGTAAATTTCAAGAAGTAAATTTCACTTGTCAAGTCAAGAAAGAAAAAACTTAAAACAAGTTACCTGTACTATTTCACTTGACAAGTGAAATTCAACTTACCCCATTGGTAAGCTAGAAAAATTACCTCAAAAGAAGAACTTTTTTTTGTCTTACTAAGAAAAATGGTGATAGAAATAAGTATTTAAAGTATTAAAATGAGTAAATTCATCTTACCTAGAATTTTTATCTTATCATTTTTGCATTGAAAATCCAGTCTAAAACTTACTCTGAATTCTGTTTATTGTTTCAGCAATGTAGTTTTTTGTTAGGTGGCGCTCGATTCATTCAAAGTGTTTTCAGCATTAAAAATAATATATTTCACGAGAAAAACATCTTCTGAGGCAAATCGAACCATGACGAAGTAACAGTGCAAAGCAGCTTTGATTATAATGAGCCTGGCAAAGAAATTTACGTAAATCTGTGCTGCTTCATGAACTAGTACATGAGTACAAAAGACTCAACTTAAAAATGTAGGGCAACCAGCTGCAAAGCATTTTTGAGCTGGCTCAACTTGAAGTTCCAACTTCTTTCTAAAATGAGTTTGTGCAATCACTGGGACTTGAATTTTAACAAATTCAAAGTACTTTGCTGCTTGTAGCACAACTGTTAATTATTTTTTACAGACTAATATGGATTGGAAAGGTTTGCATAACTGTAGGCGTTTTCGGACCAAACAGTTCAGAAAATCTCTGGGACGAATGCCCACTGGGGAGAACCCCAAGAACTATACATGTAAAAACTTTTGTTGGGCTGCTTTCGCACTGTTAATAGGAACCCCTTGAAATGACGTAAACTGACTGGCTGTTACATAACATAACATAACATGAATGGCAAGAACAGGCCTTTCAGCCCAACTAAGCTCGCCAGTTTCTTTATTCTATGGTGAATATATCCCTTCAGATACTGAATGACTCAATGGTATCTAGCTTTAAGTCAAGCCTGCTCTTGAAAACCCCCAAGAGGTCTCTGCCTCAACAATATGGTCAGGCAAGCTATTCCGCATTGA
Source organism: Gymnothorax reevesii (assembly GCA_029721435.1). NCBI lineage: Eukaryota > Metazoa > Chordata > Actinopteri > Anguilliformes > Muraenidae > Gymnothorax > Gymnothorax reevesii. Next base: position 131,166,723 of record CM056574.1, on the reverse strand, counting down.
AATTACTCTTTGGGTGAAGAAATATTTCTGAATATCAGTGTTAAATTTACCTTTGATCAACTTCCATTTGTGACCTCAAGTTCTACTCACATCACTTGGTCGAAGGAATCCTACATAATTCACCTTGTAAATCCCTTTAACATATTTAAAAACCTCAATCAAATCACCCCTGAGTCTCCTTTTCCTTAGACTAAAGAGATAAAGGATCTTCAGCCTCTTCTCGTAGCTTTCATCTTTTATACCTGGAATAAGCTTAGTGGTTTTTCTCTGAACTTTATCTAGAGCCTCTATATCTTTCTTAAAGTATGGTCTCCAGAACTGTACACAATACTCCAGATGTGGTCTGACGAATGTGCTGTACAAAAGAAGCATCACCTCCTTAGATTTGTACTCAATACTTTTGGCAATGTATCCCAGCATCCAATTAGCTTTTTTAACTGCTATGGCACAATAGCTAGAACCTGCGAGGGTTTGGTCAACAATCACAGCACATTCCAGTGCAGCACATGTGCAGCACATTCCAGTTTTAAACCTCCCATGAGGTAATCCCGTTTAATGTTTTTATTACCCGCGTGTACGACTTTACATTTTACGATTAAATTTCATTTGCCACATTTCTGCCCAAATCTGGATTCTATCCAAACTGTCCTGAATCACTTTAGTGGACCTAAAACATTTGCCAAACCCCCCAATTTAGTACCATCTGCAAATTTGACCAATCTGCTCTCAATATTTCTATCAAGGTCATTAATGTAGACGAGGAACAGCAGGGGTCCCAACACCGATCCCTGGGGGACGCCACTCCCCACCATACCTAGCTCAGATGAGATGCCACTGACCACCACTCTTTGTGTTCTGTCCTGTAACAAGTTTTAAATCCACTTCAGAATACCTCCTGTAACTCCAAAAATTAGTCTCTGCGGTACTGTATTGAATGCTTTCTGAAAATCCAAGTATATGATGCCATATGCCCTGCTCTGGTCATAAGTCCTGGTGCCCTCTTCAAAAAATTCCAGAGGGTCTGTTCGTGAGTGGCCTGTAGTTTCCTGGCTCGGTACAGTCCCCTTTCTTATATATTGGTATTATATTGCCCTGTTTCCAATCATTTAGTACAGGGGTGTCAAACTGATCCATAAACGGGCCAAGAGGCTGCAGGTCTTCAATCCTAACAAGCAGAAGCTCACCTGAAAGCACTGATTCAATCAACTGATCTAGGCCTGCACTACTGATTAGTTGTATCAGGTGCGCTTCTGCATTGTTGGAGTGAAAACCTGCAGCCTCTTAGCCCGTTTGCGGGTGAGCTTAACACCCCTGATTTAGTATTTCTCCTGTTTCTAAAGACCGTCTGAAGATGGCGAATAGCGGCTTAAAGATGATCTCACCAACTTCCCTGAGCACTCTAGGATATAAGCCATCAGGACCCGCCGCCTTATCTGCCTTTAGTTTATGCAACTTTTCTGATACTTCGTTATCCCGAACCAATTTCCGCTAAATAATCTTGAGCATTTGACATGCCCTCTGAGGTAAAATTCTCAACAAAGTAACTGTTTAAGGCATCCGCAATATGCTTGTTATCATATAACAGCGATCCGTTTTTATTCTTTATGCACTTAACCTGCTCTTTAACTTTCCTTTTTCTGCTACAGAGCTGAAAGAAGCGCTTAGGGTAAGTTTTTGCCCCTCTGCAATTTGTCTTTCAAGCAGTCTTCTAGCATTCCTCAGCTCTTTTTTGACCACAGCCCAAATTTTACAGTGTTCAGCCTTAATGTTCTCATTGTTATCTTTTATGCACATCTTATAAAGATTCCTCGTTTCCCTCAAAATCCTACAAATATTTTTGGTCATGCACTGAGGATTCTGCTTTTTCAGCTTACTTTTGGACACCTTTGGAATGAATCTGCATTTTGATTCAAGTAAAACCCCCTTAAATCTTTCCCATATCTCATTTACGGACTCACAGTCCAGGAGTGTCTCCCATTTTATTTCACCTAGCTATGAGCGCTTTCCTCTGCTTGCACATGGTACCAGTAGAATCCCGGAGAACACTACCGTTGAGGATCTGCTTCTAGGCTTCTCAGCTAATTCCACAAATTTGCCTTGCAGAAACTCAAACCTACCCTTACCTATGTCATTTGTCCCAACTTGGACCATGACAACTGGATCTCTCCCCGCTCTGGCCAGGAGCTTGTCTGCATGCTCCACGAGGTCTCCAACCTGGGCACCAGGCAGGCAACACACCGAACGAGACTCCTTGTCACGCGAACAAACTAAGCTATCTATTCCTCTAAGTATTGAGTCCCCCACTATCACTAACTCTCTTTTCTGAGGGGTAGAGGCCAACAGGGTGCCCTGCTGCTCATCAGTCCCCTCACTCTCAGGGTCAGGGGCCAAGTCGAGTTCCTGCAAGGGCTGGAATTGGTTGGACACCTCAACCATTGGAGAAGCTGTCGCTGTACGGCGTACACGCCCTTTCCTGCGCTGCCGACCTACAGTCACCCAACTTTCTCTCACTGCCTGCTCTGGGATCCCAGTACCACCCTGATTCGGCGTACACACCATTTCTCTAAACGACATACTACTTAGTTCCTCTAGGAACTCTACTGATTCTGAACTATATCGCGCCACCAACTGGCCCTGAAGATCAAGGACCTTGCTCTCCAGATGCTTAATTAGCTGGCAGCGGTGGCAGACAAACCCACCCTGGAAATCTGTTTCCAAAAGTGCGATCATCCTGCAACCATCATATAGTTTTGGCCACGTTTTCAACCCCTTACCTAATGACCTTGCTCACCCTAGATAAAAGAAAATTACTAATGCCGAGAGAGAAGCTGAGGATCCACAATTTATTAATTTATTTATTAACCTAGGAAACACTAAGCAGTAGTCACAATAGAAACCTCGGGGAAACTATGTGAATGGATTATGAGCCTCTTTTAACAGGGGGTTAGTTTCAGTTAACAGAAATTAAATACCAAATTGAGCCAAACTCTATATGTAATAAGCACTCCTGATAAGCTGGCTTGAGTTTATCTAGTCCCAGTACTATTAATATACTAAACTAAAAATTTCACGGGGCTTAGCTGAGAACCCAGATAAAACAGACTGGCTCCAACACCCAGGAGAAACTGGAGGAGGCGGAGCACTCCGGTAGAAAACTTACCTTTTAAATTCCAACGTAACCTAACGGAAGAGTAAAGTGACTGCTGCACAACTAACTAAATACTAAATCTCAGATCCCCAGCCAAGAATGCAAACAGTACTTATCTAGCTAGCTAGCCGCAAATACAACCAAGGGTAAGCGAGAAGAGAGTAAAGCCCCAGTTTTAAAGCCCTTTAATTAAAACAGACCTAATAAACAAGTCGTTTACTATGTGAGCGAATTAACTTATAGTTAATAGTTGGTTTACCGATGGGGGCTGCCAAGCCAATGCTGACATCGAGATTAAAAAAATAATTTTGAAGTATGTATTATGATTGGTCATTATAAGTGGAAAACTCATTGTAATATATTGCTAAACTGTAAAAATGTAAATAATTATGTATATATGTATAATATATTGAAATGAATACATTGAAACTAATTAATACTATTGTTGTCATTCCGTGACAATTTGCCTCTTGTAATTCCGTGACATTGACTTTTTGAAATTTCTTCCCCATAAAGCAGGGTTAAAGTCAATATTTGTTTCTATAACTTACAGTATTAACAAAAAACTCTTTAAATATGAACATATTGAAGTTTCATAACTTAACTATGATAGGAACATCACTCTCTGGATAGTTAAACACAACATTAAAAAAACCACATCAATTTTGTGTAATTCCGTGACAGAGTAGTTTTTGCTTGTTTCTTCCATGAAAATTTCTCAAAAAATATATTTTCACTTAATAGCATTAAAGAACAAGTTAATACCTTCAATATGACATATCACACGTGATTTTATCTTATTTAGTTGTAGAGTTACAACCCAAAATGTAATGGTACTGTAATTCCGTGACAGCTTGGCGACCCCCCGATGTCATATTTGCACGGAATGCAATCTATCTTTAGCAGGACGTAGCTAGCTATGATAACAAAAAAAATATTTTATTACGTTTCTTCGAAAGAAGACGTGCAATTGTGGTTTATGTGGCTGAAAGAGTAAGAGGGAGAGCCAGGAGGCGAGAAGTCCTGTGACAGTTAGCAGTACACATCATGGCTGCAATATTCCCACTCTCAAAATACAGCATGATCGTCGCAGCTAATCTGACAGAACTGCATTACCACCGGTCGTCTCTGACATAATTGATATTTTATCCAATAAATAATTAAAAATTGGTGTAATTCATGTCATACATGTTACATATAATCCTATCTGGAGCGGACGTCACGGTTACATCACTTGTACTTGCGCTCACATAGTGGTGGCAGAAAAACAACGGAAGAAATGTCACATTGCCAGAGGGAGACTGGAGGCATCCATGAAAACAATAAAAGACATGTCTTTTTGTGCCGTAGGATGTCAGAATAGAAATGCAAAAAAAGTGACCTCCACTTTTATAGAAAACCGTCGTCCACTATTAGACACACACAATTAGAAGCCAACCATAAATGTTGCTGCAATCAATCGAAAGGGTGGACTGGGCAGATGACGTTATCTGGAATGTTCGACTCTGCATGCTCATTTCATAGCCGGGGGGGCTTACTACGAAGCAAGAGCAAGAGCAAGGGTGTGTTGCTGCGTCGGGAAGCAATGGAAAGATATGCATTTATCATTTTCATGTCTTTGATACGAATTACAGTCTGGTCCACAACAGTAAGCCATGTTCGTCGACTGCAGCGCACTTCTGGAAACTTTCCCACCTTAGCCTCGTTTTTACTTCAAGATGGCGCCTTGCGTGATATAAGCGTATTGGGGAACTAGTACAATACTTGCATATATGCGACCCCTTGTTGCCAATTCAGGACAGTTCAGACAGTTCGCGGCTCTCCACCGAAGCACGCGCCCATTAGCCACCGCTTCTCATACACTCATTTGTTGAATCCTTGGAAGTTCAGAGCAAAGGCAGAGGATACCTGAACATGAACAAGCTTAGAATTTTCCTGATGAGCGCCCATCTTGGCCAACAGGAGGCGCCCAAGCAACAAACAACGGAACCATGTTATCTTACCCTTCCGGGCAGAAAGCTAGCTAGCATGTGGCTAAACAAACCAAATTGTTCATAGATGGTTTAGCTAAGATTACTCAGCATTTATAGCGTTTAATTAATGTTAACGAATGAATCATAATATTGTAACTGCCTTGTGTTGTAAAACTCTTAAAGTTATCAGAAAAGACATCCGTATCATCCATGTTTGTTTTTGGCGCTTCTGACACTGGTCCGTAGAGCTGTCACTTTCTGCCACCAGTTAAGCTCCGCCAAAAAAAAAAATCATCACTGACAGAAAATAGCCCCTTTCTGATGACATAATTTGTGGCCAGCAGGGACAAATGGCAAGGAAGTCGAATGCATCGACCATCGTCTGCCTGACGTGATTTGTACATTTCTTGGTCTTGTTCCGCTTTATATTTTTAGCGGATTAGATGTATTCTCATCAAAAAGTGTGTTATTGATCGGGTACTGGGTGAGCTCACCCGGTTAAAGTGCAGCTTTGCGGGGCAGTAGTGAGCTTCGTGGCCCAGATTCCCTGAGTACTTTATTCAAATCCTAAACTCAAACGGTAGAACTGGTGGGCGGCTATTTTGCATCACAATTGCCTGGATTTGGGCTTGCTAACTGCTCAAAATGTTGCTTTGTATATTTGATGTCCAAACCAAGTGGGGGTTGAGACATTCTGACATTTTTAGTGGATTCTGAAATTTTGCTCGCGAAGTAAAATGCACATACGATAGCCTATGAGTTACAATTGATCCCATGAATGATGTCACGTCTCCTGGCCTGATTCACAGTGCCATTTAACGACAATATTAAGGGTTGCTAAAAGCCCATTTTACATACATGATTACTCTATTTCACTATCATCTCCAAGTGGAAAATATTGATAGAGAGAGTGTTGCATGAATGATACCTAACATGACAATTTTTTTATGAAGTATCAAATCAAGACTAATTTAATGGCGAAAAGTGTTAGCATGCTAACTTGCAAATTCAAATCCAACTAGATGGTAGCACTATTTTCATTCTCCTAATAAGATGACACTGGCATTTTTACAAATAAAGAGGATCTCAGAAAGAAGCCTGAGTCATCAAATGTATGAAAATTGTGCAGTAATATTCAGATTTTACTCGTCGAAGGGCTCTATTTACTCCAAAAAAAAAAAAAACCTTTACTAATTGAAAAGAGAAACAATTAAAACCCAAGTTAAATCATAAGCAGAACTTCATCTTTTATAAATGGAAATGGCAATTTTCACAAAAGGAATTGCCTGTTTTCATAGGTTGGAAATCAAAACCCCTTCATGTTTTGAAATTATGTTGTATGGATCAAAGATAAAAGAGCGGTCTATCATCTTTGGTGTTGGTGGACACTGCTGCAGGCAGCCGAGGAATGGGCTGCTTCTAGAGTTTTAACAATCAACATACACTTTCCTCACTAATAGTTCCTCTTGTGTTGTGAAAGTACCTACTCTGAAGTTGGAGGAAAAAGAAGTTCGTCTCTACAGAACTCCAGTAAGTACTACTAACGTTAAGAGTTTCTGCTTTGCGAATACTATAAAAAGGAGGGTTCTAAAAACGAAGTTCTTAGAACTGTGAAAACGCTCATCCGGTGGGAAAACACCTAATGTGTTACATAAACAATTAAAGGGGACATCCAAAAATGATTTGGCCCGTTTCCCACCAATTAGGCATTGCTACTGAGCGAAGCAATGTTTAGTTGCTGATCAGGCAAAGTGTAGTGGAGCAGGTTTAACGTAATCGTGCTTTAAAAGGTAGGGACGCTGTAAGGCTTTTATACCTCTGATGTCACTTCACTGCCTTTATAAGAAGAGACATAAAAGGAAACCCTCCGAAATAAAAGAAAATGTGGCCTATTCCTCAGGTTATCAAGGTAGCTTTTTCTGTGGCTGTCTCTTAAGGCCTTTGCACTGTAAGTGTCTAATTTCATCCCATAAACCCTATTACAGGGCAAATTTACTGTGTGCTGACTTCATAAAATATAAATTTCCTGGTTTGAATGGTGGTTTGTGTAAAGCAGTGATTCACAAACTGCTGCATTCATTCAAAGGCATACTATACGCAATGGTAATAAGTACAAATAAGCTCCATTTCCTGACCTCTTTGGGTGACAAAGCCATTTCAGGTCCCATGAAAATTCATACTTTAATTGCATTTCCTAGAAAATCCAGATAAATCAGTAAAACGTAAGTACTTGAAGAAATCTGACCACTCATATTCAGCAAGAAGAGATTTAGATACTGAGAAATAATGTTTAAATTGGACATGCCTTGTTATTGGCTGAAGTGAGAAGAATGAGAGACAGGAGATATCCCACTAAATGAAACTGCCAAGGAGCTCTTTAAGGCTGATATAAGCTGAGTATGGCCATAGCCTGTTCCGTTTAGGAGTGATAAATCGCCCCACAGATCAGAAATAGCAAAAACAGAAGGTACGTCTCACAGCTGTGTCACTGCTGAATAAAGACTGATGTTCCTCTGTGTGGTTGTTGATCTAACAACTTCTCCCAAGGAGGAACAGCTTCATCAAAATACTTTTGCCCAAAGTTCTCATTTCTGCTGTTTGCTGACCTTTTAATGACTCATATTTGACTATGCTTTTGATTATTTTATTTGATTAGTATTTATTTTTATGCCTGCACTATGCTCTTCCCTGGATTCTGCCACAGTTAGAGGGTGATGCCACCCTGACACTTGCACGATTTTTGTCCCTGCAATGCCGCGCAATGCGTCATGGCAAGGCGTGCCATTTCAGTGGTATGCAGCGGAGCCTTGTTTGCTCCCTGTTCACGCATTGTACTCGCACTGTCTATGCCAGGGCTATTCAACCTTATCCAGAAAGGGCCGGTGTGGCTGCAGGCTTTCTTTCTAAACAAGCACTTACACACCTGATTCCACTAATCAACCCCAAGAGTCTTTGCTGAAGAGCTTTATTAGTAGTATCAGGTGTGTAAGAGCTTGGTGGGAATGAAAGCCTGGACCCAGAGCGGCCCTCTATGGATAAGGTTGAATAGCCCTGGTCTACGCAATGCACGGCCAAAAATTTGAACTATGCGTGAACACTTCGTGAGAAGTTCCTGCCATGTGTGAATGGTTCGTTGCGTTCGTGAACTATGCGTGAGCTAGGCATGCCATGATTGCTTGAACAACACCCTAGGGTGACAACACCCTAATACGGCGCGCATTGACACGCACCGTCGGCAATGTTTGCGGCGAGTTCGCGTAGTGTTCACGTATGGTTCACGCATTGCGTGCCGAATGTGTGCCGAATTTTTTTACATTTCAAAATTTTCTCTTCATGGGTCGCACTCCTCACGCTCGTTCCCAAAGACTTTAATCATTGCCACGATGTTTTGCGTGACATTGCGGGAACAAAAATCATACAAGTGTCAGCGTGGCATTAGGGGCAGTGAGTTTTTCTCTTTCTGCTATTTAAAGAGATTTGCTGGCTCCTTTGTGAGGTCATGAGATTGCACAAGATGCTAATAATGGGCAAAATAAACATGCCTGGAGGGCAAATGGAAAATTGGCACCGTCATAAAACATTATCCTTTTTTTTTTTGAAAGTTCAATTAAATATGGATTACATATTTAGCCAGCATGATTTCCTACATATCCTTCATTGATTCACTCACTTTGGCCCTTTGCTCCTCCCGGAGCATAGGCCACCAGGAATAACTCGCCATTTTCCTCTGTCCTGCGCTATCCCTTCAAGTTGTTTCCATGTGTGTACAGTCCTCTTCTTGTCCTTTTCAAGCTCTCGCCAGCAGGCGTTTCGTGGTCTCCCTCTCTTTCGTTGACCTTGGGGGTTCCAGTGCAGGGCTTGATGGCCAATGCTACTAGGTGGTTTGCGTAGCGTATGGTCAAGCCATCTCCATCTCCTTCGTCGGATGTCCTCTTCCGCTGGAGTCTGCTGCGTCCTTGCCCATAGGTTCTCACTACTGATGGTTTCTGGCCAGTGGATTTTTAGGATTCTACGTAAGCACTGATTTATAAAGGTCTGGATCTTCTTCATAGATGCCTTAGTTGTCCTCCATGTTTCTGCTCCATACAACAATACTGACTTTACGTTTGAGCTAAACAAACGTACCTTAGTGGATGTGCCAATTTCTCTGGAGTGCCATACCTTTCTTAACATGTTGAATGCTGATCGTGCCTTGCCAATCCTAGTTTTTACATCTGCTTCTGTTCCCCCACTTTTGTCCATTACACTGCCCAAATAGGTAAAAGACTCAGCTTCCCCCAGTTCCTCCCCTTCAATTGTGACTGGTTCATCAGTGCCTTCATTGATCCTCAGGCTCTTTGTCTTCTGTTTATTGATCTTCAGTCCTATTTGCACTGAGGTGTGGTACAGGTCAGATGTTTTTGCTTGCATCTGCTGGTGGTTATGCGACAGAAGCGCTACATCGTCCGCTAAGTCCAGGTCTTCCAACTGTGTCCACAAGGTCCACTGGATCCCATTTCTTTTCTGGTTTGTGACAAGTCTCATGATCCAGTCTATAGCCAAGATAAACAGAAAAGGTGACAAAAGGCATCCCTGCCTTACCCCGGTCTTAACCTCAAACTTTTCTCTCAACTTTTCTGTGAACTCCGCCATGGACGGTCCTAAGCCCGGCTGAGAAAGGAGGAAGGTTGGGCGTAGGGTTAGCAACCCTACCCCGTAAAAACTATGTTGCTACAGAAACACCAATGATGAATCAAAAAACTCTACAAGTTCTGGAAGAAGAAGGGCTTTCCTGGCAAAGGTGTATGAAGAGTTGCAGGGAAAGCCGAAAGGAACCTGCAACACTGACTACCCTTCTGACGACCAGAAAAACCTTAAACATCGGAACATGGAACATCAGAACAATGTCCAAGTCAGGAAAGACAGCCCAGGTAGCGAGAGAAATGCACAATTACGACCTTGTGCTGCTGGGACTTTGTGAGACCTGGTGAAAGCAGTCAGGGCAACTGCGACTGACAACAGGAGAGATGGTGTTGTATTCTGGACATGAAGAGAGCAGTGCTCCTCGCATGGAAGGCGTAGCACTCATGCTGACGAAAGAGGCGCAAAAAGCCTTGATTGGCTGGGAGGTCGGAGGACCAAGGTTCATAACATCATGAAATGTGGGAACACCTGGAGTCCTGAGGATGAAATTAGAGACTCACAGTGTTAGATGAAAGATATGAAGACCACAATGGAGAAATGATCAGTCACATTCTCAGTTTTGGAGAAATGATGAATAAAAAATTCAAGACTTTCTTAGAAACAAAGCAATGAAAAATATGAAAAAAATATAAAATATATAAAATATTATAATAATATAAACAACCCCAATTCCGAAATAGTTGGGACGAAATGTGAATTGTGAATAAAATCAAAATGCAATGACTTTCAGGTCACGTGAGCCAATATGTTATTTACAATAGAAGATAGATAACATTTCAAATGTTGAAACTGAGACATTTTAAAATTTTATCCGCAAAACTTATTTCAATTTTTTGGGCTGCAACAGATCTCAAAAAAGTTGGGACACAGGCAAAAAAGGGCTGAAAATGCAATAACTATATAAGAGACTCAGCTGAAAAAACATTTAGCAAGTAGGGGAGAGTGGGGTAATTTGTGCCACGGGGCAAGTGGTTCCACCCCTGTTATCTAGAAAACCATAGAAGAAGTTGGTCATGTGACCACATATTTTTAAAGAGGCATCCATTTCACATAATCTGCAAAGAAGGGAGACACATGGCTTGAGAAGTAAGCACATTTAAGTTCAAAAACATTTTTTTGCCCTCTAAAGTAAAATTTCTATGATTAAGGTTTTTTGATTGCTGCGTTTGAACAATTATAGAAAACATTGAAAACAGTTCACTCATGTTTTAGTTCTTCAGTATGCTACAATATGAGTCTATACAGTTAGCAGGATGCTTGCTCAAAACAGCTGGGGGATGCATTTTTTTCAAAATGGTGGGCTTGGGGTAATTTACATTTAGAGAGAATGATGAAGGAGTCATCCCTAGAGGTGATGTGCTCAAGGAACTACCCACACCACAAAAGCTTTGTGGTACAGCCAGAGGTGAGCACAAGTTCACATCCCCCTGCAGCATTGACAAGCAGAATGTCCAGTAGTAGGCCGAATCTCTGAAGAGCTTCAGATGCAGATGCAGTTAGGTGCTCATTTTGGAATTTTCATTTTGTTCTGAGCATGTGTTCATGTGGCGTTAGGTCGTGTTGAAGCAAATTGGCCTTTGATGAAGTTAAAACTTTAAATAAACATTAAATAAGTAATTTTGTATTGCATTTGTCTTGCTTTTAAATAGCATTATCGTTTGTGAGATTAAAATGATCTTTTTTTACTTCAATTATCAATGGCACAATTTACCCCAGTGTATTCTCTCTAATGCCACAACTTACCCTGCACTGGGGGCAAGTTGTGCCACAAAACAACTTTTTTTTTCTAAAGCTATATTTCTCAAACAGTTTATTTAAGATCCAAAGTGACTGTTCCCAGGGATGCACAACATCCTAAACTATGTGTTCATATTTTAGTTGGACGCATTCCTGTTATCCCCTTGCTTAAAAGGCACTTCAAGTAAAATTTGGCACTACTTACCCCACTCTCCCCTAATTACATTAACTGGCATCAGGTATGTAACATGATTGGTTATAAAAGGGATGTCTTAGAGAGACTAAGTCTCTCAGAATTAAAGATGGCCAGAGGCTCTCCAACCTGTGAAGGCTTGCGTAATAAAATTGTGGATTACTTTGAAAACAATATTCCTCAACGTCAAATTGCAAAGTCTCATCATTGACAGTGCATTAAATCATCAAAGATTCAGAGAAACTTGAAAAATCTCTGTGCTTAAGGGACAAGGCTGAAGACCTTTTCTGGATGCCCATGATCTTCGGGCCCTCAGATGCCACTGCATCACTCACCAGCATGATTCTATCACTGACATTACTAAATGGGCCCAGGAATACTTCAAGAAACCACTGTCTGTAAACACAGCCCGCCGTGCCATCCACAGATGCCACCTAAATCTCTATCATGCAAAAAGGAAGCCACTGTTGAGAATGGTCCAGAAGCACCGCTGTGTTCTGTGGGCCAAGTCTCATTTAAAACTGGCTGTAGCAAAGTGGCAGAGTGTCCTGCGGCCAGATGAGTCCAAATTATACATTCTAGTTGGAAATCATGGGTGTTGTGTAATGCGGGCTAAAGAGGAGAAAGATCACCCCTCCTGTTATCAGTGTTCAGTTCAAAAGCCAGCATCTCTGATGGCATGGGGATGCATTAGTCATATGGTGCGTGACACTTACATGTTTTAAAAGCACCATGAATGCTGAAAGGTATACAAATGTTTTAGAGCAATATATGCTCCCCTCTAGGCGACATCTATTCCAAAGAGGGCCTTGTGTATTTCAGCAGGACAATGCAAAACCACATACTGCAGCTATTACAACAGCATGGCTTCATAGTATGTGCGCTGAACTGACCTGCCTGCAGTCCTGATCTTTCACTGATTGAGAACATTTGGCGCATAAATAAACAAAAATTCTGTCAAAGGAGACCCAAAACTCTCCAGCAGCTGGAAGCCAGTTGTAAACAACAGTGGGATCAAATTCCAATGGCTAAACTCAAGAAACCTGTCCCTTCAATGCCCAGACGCCTTCACTCTGTGTTAAAAAGAAGAGGGGATGCAAACCATGGTAAACAGGCCCCTGTCCCTACTTTTTTGTGACCTGTAGCAGCCATAAAATTTGAAATGAGCTCATTTTGTGGAAAAAATAGTAAAATTTCTCAGTTCCAACATTTGCTACGTTATATATGTTCTATTGTGAATAAAATACTGGCTGGTGTGACTTAAAAGTCATTGCGTTTTGATTTTATTCACAATTTACATTTTGTCCCAACTATTTCAGAATTGGGGTTGTGATATACAAAAATTCAAGATTTGGATAATTTTTCCTTTGTGGGCTTCATATGGGATCAATAAAGTCCTCCTCTGCGCTAGAATCCCATTCACATCAGGTTATGGGGTAGAATTATTTGAATCAGACTCAGGGCTCCTGACAGTAGGAAGTCTGAGCTGTTTTACTTATCTGTCATGTTTCTCTGTACCAAACCCAGAAGGTGGAATGAGATGGAAATCATGGAAAATGGGTGTGTAATTTAGAGAGAGAGAGAAAAAAAAAGCAGTCTGCTCTACTGCTTCCTGGGAATGACTCTGTCGCTGTCGCTGAACAGGCTCTTGCTGCTCTGTCTCTTCCTCAGCTGGCCAGAGACTCCTGTGAATTCTATGGCTCCTGTTTGTACACTGTGCCACTTCACTCTACCACTAAGAGCAAGAGAAATATGGAGGATGGGATAGTTGCACACAGGATGCCTTATTGCCTTGGCTGAAAAATCCATGTAAAAATCCATCCATCTATCACCTGGCATTTAAATTGTTTAATGATTTATTTTCACTGCTTCCTGTTGGTCATAGCTGATATGTGGCCGGTCATTGCTCATAAAGCCGATCGAGTATGCAGGTAAGCAGAAAAGGTTAGCAGAGTGGTTCGTTAACGTTGATAAAGCTTTTAAACATATGGCTAAACTAGTGGATTTGCTGACTATGTTATGGCCAGCTGGTGAACAACTGGTCAACCATCAGGTAGAACCAGTCATAAGTGACAAAAGAATGGCTTAAACCATCCTAGAGTGGAATATGGCATCTCCATCTTTGTTTGTGTTTCCATGATTTTCTGTCTCTCACATGCAGTTAAATGGTAAGTTCAGCGGTTTCATACTCTTACTCTATAGTTACTGGAGATCGCGCAGCACTTCTTGTAGCTTTGCCTTGACGGCCAAATGCCCAAACTCTCTCTCTCTCTCTCTCTCTCTCTCTCGCAGTTTTGTGACCTGATGAACACCCTCAAAGTCAATTTTCATCCCTTGCTACCAGCCATGTTCTCTTGGTCACTGGGAAATGAAAATGGAGCTCTGCAGTGTTTTCCTTATTTGAAAAAAAAAAGCAAAAAACCTAGAGCTGATGTAATGAAAGAAGCAATTCCCCATTAGGTCATTAGGATTTCTCACAGGAGAGCATTAGAATGATGTGTAGGGAGCAAACCGTTATTAATGAGTTTATTGCTTTATAAATCCACAGGTTAATCTCACCATTCGTGTTTTAATGCTCAGATTTGTCTTTACTTTCAACACTATTTCTCTGTTTTGGCTTTCATGGAATAAAATATGATTGATGCTGCACGTTGGAGATCTTGCTCTCTCTCTCTCTCTCTCACACACACACACACACACACACACACCAGTGGCGGTTCTAGAACCGGGAATCGGGGGGCGCATACATGACCCTTTATGACAATTAGTCCAAGCTAGTTCGCAATCATTTTCCTTTACTGACGCATTTTCCAATTATCGTAATTGGCAACTGAAGATACGGTTTCTCTCCATATGCGATCGAACAGCGATGAAATCATGGGTGAAATTCAGTACAGAAAAGTAATTTACTTATTAATAGGCCAGTGCTTTGCGTTGATTGATCAGGTCTACGTTCCAATGAAATATCACCTTTCACTCTCGGTATTGCGTGGGTTGATAAAAAAAAAAGTGGTACTCGGCAGTAATAGGCAGTGTGCTGCTCAAGCTATGAGAATCGACAGGTATGCAAATTTGAATAATGTTGATTTGAACAAGCAGCACCTGTTAAGTGTGGAGAATTCTCAGAGTGAACCTTCTGTTAATCATGAAAATGGCCTGCTGGCCTGAAGGCCTTGTGTCCCCCGTCACAGAAGGGACCAGAAACATGTGGCAAAAACTGTTTTGATGGCTGAAAATAATGTGGTGCAATGTACCACTAATAATGTGAAGTACAATGACACTGTATGGATGGATGAGGGATGGATCATTGTGATATGAGCTAAATATAACCATGGGTTATGAGAGAGATAACAATTTTCATGACTTGTGGATGATGGACGCATCGCCAAGGCATAGTTTTGTGCCCATGGCTGAGATCAACCTAACAAGCCAATAAGAATGTCATATGAATTAGGTGAGCCTCCATCAAAGCTGTCAAAAGTTATTGCGAGTACAGTGTTCCTCACATGTTTTTGCTCAGTGACCTTGAAAACTAGGTCAAGGTCAATCATCATTAAACTTGAGCAAGGCCTTCATGAGAGGCATATGTGGTGTGAATTTGGTGATCCTCCATCAAAGCTGTCAAAAGTTATTGCGAGTACACTGTTCCCGGGCGGACGGATGGACGGACTAACAGCATTTCTATGTCCCCCATTCCGTGGGGCGACGGGGGACAAAAATGACTGAGAACTGGTCAGAACTAATAACTGTTTTAACTGAATGTTTTGTCACAATTCTGAGTTCTGGTTCCGCCACTGTACTGAATTTAGCCCATGATTTCATCACTGTTCCATCGCATATGGAGAGAAACCATGTCTTCAATTACCAATTACGATAATCGAAAAATCCGTCAGTCAAAGGAAACGATTCAGAACTAGCCAGGACTAATTGTCATAAAGGGACATGTCTGCGCCTCACACAATTCCCGGTTCTTGAACCACCATTGACACACACATACACACACGCACACATGTGCATGGACTATGTGTTTATCAATAGGAAAGACATAAAGGTTGCTGTTAAGACAAGCAAAAAGGTTTATGCAATGAGACCACGAACAGACCACATTACATTTTTTTTTTGTAAATTACAACATAAATTAGTTTTAAAAATTTGTTTTATAAATGTGCTTAGGTGCCAATTTTGAGATTAAATATGTTACATATTTTATGTTCTATGTTTAAATAATGCCAAGAAATGAATGCACATGAAGTCAGAAATGGAGGGTTTATCTCAAAATAGTTGATACTTGCTTGATGCAACTTTTATTACCGTTTTTACAGTTAAGGGCCAGTTCACTTTCATCTATAACTATGAGTACCATTGTTCTTTAAACTAGACTTCTATAAAGGGCCATTTGTGTCTATGCAGTCCTGCACAGTCCTAATTCTGATTACTGGCTGCCCTTCCTTGGAAAAGAGACCCATGCATACAGTGCAATTTTTTAAATATACATTTTGCCTGTTGTTTGAAATCAGCTGAGGAAACAGCTGTGCGTCTTGGGATAGTAATGTGACACCCAACCCCCCCCCCATAGTATGAGAGAGAGAGAGAGAGAGAGAGAGCTAAGCAGGAGACCTTGAGTGATATTGAAGCATTGTAGACCACAACGCCCAAGTTGCATTTTTAGTAATCAGAAAGAACCTGAAAATGGCCATCCTCAAATGTGAAAAGAGCACGCTTCTTGGTTCCTAAAGCATCCATCGCAGTACATGTAATATAGAACAGGTTCCTGTTCTAGTGCTGTGCTTAAAACTTTTTGATGTCCACGGAGTGCCCACATGGAAAGCACAGTGATGTCTCAAATATCATGCTAGATGCTGTGGGATGACATGGCAGAACATTACACTAGGTAGAGCCACCAACTCTAATAAACAGTCAAGTTCCAATAAGTAAGTGTCACTGCCTGTTAGGCAGATACCAAGCTCATGATCTTTTGCATGTAAGGGACAAACAATAGACTGCATTCACATCAGGTGGCAGTACTGTTTCTAAGGAACAGTCTTGTGACCAGCATGCACCACTTTAACACAAAGAAGAAGTCTGGAGAGAGGGGTTGGCAAAAAAACAAAATCAGTTGTAGATGGCTTTATTAGGAATAAATACTTTTGAGACAAAGTAAATAAAACATAATTATAAACAAAGAAAGGTATTTACATTAATTATTTGTGTGCAGCTGGGTTGGTGTATACACAGTATACTAAGCAGCTGTAACACAAACAGGAATGTGTGTGTGTCTTTCCTGCATGATGCACAAAAAACAAAACAAACCCAACTAAATGCCGGAACCATCTCTTAGATGGAACAGGAAGTCCCTCCGAACCAAAAAAAGAGAGGAAAAACAAGAAAAAATGAGAGAAATATGACTTGTATGGTATTACTGGCTTTGGAAAAAGCAGAAGAGCTCAACACTTACAGAAAAGAAACCAAATAAATGGAGGATGAAAACAGTGCAACAATAAATCATGCTTTTTACCACATGTATGTATTATAACTTTGATGTTAGCTGTACCAAAACACGTGTGTAATTTGCAGCTGTGCTTTAGCTTGAAATCCTAACACCTGACACACTACATCTCTGCGAGAACCAGAGATGTAGAGCAGTGAGATTTCCTTCCAGACCTGTTTTGAATGTTTTAATGTTTGGCATCCCAACAGCAAATCAGCTGATTTCTCAGAATTCCATGAAATGAAAGCACAGTGCTGCTGTTGTTGTTTTTTTTTTTTAAATATCAGTCACATATTTCACATTTCAGACATGTCTATTTGCCTGACTCTATTACATCTGATCTTAACAGAATACAGTGGTAAAATAGGGCACATATTTTACATTGCACCACATAATTTCCTCACTAAAAATGTACAGAACTAGAAACTCGGTATCAACAATGGAGTTACATTGATACCAGGTCGTGCTACTAAGAGGCAAAAAAGGAACTAAGGCATTACGGGATTCCATGGCACAGAACAATCTAAGTCATGCTGAAATGCTGAGAATGATCTCTTGCAGTACAATGGCATTTTCAGACACAGTGTCATCTCTGCTTCTCAAAGTAGTTTTCAGACAGCACAGACAGATGAACTGCACATATTAAAATAATCTTAAAATGTATAGATTTTTATATAGGAATGAAAATCTAAGTGTCACACATTGTATAAATATACACAACAAGCAAAAGCTGGTCAAACAGCTCAGTTGCTCTCGACTATTCGTAGCACCTATTAGAGACAGATTGAAACGGAATTATTTACTCACTGATTGACTGAAAATGATTGCTCAACCTATTTAGAAGTACATTATGCTTGTGTAATGTCTAGTGAATGTCCAATGACATAATGAGGTCTGAATACTGATGGACATGGTTGACATGAGACATAAGAATATGCCAGTCATTGGATGGCTGTCAAACAAAGAATTTTTTCAAGTCCAGCATTCCTGTAAATCCAGTGACTGCTTTTTTCCTTGCTTGTTTTTTTTTTAACCCTTGTCTTTTCGCGCATACTCACATACTATACAAACATGTTATGTGAATGTATGCTTTGTCATTTATTTGAGGTCGTAATGGAGGTAGAATTTTATCCAACCCAGTTTTGTTGAAATCAGTCTGTACCTCACTTTGTCTCAATCATTTTCCTGCTCAGTCATCTCATGGTCAGAGAGAACATTCTCCCCCTCCTCTCTGTTTTAGGACAAAAGCACCAGAACACACCAAGTTCAGATTCATTTATGTTTCTGTCTTTTTTCTGCTTTTTTTGCCAAATAAAAAATAAACTGTATGAAACACTGAGTCTGAGAGAAAAAAACAAAATCCAAATTATACAACAAAGCCTCAAAAGTCCAATCAAAAGCCTTGTTAACCTATGCTAGTCCTCACCAATGACACCAAAATCTTCTTAGAATTAACATGGCATTGAAAGTGGGATAAAGCTCTTGTTGGAATTAACTAATCCTAACTTCAGTTGACGACGGCTCATTAGAATTAGCAAGGTCTTAGCAAGATTAGAGTGGTCAAGGCCTCATTAGCATTAGCTAATCCTACTTGATGTTAAACAATACTTACTTAGGTTTATAAAGGCTTGTTAATATTAACTAGTCCTCATTAAACTTAAAACCCCATTAGAGGTAGGCCCTTGTAAACACAAACCAATCTGCATTGAGTGAAGTTAGAGTGAGTAAGGCCATGATGGATTTAACAAGGTCTTGTTACACAGAAGTCCAGCTCCTGGGGCTTTCTCTGCTGAGCACATTTTTCCCTCGCCAGGAGAACCCCTTTTTCAGACAAACAGCGCAGCACTCGTCGTTTGAAGCCCTTCCCGCAGGTTTTGGAGCAACTGGACCACACCCCAATATTCCAGACCGGGCACGGTTCCCCGCACACCTGCATGGCACTTGGCCTCTGGACATAGTCGCAAGTGGCGGCCGGCTTTCCAAGAGGGTCCAAGCACTGAACCATCCTCCTCTGCAGGCCTCGACCACAGCTAACCGAACACTTCTCCCAAGCACCTACGGTCCACTTGTATGTCACTCTGACCCGTGTCTTCTTCAGGTCCACTTTGTTGTTCTCCTCCAGCACACTGTTCTGGACATGGTTCAGACCCTCCTTCTTCAGGACCTTCTCCTCTTTGCTCACCTTGGGGACATAGAAGGAGTAGCGGATGCGGGGCGGGGTCATCTTGCCGACTGACAGCACCTCAATGGTAAGCACCTCCTGTAAGGGTTTGGTGATTTGCAGAGTCTCTACCGCCGTGCTCGTGCCACTGTAACGGAGAAGCCCACCTCGCAACCTGATGTCCTTCTCCATTGCGGACACTATATACTGCCCGTTCAGCAGGTATCGACCCCGCGCATCCTTTACTGCCAGGTAGTTGTCGTCGTTGACCTGGCCCTTGTAGCCACGCTGTCGGATATCAACGTTTGTGGCACCAACTGGCAGTGTCACAACAAAGTTGTAACCATGGCTGAGAAAGGAAGAAAGAAGAACTTGTTTTAACTTTCAGTGCCAAATAACATCACACATAAGGCCTTGCGCACAATTTTAACTAAAGAAAAAATATATGAGTCAGGTAAATAATTATTGGAAGCCTTGATAAAAATATGGCAAAAAGCCATTTAAAACTAATAACACAGTTAAAAAGTCTATATTTTTGTATTTAACACAGACAATTTACCGTTTTATTTTTTACACGGGACTTTTTCCGTTATTCTTATCAAGAGAGCCAATAACATAAAGGGTTCTTAACTTTAAATAAATAGTATATTCCATGTATCATATATGAGAGAGATACTCAGTACTGTACTTAAAATTGGATCCCAGAGTTATGGGTTCCTAAAGCAATTCCAACTTGCCATTTAATTAATGCTAAATTAATTTAACCTTGATTGAAAATGCGCAAATTGGTTCACCAAATAAATTTTACTAGACATCTCCTTTTGCATTGTTAAGAGGACCTATATAATGGTAATATGCAGTGAAGAGCCCTCAGATGTTTAGAAGGCCTTCAGTAACCCCAGCTTTACCGCATGATTGCTCTCAAGTCTCAACCTGTTCCCATTTAAGTTTGCCAGATTAAAAATCAAACTATTCAATTCCTGAGTTATCAAGAACAATAGATGGCCTATAATGATTAATAAATGATAATGATGAAATGATTACCTAGTGACTATATTTATTTAATTGATGGGTCATTGTAAGGATGGCAATAATTTTAATAAAAATAAATAATAATAATAAAATCCAAAACTTTCACTGACCTCCATCTCTTAAGCATTTTTTCATTAGCGCAAAAAAAAAAGCTTTAACAAGAGACGGAAGACAGCAAAAGTTTTGGAATTTTGCATTTATTCAGACTACAGCCATTCTTCCGTCATTCCACAATATCTCATGCCTAACATGACTGTATTCACAATATTGCACAGCCTCGCAGACCTAATTGCTTCATAAGCCTCGCACACCAATTTACACAAATCACTGCTGCTTCATGAGCCACATATTGGGAACATTTGAAAAACATATTGATGTTTGACGTCATAATTTATACATAGAAGAAAAGGCCCCAGCCTATGATATCAAAAATAAATTTGACAGTCATTCTACCTGTTAGGCTTCACAACTGTGGCTAATCAGGAAAAGTGAACTGTGACAGGATCAGGTAATTAAGCACTGAAAGGTGAAGTTATCAAAGCACTTTGACACCACTGATGGACCAGCACTGGTAACATGAGACTCCTGTAAATGACCACAGACTGTTTTTTTTAAATCTCTTTACCTGTCAGCTAATTTCTATGTGCTTGGGACTGTTCATAGACAAGTGTTTTTTGCAATTCAAGACGATCTATTTATTAAGCATTCTCCTATATCAGAGCTATAGCACTAAGGGTATAAGATTTATACCACTAAATGAAGATGTTTAACCATGCCATGGGGAATTACTTGCTGTCAAGGGTTTGCCCTGGGCTACAAGAGGAGAAGCTCTAATAGTAATTTAACACTGTAGCCTTGGAGGGATGTAACTGCAAATTTGTTTACATTCCAGGAACTGTGAAAGCTGTGGTGTATGTTTAAGAATTAAGCATATGCTCAGTGATGCGGTGGTCCCTGGAGAAGTGCGTGTACTCTGTTAGGTAGGTGGGTAGATCACTGGGGAACAGTGGTATAATCTCCTTGGAATTTTGCTGGCTTCCTAGCTGATTGGTGAATATTTGACAGAAAAAAAGGAGGATATACTCTGCATAAACTGCATATACCTGCCACTACACCAGTGCGCATGCTGTTCATTTTATTCATTTAAGCAATGGTAAAGTGTGCCTTATTTTACTGTGTTGGATCTCAATCTAGAGAATTGTTATGGTAAATCTTTGTTCGTCTACAACTCCTGTGGTGTTTGTGGCACCGACTGACAGTTGCAATATAATGAGTGAATAACATATCTGAAGCCTACGACTGTAGGGTTTTTACCAACTGCTAGAGCTTAAAGATGTCCAGCCAAGGTAGGGACAGGTGAAGGCTCACTCACATAGGCTTGGTGAACAGGCCCGAGACCTTCCGGCAGCTGTGGTTGTCTCCCCCACAGACACTGCACTTATCAAACTTCTTACTGGAATGGAGCTTTCCATCACAGCCAGCCTTAATACACCTGCCCTGCACACAGACTGCGGGGGAGTCTGGAGAGCAGGGTGTGCCATCAGTGACCTGGGGGAGGGAGAGAGGGAGGGAGCGACATTTCTTGTGACTACCCTTTGACTAAAAATTGCATACACTTCTTTGTAATTTTATAGTTTTAAATGATAATTGACTCTTTGATTGAACTGAGCATATTAGTAAATTTCTCACAGTTCTGCAAACTAATTGTCTCGTTTGCTTTTGTCTCTACAAGTTACCTCAGTGCGCCTTGATGCGACTGAGATCAGGTCTCTGTCAGTACTACATATCATCGACGTCAGTTTTTGAAGCTGAATTACAAACATTTCTTAACATTTCTTTTTAAAATAAAAAAAACCTGAAAAACTTCAAGTTTTTTCAGCAACACCAATGTCGGCAGCCAAAAAAGAAATCACCATATTTTTACTTTTGCTCAGTGTTGTATGTGGCTGCTAACAGTTCATATAACAGTGCCATCATTTTATTTTATTTGTACTTCGGCATTTTTTGGGCTTGCATTTAGCAATCTAACATTTTTTCAACCATTTGTAAATGAGGGACCCGGCTATTAAAAATTTTATCTCTGCCATTCACATCTATGAGGGGAAGCAGTGTGTGTGCGGTGTGTATGTAACTTTGTGTTTGATTCTTCACAGAATCTTCTCCGATGTGTTATTGAAATATAAGAGTGAGATATAAGTGAGAGCCGTGGTTGCTAGCGAGCTTTGACTAATTATCTAACAAATGTGAGGTCTGTGTCAGAGATATGCTTGAAGGTGAATGTGTCAGACATACAATTCTTAATGTTCGAAATGCCCCCGAAACACAGGTCTCTGAATTCCCATGTATCAGTTGCAATACTGTGTCTGTGCATATGTGTGTCTGTGCGTGTACGTCCGCGCTTCTGAAAGACAGGGGAAATAACAAAATGGAAACAAACAGTGTAGAAGTATAAGATATATTTGAACTAACATTCATTGCAATGAATCATGAATGAGTCACAGTTACATTTAAGGGCAATTGTTATCACAGACTGATCGTAGAGGCTAGTACCAGGAAACACTGCTCAGTACACTGCAGAAGTGGGATTGAATGCAGTGCCAGCCCTGTAAGAGATTTAGGCAGATGTATCTTCGCTGTTCAGTAACACAGATGTCCTGCAACCATGTGAGTGTCTGTGGCATTTTTTTTTTTTTTTGATTTCCTAAGAACGAGATCTGCCAGTCTAGCCAGTGAGAAAAAATAATGCGTAGAGGAAAAAACAACCCATGAATAGAAAAGTGTTAAGTGATACAACAGACTTTTCTCCTCAGAGCAGCAGGAACTGACCTTGGGAGCGAGGACATAGAAGTAGCCTGTGCCGTTGGCTCTGCAGATGAGCTTGCACTTGTCCTTGGGGGAAATGCCTGAGTATTTTGGGACCCAGACCACCGTGGGAGCGAGCCGGTTAGTGTTCAGGCTGTAGCCGTTGAAGGCCTCACACTGCTCATCCCGGAAACTTTTACCTGCAACATAGATGGTTGTAAGACAAGAAAGCGATAGTATGGGATATTTAATTAGACTGAGTAAGGGTTATGCTAGTTCTGTATATAGTTGTCCTTATTATATTGGAGCAAGTCTGGCAAAAAAAAATTTTTTCCACTGTTTACTGAACCAAAGGATATATTTATCATTGCCAAACACTGTGTGGACATTACTGCAGGAAAAATGGCACATTGGGAGTAAAACTGCATCATATGCAATCAGGATACCAGCTTCTCAGGTTAGGCTCTGACTGAGGCATGAGGGGTGTGTACTATTTGGCAGAGCCTAAGGAATTTAGAGTGTTCTCATTGGCTGTGCCCAGGGCATTGAGGGGTGTGTTCCCATTGGTAGTGCCCAGGCCTTAAGGGATGCGTTCTCATTGGTTACACCCAGGGCACTGAGGGTTGCGTTCTCATTGGCTATGCCCAGGGCACTGAGGGGTGTGTTCTCATTGGCTAAGCCGGGGGACTGAGGGGTGTGTTCTCATTGGCAAAGCCTGGGGCATTGAGGGGTGTGTTCTCATTGGCTGTGCCCACGGCATTAGGGGTGTGCTCTCATTAGCTATGCATAGGGCATTGAGGGGTGTGTTCTCAGTGGCAACGCTGAGGGAATTGTAAGCTCTCGTTGGCTGTGCCTGGGACACTGATGGGCATCTTATCATTAGCTATTCTCAGGGCAGTAATGGTTACCTTTGTCAGGACAGGGGTCCAGATTGCAGGAGCGGTATTTGACACGCACGCCTTGGCAGTATTTTCCCCCATTGGCTGGAGTGGGGTTGTTACAGTCCCTCTTGGCCAGCTGAACTCCCCCGCCACACGTTCGAGAGCAAGAGCCAAACACACCCCACTCTCCCCACCGTCCATCCACCTGTGGTCATGCAGGGAACATGCACAGGGAAACTCATAAGCGCAAAACACAAGAGTGCACAGGTCAACAGAGAAGTAAGACATGTATAAACACACACTGCATGTAAAAATACACAAGTAAGCGAGGAAGTCTGCCAGACATCAGCAATAATAGAAAGGGCTGCAATTTCAATGGACTTAGGGCACCTTAAATACTTATATGCGTACATATCTGCAAATAGTGTTTACATTGCACTTTTCAGTAAAGTGGTAAATAAGTGGTAAATGGTTACTATGTGGATTTACTGTCCTTGTCTCATTAACAACTAATTTACATATGCTTCCATAGTGGCAAAGAGGACAAAAGCACAGTGCCATTATGTGTCAATGTCCTATAGTGGCACAGAGTGGTTTTAGATTTCTCAGGATCGATTTATTCAGCAATGTATAATTTTTATTCCTTTCAGCAACAGGACACCAGATGATAACGCATGAGGTGCCTGGCAGTGAGAAGCCTGCTTAAAAATTCCTGACTCAAATGTCAAGTACAAAGTGCAGGAGCAAAGTATGAGTTATATATTGAACTGTTACTGAACTTTGGGCAGCAGCTAGCCTCACCCTGGTCTTTGTGACGTTGCGTTTGTCGACGCAGGCTCCTCGGATACACAGCTTGCCGTCTCCACAACCGGTGCCATCGGCCCAGGGGAAGTGGCGGGTTTGGCACACCAGCTGGCCCCGGGCTTTGCCTGTACACCACAGCTTCGCACAGGATGGCATGTACGGGCAGGGTTTTGAGCCAGTGCCGAATGCTAGCTCGCACTGCCGGACCAGGCTGTAGCTACTGCCAGGCAGAATGTCAGGAAGCACCAGGCTCTTCTGTGGTTGATCCAGCAAGCAGTCCCCTTCACACCGGGAAACAACGACCAGCCTTAGACCATAACATCAGAGCCACCTTTAACCAAAAACACCACAGCCACATTTAACCAAAAACACCAGGACCACCTTTGGCCAAATACCTCAGGACCATCTTTAACCAAAAACATCAGAAGAACCTATAACCAAACACACCAGTACCACCTTCAATCCAAAAGACATAATTATCCATAATTATCAGGACCACCTTAAACCAAAAACATCAGACGCATCTTTAAATAAAAAAATCAGAACCGCCTTTTATATTAAAAACATCAGAAGCACCAAGTTCAACAAAACCATGTTCAATCAAAAACACCAGCAGCACCTTTAACCAAAAACACCATAATCAGCTTCAAACAAAAACAGCAGAACCACTTGGAGATGAAAACCAGAATCTCATTTAAACCAGAAAGTAAGAACCATCTTTAAATAAGAACATCAGAGTCAACTTTGGACCAAAACATCAGAATCGATTTAAAGCGGAATACCAGAATCTTGTTTCAACCAGAGCTTAAGTATGAATGTTAAATCAGAACACGAGATTTAAATATTAGCTTAAACACCAGTATCAACCTTAAAACAGAATGCCACCTTTCAACTAGTACACCAAAATGCACTTTAACCGAAACAGATCCGTGTTTTCACCAGACCATCATAATCACGCAAATACCGAATAGTACAGGCAGTACCTTTTCCAATATACCATCATCACTTGACACCAGATTAATCACAAACTGCACAACCTGGGGAGCCTCTACATATCGCTGTGCTGTATAAATATCAGCACTATTAAACAAATTGAAGTGACCTGTTTGTAATGCATTTTTAAGTAGCTGTTCCTGCTGTAAATAAACACACCCTTCATCAGTTAAATAACTCTGTGCCATATTAAAAGGATTTCTGCAATTTCAAAGCATTACATTCTATTTGTTTCTTATCACAACTTCATAATCATATCTGAATGCGCCCAGGCCTGGGAAACTTGGGCAGTTCTAAGTGCAAAGATACATCAGACCATATTATTACCCACCACAGAAAGGCAGCATGTGATGTTCATTTTGAATGTTGCAAGCTAAGACAAAATATGAATAAAAAAGCCCAGCCCACTTCAAAATACCCGAGATACCAGTTACCATGTAAACATAAACTCTAATTTTGAAGTATAAATTGTTTCCCAAATCACATCTCCAGCGACCACAATCAATGGGCGTGACAGGCACTGTACATATTTTTATGAATAAAGGCAAACAACCGGCTGGTTCGATATAGATAACAACCCCTCACCATGCGAATATGAATTTACAACTCTTTCCTAAACAATTAAATACCCGAGAGTGTGTGCCGAAGTAAAGGATATTAGTAAGTTGGATGGGAATATACCCTAAGTTACAGAACACCTCCCACCAAATGAATTTTTTGTATTATACTAGCGCCAATAATCAGATCAGTATACCTTAAAAACAAAGTGTCCAATCGCATACCCATTTCAGAATTACACTTAAATTCCAATATATTAGCCAAGTTTAATAAATAACATTAATGTTAAGTTAAGGAACACGATTGTCTGGACCCAGATGACACAATATTTTAGTGTAGATTTATCAGGACGCTTTTTCGAGCGTACGTCTCCAATTTTGAGCCACTGTAGAGCAAAGTTCTCTTTTGAGATTTAACAAATAAAAACTGTCCCATAACCACCATCTGCTCTGTTGAAAAAGAAAGCTGCGCTGGAACCACCCCTCTCCAGATAAAAAATCAATTTTTTCCAAGCCTCAATCAGGAAAAAAAAGCCATTTCTCCTTTTTAATCAGGAGATTCAGCCATCACTCAGCAGGGTGTACGTGCTGTTCAGTCGTGACTGACAGGCTGCAAAGATTAAAGAGATTTCCAGAGGAAGGGGTGGAGATACAAGAGAGGAACCCAGAGATGAAGAGGGAGGACGTCGCCTGCACTGACTGACCGTGGCCACTGTCTAGGAAGTCAGTGATGATGGCGGCGCTGCAGGCTGACCAGGGATTGCTGCGGTCAATCTGGATCAGCGTGGGAGACATCATGTGATTTTCCCTCAGCTTTCCAAACACTTCCTCACAGGCTTTCACGTTGTCATGTGGCATGTTGAAGACATGACCTGAGGGGAGATGAAGCAGCATTTACACACTTTTTTCTTTTTTTACTCAGTATATAATTTGAGGCTATCTAGCAGGACCACACCTCAACCGTGACGCATTCGGAACTTCCTATGAACACGCACATATTCCACTGCTCCCGTTCCGTTTTCGTGTAATGCGCCCCTCCCTCCCACCCCGTTCCTTTCTTCTCTTCCTTCCCCACTCGCCTTGTCCTTTCGGTTGGGTCCAAGGCGGCTTTGTCATGCCGAGGTGCTACTGCGAATTCCCAAGAATAGCTCCCCCAAATTTACAGTCAACAACACAGGAGGGCTCCAAGGGAGTTTCCCTCTCATATATCAACCATATTCTCTACAGTTAACTTTAAAACACATCTTGTTGATGGTGTGATCTTTGCCAGGGAAAGAAAGGAAAAAAGAAAAACAGTAAATTGTTGCCAGTGGACAGAGGGCGTACATCTCAGCAAACATTAGTGTCAGTCTGTGCACGTGCCTGCTGCATTGTGGCACAATTCCTGATGCTTATTTCATTACTGAACTGGCAGGGAGCTCCTCTGCATTTCTGGAATGCAGCTTTGAGCCCCAGTCAGCAAGTCTGCTTTGGCTGTTTGGCACCCAGAAGATGAAGCTCAGTGGGTTAGTATTTCACCCTGACAGCAGCTATTTGTCACAGTGACTTCCTGAATGCAGAAGCCAATTCCGAAACTGAGACGATGTGTCTGAAGAGCATTAGGCACAGAAAGAGGTATTGCAAGTTAAAAAATGTAAACCTGTGAGATGTCACAGATTATTGCCCCCTTCTTCTTTTAAATGATTATGATATTATCTGATAAATTGAAGACTTTCATTTATAAAATGTTTGTATTTACTGCATGAACTCATAAAAATGCCTTCTTTCTATTGACTTTAACCATTTTTATTAATTTCCTTGATATATGTATATAGCAGTTGATAGAAACAGTCACCTGGTTAATACTTTAACGTAGTAGAAGTGTTTATGAAAACTACGTTTGTTGTGACAACATTAAAGTATCCAACAGCGACAAAACATTTTCAAAAGCAAATCTACTCCACCCTTCACCCAGGTACAGTGCTGTTGGTGGCTTAGTGAGCTGAATTTACATTAGCATTTCAGGACGTCTTATCGGTTCATTTCAGGGCACTTTCAGGGCTTCATCTAGGTTACTGTGAGAGCGCATCACTGCACTTCTACAGCAGTAGCCTGAACTAACTTTAAGCCATCTTACGTAATATTGAACCCTCTAGCACAATGTTAAGCTAATAACCACCCCAAGATATCATATATGAACAATTCACCTCACCATCTCACATAGTCTTAAAATTATGCAGCAAATACCCATGATCTTAAGGCCCAGTCACACAGCCGATCACGCACGAATCACTCACAAATCACGCACAGATTGGGTTTGTGCGTGCTTGTGCGTTGAGAAACTGACCATTTTTTCGGGGTGTCGGGGGTAGAAATCTCGGACGAATCACGCATGAATCGCGCATGAACCACGCATGTATCACTTACAATCACTGACATATCGCGCACGTCGACGCATAATAGCAAACACGGTGCAGTATTCCACGAACATTCGACGCACGCCCGACGCATGAATCACCGATGGAGCACGTCCAAACACGAACGCTTCACGTATTGTCAGTGGATGTCAGTGGAATGAACGTGATACGTGCGCGTTTCATGCGTGATATGAACGTGGGGCATCAGTGGACGGACGTGGACGTGCGCGGATTCAAACCAGTTCTGACGCATAAGCACTGACGGCCGAGGAATGTCCCGCGCATAGTTACGCATACTCGACGCATAAACTACGCATGCCGACTCATGAATTACGCACACCAACGCACAGTTGTGCGTCGGAAAATTTTTGAACCGTTCAAAACTCAAAATCACGCACAAACCGCCTTCGACGCACATCCACTTACAATCACTGGCATTCTCATAATGCCAAAAAAAATCTACAGTAAAATCATGAAGTCCTTAGTGTATCCATTATATAGATCATGAGATAAAAGGTCTTTCCCTTCATAAAAAACTGTCAGCTGTATAATGATACCAAATATTTAGTCTCATAACATCATCAATGCTATACACCGACAATATCTGAAAAAGCAACAGTTTTACTCATTTGGACTTGTATTTCAAATCATATTTACTGAGTCCACGACATGTGCAGTACTGGTGTTGGTTTGGACTCACCCAGTTCATGGGCAGTGGTGAAGGCTGATGGAAGCCCATCGTCTTCAATGACAGAACAGCTTCTCTTGGAGTCACACATAGTGCCAACGTCTGCCATGCCCAGGGTGTCACAAGTTGTTGCACCACACAAGTCCTAAGAAAATAGTGAAATACTTACGATCTTTATCATTCCAAAGTAGTTGAGATGTAATGGAAAATACAAGTAAAGAAAGAAAGTAGTGATTATCAAATGAACTTTGACCAAAATTAAATAGAAAACATTATAAAACAAAATAATTCACATTTAACCGTATCAGTTTCATAGTTTTCTCGGAAATGCACACATTCTGAATGGACTGCCTGAAACACATTCTCAAAAAGTTGGGACAGGGCCAAAATACCCTTTTGTAAGAATCAGAAATAGTTGAAATGCTAAAAAGGGATGCATAGGAGCTGAATGGTTGATGCTATTATACTTGGATATAATCAATAAAAGATTCAGTTGTGTTCGTGGTTCACCACTTTCACAAAAACTGCATGACTGAAAAATCCAACGGATTAAAAACAACATCTCTATGTGCAGTTGTCAAAATTTTAGGGTATCAACAAATACAGTTGGTAATATTATTACAGATTTCAGGGAAATCTGTGGAAAGAATGAGGGGAAATTAAAAATCAATACTGAGTGCCCTTTATCCCTGAAAGCCTGCTTAAATTTCTGCAGGAGAAGAACTCACAGACTAGATTAATTGCTGAATGGACAGGCCTGACATCTCCTGACTTCACAGGATCACAGAATGGCACCCATTACGTCTGCCAGACTGCAGATGTGAGGAGAACCGGACATTTTTTGTTGTTGTTTGTTCTGTGTGGATGTGGACAGCATGATGGTGCACTGGGTAGAACCGTTGGCTCACAGCATGAAGGTGAAATTTCAAAATCAATTCTAAAATGAATTAGCAGCCATTGCACAGATGATAAAATTGCAGTAATATCTGCTTTTTGATTTGTCTTTTGTGACCAATTCTGCGGCTGAATGTTGAACAACTTGCAGTTTGGCCAAATATTTCATACACAGCATTTAGGGTGCATTTACACTGGCGCAGCATGTCAGCTGACGCCCACGCCTACCATTGATTTTCTATGGAGAGCGGCGAGTGTTCAAAGTAGCGGCGCAATGGATGATGGTAGCGGTGCGTCAAATTTCATGCTCGCCACGTGTTGAATGAACTGGGATATCTCAGGTTTATGGAAATGAATCCAGCAAACGCAAGGCGAATATCCAATCAAGTGATGCAGAGAGTGATTGTCTTCAAGGCTGAGGACCCTATGGGTTCCACTGATCGCAAGTTCCCCGTAAAAATACAGAGGAAACGCTGATTATTGCCATTTCATCTTTTCCGATTTTATTTGAGGGTTCCCTGCTAAATTACAAGAACAATGACAAAAGAAATGGCATGAGGAAGAAGGTGTCCCTGTAATACGCCTGCAATATGGTGCTCAAAGTCGCCTGAAGAGGGGTGAATTAATGCATTTTCATACGGCGAGATATGCCCTGCATAGGACAAATATACAGTATATTGCTTGAAAGTACTATTTCAACTCAACATTCAAACTGCGTAAGTTTTTATACGCAACTGCAGCGCCTCCAAAAGTCAAAATCAAGGTGGGAAATAATAACAATTGGATGAATTAATATTATTGGTATAAGCTTACTTTGGCCAACGTTACTTTGACCGATTCTTCATTGATGGAAGTATTTCACTTTCAGGGATGACACTCAGAAAGCTATAACATGCCTTTAACAGCATCCTCTAAACCTCTGTTCTTTGAAATGTGCTCGTCTGAGGACACAGTCAACAACACAAGATCACAGGTGCAGACTTTGCTAACTTGAGACTGAGGAAAATCGATGCTTTCCCAGAGATTGTGGCCACAGGCGGAAACAGCTTGTATACACGAATGGAGTAAACTGAAAGAAAAAAATACTTCAGCTGGAAATATTTTCTCAGTCTGTGGAACCATGATGGGTTGACATATTCACAGGGTTTTGCTGAGACTGGCTGTACCCAAAACAACTGTGTCCTCAAAATATTTACTGTCTGCCCATAAACTGCCAACAGTCTGACAAATTCTCACTGAAAAAGATATTTGTTTCCAACAGTAGAGCAGAAGTGTTCAGAGATGCTTGTCCATGGGTACATCTCAATTCTCTCATATTGCTTCCATGTTTTCCTTATTTGAGTCTTTTCTTTGTGTCTTTGTTTTTCTCACTGGGGAGGAATGGAGAGAGGCAGAAAATCACGTGAGAAGAGATGAGAAAATATATTTTGAGAGAAATCAGACGTCCTTTCCTCTGCAGTGTCACATGAAGTGACGTCCATTTCTGATGATGGAACACAGCTGGATTTGTGGCCAGCATCTGTCGTTATAGACTGACTTCATGGCTTTCAGCTAAAAGTCTTCCGAGAAGGCTGCTCTCAAAAATCCTCGCTTATCAGGGCTCCATGCTCCTTGCAACAGAAATAGGAGCGTTCAGGCGGCCTGCAAGATGGAGCATTCAGAACAACTTCTGGTTCAAGCAAGGATCAATGAACAAGGAAATATCAAATAAGAGAACTAAGATGTACCCCATGTATTCCAAATCATGGTAAATGGACTGCATTTACATAGCACTTTCTAGTCACATAACATGACCCCAAAGCGCTTTACAGTTACACCTCACATTCACCTCGATGGCGGGGCTGCCATGCAAGGCGCCAACCTGCACATCAGGAGCAGTGTGGGGTTAAGTGTCTTGCTAAAGGACTTTTGACATGTTCAAATAATCCACCTCTCCCTATCCAGTATTCCAGTCTGTGATTGGTGCCAATAATGGCTCCACCTCTTTCTCCCTGAGGGACTGCCTTAAAAGTATGGAGTACATTCTGAAAATTTTGCTTCAGTATACACTTGCAATAACACAAAAAGATGAAATTGGGGTTAAATTAAGCTGCATTCTGAGAATATTTTGCTATTATAGTCACCTCTTTATCCAATGCACTCAATGTGATATCCCATCCAAGAGGACATTAGTTTAATGGTAAATCCAGTCTTGCTGTCAAATTCTCTGAAGCATTAAAACTGGAAAATTAAAAAAAAACCCCTGAAGTACCTTATTTATTTAACCAGGAGGCGCATGCCTTCATTTCAAAATTTAGACTTTCCGCTTCCAAGTTGAAATCTCTAGGTGCTAAATGTACTGTTTATGTAGAATGCACAAACCAAACCCAGATGTGCATTTGTACTGTGCGCATGTACATGTGGATGTATGGCCCTGCTGGTGAGTATGGTGGAGGTGGGGTCTGCGGCAGCAGATGGGATTACTAATGATTAATGTAAACAAATGTAAAATCCCATTATAGGGTCTGATTTTTATTGAAACAGTTATACCAGAGTATTTAAAAAGCTGCACCACATGCACTAATGTAATGTGGCTTTGTAATTATTTAAAGCCTCATTTTTGCACTGAATGTGCAACACAGCATATTCCCCCAGCAACTGACATTTTATTCTGACAATGAAAGTGTTATGATTCTGCCTTGTTCTGTTCATGTTTTGCCATGTCTTGATCCATGCCGTGTTTTGTTATAGTTATTCCTGCATATTCTCCCATAGTCCATTCCCTCAGTTATATTCCGGTCCATGTTTTGTCTCATCTCCTTTGCCAGATTTAACTCTGAGCCATTCCACGTTGTGTATTCTGATTCAATCCTAATTGAAGAGGTTTGACTGAAAGGATACAGTATAGTGGATCAACATCACTAAGAGTCCTTGAACACAGGACACACTATTCATGTGGCAACTGTCTAGATTCAAAGTAATGAGGCGGAAAAAGGAGAAAACACTGTCTCCATTGATAGAGTTAGCTTTTCAGCTTGTGTAACACAAATAATATACGAAGCCAGCAAATCAAGAAATGTGAATGTCACTGAATCTTTGCCTCCAAAACCTTAATTGATTCTATAGACTTAAATGATCTAAATGTCCAATACTCATATTTCTGAAAAGATCAGATTACGCTGAACTTTGATCTTTGCTGACCAAAATTTGCACTGCTCTTACAAGAGAAATTAGCCACATGTGGCTGTTTTGCATCTGCCTTGCTGCTTATGACAATGCAATACTCTTGGCTGGAGAATAAAGGGTACTTCACTGAGCTGTCGTATGCACTTCATTAAGAAGTATTGATCTACTCATCCCAGAATAAGTGATGGTTGAATACGATTGCACTTTCAAAATTATAGTCCATATCGTGACTGCTTGTATGCTCCTGAAGTAATGTTGCGTAATTCCACTGTAATGACATACATATAGTATACAGCTGGAGCCTTTTTCCTCATAAGACATTGCTAAAAAAAATTACTCCATCTTGCATTGTTGCAGTCTGCACGCAGTCAGAATTGTCTTTAAACTCTGACCCTGGATATACAGCAGATGCTTGTTCGGTCCGTCTCTGCTCTGCCACGCTGTCCGAGCAAATACATTTCCAATTTAGTCAACGAGTGCATTTACACTGGATCCGCCGCACTGCATGGTGCCTCCGTACCAGCTCTGACAGTGCGCGGCCCTTCGCAACCGAGACACAATGGTTGTATTTTTGCCAGGCAGCAGATCACGGCACAGCACTTCGACAGGAAGCTGGGTGTATACATCCTGTAAAAAATACTCCCTCGTACGTATTTCACCACTGATTTCACCTCACTACATCAACAAAATGTAGTTACGGGCGGAGCTAAGTTTGAAAACAACTGCCCAACAGAATGAATTACGACCCCACTTTTTATTATCAGCATAGAGCAAGTCAACCGGGACTCAAATGCAGCATTAAAAACACCCAGTGTTGAAGCCACATTGTATAGTAGGTTAGGACAGCAACAAATGTAATCAAATATTTTAACTGAGTCGATAAAGCACTCTTCTAACAAATGAACCGTTTGTAAACTTCTTTGACACCTAGAGAACAAAAGCCTGTTGCCTGTTTGTAATTGCGTTAAATGTATGGTTTTATCTCTGATGATTGCAGTTTATTTTGTA
Organism: Gymnothorax reevesii; assembly: GCA_029721435.1. Classification (NCBI taxonomy): domain Eukaryota; kingdom Metazoa; phylum Chordata; class Actinopteri; order Anguilliformes; family Muraenidae; genus Gymnothorax; species Gymnothorax reevesii. Next base: position 131,132,120 of record CM056574.1, on the reverse strand, counting down.
ATTACTGCTTGATCTAGCTAGTCTCGCGTCTCTTGTTGTCTGCCCTGCTGCACACCCATTTGCAGTCAATACGCTGACGGACGCCGAAGTCGGAGCCAACACGTAGTCAGGTGGAGGCGGACCAAACACCCATCTGGTGTAAATCCAGGGTGATTCAAGTCATGGCAAAATTAAGCATGTAGTGCTTTAATCAATTTGGATGTGTATGATTTATGACTGAAAATGGTTAGTTTCTGATGTGCTGTTGGCTATGAAAACCATGCAGAAATACAACCCCAATTCTGAAATAGTTGGGACGAAGTGTAAATTGTGAATAATAAAATAAAAATAAAATCAAAATGCAGTGACCTTCAAATCACATGAGCCGATATTTTATTTACTGTAGAACATAGATGGCATTTCAAATGCTGAAACTGAGACATTTTACATTTTTATCCACAAAATGAGCTTATTGCAAATTTTCTGGCTGCAACAGGTCTCAAAAAGTTGGGACAAAGGCAAAAAAAAAAAGGGCTAAAGAAGCAATTAATATAAAAGAGATTCAGCTGAAAGAACATTTAACAAGTAATCAAGTTAACTGGTATCAGGTGTGTAACATGAGTGGCTATAAAAGGGATGTCTTAGAGAGGCTGAGTCTCTCAATAGTAAAGATGGCCAGAGGCTCACCAACCTGTGAAGGCTTGCGTAAAAAAATTGTGGAATACTTTAAAAACAATGTTCCTCAACGTCAAATTACAAAAGCTTTGAAGGTCTCATCATCGACAGTGCATTACATCATCAAAAGATTCAGAGGAACTGGAAAAATCTCTGTGCATAAGGGAAAAGGCAGAAGACCTTTACTGGATGCCCGTGATCTTCGGGCCCTCAGATGCCACTGCATCACTCACCGGTATGATTCTGTCATTGACATTACTAAATGGGCCGAGGAATACTTCAAGAAACTACAGTCTGTAAACACAGGCCGTCGTTCCATCCACAGATGCCACCTAAAACTCTATCATTGTTGTGATTCTGCTGTCTGCCATTCTGTCTTGTTTGGATTTTGACCTTTGCCTTGCCTGACCATGTCTTGAATTATGTATTGTGATTTGGATACCTGATTATGTTCATGTCTTGTCTAGTTTAGTTTTGCCATGTTTTGTATTTTGCCATTTTCCATTCCAGCAGTTATATTCCGGTCCATGTTTTTCCCATGCATTGCACTTTGTCTCCCCCTGTCTGGTCTCATGTCATGTGATTGCTCACAGCCCCAGTATTGCGTGCCACACTTTCGGGTGATTTAATGGTTTCTGGGATTTCAAACATTACTTCCAATCTTGTTTACATCATCTTGCTTTTTTAGATTACTAACCAATACTAACAGTTTGTTGTTCTTGTTAAATTACTAACCAAGACTAACATTGTACATAGTACTAACTTACTAACAATCACTAAGGATTGTATAGCTGCACTCTACTAATTGACTAACGATCTCTCAGCATTCGTCCTGTTCTAGTCTCCGCCTCTTGCCTTCACTCAATGTACTTTGCTGTGCTTCCAGCAGATTCTCTGCATCTGTCTAATCACTGTTCTGCCACTCGCTCTGTGCACTTAGCAATCCCTAACTGGATCTGTTTGTTCTGTCTACAGGCTGTCTTGTGATCCCGGTCTGCGTTTTGGCTTTTGCCTATTTTATGTGATAAGGTTCTCCCTCATGTTTGCTTCCTTTGTTATTAGTCTGATTTCCTACACCTGTTAAGCATGTGACCTTCCCTGTGTGTATATTCACTCACAGCTCTTGTCAGAACGTTGATCAATACTACTTTGTGCAGAGCTCCTCGTATGCCATAGAATATCGTTTCTCTTCGACTGGATTGTCCGACCTTGATTCTTGCCATTGCCCTTTTTGTATAATTTTTTCTGTGTTTGGATGTCCTGTGTATGACCATTGGCTTTGCTCATCGACTACGACTTTTTGCCTATCGTTTTTGTACCTCTACTCATCTGTCTTACCGGTTCTGACCCCTGCCTGTCTAGACGGCATTGTTTTTGGATTTCGTATTGTAGCTTGGCAATTCCTGTGTTTTTTTGCTTTGACTCGGAATCCAATTAAGGCATACGTTTTTAGTATTATTATACGCCGCCAGAGGCGGTCGTATATTGGCGTCATCCGCTCCGTTCCTCTGTCCATTCGTCTGTTAACATTTGGCTTGTCCGCAAATTTGTGTGCAAAGCTTCAGGCTGATCGGGACGAAACTCCACAGGAACATTACCTGGGTCAGGGTCTAGACACCGAATAACTGTCGGCTCCGTCGCTCCAAGGTCAAGGTCACACATCGAGGTCAAAAGTCAAATTTATACCAAAATGTCGGCGGCGTATAATGTACCAGTGCCTGGTGCTCTTGTTTTAGATTGCTGTCTCTCGCGAGTGGTTCCTGAACGGTACCTCACAATCGTGGAAAAAGGAAGCCCTTGTTGAGCATGATCCAGAAGCGCTGCTGTGTTCTGTGGGTCAAGGCTCATTTAAAATGGACTGTAGCAAAGTGTACTGTGGTCAGACGAGTCCAAATTTGACATTCTTGATGGAAATCATGGCCGTCTTGTCCTCCGGGCTAAAGAGGAGAAAGACCACACCTCCTGTTATCAGCGTTCAGTTCAAAAGCCAGCATCTCTGATGGTAAGGGGATGCAATAGTGCATATGGTGTGAGAAACTTGCATGTTTTAAAAAGCACCTTGAGTGCTGAAAGGTATATAAAGGTTTCAGAGCAACATATGCTCCCCTCCAGACGATATCCAGAGAGAGCCTTGTGCATTTCAGCCGAAAAATGCAAACCCACATACTGCAGCTATTACAACAGCATGGCTTCGTAGTAGAAGAGCCTGTGTGCTGAATTGGCCTGCCTGCAGGCCTGATCTTTCACCAATTGAGAACATTTGGCGCATAATTAAACAAACTGTCCATCAAAGGAGACCCAAAACTCTCTAGCAGCTGGAACCCTGTATTAAACAAGAGTGGGATCAAATTCCAATGGCTAAACTCAAGAAACTTCTCTCCTCAATTCCCAGACGCCTCCACTCTGAGTTAAAAAGGGGGGATGCTACACTATGGTAAACAGGCCCGTGTCCCAACTTTTTCTAGACTTATAGCAGCCATCAAATTTGAAATGAACTCATTTTGTGGATAAAATTGTAAAACTCTAGGTTTCAACATTTGCTATGTTATCTCTGTTCTATTGTAACTAAAATACTGGCTGGTGTGATTTTAAAGTCATTGCGTTTTGATTTTATCCAAAATTTACACTTTGTCCCAACTATTTCGGAATTGGGGTTGTATGGTTTTTTCCTTCTTTCTCTTTAAAACCCTAGTCTTACTGATATTTATGGATAAATATTTGAGCATTTTAATTACGAGTTTACCTGACTGATCCTGTTGGTTATATTATGAAAGCTGTCACTTGTACGTATGTCCTTATTTGAACAAGTGCCCAATAGCAACCTTTTATTTTTAGATAATTTATCTCTGAACAACGATGCATACTATGTTTATGATGCATTTTGCCATTACTAGAAGCTAGCGCCTATTGGTCATGGCGTAATGCACCAAGAATGAAGAACGTGCAGTCTAGTTTTTCCTCTTCATCATGGCTTTATCTATAATGCAAGCATTGTTTTTGAAAATTTCCACAGCTTCCACAGGCTCTGAATGAAAATTAAACGAGGTATTTTATCCCAGATTTACTTAAAGGTCCCCTATTATGCCACCAGGTGCACAGCAAATTAGCCATTATGAGCCAATTCAAAGTCTCCCCTACCTGACATCACAAGGGGGAGTGACCACCCAGAATAATGAAATCTGAGTGACATCCTGGCTGAAGGAGATCAGTCCTTCTTGCCTCTGGTTGGATACTTCCCCATGCGATGTCAAGAGGGAAAAGATTTTGAAATGGCTTGTAATAACTAATTAGCTGAGCACCTGGTGACATAATAGGGGACCTTTAATGAATTCTGGTCATGCTGTTATGGCCCTCTGCTCTGCTTGCATGTGATGCTCATTTGCAGATGCCTGGTGGGCGGAGCCAGGAGTCATAGGCAAAACGGAGACACCCGTGTCTCATTCACTGAGCTCACAAAATGTGCCCGTTTCCTACCTTGGAGTGCTCTCTCTTCCTTTTGACTTCTGCTGTGGGTTGGGGTTTTTTTTTTATTGATGAATATAATGCCTCACTGCTATTTACATGCATCTACTCACATTACTGATAGTAACTTTCACGCCCCATATATGAATTGTCTTTTTTTTGTTAAATTTGGTTTTCTGCAATAAATTGAATTTTGCTTTTTAAAAGCATCAGTGTGCACCTCCCTTCTTGTCACAGCTTTTGAGCAGAGTTGTAAAAACACAAACAAATGTACTGTAAAAAGAGAATTAGAAATTTATTTGCACATTTTTGGTCAAAAATAAGTATTTGACCCCCTGGAGAAACAGCATGTTCATATTTTGTAGAAAAGCCATTATTGGCCAGCACAAATGTCAAACACTTTTTTAAGTTGTTGACAAGGTTTGTGCACATTTTGGCAGGGATGTTGGCCCACTCCTCCCTGCAGACAGCCTCCAAATCATGTGGAGGCTGTCCACAATCCACAACCCGTGATGTACTTCTTCAGCCACTCTTTTGTTGCTTTGGCGGTGTGCTTAGGCGTAGTTGTCGTGCTGAAACACCCATCCTCGACCCATGTTCAGCTCTCTCACTGAGAGAAGGAGCTGTTGGTCCAGAATTCCACGGTATATGGCCCCGTCCATCCTCCCCTCAATGCAATGGAGTTGTGCCGTCCCCTTGGCTGAAAAGCACCACTGTGCTTGACGGTGGGGATAGTGTTCTTTGGGTTGTACTCTGTGCTCTTTGCCCTATAAATACAGTGAGTCGAGTTGAGCCCAAAAAGTTTTATTTTGGTCTCATCTGACCACATCACCTTCTTCCAGGCCTCTTCTGAGTCATCCAGGTGGTCAATGGCGAACTTCAGGCGGGCCTGTATATGTGCCTTCTTGAGCAGGGCGACCTTGCGTGCACTGCAGGATTTCAATCCTTGACCGAGTAGTGTGTTACCAACTGTTTCCTTTTGTAACTGTGGTCCCAGCTGCCTTCAGTTCATTAACCAGTTCCCCCCTTGTGATTCCTCACCGATCTAATGATCAGGGACATCTCACGAGGCGAGACCTTGCATGGAGGCCCAGACCGAGGGAGGTTGGCGCCAGTATGGTACTTCTTCCATGTCCTGATAACTGCACCGACAGTTGATCTTTGCTCTCAAAATTGCTTTCTGATTCTCTTTTAGCCCATCCCAGCCTTGTGTAGGTCAACAATCTTGTCCCTAATGTCCTTAGACAGCTCTTTGGTCTTGCCCATGGTGGAGATGTTGGAATCTGGTTGTTTGGGAGTGGACAGGTGTCTTTTATGCAGGTAATGAGGTGAGGCAGGTGTATTTGATGTTAATAATTAGTTGGGATTGGGGGTGTGTCTTAAAGAAAGACTAACTGGCTTGTGGGACCCAGAATACTTGCTGTTTGGTAGGGGGTCAAATACTTATTTTTCCTCATCAGATGGTTATCAATTTTTATAAATTCATATGATGTGATTTTCAGGAATTTTCTTTGTGATTCTGTCTCTCACTGTTAGAATGTATATACGATTAAAATTTTAGATCATTGCATTCTTTGGAAGTGGGCAAAACTGCAAAATCAGCGAGGGGTCAAATACTTATTTCCCCCACTGTATCTGTCAACACTCCAGCCTAATTATGGACAGAATCTTGATTAAAACAAAGGAGGAGAAGTTGCACCTGAACAAAAGAAAAATAATGAAAAACATAAGAATCCTCTGTGGAATGTATGTCAGACTCTGGAATTTTTCAGCTGGACTCAGCACTGGAATGTCAGCTGGATGGGCTGTTTGACCTGACAGAAAGAATGTGCTGTACAGCATTTAGACAGGTAAGCTGCAACCCAGATGGATGTTATGGATGTGGCAACGTGTGTGAGCTATGAAGAAGGTATTGTTGCTCAATGCACAATAATAGGGAATTATTCCAGCCAGGTAGTAGACCGCATTTTGCCATGGAGACATGCTCCACAAGTTCCAAGCGTGACAGAACTATAGCATTAGGCTGAATATATACATTACATACAGTGCTGTGAACAAGCATTTGCCCCCTTCCTAATTTCATCTACTTGTGTATTTTTGTCACACATACAATAAATGTTTCACATTATAAACGTAATATAAATATTAGACAAATATCATTGAGTGAACACATGCAGTTTTCAAACTTGGATGTCATTTCTTGAAGAAAAATGCATTTAATTCTTCCTGGCCCGATGTGGAAAAATAACAGCCCCCTTAGTAACTAAATAAACCAGTTCAAAAAGTACATATATATTTGAGTTTATTTCACTTAGCACACCCAAGCATGATTACTGCTAGCCCTCTTGAGTCTTATCATCACTTCAGTAGAACCTGTCTGGCAATGTGAAGTGGGCTAAAAGCTGCACATGATGCCGAGATCTCAAGAAATTCAACAACAGATGAGAAACATATTGTTTACATTTATCAGTCTGGGATACAAAGCCATTTCAAAGATTCTGGGACTCCAGAGAACCATGATTAGAACCATTATTTGTAAATAGACAAAACTTGGAACAGAGGTGAACTTTCCCAGGAGTGGCCAGTCGACCAAAGTTCCGCAACTGTGCATCAATGACCCATCCTGGAGGCCACAAAGAAAGCCAAACTAACATTTAAAGAACTGCAGGCCTCACTTGCGTCAGTTAATGTCAGTGTTCACAACTGCACAATGAGAAAGACTGGGCAAAAATGGCATCCATGGGAACGCTGAAAGGCAAAAACCACTTTCTAAACCACAGGATACCAGCTGCCATACCACTACTCGATCTGCTCTGGCTGCATGGCTGAAGCTAAGCAGTTTGGGGCTTATTTAGAACTTGGATGGGAGAAGACCTAGGAAAACCAAGTTGCTGCTGAAAGAGGTGTTGGTGGGCCAGTAGGTGGTGGTCATCCCTCTGGTGGGATAATCCTTAATGCTCCAGTGCAGCAATGGGGACACTGTACTGAAGAAGTTGGCATCTTTAGGATGAGACGTTAAACTGAGGTCATCCCTCACTGCGATAATGAAAGATCCTATGACACTTTTCGACGAGAAGGGGATGATTAGGAGGCAGGTTGAAAGAGCCACGTTGGGAATTTAATTTTGGGAATGACACCAGAGAATCCCCCTCTTCTGTAGAAAACTGTCATAGGATCCAATCTAATTGGTTATGCAATTAGTCCCCTCCCTCTCCACCCCAAGCCCCAAGGCTCCTTTGAAAAAGAAAAAAAAAAAACGCAACACTTTGGTACAGAAACTGCACGCCATCTTTGCATATTGAGACAGATGCATTTATGTTATGATGCAATAAAGATACATCTGGCACTCTCAATATTTATGCAATGCTAGACCTAAATTGGATCTATAATGGGAAAATGTTGCATATTTTTCTTGTGTCATAAAAAGGCCCTGTATGATCTAACCAAGAAATCCCTGTATTTCAACAACTCAATAAATCATTGGTGAAAAATATATAGTTCACTTCAGTCCGGTCAGGAAGACTCTTCGTTTACATGCCTCAGCAATTAGTTTATTTCTCATTCAGTCTGCTTTTCAGTCCTCTCATGTATGGCTCTCTAATTCCTGCCATCATTATGTAGACCTGTCAATAGATACATCAGCTGTCCTACCAACTGATCACATCTATCCGATATCACAGCAATACACATATGTTGTTAGCCTATCATCTTGCTGCTGTGTTGTTAGATTTGATTCTCTCTCTGCCTGTAGTATGTTCATGTTGCTCTTATGCGTCCCCACCTCTTCCTCATCACCGCCCATTGTCACAGATTCATCAGCTTCATCACCTCCATTATTCATCAACCACATCAGCCTATCAGTCAGCAGTCATCAGCCACCACCACCACCAGCAGTATCTAGACTCCTGCTGCACCTCCTCAATTACAAAATCTCCCTACAGAGTCCAAGCGCCAGAGACTGTCAAGGCTGTCATCACATCAGCTAATCACACTCTGTAATCTGTTATAAATGATTACCTTAACGTATTTCTTTGGTCTCTCCTGATTGAACTATTGTGTGCAGATGAGCAGAGACTGGCAGAGATCCATGTTATAAAGAAAACCCAGAATAGTTTTTGCCATGTGAATTTTAGGCAATTTTCACATTGTTTTCACTCTTATAGTTCAGATTTGGAATTTTTGCTGATTCAAACTACCTGCCAAAGGTCCTTGCTCACCATGTGTGATACTCGATTGTAAAGTGGTTTCATGATATCATGAAAGCAGAGCTGATATTCATTGGTGAACTATAATGTTACCCCAGGACGAGCATTATTTTGTTGATCACAGGGCAATGCTTATGCAACGATATCCGCTCCAGAGAGCCCATCATGTAAATTCCTTTCAACAAAGAGTTTTGCCTAAGAGGCATGAGGGTTACTGGCAAATAATCAGGGCTGAGGAAAATGCTCTGTGTTGGGAGTGGGGAAACCTTGTGGAAATAGATACTTCCCTTTGCTCTAAAAAGGGTCAAAGCCCTGACCTGCAGCAAATTTTACGACCCATGATCTCAATACTTAAAAAAAAAACCTGTCACTTAAATAAACTACACAGGTTGAGGCATGTTACTGCAAATGTTCCAGCAAAGAATACTCCTTCCTTCTTTTAAAAAATGACCTGCAGCTGTGGCTGGAAGTGCATTTGGGATTCCTCATTTCTAAATAGGTAACTGGGTCCTGAGCGAGACTGCGGAACTCTTATTTCTGATAGGCAAATATTAAGTTTGGCACTAGCTGCTGAGCAGCAGGTGTCTACGGTTTACACGCTGCTTCAGCGCTGCAGTGTCCTGAACAGACGCCATGGGGGCCATTCTTAATTAAGACAGTGTAAACTCATCCAACGACGCTCCCTGTGGCTCCTTAATCAAGCCCAAGGAAACACATTGCAGTCAGAGCGCCCAGCAGTAAACGAAGCTTGTTCGTGACCCACACCCTGCACTGTTTCAGGTCTCATTACTTCTGCTTCTGAGCAGCTGCCACTGCTCTGTCCACCGTGAACACGGATTCACTTAAGCAGTAACACTGCAACCGTGCGCGCTGTAGTTTGAGCAGCATCATCACTCCAAAAATACAACTGTAATTAATTTCCGTGGTCAACCGCACAGCGATTAGGGGAGTTACCTCGTCATGGTTTTGTATTTGGCTCCATAACTCTGTTGCTAAAACTGAGAAAAATCATACAATCTCAAAATAACTTATATTTACGTCACAATATTCAATTTTGGATATATCACAAACACGCAGAAGCAACCTCATTCCCAGGGTTACTTCATCAGATGGGTGGAGTAAAATCTTCATAGTTGGCAATCAAATTAAGTTTATAATAATAATAATAATTATAATTATTGTTATTAGTAGTAGTATTATTATTAGTTGTAGTAGTAGTAGAAGTATAAGTAGTTGTAGTAGGTCTAGTAGTAGTAGTAGTAGGCCTGGTAGTAGTAGTTTTTATGCCCCCGCCCTCCGAGGAAAGGGGGCATTATGTGGACACCATGTCCGTCCGTCGTCCGTCCATCCGTCCATTAACTTTTCGTTTCCGTGGGATAACTATAGAACCCCTCGTCGGATTGATGCCATTTCCTAATGGCGTATTGGGAGTTGCTAGAGGAAGGTTCCATTCGAAAACCAGCGTTGTGCAATATCTAATATGGCCGCCACAGCAGCCATCTCAATATGCCCTTGATCAACATACAGGCGGGGGCATATGCCACGCTCTGCGTTGCTCTTGTTATTATTAGTCATAGCTGTAGCAGCAGTAGTAGTCGTAGTAGTAGTAGTTACCCACATAGCAAGCACCTCGGCTCCGGATCTGCCCCTGCTCTGTGCCAACTCCAGCTGATCCGGCAGAGCTGGGGCAGATCCGGAGTGGAGGTGCTTGTTATCTGGGTAGGCGTATTATTATTATCATTATTATTATAATTATTATTATTGTTATAGTTATTATTATTATTATTATTATCTTGTGCATGGTTAACATTTTTATATTACAGTTTATTCACAAGGTTATTCACATGCGTAAGGAATGCTACAGGGAGGAACAGGAAGCGGAACGGGCGTGATCAGTGCTGTCAGAGCTGTAATGCTTGTGGAATCTAAGGAGTGAATTCTGACACAAAGCTACTCCCAGGGAAAGCATACTGGCACGATCTGTTTAGTTGTGAAAAGCAGATTTGTTTCTCATGCCGTAACCTCTACAGGAACCGCTGATTGCTGCTGACTGCGCTAAAATCAATCAACAAATAAGAGGGCCAGCTTGGCGTATCAAATTCGGAAACAGGAACGATTCAATAACAGAGGATGCCTCTGGGTCATATACAAGATCCAAGGCCGTCACTAAAAGCTGAGCTGCATAAGATAATATAGTGTTCCACACTCTCAAAAGAGAAGTGTTGAAAATAACACAACATGTGTTAACCTCTTAAACTCCAGGATCCCCATATTGGGGGACTCTGAGACTCACCACCAGCAAAATACCTACAACGCCGCGCTAATTAAGTAGCAATATAGTCATATTACACATCAAATGAAACAAGAGAGCCTCGGCTACAAGCATATATAAGTAATTTTTACATACACCAAGTACAACTCAAACGCCAAGCATATTAATGTTCAAATATCAAAATCCGAGTAGCGTCAGAAAATCAACCCTCTCTCCACATTTCCATGTCTCCCTCTCTGATACTTCATGCTACACAAACAGAGATATACTCTATTCATTTTGGGTATGTCATTTTCAAACAGAAACCTAAAAAACAGGCTGGGGCTTAAGAGGTTAATTTTTAACACACCTGTGTGTCTAGTTAAGGACAACACATTTTGTGTTGATTTCAACACAATCTGTGTTGATTTTTATTTATTTATTTATTTTTAACTTCTTTACTTATTTTGTGTTGAAATCAACACAAAATGTGTTCATACGTGGTAACACATTTTTTTGTGTTATTTTTCAACACATTCATTCTAAGAGTGCACTAATTTAACCAACCTGTCGTCAGATTCTGGGTAATTTAAGCAAATACAGTTTGTTTTGAGCTATATCAGCATTAATATTACATTAATTGGTGTTGACAGGTGGATTGAAATGAATGCACTCTGGCAATGGTCTATCTTGATCAACATTCTATGGAACATCAGGCTGTCATAGTTCTGGACACCATAACTGTCCTCAACGGGATCGCTTTATTGGGAACATGTAGGCTACAATGAGAAAACCACAGTGGTTGTTCCAAGACTACACAGCGTATAATAAACGCCCATTATAATAAAGTCATTATGACTCCGCAAACAACAGTAAAGCCGCACTTTCCAAAATACCTCAATGACCAATACCGGGTAATGTAAAGGGTAATAACCAGGTAATAACAGCCCGTTATGTGTGAGTCTGAAGGATACACTCACTAAACATAAATCGTCTGCAAGAGCAAACTTAATGCATTATGCTGTTCATCGCTTTTTCAGTTCATTTCAGCCCATAAATTTGATACACGTCTGCTGTAGCATTCATGTTTATGTCCCTACTCCGAAAGAAATTCGTCTGGGCTTACCTGCTTAGTGTATAAGATAGCGGTATCCCAATACTCCGGGTCCTTGTCATTTTGTTTGTTTAACTTTTTCTGCCAAGTGCAGAAATTACGCAGCGTGAGTGCTGCATTACCAGATACCTTAGGTCCTTTGTCAGCTTCATTAATGACAATGAATTTCACCACCACGATGTTTATGGAGTTGAGGATGCTGGGGTGCTTGTAAAGTCTGGCAGCAACCGAAACGAGGGTCAGCAGATAATGTTTAAGGTCGTCGCCATGAAACTTTGCCATTGACTCATCTGCAACGATTAGGACTTCCACATATCTGGGGATAGATACAAATCTCTTTGATCTACTCATGGGCTTGAGCACAGTTCCAGAAATGTTTTCTTTATTTTGTCCGTTCATTGTTTTGTATTTTTCCAGAGATTCCAGCATGTTGCGGTTCAGACTAGAACTCACACCGCACCTAGAAGTGGAGTCATCAGGGTGAGAAGAGCTTCGGCGACGAATAGCGTGTGCTGTCTCCGCGCTCCAGAGATTCCTTGCGGTCGAGACATTGCCTATAGGACTAATGAAATACTCCGATCCCTTATAGCCAAATGCGCCGTGCAAGCCTTTACACAGACTCAGTGCAGCGTAAGATTTCCGATCAGAATTGACATGTCCAGAGAAGAAGCAGCTGCTCAGATCGGATGTCGTGGAATAAGCCGCTGTTGTGCCGCTGTGTGCAGAAAATGAAGGTGCAAGGAAACTGGAATCTGGAAATAGTTTGATCTGAAATTCTTGGTTGAAAGCATTGATCTTTAAAACAACCCGCTGGTCACTTCGTCCATCCGCGTCACTAACGATATTGTGTTTTGCAGAACTATTATATTCTAGTAAAATAGGAATACAAAAATCTGTTTCCATAGAGAGGCTTAATTTGGCAAATAATAGGACGTCCAGAAAAATTACAAGAGTGCCAATAAACATAAACATGTTTGTCACTAAAATCAGTACAACAACCAAAAGATTAGATGTCACGCAGCATATATACAGATTCTTGAGGTTCAGTGTCATCCGTGGTGCTGATGCAGCGTGTGCAAGCGAAAGTAATCTGCTGCACTGTAGCTTACAAATATGCTGTGGCGCGCTCTATAATTACGCACATCTCCTGTATAAGACCCATTTCCATCTTCAACCTGTCTGTTGAACGCGGTCTCCCTTCCTGTGGGGTTTTATGCTTTTGCGTCATGTGTAAACATTAAAGAACGGCAGTCTGAGTTTATGGGAGGTGCTGAAAGACCTCATTGAACATGCCCCTTGGTTTATATTTTCGACTTTAGCCACTTGTAGATCTCTGAGAATTATTTTACTCTCAAACATGCTGCACGAGACGTTAGCCCCTCCCATCGCAGGCATGCTGTGCTGTTCTTCAGCAGCAATCATCGAAAGTCCAGTCAGAAGGAAGCCTTTATTATGAGAATTACAATTTAATGGGGGGCTATTCTTTTTTTTTAATCCTAGCAACTTATTTTGATCATTGCGAAACTTAATGAATCTGTATGAATTCCTCACAAGAGAATAGTTATTTTCTCCACAGAGCATGTTATTAATGATTTAATCCATTATTTTCAAAGGGAGACAGGGTCTAGTTGTTACACATTATGTTTTAACGGCTGCAGAATTGACATTATCAGGTTTTTGTTATCAATATTCATTGTAAAGATAGATAGTTTGTTAGACTACATGACTTAGACTACATGACTGATCTGCAGCAACCCCAATATTCCGCGCATGCGTAATGCTGGTGAGGAAAAAATATAGGCCTACTCCTGTCACCTGTACAGTAGGGGTAATTTACTACAGGAGTTGGAGCATTTTATTACACTTAGAATTTGCTTAAGTGAGACGTCTTTCCCACTTAAGTCGGCAAGTTAAGGGGGATGCCTTACTATTATCCCACGGAGATATAGTAAGGAACTCTTGAGTCATCATCTAATGGCAATGCCATGTTTCGTTATTCGTTTGTAATTTCGAGGCATCTTTCTGAAATAAAAAGGTAGAAAGTCATTCAGTGAGGTAATTTGATCTTGTCCAAGTTGTTACAGGTTTTGGGGCAAGTTCTTACTGTAGCAACTTGGGTGTATCAACTAGTCCATCAACAACCCTTCGCCATGTCCTGACATTTTGAAATGTCCAGTGCAATGTTTACATGGGTGTGTCATGACACAGTGGCTAATGTCTTCCTCTCTCATAATCCAGAAAATCTCGTGTATGTATCAGTTATACATGATGTTAATCGAAATCTCCCAAACACGCTGAAAGTTACTTTTTCGAGCATTTTTCTGGAACACTAACCTGCAACTTTCGACGTTCGTCCTTCTGTCACAGAAAGACGGGGGTCACCTTCGCGGAGCAACAGGAAAAATTAGAGCGCTGTTTGTGTTTTATTATCGGAATTTTTTAGAATATAACAACATGGACGTGTAACAACTAGACCCGGTCTCCCCAATTGCGCAAACAAATCTGTGACGCGCAGTTGGCCTGTTTTAATCTCCAAGTGAACCAAGTTAAACCCAGTATATAAAGTGTGCTGACTGCGTTCAAAATCTATTTTTGCTCTAATTTATTTAATTTTCAGTAACACCTGAAGCTTTCCGCAGAATAATGTGATTACTCAACGTTCCATACAAATGTCATAGTTCAAGGCTGAACGCTATTATTCAAACGTCTTATTGTGTAGCAAATGTGCTACTTTGAGACTTATTGGGAGTCTGAGAACTTGTTTAAAAAAACTGTAAATTGATGATTGAATAATTTATAATCGCAAACTTGCGCCCTGTAGGTTGTACAATGCACTGTGGCAACACAATGTCCCGTTAGCTGAAAATAATATAGAAACACGTGTGCCCCTCCATAAATGATTGAAAAAGTACATTTTTCATTACATATGCTTGCTGAAGTGTTATATGCATGAATTACTCATGAGCGCGAGTCAGTTCGTAACGATTACACAGCATGAGACACGCTTTGTCGCACATGTCACCTGGTTTGCGATAATGGAACTTCAGCTGAACTGAAGATCAATATCGCCATCTGGTGATAATGTTCGAAAACGTACGACGCTCTCAGCCCTCTCACATGCGCTCATGCACGATGGAGTGGTAAAATTACTAGCCTACAAGCTCGATTAAATTCGGGGGCAGGATCATTTTTTAAAAAAATAGCAGGGATATTTCAATGAGTCGATCCAAAAGGGCGCTTTAAATACTCCTTTTGTATTTTGGTCCATCCTGTCTCAGTTGCATCAGGCAATGACCGCAAATGTCTCCCCCACACATTACTGCTGTGAGAAGACAATTGGAGATCGTATACTTGAAGGTTAACCAGTTCTGAGTGATTAACGATGCCCTGACCCACCATAACTTTTGTTTGCGCATTTGTGGTGAATGCGGCAGCATGATTGCTTTGGCATTCACCTTTGAACCTTGTCACAAGCAGAAATTCCCCCTCAATTAATATCGTTATGGTTTTAAATCTCAGCAAACGTCATGACCTGCGGTATTCCGAGGTGGACATTTGTGTTTTAAATGCTTGAGCCCTCTGGCACAATTGTGACTTTCAATAATAAGTTGCAGACACACAATTCACTGTAAGAGGTGTAGTTTCTTGGCGTCAAGCTGGTGTACCCGTAGGATATCAACGTCATGAGAATTTTATTGGAGAAACAACCCAGTCGGTTTCACATAAGAACTAATTAAATGATCTAACTGACAGCAATTATTGAGTGCACTGTACACACTGATAGACGCGCAAGAGTGCATCTATTTATTTGCCTTTCACTAGTCTGCCTCCCAGCGGTAGAAAAAAAGAATGTGTCCAATGCGGGTAATACGCATGCAAAGACTGAATCCTACATTTCATGTAACGTTATTACTTTTGGGTATACAGTTTGACGTTACCACAAGATCTGCGCTGTAGATTTTGAGCTTTCTATCAACCTATGCTTTTTTAGATGAACTATGTTCCTGATGAACGCTGAGCACATGCAAAGGCAGAACTAGCCATTGAAACGGAACATTTTGCAATAGTTTTTTTTTAAATAAACTATGGCTACATAGATTTTTCCGCCTCAGAAATAGCAAGACTGAACCAACATTTATTACTCTGATGAGACATATTCTTAATTCAACAGTGTTCAGTTTTGTCCACCAACAATATGCCGATAAAAGGCTTGTCACGATCTGACTAAGCTTAAAAATATTTGTTTCGACTTTTCAGTGGCGTGTAAGCCATCTCACAATTGAGAAAAATGAAGATTAGCCTATGTGATGTGGCCGTTTTACAATTTTTATAGTATTCAAGCAGAACCAGCAAGACGAGAGAGAGAGAGAGAGAGAGAGAGAGTCATTATCAAAAATTAAGCTCATATTCCTGATCCATATTCCACAAATCACGGTCATCTAGGGTCATCAATCTCTCGGGAGTTAGCTGTGAAGCTTGTCTGGCCCAGCATAGACTGTATAAAAAGAAGGACGAAGCTACCGTGACGTCACCCATTGGTTTCAGCATACTATAAAGAAAGCCTCGATCTTGGCAATTTGAATTGCGCCATGTTGTCATTTTGAAACCGGATGTGATTTCTATTGGACGAGAGTGTATAGTAGATCCATGGAGGACTGTGGCTCTGGATCTGACCGTATCGGACGAGGACGAGAGGACAGCCACGCCCCTAAAGCATATTCTGGCTTTATTCTTTATTCTAGTCTATATGGGACCATAATTTACAAAAATGAACATCATAATATAACGAAGGAGACTTGAAACTTGCTATAGCTACTATAAAATAATGTGAAAATCATTATTTAAATGAAAAATCAGGTGGGAAAGTAGGGCCATTTTCTCATAGACTTCTATAGCATTGAACTTCTTTCTGCAACCACCGACGTCGCCATCTACTGGCCATTAAATACAATGCGATTTTGCGGTACTTCCGCATGGACTCCATTTTTCAGACCAGGGTGCTGCGTCCATATTTTTAGATGGCGCTTTTCCACTGCATGGAACCGGCTCTACTCTACTCAACTCTACTCGGCACCGGGTACTTTTCTGAGGTTGCTTTCCATTAGAGGTTAGTGCCGCCTCCGTGGTACCTGCTCATCTTTGGGATGCAGCATGTTGCTGCCGCGACGGCATCCTCAGTTATATCAATTTTGCTTTTATTCCATCGATTTTGGTTAATATTTATGTGTTTAAATCAGGGGACTCGCACTACCGTCACCACGTTATGGCACTAAAGTTCCTGAGAGTTTCATTGTAATTTCTGTTTGACATTCTTCTGATCCATAGGATTGCAGCTGGTGTTGTGTCCGATTTGGTTGCACATTACATACCACCAAAAACGTAAAGCAATGGTATACGTAAAAGGCATAGAGTATTCATATTCAGACTTCATAAAACATTTCAATTTGAAATTGAAGGCAAAACACGTATCAAATGCGCAAATCGCAGGAGATGGCAGAGTATTAGAATTTATCGCTTTACAATGCGTCATATCATCTGATACCTTTCCCTAGAACAATATGCTTCATCAACATCCGTCAAGTTATTTTCCGCGCAATTTTCGCAAAATAGGGGCAGCACAATAACTTTCTCAAGGGGAATTAGGGGAACAGAATTGGACATAATTTTTCTAGGAACAGGCTCACAGACAAAAAAATGCATTTCAAAAATGCAGCAGCTTTGGTGAGCAAACGCAGCCTTGTTTGAAAGGAAAGGCAATTTACAGTATATTTAACAAGCTTCCTAAAACAACACACATTTCAAAAACACAATTTGAGGACCTGTTTCAATGATGGCAAATGAAGCCAGTTTCCTAGCGATAATGCGGAAGCAAGTTGTTTTTTGCAGAGACGATTCTCGCTGACCAATCAGTAGGCTGCAATGTTGCATGTCACATTTTAGTACCCACTAGTACCTGGTCGGCCATTTTTTGGAACCCCAAGAGAGCAGGTACCAGAAAAAGTACCTACTAGTACCTGGTACCAGGTACTTTTTACCTAATGGAAAAGCAAAAAAGGCGAGTAGAGTAGAGTAGAGCCAGTACTGTGTAGTGGAAAAGCGCCAATACAGTCTATGGTCTGGCCAACCAAAATCACGAATTGCCGCGGTGGGGAGCGGTGCACGGAACATAGTATTCAGCTCTGTCTGTCCGTCCGTCCTTTCATCTTGTCCCGTTTGTTGTGAACGTGATATCCCAGGAACGGTTTGACCGATTTCATTCATCTTTGGCTTCAATGTGTATTAGTGTGATACGCCGACCCCAGTCGATTTCCGTGACCTGGCGGGGGACATGATCCTGTTTAGTGGCAACACTTGTTGTTTAATTATTTACCCAGGAGGAAAGAAAAGCAGAGCTGGATTTGTGGTCCAGGTTTGAAGATCACTGTTCTATACCAGAAGCTAATGTAAGTTGGCTTGTAGTTGCAAACACCACTAGGCTGTGGGCTCTCAAGGAATTAATTTGTCACATGCATGACACTCAGTTATTTGAATTTGAACGGTTCCCTCAGTTCAGCATGAAATAATTTCGGGCGAACATGATGTGCTTTCACCAATAGCTTCAACTCCATGAACAGACCTCACACCAAGAGCAAAAGTTTCATTTTGTGATTTGTTGATCAACATCAGCAGTTTTGCTTCGATGCAGTTGTTGTGAAATATACCGACTACTTAAACGGGGAATGCCCTTTATTTTATTTGGCGCACCAAGAAATGGAATTATTCAGCTTATTTGTTTCCGTTTTTATGAATTTGTGCATTTATTTTCTTCGTCCAAAGTTGCAGAACAAGAGCTTGTTGACTTGATTACCCCTACGCCCACCAGGATTGGCTCCATCAGCAAATCGTTTCCCCTTTTGTTTTTAAGTCGTGCTGCACCGTAGACGTAGCGAACTGGTCTTAAAAACTGTGTATACTATGGGTAACTCGCGGGACCCCAGCATGTGCTGTGTACTGAGTTAATAATAGTTGTCTGGAAGTCAAAGTGGACATATTTAAGAAGGGGGAGTGTTAGTCCACGCTCATTGGGTCCGTTTGATCCAGGGTTTTTCAAGCGGCGCGAGGGGGAGGAGAGACTGAAGCGGCAAGGGATATCAAAAATAAACCCACTATGTCAAAGAATGGCAAGAAAGTATAAATACCACCGCTGCTAGTAGCCTTCGCTGGTGCTGCGGAGTGGATAGATCAGGGTTTTAAGCTCCTTTTACATTAGAGTCTGGATTAACAATTATGTTCGAAAGCTATGAACCAAAACTGGAGGTCAAGCAACTGAGACAGATTTCTTAAATCAAATTCGTTTAGGGTTGCCGTTTTTTACCCTCCATTAAGCTATATTGAGGAGTTGTACAATTAATGCAAAGACAGCAGAGGGTTATATTAAAGAACGTGAACAAAACCTGTTTCAAAGTTGGGGTATTTTGTAGCTCTTTATTTATATTCTGTGAGCTCAGAAACGCCGCAAATATTTATATCACTTATTTGAGCTTTATTTAAAGGTAGACTTAGGCTAAATCGGATGATTTAGCGCATTTTCATTCAATTCAGCTTTTTTTAAATAACTTATTTTCCTACAGTGAGCTCAAGTTCCATTGAAAAAAATACAATGTCTTCCAAATTACATATTGCTTTATTAATTCTTTATATTAGCAACGGTGCACTTCCAAATTTTCTCGAATCTGAGGAAATCGTACCTGTTCGATTAAGAGGAAGAAACGGCGGTCGCTTCTGGAAAAGGAGCGATGAGCAACCGACTTTAAAACTCATTGCTTTTGGTAAGGACTTCACCTTAAATTTGACGCCGGACGACAGCTTTTTAGCTCCAAGTCTTAAGATTCAGCGCATTAAGGCAAACACGTACACAACGCTTATGAACGCTACGGACGCATCAGGACGGAAAGTGTCTTTTCGAGATACGGATCCTCTCAAAAATATTAACTCGACTGAGGAAGCCGAAGAAGGGCTGAGAAGTTGCTTCTACTCGGGAACCGTGGACTCCAATCTGGACTCAGTTGTGGCTGTCAGTCTATGCTGTGGCATTCAGGGATCATTTATAACAGAAGGAGACGAGTATCTGATCGAGCCCAAGGATTCCTGCATCGGGCAACGGAAGGAGTCCATCTCCCAGGTACATGTCATCAGAAGGAGAGTTTTCGCTGATGCGGAAAAATACTATAAAATAGTTCTTGATCAAGTTGGAGGTGGGAGTCCAGGGAAACGTGCATTACCCGAGGCGGATGTTTATTCGTCAAGGAAGCCGAGGAAAAGACGTTTCGTGTCAGCACCAAGATATGTTGAAACTTTGGTGGTTGCCGATGTGTCAATGACACATTTCTACGGAGACGAAATAAAGGTAAGCAGCGTGGTTGTTCAAAAGTTCACCATCTGCTGATTGTCAGAGATCATATTTAAAAACTGTAACCAACCCGAATAACTCTTTTTGGCAATGGCATATTGGCTACTACCCTGCCGCTATCTAATATAATTAGTAGACGATTTAAAAATTATGGCAGACCATAGTTATTATTATTATCATCATTATTATTAGTAGTAGTAGTAATAGTAGTAGAAGTAGTAGTAGTAGTTGTTGTTGTTGTCGCAGCAGCAGTAGTGGTAAGGGTGGTATTCTTTCTTTTTTCTCCAATGGAGAACGCGGAAAGATCGAGATTATAGATCAGATTAAGATAGCCATCATCCCTATAATAAAAATGATTTGGCAGATGCTATGGGGACGGCAGTTTACCAATGCATTTTAATGTAGAGGTAAGGCATTCCCAATTTCAAACCCTGCCCTAACCTAACCCTGACCCTCACTCTAACCGTCACCCTAAACATAATCCCTAATCCTTATCCTAATTCCTTCAAATTGACAGCCGTATCCACAGTCCTGCCGTATCTCAAGACACTACCAAATGATTTTGAGGCGACATCACCGACCAAGGCCACCCTGATCGATCAGATTTACAGAGCTCATGCCTTGAACAAAATTCCAAGTTTTGCTTCATTCCATAAATCGTCACCGTTTATGCAAACTCTCCTTAAACGGACCAAATTTACTATTGCTTATAGTACATTGATATTATCATAAACTAAACATATTCAGGAGTTTCACCATCCTAGTTTGCTAACTCATAAAATATTTGACAGGTGGCTGTGCGATAAAATGTCCAGTGTTAATAATAGGGTACTCCATAGCCTACTGGACGTCCCAGAGTGAGCTGAAAAATATGTGCGATGATCCACTGCGTAGTCAGACACTGGTTAGTTTACAAACGCCACGTGGTATAGTATATCTGCCTACCGCGCTGCTGCCAGTCGAAACTGTGTGGATGTGCAAACAAACATATAACTAAACAACTAAATAAAAAAAAATTTAAATGATAATAAATTCATATTTTTATTGTCTTCCTCTGCGTTATTGTTGTGCGAGGTGGGGATAATTACGCGTGGAATTCTTATTTTAATAATCAATAGAATTAAGCTTTGGAACAAAAATGAACAAAACGTTGCCTGTGTGAGATGAACGAGATGTACAAAATCGAAGTCCAACTTCATTGGTCCTCCATGCGCAAAACCATCTTGTTTGACATTGGTCGCGGGATAAGATCTCAAAAGTCATTCTATCAGCACGCTCTTACGGTCATTTCGTTCGTGGAAAGTATGCCCGTGTGCTCTGTACTCATCCTGAGATAGCCTACTTAACTATAGTTCTGAGCAAAACAAGAAATTAAAATGATGATAACGCACACATTAGTCTTGAGAAAATACCCGTTGCATAGCGCTGGCTCTCAGTCATAAACTCAGTTTGTAATTTCGTAAATGCATAGGGAAATTTCTGGCTCACCTTTCTGGCTTAAGGTTTCTGTGATCTAAAAACCAGTGAAAGCTTTGCCCTGCCACAGTTCTAATTATCTTATTTCAGAATCCTCTTCGTCTTTCATACAAGAGTTCTATTATGCACAGCTGTTTTTTTGTGGATTGGATTCTGAGCTGGAATGTTTGCTTCTCTATGTTCTCCACTGGATACAGAGACCATTGATTTCATCTGTCACTGTAAGAATGGGCTACTTGGCTGGGGTTTGGAGGTGGGAAAGGATGATTCTGAAAATTTTAGATCATCCAGATACAACTTTGTCGCTCCTTGTTCAGTTAACAGAAAGAGTCCACAATGTGTTTTGTGTGGTAGTTAAAAATAGACCAGTCACAGCCCTGTGCACATTTTAACTTTTCAAATATTTTGTCTGCCGATGGAATGTGGGACATTTTTTTTCTTTCTAAAAGAAGAAAGAGGGGAAGATTTAGAGGTTGCTTTTGTCTGATGAATTTCCCCTTTATTCCTCTTTTCTGCCAGCATTCAAATTCCTGCGCCATGACAAAATGGAACTGCTTATCGGCAGTTCATATTTCGAGATGAAACACAGAAAGACTTGGGGATACAATATTTTAGTGAGCTTCATCCCCTTATCTAAAAACATTCCAGCCACGGTGTCACACTCTTGAAAGTGCATCAGACTATAAATTAGGACAGAGACAATAATCTGTGTTGACCAACCCTGTCTGGACAATGTTGAGCAAAACAACATGGATTTGTCTTCATTGAGCTCTAACTCATGCCATGTGTAAAATGGAAAAAGGAAAAAAAAGAAGAAACCCAACAGCTTGTTTTTGCGGTTCTCCCAGAAATATAATTAAAGGGAAGACACACTGGGACACATTTGGATAAATAGGGTGATGGTTTGTGGTTGACCCTCACCTTGATTTGTTCTGTTACCCAGATTCTACCATGGGATAGGCTTGGTTGGCCACATGAGGAGTGTAGAGCAGAGTGCTACTGCTTTAGAAACGAATCCCAAGAACAGTCAGAGATGAAATGCTACATTGTGCTGTATTAACTGGATCACTGTTGGAGATAGCTGTAATTCTGCTTCAAAATGGGGGTTTCATGCTGAGGTTCTGATCTGTTCCTTTTCCTGGGTGCCCTGCTGTCTCCTTGACATGTTTCCTCTTAGATGGCGGTCAGCTGCCGATATAATAGTGTAAATCACCAGCCTAGCTGTGTTTGTGGAGTCATCTGGAGGTGTGTGTGTGTGTGTGTGTGTGTGTGTGCACGTGTGTGTGTGAGTGTGCACGTGTGTGCATGTGTATGATTCTGTAAGCAGAGCCTTCACTGGGTTTATCTGGCAGGACTGTCCGTCTCACCTGTTCAAGTGATACAGCAGAAGTCAGGCAAAAATCAAGTTCAGACTGAGTTGTGTAGGCTCGAGCCTCAGCCTGTGACATTTAATCTTAAGACTTGGAGTATGCTGCAGCTGGACTCAGTCTAGCTTGTTGCACCACGGTTGGAGTGATGGGTAGGATGGGAGTGCATTTGAGTTTTAAGTTTCACAAGATGCACAAATAGGCCACTGGATGTTGTCAGTGTGAGAGAAATCCTCTTTTCTAATCATCGTTTGTTGTTTCATATAGATCTGAGTGGGCTTTAACCTCTCAATATTTACAGTGTCCCAGCAGAGTGCATTTGTTTCAGCAGTTGTGCTGCCAGTTAAAAAAAAAAAAAAATGGAGCGAGCATCACTGAGTTGACCACAGCAGGACTCGGGTTTGTGGGAACCACCACTCAGCGCCTTCCTTCTGGTTGTTTATGGTGTTAAACAGGGGCGAAGGCTCTTCAGTGACACACTCGCTCTCTCCCTCTCTGCAGCACTACATCCTGATGTTAATGTCCGTGGCAGCACAGATATACAGGCATCCCAGCATCAAGAACTCTATCAACATGGTGGTGGTGAAGATGCTGGTCGTTGAGAACATAGAGGTTGGCCCGTCCGTCTCAAGCAATGGGGGGGTGACTTTGCGGAACTTCTGCTCTTGGCAGGAGATTTTCAACCCCCCCAGTCACAGGCACCCGGAACACTACGACACCGCCATCTTCTTCACCAGGGAGGTGAGGGTCCTGGGTTAGGCAGTTACCATGACATCACCTGGAAATGGTTGGGGGCTCAGAGGAATGATGTTTCTAGTACAGTGAGTGCGGACGAGACATTCCTCACCAAACTGGGAAGCTAATTAGGCAGTACTCAGATTGAGCATGGATCAAATGTGTTGGGGGTGAATCATGGCGTTTCCATCTGACAGGTTGGGTTAATTTAGAAACCATAAATATATGACAGTCACAATGAATTTTCATAGCTTCATGATGGGTTTTTAGCACTGATACACATGAGGTTCCCGTTTTCGATGCTACAGAAGTCTGAAAAGACTGCTGGTAGGATATTGCGCTGATGCATGGCCTGCACTTGAACTTTCTAAAAAAAAAAAAAAAACGCACTGGGTTTCCATGGGGATAAGAAATGGGGAGTGCAGTGTATGCTCTGTCTCTGGTGAGCATTACTTCTACTGAACAAGGTCCACACATGCTGCCTCCGATGGAATTGCCTGTCCAGGGTTCAGATGTAATTTAGCTCATGGGAATACCCTTTAGTCTATCCCATCCAAAAATAAATGGAGATTTTGGAACTCGATACTAACGTCTAAAGCTGTAATAATCACATTTATTGAAGCACATTACAGATACCCTACAGGTAATGTTCTTTTTCTCGCATCATAAGGGGCAGACAGTCTGCCAACAATATTTATTTGCAACATTTTACAACGGAAATGCTGAAAAATATTTAGTCTTGCATTTTTTGTGCTAGAGTTTGGGGAAAATAGGAGAAACGGTGGAGAAAAAGACCTAGAGAAGAACAAAACAACATATTATATGAAGATTCACTCATAATCTGAAATGTCCCCTGTCATTTTCAGGATATCTGCGGACACCAGAGCTGTGATACATTAGGAGTGGCAGATGTGGGGACCATGTGTGACCCCAAACGGAGCTGTTCTGTCATTGAGGACAATGGGCTACAGGCAGCCTTCACAGCTGCGCATGAACTAGGTGTGTATATTCACAAATAATCTTGTAAGATGTGTTCTGTATATTTTAGAGCAGGGGAGGATAACCCTGGTTCCGGAGAGTTCCAGTGTTTGCTGGTTTGTATTTTAACCTCAAAGTTTACACCCAAGAAATGAGGTAAACTGAGTTATTTGTGTAGTTGACTTCTTCAGTTGATCACCTAAGTACTGAGTAATCACCTAAAACCAGCTGACACAGCAACTTTCTATATTTACTCTATGAAACAGTGCATATTGTTCTTCAGTAGTATCTTCTCCTTTTCATCGATTAATTGAAGTTGTCATGAGATCATAGTATATATGAAGTCTACTTGGTCTTTAAGTTTAAAACATTGAAATAAAAGTTGTTAATGATCGTTGGTTAAAAACATGTCATAAGTGATTTCACTGCAGCTGAGAAGGCAAATGTTTCTGCATCAGCGAACATGGATGTACTTGTTATTCCTCATAGCAATCACTGCTTCTTTGATAAAGATTGAATCACATGCTCTGAGCAACCTGAATAAACTCATTAAAAAATCTATGGAAATTAATTTCTCTGGATTATTGGATAGATACAAATTCCAGACACAGATTATTGGAATGCATTGGCTGTGAACACCTGAAGTCTGTTTCTGTTGATTGCTGTGATTCTGCCCATTCCATTTCACAGTGTTAGTGGATTTTTTATTTTTTTTTGCAAGGCAATCAAGTTATAGCCACCATAACCAAGCTTATTATATTATTACTGGCAGTTTCCAGTTTAGGCAGTGTCATCCTAATGCAGTGAAAATGTATACAGACAGAATCTTTATAATGCAGTCAGAGGCATGACGGACGGTTCTGTTTTTATGTCTGCAGGCCATGTGCTCAGCATGCCTCACGACGACTCCAAAAACTGTGAGCAGCTGTTCGGGGCTCTTGGGGAACATCATATGATGGCTCCGTTATTTGTTCACCTCAATAAGACCCGGCCCTGGTCACCCTGTAGCGCCCTCTATGTCACACAGTTCTTCGACAATGGATATGGTAGGCAAAACACTGAGCGCCGACTGTCAGATTGCTCTAATTGTTTCATGTCATGCATATTCCATCGTTATCAGACTGGCAAATCATATGCTTCTAGTGCTGGTAGTGCTTGTTTGTCTGGTCAGCCGGAGAAGCCGGCACTATTCATTCTCATTATACTGTGGAGTTGATATAATCTGTCACTTTAACCCCTGAAATTCTAATTATTCATTAAGTTTTCCCTTAAGTGGGTTTAAAATCAGAAAAGGCCTTTCTTTATATTGTAGGACAATGTTGCATACATATTCTGTATCTGTTGGTTGCGGTGCTTCACTGAAGCTGCATCACACAAATATTGAGTGAAATATATAAACCCAGGATGCCATGTTTTTATGGCCACAGCATTATTTCAAATGGAAAATATCTAGACCTTGTACATCATTTTATAAACATTTCCCTGTAATTCAGCATGTCATATTTGGGATCATTGGAAACCTTGGGATCTCCTCTAGAATTTAAAATCACTGTGAAGTCCCACACAGGACACACAGGTTTGAACACAGGAGCTACATTTGATGGATTCATATACGGGTCCGTGGGTTTAATGAGATTAAACCTTTTCTCAGGGCTGTGGGTAATATTTGTCTCCAAACCACAGCTGACACTGGCTCCTGCAAGGTACATCTAATAATGAAATTGCAGAACAGAGTCAGATTAGCACTTTACCTCTCTCTGCACATGTCTGTCAATACTAAACAAACCAAAGTTTTATGCCTGTGTTCCTCTGTGGACCTTTTGTAAACCAAGCCACGTAATATTTACCCTAACAGAAACTTTTGCTGAATTTTAGCTGTAAAAAAGCCAAAATTACATATTGAAAGCATTATGTATGAGTGTATGGTACATTATATTAAAGCAAACCTTAGGTCTTCTCGTCACAAAACTCAAAAGTTGTTTGTCTATTATCCTGGATGTCTGTTTTGTCGAACCACTGCCAATGAGTTAAAATCCAGTCAAGTGGTGGGCTTTTGGGGGATTTTGAGGTTTACGGGAAATCCTGCTGTCCCATTTTTCATAAGCGTACTTTTTAACAGTACCTTTCCTGCTTCGGCTTGCTCCTAACCGCAAATTATGGCCTATGGAAAACCGCACTATTCAATTCTGCAGGGAGATTAACGCTAATGTTCTCCACAGTGCGTCGGCCCTCTCTGGTTTCCAGCTACTGTGCTGCTGCGGTTATGGTAATCATAGTGGACTCAGACAGTCCGAGCCGATAGCTCATGGGAATGTCATTCATAGTTGTGTGTCTGTGGGTCAGTGGAGGTTTGGGGTTGGGGTGACCTTAGCATCGTAGGGCAAGGTCACAAAAAAAAGGCAGCAATATGTGAAGCCCGTCTTTGTGGACATCGGAGGTTAACTCAGCAGTGGAGTAATTCGGCATTTAGGTGTAAGAAAAGGGGTTTTGTGTGGTGAAACAGCGACATCCTAGCGGATTTATATTGGTCAGTGTCTCTGAGTGGCTTTTCTCTAAGCCCTCAACTGCTTCTTAGTCACCAGGCAAAGATTTCCTTGGCATTCCTGCCTCAACAACTGCTTTCACTCACAAAATCATGGCCTCACAGCCAAGAACATCTTTTCTTTATCAGTCAGACAAAGAGCTCAAATGCAAACCGCAGTGTTGGGTTGTGTGCAAGTGAATCATGCCAAAATAGGGTCAGTCCTAATCAAAGGAAGACTATTGGGTCAATTACTCAAAAAAAAAAAAGTAAAGCTCCTAGTGAAGCAACCATGTAATGCATAACCAGGAAGTTTGATGATGATGCATACTTGAAAAATAAAAATTATTGTGAAACAGTATTGGAGCGCCAATCAAGCATGAACTCACCTTGAAAGAAAATCTCCTCTGAGTGATATTTACTTATTTAACCTTATGTTATGTTTGAACACTTTCATCTGTCATTCTGTTTCTCAGTGGTGTAGGACTGAAATGATAATAGCACAGAGGAACCGAGATAATATAAAATAATTATTGTGATGAGTTGATATATTTGGATTTAGCACTCGCCATTGTGGTGCTCTTTCCACGCTGTTTATGATTTCTGCAATTTTTTTCCTCCGAGAAGAGGCTTCACAATGTGCCCTGATGTTATGGATTCCCGGAACGTCAACCACATGAGTCAAGCACTCTTTTATTGTGCAATCCCTACGCCAATTGATTTAATGTGAGACACCCTCCCTCTCTCTCTCCTCCTACACAGGGGACTGCCTCCTGGATAAACCAGTCAAGTCCATTCCCCTACCCACTGAGCTGCCAGGCCTGACCTATGACCTGGACCGCCAGTGTCAGCAGGTTTTCGGGGAGGAGTTCCTCTACTGCCTCAATGCCACTGACTCGGACGCCTGCAGCCAGCTCTGGTGCCAGGAGGAGGGACAGATGCACTGCGTCACCAATAACGGCAGCTTGCCCTGGGCGGACGGCACACCTTGCGGTGCCAACATCACTTGCCTCGATGGCATGTGCCAGCCGACCCACGTTGTCATGCAGCCAAAGGTGAGCCCTTGCTCTGGATTACCTGATGCACCTCTCCTCACTTAAAATTAGAGTCACAGGCATGCCAACCACCTGCAGCTTTCCCTAATCCAGTCCAGATAGAGCACTTTTTGGTAATGTGGCTTAAAATTCTGTATTCCAGAACTCAGTTGTGTTCAGTTAGCAGCAACAACGGTTACATTGTCTGCAGAATGTTCACTTTGGACCAGTCAGTAAGGTGAAAGGTCTCATGCCGTAAAGAGTTATAGACTGTATATGGCTGCATGTTCCATGTCTCACCTGTCCTCTCCGTGTGCGTGCCCCGACTGTAGGCTTCAGTGCCTCTCTCCATCAGCCGGGAACAGCCTAAATGAAGTATACACTGACCTTTTTATAGGGCACTCAGGTCTCGTGTGCTTCAGCTGAAAATAATCAATGCCCTGATCTGGTTGCCGAATGTTCGTCTGACTGTTTCTCGGATTACGTTCTGTGAAGTGCTTTAAAAACAGATCCAGTGAGAAGGGAGTCTATGATCTCAGATGTATGTGCTGGCAGCCAGACAACTCTTCTTGGACCGTGCGTGGAAAAAAAAAAGAGACAAGTATCCCCGGGGAAACACACGTGTTGAGTATGTGTTCCCCCCCGGCGCGCCGAGGATTTCGCAAGCAGTGACACATGGGTCAGGAATGCGGGAGATGGCAGGCGCGTGCCGCCATGAAGGCTGATCCGGCTGTGCCGCAGAGAGACGGGAAATGGAAATGGTGCCCGAGTGATGGTGTCCATTTATTGTTAATGGCGTGGGCTGGACAAACTGCTTATTTGTGACAGCCTTCCTGAAACAGCTTGGCCTCAGTGCAGTGGCTTGTCTTACAAAGTGTTAGCATTGCTGTTAGTGGTTCAGTGTGACAGCATCCCAGTAATATCATCCACTTCACCATATACAACCCCAATTCCAAAATAGTTGGGACAAAGTGAAAATTGTGAATAAAATCAAAATGCAATGACTTTCAGATCACATGAGCCAATACGTTATTTACAATAGAACATAGATTATATTTCAAATATTGAAACTGAAACATTTGTCATTTTTATCAACAAAATTAGCTTATTTAAAATTTTCTGGCTGCAACAGGTTTCAAAAAAGTTGCAACACAGGCAAAAATCGCAGGAAAATCGCAGATCTGACGTTCTTCCATGGTTGTTTTTATGATAGATTTGAAATTGATTTGTCCAAGTTTTTAAGTCCTGTTTCCAGATCTGACAACCCTTTTAAGTTTAAGAGCCCACGATTTCATTCTGAACAGTTTGCATCAAGTTATTTCAACAGGGCCTGCAGACTGTGGAACAATATTCCTGTGTTAATGAGGTACAATAGCTCTAGTCATTCTTATAGAAGTCAATTACAAAACATGTATTTGAAAAGAATCCATGAGGTTGACACGCTTAACATCTGTACCTTGGTGACCTTCTGTCAGTCTTCCGGGTGTCGACCAGTTTGAACTGTGATATGTGCTCTTATGTTTCTTTTTAATTAAATTTCCATTGCTGCTTTTACTTAGACTCAATTTTTAGTAGTCATATACAGTTTAAATCATTTTTTTTAAATCAGAGATGCCATATTTAAATAGGTCTTTGACCTCATTAGGTTGCCCTTTGGGTGCATTCAATGTTTTATTTAATGTCTTAGTTTCTGTAATGTTTTAAATTGTGTTCTAATGTTTTGTTTTATTGTGCATGTATGTAAC
The DNA here is from genome assembly GCA_029721435.1 of Gymnothorax reevesii. Taxonomy (NCBI): domain Eukaryota; kingdom Metazoa; phylum Chordata; class Actinopteri; order Anguilliformes; family Muraenidae; genus Gymnothorax; species Gymnothorax reevesii. The sequence goes on along the minus strand of CM056574.1, from coordinate 131,102,189 downwards.
TATCATTGAATGTATCCATGAAGTGCAATAAATTAAATTCAATTAAAAAAGAGCTGAAAAAGCAAATAATATATGAGATATAATACAGCGCCCTCTATAATTATTAGCACCCCTGGTTAAGATGTGTTCTTTAGCTTCTAATAAATTCAATTTTTTTCTAAATAATATCAGACCACAATGAAAAAGAGGAAAATCCAACCTTTAATTCAACTGCATTTATTCAGTGGGAAAAAAATCCCACATTAAGAAATAATTCTTTTACATCAAATCATGTGTGCCACAATTATTAGCACCCCTGATGTTAATACTTTGTACAACCCCCTTTTGCCAACAAAACAGCACGTAATGTTTTCCTATAATGTTTCACAAGATGGGAGAATACAGAAAGAGGGATCTTCGACCATTCCTCTTCGGACAATCTCTCAAAATCATCCAGCGACCTGGGTCCTCTCCTCTGCACTCTCCTCTTCAGCTCACTCCACAGGTTTTCAATGGGGTTGAGGTCTGGGGACTGAGATGCCCATAGGAGGGGCTTGATTCTGTGTTCAGCTTTTAGGCAGAGGCCACCAGATTTTGATTTAAAATGTCCTGGTATTTCAAAGCGTTCATGATGCCATGCACCCTAACAAGGTTCCCAGGGCCTCTGGAAGAGAAACAGGCCCACAGCATCACCGATCCTCCCCCATACTTCATAGTGGGCATGAAGTGCTTTTCTACATACTCATCTTTTGTGTTCCGCCAGACCCACTTAGAGCTATTTGGCAACAAACACTCTATCTTGGTCTCATCTGACCAAAGCACATGGTCCCAATTGAAGTCCCAGTACTGCTTAGCGAACTCCAGACGTTTGCATTTATGATTGTGAGTGAGAAAAGGTTTTTTCCGTGCATGCCTCCCAAACAGCTTGTTGGCATGTAGATTGCGCCTGATGGTTGCTTTGGAGACTTTGTTACCCCAAGATGCTACCATTTGTTGCAATTCTTTAACAGTGAGCTTTTGAGAACTTTTTATTTCTCTTACCATCCTCCTCACTGTGCGTGGTGGAAAAACGACCTTGCGTCCTCGTCCAGGCTTGTTTATCACTGTTCCAGTTGTTTTAAACTTCTTAATGATTCCTCTGACAGTAGATATGGGCAGGTGCAGGCGAGTGGCTATTTTCTGGTAGCCATTGCCTGACTTGTGAAGGACGACACACATCTGCCTTACTTAAATGGTGTGTTCCTTTGTCTTTCCTATGTTGAAGAGTGGAGAAGAGAAATAGCCTCTGTGTCATGTCATATTTATACCCCAAGGAAACAGGAAGTGATAAATTAATAATTAAATGTTCCAAGATACTCTGATCAACTTTGTAAACTACTGTAGAAATGACAGGAATACTTCAATTACATTTATTTCCTAGGAATTGTTAGGGGTGCCAATAATTGTGGAACAGGTGATTTTATGAAAAATGATTATTTCTTTGTCAGGGTTTTTTTTTCCAACTTAAAATTCGCTTGATTCGAAGGTTACATTTTTCTACAATTTTCAGTGTGTGAGTATACTTCTGCAATAAAAATTGAATTTATTTTAAGGCTTTTAACACATCTTAACCAGGGGTGCCAATAATTATGGAGGGCGCTGTATATGAGCTGAAAGAACATTTAGAAAGTAATTAAGTTCACTGGCATCAGGTGTGTAGCATGATTGGCTATAAAAGGGATGTCTTAGAGTGGCTGAGTCTCTCAGAAGTGAAGATGGCCAGAGGCTCTCCAAAAACAATGTTTCTCAATGTGAAATTGCTAAGGCTTTGAAGGTCTCATCATCAACAGTGCATAACATCATCAAAAGTTTCAGAGAAACTGGAAAAATCTCCGGTGAAGAATTTTACTGGAAGCCCTTGATCTTCAGGCCCACAGACGTCACTGCATCACACACCGGCATGATTCAGATATTGACATTACTAAATTTGCCCAGGAATGCTTCAAGAAACCACTGTCTGTAAACACAGTCCGCCGTGCCATCCACAGACGCCACCTAAATCTCTATCATGCAAAAAGGAAGCCATTGCTGAGCATGATCCAGAAGAGCCACCGTGTTCTGTGGGCTAAGGCTCATTTATAATGGGCTGTAGCAAAGTGGCTGTGTCCTGTGGTCAGACGAGTCCAAATTTGATATTTTTGTTGTAAATCATGGGCGTTGTGTCCTCCCTGGGCTAAAGAGGAGAAAGGCCACCCTTCCTGTTATCAGCGTTCAGTTCAAAGGCCAGCATCTCTGATGGCATGGGGATGCATTAGTGCATATGGTGTGGGACACTTGCGTGTTTTAAAAAGCACCTTGAGTGCTGAAAGGTATATAAAGGTTTTAGAACAACATATGCTCCCCTCCAGACGACATCTATTCCAGGGAAGGCCTTGTGTATTTCAGCAGGATAATGCAAAATCACATACTGCAGCTATTACAACCGCATGGCTTCATAGTTGAAGAGTCCATGTGCTGAATTTGCCTGCCTGCAGGCCTGATCTTTCACCAATTGAGAACATTTGGTGCATAATTAAAAGACAAATCCGTCAAAAGAGACCCAAAACTCTCCTGCAGCTGGAAGCCAGTATTAAACAAGAGTGGGATCAAATTCCAATGGCTAATCTCAAGAAACTTGCCTCCTCAATGCCCTGACGCCTCCACTCTGTTAAAAAGAAGAGGGGATGCTACACCATGGTAAACATGCCCCGTCCCAACTTTTTTGAGACCTATAGCAGTCATCAAATTTGAAATGAGCTCGTTTTGTGGATAAAAATTGAAAAATTTCTCAGTTTCAACATTTGCTATGTTATCTTTGTTCTATTGTGAATAAAACACTGGCTGGTGTGATTTGAAAGTCCTTGCATTTTGATTTTATCCACAATTCACACTTTGTCCCAACTATTTAGGAATTGGGGTTGGGCATCCCTGTTATGGTGCCTATTTTTCATAGCTCTGTAACAGTGCTGACTTCATTGTAATAGCCTCTTTGTTACAGTGTCAGCTGCACTGTAACAGCTTTTCTGCAACCAGATCAACTTCAATCTAACGGCTCCTTTCTAATGCTCTCAGCTTCACTGCATCAGCATTGGCTCCTCTGTGACAGACTGCGTTTGTCAGTGCTTGCTCCACAAAAGATTGCCTCTCTATGACTGTGTCAGCTTAACTGTAACAGAATGGGGGTCTCTGTTGCGGTGCTGCAGGTGGTGGTTGACGGGAGCTGGGGGCCCTGGGGGCCCTGGGGGCCTTGCTCACGGACGTGTGGAGGAGGGGTGCAGTACTCTTACAGAGAATGCAGCGACCCCGAGCCTCAGCATGGAGGAAAGTACTGTGAAGGACAGAGAGTCAAATACCAGTCCTGCAATACTCAGCCCTGCTTGGACAACAATGGCGGTAAGCATGAGTGCACGTGTACTCACACGTATACACATACTAGCACACACTCACATACTCCCAACTGCTGTAGCTCTCATGCCTGCAATAGAAACAAAGAATCATTAAAATGGGAATCTTGTCATCTGTGCTTTCCAGCCAGCCCATGACCTTTCATGCCATGCAGTGAAGCGAAAAATAGCATCAAAATAGCAACATTTTGATTTTCATGCTGCAGGCAAGAGCTTCAGAGAGGAACAGTGTGAAAAGTACAATAGCTTCAATTACATGGACATCTATGGGAACATGAAGCAGTGGATCCCAAAATATGCAGGAGTATCGCCCAGAGACAGGTGTAAACTTTTCTGTCGTGCAAGAGGGAGCAGCGAGTTCAAAGTTTTCGAATCCAAGGTGAGTGTTAATTCTGGACCAGCAGTTAACACAATCCCTTTCACACTATATACTGTTAACAGTCAGTTCATACTTCACAGCTTGAAGCTATCGTTGGCACAGGAGATTGTTGGTGACCAATCTAGTATTCTTTCATGCCATCCTCATAGTTATACCCCCCGCAATGAAGTTTAGGGGGGTATACTGGATTTGCTTTGTCCGTCCGTGTGTGCGTGCGTGCGTGTGTCTGTGTGTGTGTGCGTGCATCTGTGCGTCCGGACCTAGATCTCATAACCTACTCATCCGATTCTGAAAATTTTTTATTCTTGCTGGAAGGTCTATTGACTGTGGTACTGCCCGACTACTTGTTGTTGCGGGGGGTATCTTGTAAGCCATGCTTACTGACTAAATCTAGTTTCTTCTTGACTTTATACATACTTACAAATACACCGCAGCACCAGACATTCAATCATACAAATGGCATAATTAACTTTTAAAGCCTCCATGTTAGAAGGCTGTATTTGATTCACACTACCCTGGCAAGTACTGAACAGAACATTCTGTCAACAGAACTTTGGCTTGTGTTTTGTATGTCCTCCAGGTTGTTGATGGCACCACATGTGGTCCAGACACCACCTCGGTCTGTGTGCAAGGCCAATGCGTCAAGGCAGGTTGTGACCTGGAGATTGGGTCCAGCAAGAAGCTGGATAAGTGCGGCGTGTGTGGAGGAAATGGCTTTAGCTGCAGAAAAATCACTGGCGCCATGAACAGTGCTGTGTAAGTGTTGGGGCTGTGGCCCATTGTGAAGAATACTCTTACATAGAAATGGCTTGCATAAATACCGTTGCACAAACTTGCACAAATATTTATACATGAGTACATGTATAACATTCATTGCAATCAATCCCTAATATTCATCTTTGTTGGTGTAAATATTGTTACAGAGATCATTCCACTTTTATTGCAGATGGCAATCTTTCTATAGCTGCCTTAAGAAGGGAGCTAGTTGAATGCAGTGGTGAGGCTGTCCATTTCTCTGGAAGAGTTATCTTTACCACACTAATGTGTGCGTTATAAAAATTCATAATAAACATGTGACAAGGAAAATTGGCTGAGCACAACTGACCAGAGTTTGTTCTTGCTGTTTTTGCAGTTACGGCTACAGCGACATTGTGACAATTCCAGCAGGGGCCACTAACATCGACGTAAAACAGCGCAGCCACCGTGGCATCAAGCATGACGGGAACTACCTGGCCGTGAGGCGAGAAGGCGGGGATTACATCCTGAACGGGAACTTCTCTGTGTCCACTATGGAGCAGGACATCCCAGTGAAGGGTGCTGTTCTGAAATACAGTGGCTCCTCCACTACACTGGAGAGGATCCAGAGCTTCCGGCAGCTTCGGGAGGCCATCACCATCCAGATACTGGCCACAGCTGGCGAGGCATTTTCACCCAAAGTAAAATACACCTTCTATATCCCTAAAGACGTGTCCTTCACCAAGGCTAAAGAGAAGAAGGCCTCCCTGAATGTCCTCCGGACATTCGGAGATCCGCAGTGGATTCTCGGGGAGTGGTCAGAGTGCTCCAAGAGCTGTGGTTCAGGGTGGTCGCGGCGGAATGTAGAGTGCAGAGAAGAGGAAGGTTTCCTCTCCAACCTCTGTGACAGGGACCTGAAACCTTCAGACATCCAGCCTTGCGCTGACCTTCCTTGCCCCATCTGGCAGATAGGGCCCTGGTCATCCGGCCCCGGTGAGCGTCATCGCAGTGTTGTTTGCATTGACTACATGGGAAAGTTGGTGGAATCCGACAAGTGTGACCCCACCAAAAAACCAAGACCTGTCTCCGAGTGTCTTTCACAAGAGTGTTGAGGTCCGAGCAGCTATGCACAGCTGGTGCAGAGAGAGGAATGTGAGAGAGAGTGTGTGTGTGAGAGAGAGAGAGAGAGAGAGAGAGAGAGAGGGCATGAAGTAGTGACTTACTAGACCTACTAACCAGCCACTCTGACCGTGCTTGGGAGAAAGCAGGGAAACTAGGTTAAAGATGAGAGAAAAATGCACTAACTGACCCCAATCATTGTCACACAGCATTAGCCTGTTTGAGCGGTTAATTTAATTTTGTCTTTGAGTTTTATTGTCATTTTTTTTTCATAACCACTATTGAAGTTTTTACCTGCATAGAGATCTACCTCAGAGGATGTGAAATTGTGATCTTGTAGATGTTAGGTGAAGATACTGTATGCATATTTTTTTATTCACAAAGGGAAGCTACCTTTGCATGATACCTGCTGACAGACATCATTGGAGTGAAAAAACCTCCTCTCTTGCCCTACAGTTTATTGTTCGATAACTCAGGCCGATAACAGAACAGAAACATGAACTTTATTCTCCTCACGCTTGACCTTTTTTTATCATTTCGAATTTTAGTGTCGCGTAACATTATCATTGCACATAGCAACCAATAACAGGCCTTTCCTTCATTGTTTTATTTACTTATTGCTGTTTTGATTTACTTATTGCCTTTGCAAAACAGGAGTAAACCCTTGAGGAATTTATCCATTCTTACCTCACAACTGCTTAAACTCTTACTCTGTTGAAATGCAATGGAGCCAACCTGTATGCAGTATAGATTTAGTCATTAATGTGGGTTTGTAACAGGAGACAACTTCAAAACTATGTTTCCAATTTATGCTTTTTTCCCCTTCTTTTTATAGAAATGATCTAATTGAATATTTATTCTGTCAGCACTGATGCAACACTTAGGTTATATCATCTGAGAACTTCAGAAACAAGATATTGCATGGGATCATGAAAACACGATCATAATCATGGTTTAGCAGTCACTGTCATGAAAAGAGCAATGCCCCTAAGGCTATTACTATCACAAGCGCATGATTCCACCATCTCACAACCTTAAATTTTAAATGGGTTAAAAGATTATCCCTAAAGCCATAGACTAGCTGTACGATAAGCAAAAAAAAAAAATAAAATAAATTTCCCTAAGAATAGTCATTTTGCAAATTTCACTCTGTCTTTACTGTAGTATAATTAAAAATAAGGTACTCGCAGAAAAAAAAAAGAATATTAAACTCAAATATCACCCAGTCTCGTTGGGGCTCGTAAATAGATGCTATTGTCATTAGATGATGATAGTATTTCCATAAAAGTGCCTTTCTCAAGATTCACGTAATTCACATCATAATTTACATTTATTCAAGGTTTTTTTTTTGTTTTCATCTTTGCCTCATGAAAAGACATTAAAAAATCCTTTTGGGACTGAGACAGATGCCTTTTCCCTCCTTGTATTCAACATATTTTCAGGTTTCTCGGTTGTTTGAGAATGTGCATTCGTAACCTCCAGTCCCTGACTATAAGCACCCATTAACATTTGCAGACAGTATCCATGCCTTAACCTCCATTACCTTTGTGAGACAATTGCATCTGAAGCAGCTGTAGTACAGTTTGAATGAACCAAGAACAGCATTAACAGTATTTCTGCTCTTCATTTGTAGAAGAATATGCTTATGATTTGAGGTTTTTACACTTTCGTCTTGTAAGAAGAACCATAGCTTAGATAATGACTTGCCCCTGGGAATAATGGTCAGGAGTTTGATCTAACGCACCCCAGTGCGACAGAGGAGGTGGGATTTCCCACTGTTTCCACATGTCAGGGTAGTTACTAACCCCTCAATAAAGTGACCCTAAAAGAGCCCTTTCTTCTTTGGAAGGAGTATGTTTAGAGATATTTAGGAATGCAACCAAAGAAACTAACTGTAAGCAAAGAACATGCATTTTGGCCATCCAATGTCAATTGTCTAGCAGCTAACTTTCTGCCACATGCAAAGTCCGTCAGTTTTTCTCTGATATTTTGAGGCATTCAAAAAGATGTGTAATTGAAAAGTAAAAGCAAAATGATGCTCTTTGATGTCAGCGTTTTGTACTTCAGATATCTAGATATTTAATTTTGTGATGTAGCATTCCGGTTGTGTACAAAAGAAACAAAACAAAAAAAAAAATAGCATTGTATCCCTTCAGTGAAGGACTGTACTATTGCATTATTATAGCTTCCTTTCAAAGCTATTTATTTTTGTAAATTTATACATTTGGACATCAAATTATAACAGTATGATTTTGTAAATGCTGCTGTTTCCCCAGAATTATACGTAATTACAAAATGGTATAAAAATAAATGAATCAATAAAGATGCCTTTGTGCCTTGAAGTGACTTTTTTCCGATTCATTTTCTTAGTTTTCATTTTCCCCTTAAAGAAATTACAATTGTGGTCATGTCCACTATTTTTTTTTTATCTCTGTAAGTTACATTGCCCTCTTTTTCCCCACTAGTTTGAAATGTCCAGACCCGAGGCCGTTACATTCAGTGCACATGTGCTCATCGGGTTTCCTTTCCTGTGTTGTCAGTGTTGATCAATGATATCAGTGACTGGAGACCTGCTCTGTGTGCCCTTCAGTGTAGCAGAAATATGGGTCAGGTGCTCTTCAGTCATCAATTCTGTTTATGTTGTCATTACACACAGCACACATAATCTTCTACTGCCTGAGATGAACTGGAGGTCTGTTCAGCATGTTTTCCTCCCTCTGGCCTACTGCATCCTGGGAACAGGTCCAGCCAACCCGATGACCTGATTAGGCATACGCAGTTCAATTAAATAGGGAAGGCTTTTATGGATTCTTCAGTGCTTGAAAGCTTTGGCCATTACGTTTAAGATGCTACTCAACTTGGTGAAAAGAGGAATATGATAAATATGAAAAGTTTGCATAAGTAATTTTTATCTATTTTCAACTTGAAAGCCAAACATGCTACTCAAAAGACAGAACCAGGAGACAAATGTCAACATGCCTGTGAGCTTGTTAAACTACGTAAGCACAAATTATACTTCAGCCGTAGATGAGGGTCTTGCTTTTCATTCATCTGTGGATACATTCACCTAATGGATTCTCCAAAGCCTCTCTCTGATCTGTCTATCATCCAGAGCCCTGTCAGGAACAACTATTATATACTACGAGAAGCAGCAGCTGTGCCAGGAAATGTTCCAAAAAAAAATGTTCCTGGACTAGAGGAGATGATCACAAATGTAACATCTTTTCCCTGTGCCATGATCAAAGTCCAATTGTTTTTTTTAACCATATATACAAACACTACCTGTTACCCGCTTTGTAGCCCATTATTTTGTCGCTTTTAAATTGCATGAGGGAGAGAAGCCAATTATTCTTGAATTGGAAAACGTGTTAATCAAGGGAAACCATCTAGAATCAGCCAGGACTAAATTTTATGAATGACTGCCGCCGAATTTTCAGGTGTAACGCCAGCCCTGCGAGCGTTCAACTGTGAAATTTGAATTTGGTAGCTGTAAAGTTCGACTAATCAGAATGCTGCATTCGTGGACGAGCACGGCGCCCTCTCAAAAGCCTGGCTTTCGTGCAGGCAGTCTTATCACACCCTCTGCCCCATCGCAAATAGTAGCCTGCTCGCAGGTTACCTCAACGCACGTTCGTGAGGACACTGCGGCTCCTAGCGGTGCAACCGGATATTGTTACGTGCATCTGGTTATATAAGTTTACACGCTACCCGGAGTGAAATGGCCATTTTTTTTGCGTGCATGACCGTTTTTCAAAAATCGGGTGACGTCAAGTCTTTCCTGGTGTCCAAGTGGATATTCACACCAAATTTTGTGATAATCCGTTGCGAAATGTAGGAGAAAAACGTGTACATACATACACACACAGACTCACACACAGACAGACATCGAGTTCGCCAGCCCTGCGAGTGTTCAACTGTCAAATTTGAATTTGGGAGCTTTCAAGTTCGACTGATCAGAATGCTGCACTGTGGACGAACACGGCGCCCTCTCAAAAGCCTGGCTTTCGTGCAGGCTGTCTTATCACTCCCTCGGCCCCATCGCAAACAGTAGCCTGCTCGCAGGTTACCTCAACGCACGTTCGTAAGGACACTGCGGCTCCTAGCGGTGCAACCAGATATTGCTACCTGCATCTGGTTATATAAGTTTACACGCTACCCGGAGTGAAATGACCATTTTTTTTGCGTGCATGACCGTTTTTCAAAAATCGGGCGACGTCAAGTCCTTCCTAGTGTCCAAGTGGATATTTACACCAAATTTGGGGATAATCGGTTGAGAAATGTAGGAGAAAAACGTGTACATACACACACACACACACAGACAGACAGACATCGACCTCAAATATATTATAGATATACACTGCTAAAAAGAATAAAGATAACACTTAAACAACACAATGTAACTCCAAGTCAATCACACTTCTGTGAAATGAAACTGTCCACTTAGGAAGCAACATTGATTGACAATCAATTTCACTTGCTGTTGTGCAAATGGAATAGACAACAGGTGGAAATAATAGGCAATTAGCAAGACACCCCCAATAAAGGAGTGGTTCGGCAGGTGGTGACCACAGACCACTTCTCAGTTCCTATGCTTTCTGGCTGATGTTTTGGTCACTTTTGACTGCTGGCGGTGCTTTCACTCTTGTGGTAGTATGAGACGGACTCTACAACCCACACAAAGGCTCAGGTTGTGCAGCTCATCCAGGATGGCACATCAATGCGAGCTGTGGCAAGAAGGTTTGCTGTGTCTGTCAGCTTAGTGTCCAGAGCATGGAGGCGCTACCAGGAGACAGACCAGTAGATCAGGAGATGTGGAGGAGGCCGTAGGAGGGCAATAACCCAGCAGCAGGACCGCTACCTCCGCCTTTGTGCAAGGAGGAATAGGAACAGCACTGCCAGAGCCCTGCAAAATGACCTCCAGCAGGCTATAAATGTGCATGTGTCTGCTCAAACGGTCAGAAACCGACTCCATGAAGATGGAGATGGGCCCGACTTCCACAGGTGGGCGTTTTGTTTACAGCCCAACACCGTGCCCAACAGCCCAACACACTGAGCACATGAGACAGAGTCTGGAGACGCCGTGGAGAACGTTCTGCTGCCTGCAACATCCTCCAGCATGACCGCTTTGGCAGTGGGTCAGTAATGGTGTGGGGTGGCATTTCTTTGGGGGGCTGCACAGCCCTCCATGTGCTCTCCAGAGGTAGCCTGACTGTCATTAGGTACCGAGATGAGATCCTCAGACCCCTTGTGAGACCATATGCAGGTGCGGTTGGCCCTGGGTTCCTCCTAATGCGAGACCATTCTAGACCTCATGAGGCTGGAGTGTGTCAGCAGTTCCTGCAAGACGAAGGCATTGATGCTATGGACTGGCCCACTCGTTCCCCAGACCTGAATCCAATTGAGCACATCTGGGACATCATGTCTCGCACCATCCACCAATGCCACGTTGCACCACAGACTGTCCAAGAGTTGGCGGATGCGTTAGTCCAGGTCTGGGAGGAGATCCCACAGGAGACCATCCACCACCTCATCAGGAGCATGCCCCGGCATTGTAGGGCGGTCATACAGGCACGTGGAGGCCACACACACTACTGAGTCTCATTTTGACTTGTTTTAAGGACATTACATCAAAGTTGGATCAGCCTGTAGTGTGTTTTTTCACTTTAATTTTGAGTGTGACTCCAAATCCAGACCTCCATGGGTTAATAAATTTGATTTCCATTAATAATTTTTGTGTGATTTTTGTCAGCACATTCAACTGTGTCAAGAACAAAGTATTTAATAAGAGTATTTCATTCAGATCTAGGATGCGTTATTTTAGTGTTCCCTTTATTTTTTTGAGCAGAGTATCTACACACACATAATGGGCTATGAAACTACTGGCACCCCCGACTGGCACAATCAATAAAATATATATAAACAATATAATTATAAAGACATGGAATATAAACATGTGCAAAGTAACTTATTAATGTTTCAATGGAAACAACCAAAATTGTAGTATTCATTTAATACAAAATAAATTTCAACAAGATCAAGGTTTCATAAAAATTGGCACCCTTCATTTAGTTCTTAGCGCAACCGCCTCTGGGTAGGATAACAGCAAGGAGTCTTTTACTGTAATTTTTGACAAGGTCCAGGCACACATTTGGAGGGGATTGTGGACCATTCTTTGGTTTGCATTTATCAACTGCTCTCTTCAACTCAGCCAATAGTTTTTAAATTGGATTGAGGTCTGGTGACTGTGATGGCCTTAGCAGAACATTGGTTTTGTAGTCACAGAACCATATCTGCGTGGATCTTGAGGTATGCTCTGCCTCAATGTCTTGTTGGAAAGTCCACCTAAGGCCCAGTTCCAGCCTTCTCGCGGAGGCAACCAGATTGTCAGCCAAAATATCCTGATACTTGCAGGAATTCATTATGCCATTAATCTTAGCCAGTGCCCCTGGACCTCTTGAATTAAAACAGCCCCAAAACATGACTGACCCACCTTCACCAAGGGTATGGGGTGATTCTCCTTGTATACATCTCTGTTATGACGTCAGAAATGCCAATGTATCTGACTGAAATGTGCAGTTTAGGTCTCATCTAACCAAAGCAACTTGTTCCAGTCCTAATTTAAACAATGTTTGGCTTACTCCAAGTGCTTGCATCTGTGTTTTCTGGTCAGAAAATGCTTTCTTCTGGCAACCCTTAAAAAGAGCCTGTGGTTGTGGAGGTGGGGCCTGATGGTGCTTTTAGAAACTTAGTGACCCCATGCCACCAAGACCTGCAATTCCTTCACGGTGATTCTTGAGGATTTTGTTGCTTATCTAACCATCCTCCTCAGTATCCTGGGGGAAAAATGCAGTTGTGTTCTCTACCTTTGAGGCTTTCAACAGCTCCATATCTTTGTATTTTTTTAATAATGACCCTGACAGTGCTTAGTGGGATATTCAATAATTTGTGAATCCTTTTGTAGTCATTACCAGATTTATGAGGGTCTATGAACATCTGCCTCTTTTGTACTGACAGTGGTTTTGTCTTCTTTGCGATGTTGGATGACAAAGGGATACTGCATGTGTGTTACCTCAGTTTTATGCCCTAGTGAAACAAAGTGATGTAATGGCTCAATATAGCTCCTTCACACTTAGATAAAATTTAAATAAGTGGAATTTATTACCTGGTTTGATTTTGGGAGTTGCTATTCATAATAATCTTTAAGGGTGCCATTAACTGTGAAACCTTGATTTGGAGAAAACAGATCTTTCATTAAATCAGTGAATGATTTCGGTTGGTTCCATTGGAATATTACTATTCTATATCATGCCTTGAAGTAATGCACTGTTGTGCTTCAAGTTGCAAATAATTGCATAAAAACAGCACATATAACAACACACATGATTAAAAAAAAAAACAACAGCAACAAAATCATCCTCAGTGTCTGTATTTTTGTGACTGCCGCCATCAATAGGAAAAAAAAATAAAGCAATGAAACAAATAAATGAACACATACTTGTTATCTCAGGAAAGTGAGCTGTATTCATGTCTAAATATTGGCAGTTACAGTATTTCTACAAACCCGTTTCGACTAACGTTACCTCGACTGGCCGCTCTCCTCGGAATAGCACTGCGCGTTGCATTATGGGACGAAAACAAAGTGCAAAATATTCACACAGTAGGGACAAAGAAGCAAGGCATAACGGGAGGGATTGTGCAGTAAACTTTCTAACTGGTTTAGCACCAAATAAATAAGTCGTCCGATGAAACCTTACTGAATTCAGGCGTTTCCAAGTCTCTACATTAGGCTTGAGAATGGGACTTTGATTTGCCGCGGTGAGCCGAGCTGCCGGATAAATCTGTGTGCATCAAGTCAGATTGCAGTGTGTTTACCCGAGTCCCTTTCGGTCCGCAAAACCGAGGCTTCCAGTAAGACGACAGGCCGGATCACTCCTCTTGCTGTCGCGCAAGGTAATGATTTCCGAGAATGCACTGAGGTTCGATCGCTTACTTTTTTGTGGTAAAAATGTTCATGACGCAGGGTTGACTATGATGCGAGGTCGCTGACATTTCTGTCTCATTGACCAGTTCGCTAGCTAGCCTGCTAACTTTGTCGCCAATTAGCCGACCGGTTTGCTTCACAGACTAGATTGATTAATTTCACCAGAAGCAAATGCATCGGCTGCAAATAAATTTCGCTTCCTTCTGCCCAACTTTAAGGGACTGCATGGAAAATGTTCTTATGTTGATTCCACTTGAGCAATCACACAAGCTAGTTAGCAGACCGACTTGGCTAAGGTATTATGTCGGCTAAAAGTCTGTTTCCCTTGTTTATTGTATTAGGTAATTCGAAACTTTGATGACATGTAAATGTAAAATGTTCTTGTGAATGTGTGTAAGGTAAATCTAAGGTTGAGCTGATGCTTGTATTGTTTCACTGCACTGTTACCTCATTGCTTTGTTGAACAGCACGTGCTGACGGCAGTTGATACCACGAAGTTGTTGCGCACTGAGAAGTAATTGTAAACAAACCAGAAAAGAGCATGTTGCGTATAACCCCGCCCCCACTTTCCCTTTTGCTCAATTAAACTTGATACGGGGCAACTTCAGCGGGTTATTATTATTATTCATTTATTCATTCATTTGTTAATTTTATCTTATTATTTTGTGTATTTTTCTGGGGGCGGTGGTCGTGATTTGTATATCGATTTGCTATGCGGTCATCAGCTCTTCTACTGATCAACCACCCCAAGCTTTTTGTTTGTAACTAGCAAGCACATTATCATATTAAAGCAATATTTTCACGATTTTGAATACAGAGCTTAATTCGCTGAACCGATGTGAGCATTACACTTTGCAGTTGACGACCAAGATTCCGTGTCTCTGTGAAAAAGAGCACCTAATTGAATTTAACTCCCCGTTTTCTTGCATTGCACCCATGAAAACATGATTTAAATACTTTGAAATGCCAACCTAATCTTTATGATGGTTTTTTTAATACCCTTGAAATGATTTGTTAAATTCTTTACTGAAAAATGTTTTATGAGTTTGGGCCATTTTGCCATGCTGCTCAAAGTTGTGCGCACAAACTAGCTCTGTGATCTTACCTCGGCACTGCTGAGTTTGTTTACCGCGGAACAAACCCACCGCTGCTTGGTGGTCAGACCAATTGGAAAACGTCTGCACTGAGGTCAAAGGATTTCTTGCCTGAAAGACCGGGGTCCTATTGCACAAAAGTAGGTTCCTGAGATCCTAGAATCAAGGTCAAAGCAGGGGCCTAAACACAAAAGTCAGATCCTGAGATCCTGGATCAACGTCAAAGCGGGGATTGCCATATCCCAAACAGCGTGTCGCTGGCTTAATTGATTGCACAAAAGATGGATAATCAGCTAAGTTAAGCCAGTTGCCGCTGATCCTTCTGATCACGGCTGCCTCAGACAGACCACGAGATCGATCACAGAATCGCTGATCATCACCATGGACACTCAGCAGATGCATGCCCAAGCTATCAATTTAAGACCTCGTTTAGACAGAGGGACGATGCCATCTCTGAAACGCCTGTGCTACTCCTTCAGTCTCTGTCTTAATGATGCAAGGCGTCTGAGAGGAGTATTAAGGTGAGCTAAACTCAAGTTAAAGTGAACTCGAGAAGTGTTTCAGCGCCAGCGAAAAGGAGTAGCTGATGGACTTTGGCTTCTGTGTGAATGAGATTAGCCATCGTTGCGAGACATTTTCTATTTAAGGTATAACATTGTGACAAGAAAACAGGTAGATGTAATTGTGCGTAAAATACACACGTGAACTGCCAAGCAAACCCAAGTGCGTATAGGAATTTTTACAAGCATACTTTATCTGATATGCCAAAATTTTACTTCAAGCCCCTTTTTTTGTCATGCTCGAACACTGAAATTAAAGTCTGATCTAGAAGACGTTTTCAGACTACTTGTCTTTATTTTCTGCTTTTAATCATTTCTGATGGAGGCATATTCAAATTAAAAAAGTAAAATATTAACGTCAGAAAATACCTTCAACCTCCTGAAAATGTTTGATTCCAGTATTTCAAAACGACATTGCACATGTATCTGGTGCTAAGGCAACGAATCTCTTACCCATAGCAGTCTGAGTAAAGACAAGGAGAAGTAGCAGCAGCGTTCTATGAAGGGGGTTACCGCAGCGATTTAAAACCGTGTTGAAACAGAAACCCCCTTCAAACTGCACTGCTCATCTTTTACTCAGATGGAAGTCCCAGTTCGGGGAATTAGGACAAATCTGATGATGACAGATTTTAAATGTGATTATAATGTGACATGATGGGGGGGATTGACTGAATTTTGATTGTGCCTGTCA
The DNA here is from genome assembly GCA_029721435.1 of Gymnothorax reevesii. Taxonomy (NCBI): domain Eukaryota; kingdom Metazoa; phylum Chordata; class Actinopteri; order Anguilliformes; family Muraenidae; genus Gymnothorax; species Gymnothorax reevesii. Next base: position 131,086,229 of record CM056574.1, on the reverse strand, counting down.
CATGGATACGTGAATATTATGATTGAATATTGGCTATTTTAATGACATGAATGGTCACAAGTTCTTAAGATAATTACTCAGGGTCTATTATGAGATGGCAATGTGAAGTGGGCAATTTAGAGTGATTGTGAAGGACAATTTTCAATTTGGGTGACTTCTGACTGAGGTGAGGTGAAATGGGCTGGAGGCAGGAGCTTGGCTTCTTGGTACGCTTGCTCTGAAGCTGGCTAGCTCCACAGACTTTGTTTCCATAGGAACTAGTGCCATGGCTTAGCTCACACGCTCTGTGCAACCGAAATGGGGCTTGAGATCAGGCTAATTCCGAGCTGATTCTGGGCTAATCCCTGATCCTGCCTTTGTGGAATAGGCCCCGGCTCTGTTTATGTTTAAATTGGTTTTTAAATGATGGTCGTTTCTCTAAGTGTAGGCTGCAGGTGTATTACTTTTATTTATGTCTTCACAGGCCATACCATTGTGAAGGTACTTTTGAACACAGCCAAGAAATGCAGCCTTCATCTCATGTGATATGAGATGGAATTGTCAGCTACCTTACACTCCATTTCCTTGTTGACAGTTCCGTCTGATATCAGGCAAGATGAAAGCTGCATTTCTCTGATGTATTCACAAGCGCCTTCACGAGGGAACATCTATTGATGGCAGAGCTGCCATGAAATGCATATTCTTGAGAAAGAGCCAATAATTACCAATTATTGGTAATAATTGGCCAATTATTAAGTGTACTGTTCACTTTCATTATGTTTGCTGAGCAGCTCACGTCCCCCCCCCCGAATCTCAAAACCACGGGCACGGATAACTAAAGGTAGTGTACCTACTCATATAGTTATAGGGATTATGGTAATTGGCCGATTTGCCTAAATGTTGAAATATCCCTTTAAATAAGACCTTGAAGGTGCCTTCATGAAAGTTACATGTTTCAGGCACTTCAGCTGCGTGGTGACTTCTGTAAAATTTATCAGTGTCACAGTTAAAATTAAAAGCTTTGTCTGAATTTTAACACTGAAAGTACGATTTGTAGGGTACATCACTATTTGGCAGTTTAGTTCCCCTTTTTTTGGTGCCTAGCTATGTTGCATTGTTTTATCAACCCCCTCGAGCAGATGTGGACGCCTGTGCACATGGAGCGGCTCAATTTATGCATGCTGTCACACTATACTATCAGTAGGTCGTACTCCCAAAATGGTTATTGAATATTCACACGGAAGCGGTCCCGATAATAAATGTAGAATATGGACAAGTTAAGTCCCATTGCTCCCCGCAATTGTATGAATTAAACTTCTCCGCCAAGCCTGATGTGCAAACTGCCTAATATACTTTCCCAGAAGTTAATAAAAGTGACCTCTGATGACATTAAAAAAATCATTGTCCTTTGTTGCAACCATTTTAGCTATAATAGGCTAAAGGTTTCCTAATTAAGCAGTGAAAAAAATGTTCATAAAGCACAGTTATAGTTTGTACCCATGTGAAACTTTCCCAGTAATTATTTATCGATTGACGTGGTTTTTTTTTAAATCCAATTCCAGACAGTATAAACTTTCCAAAGTAATTGAAAGACATTGATTGGACCCTCAGAAAAGTATTTAAACCCTTGCTCAACAGCAAGTTGGGCTGTGCACAGCTGAATGACATGAGTACATAGAAAAAAGACTTCCAAAGCCAACCCAGAAGTGGTGAGGTTACATTTATGAGATGGAAATGTGATATGGACTTGGACAATGGGAGTTATTTTGAATGGAACAGGACTGGAGGGTTCCTTGTGCTGGTTTGCTGTGTTTCTCTGGAGGAGAAATTCAATTATTGAGAGTTTTTCTTCATTATTTACCGAGTATATATTACTTAAGGCTTGCGGGCTTGCTGTTTTTCATTGTCGGTTTACCATAGCCATGATGATCACAGAGCTTGTTTGCAACATTGGTTAATAAGAGTAACCGTTAGCCTTTGCTGATAATACAGCACATGGTCGTATTTTGCTGAGTGAGGTGATTTGTTTTAGAATTTATGCAGCATTCAATTAAATGGAATTCCTTGGTGTTTGCTAGTTTAAAATGCAAACAGCTCAAACACTTCGGTAAATCTCCTGCTATGTTCGTTGCACCGATTCTGTCCAATCTAGGGTAGCATATTGCCTTTTTTACCTGATAGTGGGATGTTTGTTTTCTTAAAATAAGGTGCAGTGCTGTGAAAAGGTATTTGCCCCCTTCCTAATTTCTTAATTTTTTGCATACTTAAATGTTTCACATCATCAAACAAATTTTAATAATCGACAAAGATATCCAGAGTAAATGGGCGATTCCATGCCTGTCTTAGGGACATTCAAGCAGTATTTTACATCCAGAAACTGAAATGATGACTGGCTTTAAAGTAGGCTGTGACCTTTAAATTGTGTTCTTGTACTTCAACATTATTCAATGATCAAACTGATTCATTTCCGTTTTTGGGGGGTGAAAATAAACAAAAATGTGATCTGCCGTACGGGACGCAGAGAAATCACTATTCCCCCCCCCAATGAAGTCTTCTCAAGCACTCTGTGAATTGGCTATTGAAAACTTTTGGAAAATTGCCAAGAAATATTGAAGAGAGTCTGCTGTATTGTGTTAAAGCAGCTTTATTTAAAAAAATCAACAAGACATGAATTCAGCTGGGTTTAAAAATTTTAGGGGGTATCTGTCATACGGGGCAGAAAATTGTCGTACGGGAAGCTCTGAATTGAGCTCAGGTTTTTACTGAAGCACTGTCCCCACCTGTTATTGCACTTGAAACTTGAACAGCTAAAGCTAAATAAATAATAACGGATTACTTTAACAATTTATGTCCCCTCAGTTAGGTCTGGTCCTGTGATAATTCCATACCTGTCATACGGGACAAAATAGATGTCATACGGGACAACTATTATCTGTAGAAACCTATCAACCTTTCCTGCCTCATTTTGACTAACTTCTTTTCTTCAGAATACAGTTTGAAATTTACCATATCAAACAGTACACAAATCAGTCGATAAAATTCAGAATGATTGAGAAATGACAAGATGTGAACCATGAAACACCCTAGTAACACAAATTACTATCGGCTCATCATTCCACTGCCAACTTGGATGCTGCATGTAGCCTCGGGGTCCTTCACACTCGGGACTCGGGCACGGATCCGAGTAAACTAGACCCTTCAGTCCGGTTTATTTAGTAAGTGTGAACACAAGCGTACCGTGCTCGGCCACGGTATGCAAGTCCGCTTGGAAGAGGTGGACTTCTGCATGGTTCATCCGTACTCGCACTGAAAGTGAAAGCAACCGTACTCTAGCATGGAAGTGGAGTATCACGTGATATCTTAACTATTCGACTCGTTTGTTCTGACACATATAGTGGCAAGAGGATCTCTCTGGTTAAAGAAAGAAATTGGGCAGACGAATCTCCTCATCACAGTTAGTAGACATATAGGGCTACCCAAAAGAAAAGGTTTCATCAAAATCAGATGAGGGCACATGGAGAGCTTTGCTATCCCAAAATGCCAAATTTAACTTTTTCCCTGACTGAAGCGCTACCTATATTCTTGTGCCCTCAACATCCCATGTTTAATTTGTGTTGATTACGTAAAGGACGTCCCATGGCATCATATTATGAATAAACCGTTGCGGGCACAGTCTGGAAATGCCCCTGATATTACAGCTCAAATGACCAAAAGTAGCATCTTGCAGCGCCCCATATAAGATGCGCCTTCGACACCTAACAAATATTTTCAGATTATTGTGAGCCTTATTCACAGTTTGTTGACATCTGTGAAAATGAACATGGGCTGTTGTCGGTGCAATTATATACAACCCCAATTCAATCAAAATGCAATGACTTTCAGATCACATGAGCCAATATGTTATTTACAAGAGAACATGGATAACATTTCAAATGTTCAAACTGAGATATTTTACATTTTTATCCACAAAATGAGTTTATTTCAAATTTTCTGGCTGCAACAGGTCTCAAAAGTTGGGACACATGCAAAAGATGGATGAAAAAGCCATTAATATACAAGAAAATCAGCTGAAAGAACATTTGGCAAGTAATTAAGTTAACTGGCATCTGGTGTGTAACATGATTGGCTATAAAAGGGTTGTCTTCGAGAGGCTGAGTCACTCAGAAGTAAAGATGGCCAGAGGCTCGCCAACCTGTGAAGGCTTCGGTAAAAAAAATTGCAGAATACTTTAAAAACAATATTCCTCAACATCAAATTGCAAAGGCTTTGAAAGTCTCATCATCGACAGTGCAAACCATCATCAAAAGATTCAGAGCAACTGGAAAAATATCTCTGTGTAAGGGACAAGGCCGAAGACCTTTACTGGATGCTCATGATCTTCGGGCCCTCAGATGCCGCTGCATCACTCACCGGCATGATTCTGTCATTGACATTACTAAATGGGCCCAGGAATACTTCAAGAAACCACTGTCTGTAAACACAGTCTGACGTGCCATCCACAGATGCCACCTAAAACTCTATCATGCAAAAAGGAAGCCATTGTTGAGCATGATCCAGAGGCACAGCCGTGTTCTGCGTGACATTCTTGTTGGAAATCATTGGCGTTGTGTCCTCCGGGCTGAAGAGGAGAAAGACCACCCATCCTGTTATCAGCGTTCAGTTCAAAAGCCAGCATCTCTGATGGTATGGGAATGCATTCGTGCATATGGTGTGGGACACTTGCATGTTTTAAAAAGCACCATGAATGCTGAAAGGTATATAAAGGTTTTAGAGCAACATATGCTCCCCTCCAGATGACATCTATTCCAGGGAAGGCCTTGTGTATTTCAGCAGGACAATGCAAAACCACATATTGCAGCTAATACAACAGCATGGCTTCGTAATAGAAGAGTCCGCGTGCTGAACTGGCCTGCCTGCAGTCCTGATCTTTCACCGATTGAGAACATTTGGCAAGTCAACCAGAAGTCTGTCAAAGGGGATCCAAAACATTCCAGCAGCTGGAAGCCTGTATTAAATAAACAATAGTGGGATCAAATTCCAATGGAAACTTTTTTGAGACCTGTAGCAGCTATCAAATTTGAAATGAGCTCATTTTCTGCATAAAATTGTAAAATTTCTCACTTTCAACATTTGCTATGTTATCTCTGTTCTATTGTGAATAAAATACTGGCTGGAGTGATTGAAAGTCATTGCGTTTTGATTTTATTCAGAATTTACAATTTGTCCCAACTATTTCAGAATCGGGGTTGTAATTGCTTTTGAATTTTTCTTTTTTTTTTTTTTTTTTTTTTTCAGGGCTCATTTTTCATCTCTGAATCCTTGGTCCTTCTGGTACCCCTATAAAAGAAACAAAAGGGTATTGACACCAAAAAATTTGCAGTTTTTTTTTTTATTGAACCAACCATCTTTCACCAACAAAAATTATAGGCAAATCTGAGACCATCATATATCACCCTCTGCCTGATTCTTAGAAAAACTGGCTTTTAAAAAACAACTAGGTGCATACTGTTACCTTCTGTATCTGAATTTTGATAAAAAAAAATCTGTACTCGGGCACGGTACAACGTCGCTAGTGTGAAAGCTGACCAGTGGGGAGAGAGGGGAGGGGGGGACAATTGAACTGTGGCACGGTACAGAGCAATCGTACCTAGTGTGAAAGCGCCCTTTGGTTCAGACCTTAGGCCTTTGAAGTTATCAGGGGCAAAAATGTACTCGCCCAAGTGGTGACAAAGTATTATGCTCTTTTCTCATTTGAAGGGTTCGTAACGAGTACTCCATTTTATACATTTTTATTCAGCCAGTCTGACAGTGCATAGAATGTACACAACCACAGTGCATGTTTATGCATGAGTCAGTCAGCATGACAACTCTTTTCTGTCTTTCTAATGCAAAAAATACAACTAATGAAATACACAGACATGTCAGATGCTACTTTTACAATTATCTTTTACAATTTCTTTAATTTCAAAACATTTTCACTGTTTCACTTAGTCTGAATCGGTGACTGATGCCATTAAGAAACTCTGAACAGCCATTAGCATACCCTTGAAACAGTCAGTTGCCTTCCCTCAGTGGAGTTTTCCATTCACTAATGCCCCTTATAGTCTCGGAGGTGAGAAATTAAAGAGACACCTACTGTTTTGCAGGCAGAACTAACCACCTGAGAAGTAATTGCCTTGAGATTTGGTTTAAGCAGTCCTGTAAAGGACTGCCCAATGATCTGTCATATTAGGACAATACTTTTTCGGCTAATTATGTAAAAAGAAATCAATGTAATTTTGGGCAGACAGTACGATTTTAGTACCTTTAGTCTAAAATTGGTGGATTTGAAATAAAAAGATTACAGCTCAATAAATAATAAATGGCAAGAGCTTTTTGCCTTCAATCTGTCGTACGGGACATGACAATAAAGTCTGTCATTTATCTTATTTTTCTCTGTCAAGCAAAGGTTTATGTGACTTTCACTTTGCAGGTGGACAAACTTTGCACTACATAGGTGACTCGTAAAGACAAGGAACTTGAGTGATATCAATTAGCGGGAAATTAAGGCAATTGATTGAAAATTTGATTGAAATTATTATAAACCTGTCAGTTGAAAACATTTCTCAAATTAAGCATTTTTTCCGTTTTCTCGCATAGAATCGCCCAAATACAAAATGCAGTTTTAAAATGATTTCATTTATTAAGGGAAAGAGGCTATCCAAACCTACCTGGCCCTATAGTTCAGAGAGGTTACTGGCAACCATTCATGTCCATCCGCGCCTGTATTGATAAACTCATGCAAAATTATGCTAGAAAATTCATAGTCATATTGAATTTCATGCAAAAGTTGATTTTTGGTTTACACGATTATTCTATGATTTGACTATGCACAATTTTAGGGCTCGTGACACCGCACAAGTCACCACATTGAGCAAAATGCCACTATATTCAGTATTATTAGCAAAGGCTAATAGTTACTGATAATAACCAATGTGACAAAGTTGTTACAACAGTATGAATTATGGTAAAGGTGGTCAACAGAAAATGAAGGATGTCAACCGTTGAACGGTATCTTGCCTAAAGGGTTGTGTTTTTTTTCAGCGAGAACCATGAAGGTCAAGGCCGATCGCCACCAAAAACTAACCAGCTAAGCGCCTGACCATACACTACATTCACATCAAGTTAGCAGTCAATCCGATCAAAGCTACTAAAAAATAAGGGTTTCGTCAACCCCTCAAATTGACCAAAAATTGACCTTGACCTTTGACCTTTGACCTTGACGGAGTCCCCCGAATGATGGGAATCGTGATGAGTCATTGGTAGGCAACTGTACAAGAGATCAGAAGGAGCTAGCATCACGCAGAGCAGAGAAAACTGCTCAAGAAAAATGTCTGGTAAAAAATCAGTTTTATCGTCATAACGTCACCAAATGACGTCACAGTGCAGAAATTATGACTGATCTGGAAAGCAGTCATCAAGGGCTTTCATTTGAGGTATTACTCGACATAGTTCCTGCAAGTTCCAAATTTGACTTTGGGGTAAAAAAAAAAAAATTTGACCTTCATCGAGAACCATGAAGGTCAAGGCCGATCGCCACCAAAAACTAAATAGCCGAGCACCTGGCCACATACTATATTCACACCAAGTTTGAAGTCGATCCAATTAAAGCTACTCCAAAAATAAGGGTTTCGTCAACTCCTCAAATTGACCAAAAATTGACCTTGACCTTTGACCTTGATGGAGTCCCCCGAATGATGGCAATCATGATGAGTCATTGCAAGATAACTGTACAAGAGATCACAAGGAGCAGGCATCATGCAGAGCAGAGAAAATTGCTCAAGGAAAATTTTCCGGTAAAAATCTGTTTTTTCGTCATAATGTCACCAAATAACGTCACAGCGCAGAAATTTTGACTGGTCTGGAAAGCGGTCATCAAGGGCTTTCATATGAGGTATTACTCGACATAGTTCCTGCAAGTTCAAAATTTGACCTTGGGGTAAAAAATTTTCGACCTTTAGCGAGAACCATGAAGGTCAAGGTCGATCGCCACCAAAAACTAATCAGCTGAGCGCCTGACCATATACTACATTCACACCAAGTTTGAAGTCGATCCGATCAAAGCTACTCAAAAAATAAGGGTTTCGTCAACCCCTGAAATTTACCAAAAATTGACCTTGACCTTTGACCTTGACCTAGATGGAGTCCCCCGAATGATGGGAATCGTGATGAGTCATTGGTAGGCAACTGCACAAGAGATGACAAGGAGCAGGCAACGCGCACAGCAGAGAAAAGTGTTCAAGAAAAGTGATTACAGACAAAAAAACAAACAAACAATAAACAAACATTCCGACCAACATATCTTGCAAAAAGCTCCGCTTTTGGCAAGATAATAAATATATAAACCTAGCTATGGAGATACTCCAATTCACAATGGGCTTAGTTGCACATTAAAGGAGAATTCTGGTTTAAAATTGACTTGGGGGTGTATTGAAACACGATAACGAGTACTAACTTTTGTCGAATACCCCACCTCCGTACACACGCAACATTTCGAAATACATGGCTTTTTAGCCAAAGCTCCCAACAGGCATACAATGGTAGTGAATTAGCCATAGCATTGCCATGCAAAGAAATCACTATTTTTTTCATCATTAACAAGGCTCAAAGTAGCTCCAGACTTTGTTGGTAGAATTCCGACGGCCCTGACATTTAAAACGAGGCACTGAGATCTTTGAAAATGCACAGGTAGTTTATTAAAAAGACTGTTTATGCGAACAGTACCTTGAGGTAGTTTCCAGTCGCCTCCATCTTGAAAGTCACGATAAGAGGATTGACGAGCACGAACGAATAAGAAGGATAGAGGAACAGATTTAAATCTATTAGTTTGTGCTCGTTAGTCGACTTATCGTTACTTTTTGGAGGGAGTAGCGAAATGATAACCTTAGGTTTTGCGCCACGGCTGCCCGATGCGTACATCAAGTGCAATCGCCACTTTGACACTGTCCTTTGCTACCATATTTGGTTCATACTTAATTATCATACATCAGTCATAAATAATCTTTAAAACGTTCATTTGATAGCACTGATTTGCTTACGATTTCATCATTCCATTTGGGACTTTTCTATTTTGTAATTCACGTGTTGGAAAAGGGAATTCCAGGTTAGGAACCTCACTCACTTCCACCATAACAATGCGAGTAACTCAAGATCAACTACCTCAGTTCTGCCGTGCAAAGGAAAAGGCCTTAAATTCATTTTGATATTGCTTATTTGTATTTTTTTGAACAATTAAGACTTCCTTTACTATGTGGACAAATATTCCGGGTTTGTTGAAAATAATGTGTTGTTTTCGCCATACCTATGAGAAGCTCTAGAGAAACTGAGGAAAAATCACGCTATATCACTAAGGGTTCTTTAGCTTTGTTCTGTTGCGCTTAAAATACAGTGAGCCACGCATGAAGATATTGTTTTTCGGCCCTGATAATAAGGTGCATTGCCTTGGTATTCTATATGACATGGGCTGCCTTACACAGGCAGTCAACATGCAGTCGTCATACCTTTGATTTACTGCTTGCAAGTGGGAAAGCAAATGGTCGCTCATATATTGTCTCCAGCTTTTTTATTAACTGCGACTTAAACAAAATGCTGCCAAGCTCCAGATTATTATGTTCCAAGGCCATATTGTGTGCCTATATCACAAATCTAAACTGTAGCCCGGGCAGATCTTAAAGGGGACCTATAATGCTGATCCTTCTTTATAACATTATCTATATGTATAAAATGTTGGATGTCCATACTCATCCTCTGAAAAGTTTCTAAACATAAGATACCAGGGCTTTGCCTTAATCCAAGAACGTTATTTCGTGAACTTGATTTCCTCTCTGAACAGCTCCTCCTGAGATCTTCACGAGATCTGGCCAAAACCTGACGTCAGGTTGTGCCGTCCAATTAATGCAGACCTAGCCAGAGCCAATCACGGCGCTGGACCTGCCCACACCGGAAACTATTCTAGCAGGCACTAACAGCGGCATATCATATGATGCTGTAGTAGCGTCTACACTTTTGGAAATTCAAAAGAAGAACCGCAGATCATTTGAGATGCAGCTTTGTCAGTATCTCTCCCAAAGCTGCTTGTCTGTTTACTTTTGGATGCAAAGAAAAGCACCTATTTCTCTTCCAAAAGACGATTCCACCAGAAATCTATGGATAGCTTATTTTGTTTGCTGGCAGCCAACAGCCACGGCCAAAGAGAACGTTAGCAGTTTGTGCTCAGCATTTCATCAAAGACAGCTTTGTTAATAAAGGATAATTCAGTGTTTCCCCTACATCAATATAAAAGGTAACGTTCAAGGTTATACACGGTCTATATAGCGAGTAGCGTAGGTAACATAACAGCATAGCTCCTTAGGGCCATTATCGGGAAGAGAAAGTGACAGCGATAGTGAATGGAGAGGCAACGATTCAGAAAGATTGAGAAAATGTACTCTTTGCCAGTTAATAAATGCTACAACTTCTTCAACAGTTGTCTGCCATGCGGTGGCATGCCGTCAGATGTCAGGAAAGCCTTCAGTAACATCACCCTTTCCCGCATAATTGCACTTAAACTGTTTGCGATCAGGTTTGCCTGATTAACAATCAGTTTATTAACTGAACAGCCACCACCAATGCATGACATGTAATGTTTAAGGAATGACAAAGCGATTACCTATTGGCTATGTTGATATAATAGACGTGACTCCACAAGGATGACAATCTGCATAAAATCCGGAACTTTCGCTGACTTTGCGGCAATTATTTTCGTTATCATCACTCAGCTGTGCATCGTACCGAACAACGCACTTTAGCTGTCACTATTTTCAGACTATAGAACGGATTCTCATGGCTTATCGCACAATGAACCTCGATTTGCATAAACTAATTTATGTAATCCAGAAATTATAAAGACGTAGGCGATTGACATTTTCCATAGTCATTGATGTGCGGAAGTAAACACCGTATATATTCGTAGTGTAATGTATGACAAGGCTTTCAAAAATAAATTGGATTCTCGTCGGTTCCACCAATCAGTCTGAGCAACTGTTTCTAATCGGGGAGGTAAACTGCAAGAGGTGTCTCTCATTAAGAAGTGAAAGGTGAGGTGGCCCTGTGTTTCTGCTGATGGACCGTCACTGCATATTAGTCGTATTTATACCGTTAAATCTGTTTATACCGCCATATTTATACTCTTAATTCTGTTTATACTACTACACTTGCCATATTTATACTGTTTGTATCTTTGCCACTGTCTTTTCTTCAATATATTTTAGCTTGTATATATTTAGTTTTCTACAGGTTGATATTTATATGATATTTACATTTTCAGATGAGTCTGTTAAACTGGGTGGTTAGGAAGAGAATGGAGGATGGTGACCATGGAGCAGCTGAAGTTAGTAAATTAAATTATGGATGCAAACTAGTCACCTTTAAAATAATGAGTTTCTTTTGGATTTTAATGTACAACTGTTTGATTATTGAAGTGAAATGTTGCTAAAGTTGTGAAGTGTGATCTAGAAAAGATCAGTAGTGCAGGTGAGAGAGGAAAGAAGCCGGATGAGGTCATGAGCCGGTGGAGATGCAAGGAGAGGAGCAGAGATTATTTTTATTTTCTTCACATAAATGTCAACAGCTGTAAATTGAGACAAAATACAAACATGTTATAATCCTGTCAAAAAGGATTCCAAGGTAATTTAATTTGAAACTATTTTCACGCGCATGAATACGGGTCGACTTCGCATCCTCATGGAGACGGACACAGTAGCACCGCTGCTGAAAAAAATTCTAGGGGAAACGCTGTAATTCGACACTGGATAAGCGTTTCAGCTGCTTCACAAACCAGAAGCAGCTGTATCGACCAAGCCCTCGGAGCCACAATCTGTCAGTAACTATATAACAGCAAATAATGTAAGTGAAGCGAACGTGTTACGGGTGGCTAGAAGGTTTTGGTTTAGGTTTTGCAGAGCTTTTGATACGTCTTTGGGTTTGTTTATGACTGCTTGTGATCGCTTCACTTATCCATGACCGGGATCAGCCGAATACGTCACAAATACTTCGCAAACTAGCTCTCTGATGCTACTGTGAAAGCAATGTGAAATGCAGAAGCCCTTCCGTGTCTGGTATAACAAACAATTTCTCTACACTACCGTGACATTTCTTCCCCCTTTAGATATTGTTGTGGCTAATAAAAAGTAGAAAAGGGCGGAGATTAAATTGGAAATTCTTTCCTGTAGAAGTGATCGATTCGCTGGCTCCACCAAAGCAACTTGTTCACGCTAACGGAACTTGCGGTCTGTAAAACCTGTATTATGTTCATAACATAACCGAGCTCTCTCTAGCTGTCGCGCACTATCGATAAAGCTGCTTTCACACCGGACGCAAAACAAATTTTTCTGCGGGACAGATTACATTCAAAGTCAATGCAAAGATACGAATACACGCGTTATGGGAGCGTTAAGCAGCTTTCACACCGGACGCAAAGCAAATTTTTTGTGCGACAGATTACATTCAGAGTCAATGCAAAGACAGTGAATAGACAGCAGGTAGACAGCAAATTTGAGCTTGAGTTGCCAGAATTTCAGAATTCGTATGAGCAACTGCTGATGAATAAAAGGAAACTGCGAAAGGTTTAAGTCATTAAGCTTTGAAGGGCGATGTTTTGGCTTCCCTTTGTTACGGCCGACAAACCGCCGCTGTAAGAAGGACATAATGCAGTAATGAAAGGAGCTGTTACGCATGTTAGTTTTACATATTAAAATATTACTATGTCGTTTTTATTAGTTTAGATGAATTATGCGCAACCGTAATATCGCCTAAACTTTTCATGAAAGGCGCGAAAATATAATTTTAGCTGCATTAAAAAATTCGCACCTACCGCAGAAAAATTAAGTTTACAGACACAAATGTTTGCGCTCTTGAAGATTTTTCAAGAAAAAGCCTGCATATTGTTTAAGAACTTTCATTGGTTGGAGACTGTGTTGCTAATGTGGAGTGTTACATTGTGGTTTTTTAACATACAAAAAATCTATATTGGTGCTTCTTAGATTCTGGTGTGTGCGCTCCTAAATTTTGGCTTGCGCTCCAAACTTTTTGAATTTGGGAGTGCAGCGCTACCAAGTAAAAAAGTTAATTTTGAGCCCTGCTAATTTATGAATAGCAGGAGCATGGTATCAAATTCTGCTTGATTGGCATTCATCAAGTGTTCACGTACTTTCGATCAAATCTGAGTAGGTTTTTAGTACCAAGGGATTTTATGTGTAAATTTATCCTTAAACTTAATAACGTTTCACAAATGAGACCAATTTTCTGTGTATGGACGAACTATTATTAGCAACATGCTTTTGGGAAACCTACCCCAGAGTGAGGGTGGAGGGAACCTAAACATGTGCAAGCTTGGAATTTTACTGACAAGCATCAGCTGGCGCTTGAGCAATGAACAATGCTATAATCCAGTAATCTCAAATCGGCATTCCCTCCCAATTTTTTTCACCGCAAAAGCCAAGTGTGCGCTGCTCTGAAAATGCAACCAGCTATTGCCGACTAACTCGACCGTGGTGCTCAATCCGCGGCGCCTTAACCAGGTGAGCTCACCCAGTATCCCTATCCGCTAGAAATATAAAACAAAACGGGACCCAGAAATGTACAAATTACAACAGGCAGATGACGGCCGATTCACTCAACTCCCTTCCTGTGTGTCCCTGTTTCCCATGAATTACGTCTTCAGAAAGGGGCCATTTTCGTTCAGTCTTTTTTGGGGATGTGCGCAAGTTGACTGGTTGTTTAAAATGCCTCTTTTATACTCTTCTGTTTGAGTTAGTGTCCAGAGTTTAATTCATCATCTCCATCACATCTATTTATTTATTTATTTATCTTTATGGATACAACAATGAATTTAAACATAACATGAAGTACACAATTAAAAACATGGGAACAAAAACCGATAAAAATATAAAATAAGTTAAGGGTCAGTACAGACAGTTGTATCCAAGGGGTAACCACGAAGGATAAAACCTGTATCAGTGGCTCCCAAAATCATGAAATCATAATGCAATTAACTTTCTGTAGAAGTATAATTTGCCCATCTTTGCATTTCTCAATACATGTGTACTTTCAAACTCAATAAGTGTACATTATTGATTTTCAGAATGTATCAATGTGCATTACATTTATCTGAATTGTATGACGTGTACTTCATTCTCCAACCCCATTTCCGAAGAAAGTTGGGACACTATATAAAATGTAAATAAAAATAGAATACAATGATTTTCAAATCAATGGAACTTTATAATATTTTGAAAATGGTACAAAGACAATATATCCAATTCTGAACGGCTGTGATTTTCAGGTCCTCAGGCGGCACTCCATTAAAAACAGACAGGAGTATGTAGTGGAAATCACCACATGGACTCAGGAAAACTTCTGTAAACCATTTTCAGTGAACATTTTGTCACTGCGTCCATAAATGCCAGCTATAACTCAGCCATGAAGAGATTAGACTATTTATTAATAAGATCCAGAAACACTGCCTTCTCTGGGCCCGAGCTCTTTTAAAATGTACTAAGGTGATGTGGGAAACAGATCACCTCAGTACACATCGGCTACCTGGAGGAAATCGGAGAACTTTCAACTGCATCTAATGTAAGTAGTGGCAATTTGTAGCTCATGCAACCCCACTTCAAAAAAAGTGAACTATCCCTTTAAACGATCATGAAACATATGCGTTGTTTCCAATCCCCGAGTAAAGAGCAGCATGGGAAGTCCGGAGTCATAATCGCTTTCCATGTTACTTGTGATGAAGTGCACCTTCACGCAAGTGAAACGGAAACTTCAGTGCACAAGGATTTTAATTCTGCATGAGAATCTCATTTAGCATTCAGTGAATAATTACGAACGACTGTGAATAAGCCTAAAAAATGCGTAAGACCTACGCCGAATGTGTGAGACTTGGCATCTGATCAGTCTGAGCAACTGTTGCTAATTGGGAGAGGAAAACTTCAAGAGGTGTAGGTTATTAAGTCGTGAAAGGTGAGGTTATTGCTGGCCCTGTGTTTCTGCCGACGGACCGCTACTGATCTCAGCAATTGACTAGACTCAGATTCACTCTGCAAACCAACCGTTTGCCGCCAATTTTGAGCCAAGTGTGGCATTTAAATCTTTGCAGAATCAAGCGCGCATGTGCAAAATATTTGCAAATCTAGGGTTACTGTCCAGGGATGACCCAGCACACTGCCATTAGTTGGGGTTATGGGCTGTTCACACACTAGCCAAACAACAGCTGGGTGGTAGACGGGACGAACAAAGTTGATGCTGATGGTACAGAAAGTGTGGTGGCACGATGTCGTCATATTGTCTACATACTTTCGTTGTGTCTCATATGCTACACTGCTATGCATCATAGACTGTTACTGCATGGGCTTTTATACGATGAGAGTTTAGGCAATAATGAAACTTTGTGGACGGTTTAAAAACTGTTTGCTTTTCCATTCCAACCTATGATGAGCCTGTCATCATTTTCTTTCTGACTGCGGAGATTTTGCGGTCTTCTGCTGTCTTGCCATCAGTTAAAGCTGCTGCATATGTTTTTGTCTTGTTGTCTCCTGCTCAGTGTTATTGGCCCTTTAGGGTCATAGTTTTTCTTAAAGCTTGAGGAATTGTGACAGGAAAGGTCATCACTGTGCAGTAGAAGAAACTCGTTTCAGTCGCACCATTCTCTTTGATTTTTTTTTTTTTGACAGGGGGTGGACTGGCTCACTGAGTAAGCTATCTTGTATCTCCCAAAGGGACACCACGGGCTTTTTTCTGTTTGCTCGCTTTTTATTTTCCGCTATCATGTCTGCATAAGCAATACAGTATAACCCAGGTATGAACTTGCATGGATAATTCCACGCTTTATATTGGTGGTGATAGTGAATCTTTTTGCTTGATCTGTTTTCTTGAAAACAGACATTCAGGTAGTTCTTGACCATCTCTTGCAAAAGGTTATTTTGTTTTCATGTCTATGAAACTATTTCAGCTGACCTTGCATGCATTCACTTTCAATTAACTTACCGAGGAGCAAGTAAAAGTGCTACATCTACTATATATTGCTACGACACAGTGACCCTTGAGTAAACCTTGGCTGCCAGACCCATGCTTTGTTAGTGATAAATCCACATTCCATGAAACTGTGACTGGATATAATAATTTGCTTCAGAAATTCATGATGGAATTTTATTTTTCTGCATTTCTTTGAAATTGTGTGCATGTGTTACAAATGAGCTGGTGGCAGTTGAGCTTCCTGGCTAGTTAGGAGAGTTCCATCCCCCTTTCATCCTCTGAGGCTCTATTGCCTCGGTTCACCTTTTGTCTGTTTTGAGTCTAAAACATAAAAGGTTCCAACAGGGAACTCTTGGTATTGATTGGAAATTTGGCTTCTGGACCCTGGAATGAATGGTTTGTATTTGCCTTATGCATCAGGCGTATTTTTTATTTTTTTTAAATATAGTAAGCATTGTTGCTCAAGTGAGCTGTATCTTGCCATAGGCTATGGTATGTCTGACAGTTATGGCTAAAGTTTAGCACCAGAGAGTATTCCCCATGGAGCGCTCCTGTAACAGGGCCTGTCTTTGATGGAAAATCCATTGCATCCATTGCCCTGCGCGAGCCGCTGTATTGGTCTGGCCTCCTTTGAATGCGCATCTGCTTTGATTATTCTTACGTAACCTGGCATCTAGTTTTCCTTGTTCCTCCATTTCTGTTGAGTTATTTGCTGTGTTGAGAAAATTATAGGCCGAGACGAAGTTTCAGAATCAAAGTTTGGCATATAGTTTAAGTGCATGATTATTAAATCTTGGGGTTGTTTTGTTGGTTAGTCTTGACATTCGTCCACATTGGTGAAGTTGCTATGATTACTGCAAGTTATTTTCAGCCGAAACTGATACAACTTCAATATTACCATGCCCTCAGTTTTGTTTCAAAAAAAGCAGTGCGAAATCAGTAATCTGATGAACCACTGTTATTAGTAGTAGTGATATATCTGCATGGCAAATATGTTACTTGTAGATATAGTTGTAACCCCTAGACGAAGTCTGGCAGCTACTATGGATTGTCGTCTCCGCTGCAACCGTAGAGACTTCGTTATGGACACTGTTCAGGCTCTAATTTTTACCCCTCAGCCCTAAAGGCTGACGGGGTATTGCTATCATTCGTGCGGTTGGGCGGGCGGTCGGGCTGTGGGCAAGTTTAGGTTTCCCAAAAGCGGGCGTCTCCAAAAACTTCGACATCGGGCTGAGGGGTATTTCGTGCATTGCACGCCTATATTTGACCGATTACTTTCTTATTTGGTATGGACATGCGTTTGCTTCACCTAAATCACCCATATATCGATTTTGGTTGCCATGGCGACAGTATTGGCTGAATAATGCGTACATTTGTGCTGGAACATACACACTTCTTCCTTTGTGAACGCTGTAGTAATTTGCTGTTATTTTTGACCGATTACTTTCATATTATGGACACGTGCTAAGTGTAGGACGCAGTGTGAAAGTCTGGCAGCTCAAGCTCGAATTTGCTGACTACCTACGGCTATGGTGAGTTACACCGGTGTTTCTACTGTACCTAGGATTGAGAGAAATATAGAATCCACCCCATACAGACACATTTGTAGAACAGGTCGACATGCCCAAGTGTAGACCGGAGACCGTAGAAATACGGTGAGTCTGAGTTTAGAGGGAAACATGGACAGTGAGGAGCAGCAAAAAGTGAACCAACAGCTTATGGACTGCTTCAGTGTGTAATATTATATTGACCTGCTGGTTCGTGTGCATAACTGTGGTGTGTTGTTAGCGTGGAGTTACAAACAGCTTCTGTGCTGGTAACTTATATGAAGGAGCGGCGAAAGCTCCCGGCTAAACTGTTTTTTCTGAAATTGCCCGTCGTAATGGTTTACTTATTGCGTCGGAATGGCCTACGTTTGCTCGTGGAAAATGGGGGCGATAAGCAGCTTTCTCACCGGACTTGAAACAAATTTTTCGCGCGACAGTTTACATTCAAAGTCAATGGCAGACAAAAATTTTTTTTGCGTCCGGTGTGAAAGCTGCTTAACACGCCCATAACACGTGTATTCGTGTCTTTGCATTGACTTTGAACGTAGCTAGCTAATCAGTCTCGCAAACAATTCATTTCGCGTCTGGTGTGAAAGCAGCTTGACCATCCAATAAAGAGTTCATTTGCGTCTTGCTTTGACTTTGAATGTAGCTAATCAGTCGCGCAAATTCTTTTCGCATCCGGTGTGAAAGCAGCTTGAATAATAACGAGTTTATTATTGAAAGCAGCTTGACCATCCAATAAAGAGTTTATTTGCGTCTTGCATTGACTTTGAATGTAATCTGTCGCACAAAAAATTAGTTTCGCGTCCGGTGTGAAAGCTGCTTGACGCGCCCATAACACCTTATTTGCATCTTTGCTTTGACTTTGAATGTAATCTGTCCCGCGAAAAATTCATTTCGCGTCTGATGTGAAAGCAGCTTTATGGATTGTATGCGACAGCTATAGAGAGCTCGGTTATGTTTAGAACATAATACAGGTTTTACAGACCGTAAGTTCTGTTAGCACGGACAATTTGCTTCTGTGGAGCTAGTGAATCAATCTAACCTGACAAGCCAGACGGACTGTTCCATATATCCGCCACGGAAATTATTCACAAGTCCATCTGGGAAAGAGCCATTCAAAAACGTTTTCAGAGGAGGAACCTTCAAAAAAATCTGCGGCTGCTGATTGGACAATGGTTCTTCTCGTCATACTCACCACCGACCAATCCACATTAAGCCACAGTACGACATAGTAGATGTGCACCGCTGCTGAGAAGCAATAGAAACAAAGGGGAGCATGAGAAACAGCTGTGATAATGGCTTTACACAAATTTCGCGGTTTTTGTGAAGTTAATTTGAGAATTTGAGACAAGTACAAAGAAACTATTTGAATCAAACAAGGCGCTGAATGAGCAAACAGTTTATGAACGATTGCAAGGACTGGACTTAACTTTAAAAATGACAACTCGAGATCCATCCGGATTTGTCGGGCATGAGCCTTTCACAGACTCAACAGGTTTAAGTCTTTATTAACAGTACAAATGGAGTCAAATCAAAACGTTTGTTTAACAATACACGTGACTTCTTGGCTTTAAAATATACAGACTGTCGAGTAATACCATCCTTGATACATGGGAAGATGTGGGTTGTTGTAACACAATCAGCACCAAACTGTACACAATACAAGCAGCTAGACCCTGTTGTTAGCCGTAAGCTTGAGCTACGTTTCAGTCCTTAGACTATCATCTTGCATTAAATTATACCACACAGATGTATCACTCACCCCTTATATGTGACATGAACCTCGTCGACGACAATTCCCACCACGTTCTCCTGGTAAACTTCTGAGGAGAGCAGATTTCTCCAGGTATCGTTGAGTAACCATGACTGGCATTGTCCATGGAGGATTTCCGCGTTGTCTCCCAGTTTCCCAGCCTCTCTGATTTTATTGTCCATGAGGGCAACCAGTGGAGACACGATTATCACAATGGGGTTCGGGAGTCCTTCGCATCTTTTTCACGACCAGAGGAGCCAGCTGGTGATCAAACTCTTACAGAAACCGGTCAGGAGAAGGGCAAATACATTGTTTCCCGTCAGAAAAGCTTTTAGTGACATTCTTTGCTCCTCTTTTAATGAGGAAATTGAGTCTATTTCTGATAAAACTGCTGATATTGACCCATCCACAGGAACCACTTCGCACGCGCCATTGTATTCAAACATAAAGTCGCTTCCTGGTGATGTCATATCTGCAGCCGCAGCCTCTCTTTCCCCTGATTGGGCCGTAAAAAAATTTTGCCATGAAATTGTTGGACAATGGTAGTCGGCGAGACGGACCTGCAGGATTTCAGACAATGAATCAGGCAGGGACGTCTGCTCTGCAAGGCTAGAATCAATCACTCATACAGGAAAGAATTTCCTATTTAATCTTTTTTGGCTTTTTATTAGCCAGAAGAATTTCTAAAGGGGGATCAAATTATGTCACGGTAGTACAGAGAAATCATTTGTTATACCAGACAGGTTACAGCTTCTGCGTTTCGCATTGCTTTCACGGTAGAATCAGAGAGCTAACTCAGATATTTGTGAAGTATTCGCCTGATCCCGGTCAGGGATAAGTGAAGAGAAACAAACCCAAACATGTAACCAGAGGTCTGCAAACCTACTTCTGGTCTAACTGCAGCCTTTTACAGCACCTCTTCAGTTAGCTTCAACTGTAGTGGCTGAAATCGGGCAACGTTATGATGAAACTGCCACATTGATGCTTACTGAAGCAACACAAGTATTCCGATCAGAATTACTGCATACAAGTTAACCAGGAGCATTTTAATTAGCACGGCACGCTAACTAACATGCAATAGCTGGTAACCGAGCAGTCATAACGGTAGGGCTAATCTGCTGAAAATATTCTTCTGAAAACATTCTCGTGAAAATTTGCAAATTCTTCTTTTTTTCCATCAACTCAACTATACATCTCAAGAATAACTAGTTAAAATTTCATCACAATATATTAAGAAATAAATAAATTATGAAGGAAAGTATAGATGGTTGTAGTGTTTCAGCAGAATGTTTCAGCAGATTATACCCCGGTCATAACAACCACAGAGACAAACCCTTGTAATACACGTTTTACAGACAGCAAGTTCTGTTGCTGTGGACAGTTGTCCCAAGATTCCAGATTACAAACAAGCATTAAAAGTTAGCTTCAAGTGAGGTTTATGTTCACACAGCTTCTGTAAAATTTCCCTTGATGTCATTCTTACATATTTAGGACACAAACATTAGCGACAGTAACTTTGCTACGTTAGCCGCAGTGCTACAGCCAAAATCGACAGGCTAACACGTCAGGTTGGTTTATGCAGTAAAAGCAACTTACAGCTTCTGTGTCTGAGTCATGGACAGTCACGATCAAAACAGACTTTATCTTCAGATATTTTACAAAGCCTGCGTTTTGAGGCCAGTTGGTAGTGCTAACTATTGCTAGCGTCCTGCTAGCCACCCATAGCACGTTAGCTTCACTTACATTACACTTAGATTATTTGCTGTTACATCGTTACTTACAGCATGTGGCTCCGAGTGCTTGATCATGCAACTGCTTTAGGTTTGAGAAGCAGCTGAAACGCATGTCCAGCCTTGAATTATCCTTTATTGACAAAACTGTCTTTGGTGAAATGCTGTGCACAAACGGCTAACGTTCCCTTTGGCCGTGGCTGTTTGCTACCAGCAAACGAAAAAAGCTACCCACTGATTTCTGGTGGCATCCTCTCATGGAGTTTTTCTTCGTGTCCAAAAGTAAATGGACAAGCAGCTTTGGGAGAGATACTGACAAAACTGCACCTCAAATGATCTGTGGTTCCTCTTTTGCATTTCCAAAAGTGTAGATGCTACTAAGGCATAGTATGATCTGCCGTCGTTAGTGCCTGCTAGAGTAGTTTCCGGTGTGGGCAGGTCCGGCACCGTGATTGGCTCTGGCTAGGTCTGTATTAACTGGACAGCACAACCTGACGTGAGGTTTTACCCAGATCTCGTGAAGATCTTCGGAGGATTCCGTCACGTTCATGAAATCACGCTCTTCGATTACGGCAAAATCCCTGTACCTTATGTTTAGAAACTTTGCAGAGGTGGAGCATGGACAACCAACATTATAACATTACTATTATGTATTAAAAGAAGGATCAGCATATTGGGTCCCCTTTAAGGAAGAGGGGAAGCAAATGTTTCACACATTGTGATAAAATATATTTCCTTTTGAATTGCGAAGTATGGAGCGCCCTGGTGGCACATCGATATGGGTGCGCGCGCCACAGGGGACTGGGTCCTTCCCGCGGCGGCCCGGGTTCAGTTCCGGCTCGGGCCCGTTTGCCGCATGTCATCCCCATTCTCCCGCCTTTCCTGTCTCTCTCTACTAAATACTGTCCAGAAAAGGGAAAACCCCAAAAATGGTCCTGGATTGCAAAGTAAAGCAGGCCATTCCAAAAAATTTGGAGGAACAACGTCACTTGATTAAAAAGTTGATTGGAGAGAGGAAAACGTGTAAAGAAGTGCAGAAAATTATAGGATGCTCACCTAAAGTGATCTCAAATGCTTTAAAACGGCAACATGAAACATGAAACGCGTGGAAGGAAACTAGCAACTACTGTTAAAAACAGATCAAAGAATAGTCAGAATGGCAAAGATTCAGACAGTCATCATTTCCAGAAAAATTGAAGATGATATCAAATTACCTTTAAGGAATGTTACAGTCAGAAGATGTTTGATGGAAGCTAAGCTATCAGCAAGAAGCCCCCATAAAGTACGATTGTTAAAAAAACAGCATGGGCAGAACCGGTTAAAATGCATCAATTGGGCCATAGAGAAATGGCGTAACATTCTATGGACTGATGACAGTAAAATTGTTCTTTTTGTGTCTACTGGTCGTGCCAGATGACCCCTAAGTACTGAATTCAAGCCACATAGTTGGGTCATTTCTGGCAATTCCATGACCGCGGAGGGCTTACATTTGTTTCTCAGTGGATTTATCATTAATGAATATAAAAAAAGGAATTTAGCCCCCATACCCCTCGTGAAAGCGTGGGTAATTTTTTTAGAGCCCCAAATCCAAAATGGCTGCCATCTGCCATGTCGGAAATGATCTTTTCAATGGTTTGGCCTACAATGCTGTACAGTACATTGTTTGTGCGTGTTTTTAGGTCAAGAAATTCATCATTGATGTCATTTTGATGATTTGAACTATTTTTTTACCCTCAGATCCAAGATGGCCACCAGTTTTTAGCTCTAAAATGTCAATTTCTCAAAATTATCATAGAGCCTTTATAGTATGCTTTAATGACTGCTCTGAAGCTCTGAAAGTTTGATTCACAAGAACTGTGGAATGTATTTTGTTTATCCTGGGCTGAAATACCTGTTTCTAGGTACCAGAAGTTCGTTGACTCCATGCAACGCAGATGTGCGGCAGTTATCAAAAACAATGGTTTTACAACAAAATATTAGTTGTAAACAGTAAATTTAAGGTGAAGTTAAATCTTGAGTCAAGTATTTGAGTTTGAAGAGAAAATTGCTAATACTGCTATTTTTGGAACAGATTAATATTCCTTTTCTTTGCTTCCTGTGAAAGAATAACACAGAGTTGTTCAGATTTTTAAATGCTTTGATTTGGAAGGAAATGTGCAGTCTTTCCTCTTTATTTGAAATATGCAACTGAAGACTTAAAAATATTTGCACTTTAGTCACATTTTTTTAACGTACTGCTATTTTTTTGGACATAACTATAGATGTTACCGATCAGTGTATTTGTAAGGCTGTGAAGAGAAAACAATTGTGTTTCTGAATTTAAAAAATAGTTCTTTCTGTTTCATAATTTTACTTTTTCTTTTTTTCAAGCTTAGGTTTGAAGCTTTCAAGCTTTTTTTAGCCCCCTTATGTATTAGGGGGCTTCTCAATGGTCTAACTGGGTGTTGAAGAAGCTATTTTAGGTGGTGCCTTATTTTTGTTATGTAGGTTGAATTGGTTGGCAGGTTGAATTACGTAGGTAGGACCGGAGGACCCTTGATCAGTTGTGGCCCATGAGCTGGAGGTCGATTTAGAGTGCCCAAGCTGCATGGATGACTTGAGATCTGTCTCATGAATGGAACTCTAGATTCACCAGATTTATTCCTCTTTATCCTTCTGTAGTAAATGGTATTCTGAATGATGCAACATTTTACCAGAATTGTGTCAAAAATTATCAATAAAACATCCTCCTCAGGTAGAGAGAAATATTGCTATTCAGAAGCACAGGCCTATTTCACGCGACTGCTTCTGATTGGTCTCAGCAGAGAAGGCAGCTGCACAAGAGTCAAAATGTTGAGAGTTTTTACACTGCGACTGTTTTACTTCTAAATCTGACCATTGTGTTTGCTTTAGCTTTATTGATTACTACATTCATGTACTTTATTGTGTTTGTGTGTGCGTGCCTCTGTGTGTGTGTTCTTACATGCTCCTGCCAAACAACAACAGACCTGAAATCAATCTAGGCCTTGGTAGCTTCCAAATGTATGACTTGGTGCTTGTCTTGGCCATGTGCTCATCCGGTTTCTGTGTATTTGTACCTGTGTGTATGTGTGTGTGTGTGTGTCTGTGTGTCTGTATGTCTGTCTGTGTGTGTCTGTGGTCTGTCGTCTTGATACTCTCTGGTCAAAGTGGTCAGGTTAAATCTGCTCTTTGTCGATTTTTTCTTTTTAAACCCCACTCTTGCCTGAACATATTTCAGACCTGTTTCTGTCATTTTACTAGCTGTTTAAGCGCCAGAATTATCACATTAATGATTTACTGCCTCAACCCATTAAGATGTCTTACTTTCACTCTGCTCCTCCATTTTCAATAATTTCTTGTTCCTGACTCATTGAATGAAGGCTGTGATGTAAAAAGTTCTAATGCGCACTCGTTAAACATTCAAATGCGTGATGACTAAAAAATTTTCATTATGCTATAATTTTACAGGTTTATTTCATGTAAAGGTTTGCATGTCATGTTTGAGTTGTCTGAAAATTGTTTGCCTCTTTGGGTTGAAAGATGGTTGAAACAATGCAGAAGATTAATGTAGATGATTTTTGTCTGTAGGTAATCCTGATTACGTTCTTGAGCGGGTGGTAAGATGGGTGTAAAGACTTTCACGCACAGCTCGCCCACGCACAGCCAGGAGTTGCTGGAGAAGCTGAACGCACTGCGGTCTAAGGGCCAGCTGTGCGACGTGACTCTCCGCGTGCAGGACAAGGTCTTCCTGGCGCACAAGGCTGTGCTCGCCTGCTGCAGCGATTTCTTCCGCTCTCAGCTGCTGAGCAGGCCTGACGAGCCGCACAACGTGTTGGACCTGCACCACGTGACGGTGAGCGGCTTTACCCCCCTGCTGGAGTACGCCTACACCTCCACGCTCTCCATCAGCACCGAGAACATCATCGACGTGCTGGCCGCCGCCAGCTACATGCAGATGTTCGCCGTGGCCAGCACCTGCTCTGAGTTCATGAAGTCCAGCATCTTGTGGAACGGGGGCGGAGGCGGGGCTGGGGGGGCCGAGCTGGATAAGCCAAGGGACGCTGCCTCCGAGGTCGCGCCCGCCTGCACGCTCACTCCACTCGACGGTGGCAGCCTATCACCTGTGTCGTCAGAGTCCAGTGTGCTGGAGAGGGCTGCTACCCTTCGCCGGGAGTCCCGCCGAAAGCGCAAGACCTTCGTCCTCGCATCCCCTGAAAGCTTGCTGAAGTCCCCGCCTGTCGCTAACCCCTCTCCTTCCTTCCCGGAGTCCTCCGCCCAAACCGCCGACTCCTCGCTGGCCTTCGCTTGGACTTACCCCTTCGGCCTGGACCGTCGCTTCCAGTCAGACAAGGCGAAACTGCCAGAGAGTCCTCGCTGCCTGGAGCAGGCTGGGCCACCTGCCATTACTGCTCGCCGGCTTGCTGAATACCTCGTCTGCGAGGGCTCGAAAGAGGAGGAGGAAGAGGACGTTCAGGTGAAGGTGGAGCGTCTCAGCGATGAGGAAGCTCAGGATGAGGTGCATGAGGAGGCTTCTCAGCCGATCAGCGCCTCCCACAGCTCCATGAGTGACCAGCAGACTGTCCCAGGCAGCGAGCAGACCCAGGAGGACCTCCTGATCAGCCCGCAGTCCTCCTCTATAGGTGTGTAACCTCACTTCTGCTCTTTTACCGCGACCGACGCAGCATTGGGACATACACAGCAGTCCGTACATATTTATACTGTGACTCCCACAATGAATTCCTCCAGGATGTCTTAAGCATCAATTAAATACAGTTCTGGTCACCATTATTGGCATTATTATGTGGGGAAAACAAAACGTGAGCTTAAGACTAGGATTAGTGAACATAAGTGTTCAATCCGCAACTATGATGATAAGTCTTCTGTGGCGCGTCATTTCAATAGTAATCAACACAATCTCAGTGATCTACAATTTATGGGTATAGAGACAGTTGATAGACCACGGAGAGGTGGTGATAGAGATAGAATTCTTCTCCAAAGAGAGTTGTATTGGATACATTATCTTAACACTCTCATTCCTAATGGCCTGAATGAGGAGATCTCTTTTTCTTGTTTCTTATGAAGTTTGTATTTAGATCATGTATTTCATAATTAGCAACTAGGTTTGTCATTAATGGATGTCAATTAGCAGGATTAATGACGCCTGATTTAATTTCCTTCTGAATGGCCAAGAGGAGGAGATTTATTATTATTAATTTCATTTTTAGTTTATATTATTTTGCATTTACTATGTATTATTGAAATCATGTAACAATGTAATCAGTGACTGGGGTTTGTCATTACAGCCTATCTGTGTGTATCATGCAGGCTAATTAAGTAGTATTAGAGACACCTGTTTGATGCCCATAGTGATGAGATCACCTGTGCCTATAAAACACACCTGTGTCAATTAATCTTGTTTGCCATACATGCTGAGGAAGGGTACTACCCGAAACGTCCTATAGTGTGGCAATAAATATATTTTTTATGCATTTGGAGTGCTGCCTATGCCTTCTTGATTAGTGTGTTTTTCTTTTCATAGGTTTCAGCACCCATTGCTTAATTCTTTATAACTTTTCGGGGGTTGAGCGCGTTTGTCTCTTTTTCACCATTATTGGCACCAATGAAATTTAAGTACATCATGAAGAATATTTTCAGAAATAAATGGAAATGTACCAAATTTGTATAATCTGAATATTTAGATAGGATGCTCAAAGTAATTTAACAAAAAAATAATTTTTCCACTTTTGATCAGTAATTTCAAAATTTGAAATGGAGAATTTGTCCTGGACACTAATAAAGAAGTCAAAAGAAGTCAAATATGGCTATTCATGCTTTACCCTATTTAATGCTCTATAATTCAAGATTTAAGCTACAATGAGAGGGGGAACATGGTTTAACGCAGAAAAGATACTTGCAGCATTTGGAATTTCAGTGTATTTCAGTTTATTTTGATGATTTTGGTAGAGAAAAGGGGCTGCAAACAAAAAATCTTCATGAAAATTCTCCATTGAAATTATTAAAAAAAAAATCATACTGAGGATTGAAAAATGGCTGGGGGTTAAAATAATACATTCCTGGGATCATAAACTTCTGGACCACAAGTATGCTTCATTTGAGCAATAAATCTTATTTGGCTTTGAAACAGGAAGCCAAATAAGACAGCTCTCCAGGTGGCTTCCCAAACACTCACAGCCCATAAAATGGCACGCTGTCAAATAGAAAAATAAAAAAACTGATAATTTTTAACACAAATCAACTTTTGACTCATGAAATTCAATATGAATTGATGATTTTCTGGTTGAATTTAGTATGAGTTTATCCATTTCCAGTGGTGAACAAATTTATTAGACCGCCACCAAATTTTATGTCACAGGCAGCTGCCTTAAATTATCAGTATTGGTCATTAACAAAATCTGTTTGTTTCTTGAATGATTAATCTGTTGGGGTGTAATGATTCTGATTCAATGTTTTTTAAGGCGTAGGACCGCCATGGGGCAAACATCCAAGCTTTCCCTTTTCCCTTTTAAAAGTTTTACTTTTAACTTATCGGGCCCTACATGGCCAGACGCCCACCTATATTGCTGAGTTGCTTAAGCCTCATGTCCCAACCAGGGCATTGAGATCAGCGTACCTCAGCCTTTTAATTTTCCCCTGCACTAAAAAATCCACCAAAGGGGACAGGGCTTTCCAGGCGCTCGCTCCCAGGCTGTGGAATGCCCTCCCGCAGACTTTGAGGACTGCCACATCCATTGAGGCCTTCAAAACTAATTTGAAGACCCATTATTTTAGGTTAGCCTTTGGCTAAGTTTGTAACGAGACAGCCTTTTTAGTGTATTTCTCAATTAAGCAATCTTTGCGCTGGTTTTTTTTTTTTTTTGTGTTGTGATTTTACTATGTGTCCTGTGTATTTGTATATTTATTATTGCTTGTATTTTACTGTTTGTGTTTTTTGCACGTTTTTATACTGTGAAGCACCTTGTGAGTTTTATGTCCTCTGTGAAAGGTGCTATAGTAAATAAATTTTACTGACTTACTTACTTGCATCAAAGGGCATGAGAATTGCTTCCGGGAAAAACTTGACTGATATTAGTATTTTTCGGTGACATGCTGCACAGAGCCAAGTAAAGGACTACAGAATTGTCTCCTTTTAAGCAATTAGGTTACTCTAGTCTTGTCCCTGTTTACTTTGCTCAATAAGCAATCAAACAGGGGATTCGCTTATTTACTTTGCTGAAAGAGTAGAGCTGTTTATTAAGACAGGCACTTAAGTTCAGGATAGCACGGGGGTTAATAAAAGATAAGGGAAAGCTCGGATGTTCGCCCCATGGTAGGTGGTGTTACTACGCTTAAAAAAAAAGATTGATTCAGAATCGTTACAGGTCCCTATTAACCCTTTTATGCTGAACGTGTCGTCGCCAACACAGATTTGCGGGTAATTTTGAAAGTACCATAATTACTGTACATTTTGCACAATAGTGCTGCTCGTCGTGCCTTAGAGCGCCCCTCCGCCGTTATAAAATCACTGTAACCCACTGCTTCTCAGGACTTATTCTTTTGATATTTCATTTCATTGCTTTATTCTCTCTCTTTGCATTCTGTAATATGGATGTTTAAGCATCGGGGTTGATCTGTTTTTTTTTAATCTTCAGTTGCAAAAGTGTCTTGCCGACATTGTCGCGTCTTATTTTCTGTTTGAATTGCGTGAAAGTTATAAGTTAAAGGTAACTTTAATTGCTACTTGAGTAAGGATTTGTTTTTTTTTTTTGTTTTTTTTAAAGAGCTTCATTCTCATTGCTCTTGCATGTCACTGTATAGGAAAAAGACGCGCAGTTTAAATGCTTACTGTTTTTTTTCTCTCTCTTTATTTTAGAAGATCTTGTTTCCGAATTTATGCTTCATCCTTCAAATATGTATTGCGTTTACGCAAATGAAAAAAAATCAACGTGATTGCTTGTTTTGCTTGTTTCTGGTTGTTCCCAATGAAATTCTTCAGGTGGCAGTTGAAGACTGCCTGGCACCCGAACAGACTTTTTCTTGAGTTTCCCCATTTCATCTGCACCACAGCCCGCTGCTCATCACGTGCTTCAAATAGGTTAAGGGCCATACAAATATTCAAATAGTAATTTATTATACTAATACCCAGAATCAAATGGACAGATACAATTAACTGGTTAACCATTTCAGCACTAAAAGAAGATAAAGCTTAGAGACATGAAACTGCCTGTCGAGTTAGGGGTTGTCTGCATGTCTGGTTCAAAATATTGCTTCATGAAAAATTAACCAATCACGATCATCCCTTCGATCGCCGTTATGCAATCTGATCGAAAATCGCTCCATCCCTAATGTCCAAGCCAGCAGCAAGAAGCCACAGTTGATTCCTTTCTCCCTCTTGCACTGGATATTTGTGGAAACTCTGTGGTGCCCATCTGTAGCGTTTTATTTTTACAATGTGTAAATGCACACTGAATCACCATGTTGCCAGTCGTTCGTTTCCAATTCAATGCGTCAATCAGTTCAATTCCACTGTACTAGGCTACCACAGGTGCCCAAACTAGAGTGCGCTTCTCTGTTTACTTTTCGGCGCAGGCGCAGCTTCCTTGCCCGTACAACTAACCGGAGCAAAGTAAAATTCCGCCGCTGCTGAGAAACTAGTCCCTCAAAATGCAATGCGATGCAAGGATAGTTTTATTTCTAACATTACTCTATCAATACACACATTTACATTGATAGTCTGGCATTATAATTTATTTGCCCCAGGTGTACTGTGGAGTGGGTAAGACTGTTTTTATTGGCAGGCTAGCAGGAACCATTGACTTGCGCTAGCCTAGCACCAGCGAACTCTGCTACTAGGAGGACTGAATGAAAATTGTTGAAAATGGTCTCCACTGGCTAATTTGGAAATGAGGTCCTATGTCCCAAATTCTGAACTATCCCTTTAAGCGTATCCAACGTGATGTGGAAACTGTTACTGCATTCCCACACAGCGCGGCCGAATGTAAAACTAGAAATAATCTAGCAAACGTATTCAGGCAAATCTGTCATGTTTCATGGTCATTTAATTACCTCCGCCAAGGAGGTTATGTTTTTGCCTGGGTTTGTTTGTTTGTTTGTCTGTTGGTTTCCAAAAAAACTCAAAAAGTTATGGACAGATTTTGATGAAATTTTCAGGGATTGTACAGATTGGTATAAGGAAGAAATGATTAGATTTTGGAAGTGATTTGGATCTACGTCTGGATCCAGGAATTTTTTAAAGGATTCTTTAACATTGGGAGATAGGGCAGTTTTCGACATTTATGCATATATCTCCACCAAAAATGGTCAGGGCACTTGGAAAAAAAAATACAGGACAAGTATCGAACATGTTCTACAATATATCAAAGACTGATCCTAAAAATGGAATAATTCCAGATACTATGATACTATGATCCAGAATACGAAAGTAGGGTCCCTTCGGAACTTTCATTATAGGAAGAGAAAAAATGAAGCTACAAACACGCGACAAACACCATTATATAGCCAAGATATTGCAGAATTAGGAAGGTGTCACCGGATTAACTGTATCTTCAAAAGCCAGGGAACTAGATCCAGAAGAAAACCATTACGGAAAATGTGATTTTCGTGAATAACTACTGAACTAATATTGATATCATTATGAATTCAGTTGCTAATGGTATGTTTTCTTGGTCAGGGAATCTGAAAAATAGATGAAATAAATGTAGGACTAATATTTATTTGTAAATCACAACATGAGGGGAAATGTTGCATCATCAGAAAAAAAAAAACAAATGAAGCTAGAAACATGCAACAGACATCTTTAAACAGCCAAGACGCTGTGGAACTAATATTATAGCATTATGAATCAAATTTCCATGTTTTCATGGTCTAGGAATCTAAAAATGACGATAAAATAAATGTAAGACTAATATCTATGGTGGAAGTCGCAATATGGAGGGAAATGTTGTGCTTGGCGGAGGTCTGCGCTCTCCGAGTGCTTTTCTAGTTTTCAAAATGTGACAAAAATTATCTCTAAATAAGTCAGACTGTCAAGAAATTTAAATTGTTTATTGAGCAATAATAAAAATGCTCAATTTAAAAAAAATAAATAAAAAAATAAATTAATTAAAAATGCTACAAATTTGTGCCACTGATTCGCCTGAACATACTTGCCTACTCTTCGGTGCATTTGACTATTGTGTGCAGTGCAAAAATAATTTCTCTCACATTCATATTCAATTATCTTAACAAAATGTTTTCCACTTTACATATGGTTTTAAACACTTTAAACCAGGGCCATCTGAAAATTATTTTATTTTTAAGAAATCTTTTTAGTCATACAAAAAAAATTCTCCAATATGAGGTGTAATTCAGAGGTCGGCTATTTATTGAAATCATTGACATTCTTTCTATCTAACACAGTGGTCTGGGTAGGTCTGTCTGTTCTCATCTCTTCCTAATCATTATTGGCCACATTTTGGTTTGGATTAGTCATTTGGCTGAATAAATGGCTTGATTGCAAGTACGAGGGAAATTGTCGTCCCTTCGGCAGGCGGGCGTCCGGGCGGGCCGGCGGATGCCAATTTTGTCTGGGCTATTTCTCTGTAACCCCTTGGGTTAGGAAGTTCATATTGCATATGTGGACTCCTCATGGGAGTTAGGTGTGCCTTTCTGAGGTTTCGTCCCAGTGTGACGTTTGACCTTGCAGCAGTGACCTTCGGGGCTGAGGGGTATTGCCCGCTTCAGCGAGGCCCATTTTTTAAAATTTATCACAGGCGAGTCAAATGTGACTATTTTTTCACACTGATATGAAATGTGCCAGTACCTGTGTCATGACAGTCTTTCAGTCATGATAGTTTTATCCTCCTTTTTTAAATTATCATCATTTTATCATTTGCTGTACTGTACTAAACGTGAGTGTCTGCAGACCAAAGCTGTTTCACTAGATTCATTTTTTTTAGGAGATATTCTACATGATGTGCTTAAATTTTATGGGTGTCAGTAATGGCGACCAGAACTGTACTTACAAATTTCAATTAACAGTCTGTACTTTAATCCCTGGGTGAAATTTATGAACATTTAGTTAGACCAGTGGTTCTCAAATTCGATCCTGGTGCCCCCCTTTGTATGCTGGTTTTTGTTCCAGCCACAACTGCAATTCTAGGATTTTAAAAAGCTGTTACTTTGTCTTAATTAGCAGCATTCTGTCTTTAGAGTAGTTATTTACCATCTTTATTTACCATTTACCAAGTCACATTTGGATGGACATATCCATTCTGCTATGAAGAATAAAAACCCTTGAACATATTGTGCTTCATTTTCAATATTGCAAGGATTTTCAGGTGAAAACATTTTTAAACAGTTCAAATTAGACTCTGAGAAAATCAGTAAGCTCCAAATAAGGTTTCTGAAGACAGGTGTTGGGAGTTTTTCCCAAATAACCTGCCTGAACCAAAGAAAATCAACAGAAAACACAACAGGTGTGACTCCATTGTTTGCCAAGTAAATTGTCAGGTTTTGCCACCATGCTTCAAGAGTTTCACCACTTTTACTTATTAATGTTGATTAAATGTGTGGGTAAATTTCCCTCTTGAGATATATTTTAATATTTACAATATATATCAATGTGGATATTTGCATAATTGCACCTAATTGAAACAATCAACAGCTTGTTAAAATCCTAAGATTGCAATTGTGGTTGGAAAAAAAACCAGCATACACAGTGCAGCGCCAGGACCGAATTTGAGAACCACTGAGTTAGAGGGTAATATGTATGGGCCAACTGAAAATGGCTTGTCTCGTAAAATCAGTGTCAGTATTTTTACAGTCTTGCTATTCATGTTTTCATGTCTCTCCCCAGTTTAGCTTACAGACACATTTTTTTTTACTCTGGGATCATTAGCCAAGGGAAAAATTGTGAGGTTTAAAACAACAATAAGTACTGGAGTGCGGGTGTGCTGATTCACTGACAATTTAAGCACAGAGGCGGAAGAGTTAGTGAAGGCAATGCCCCATAACTGATTGCTGCGTAGGAGCACATTTTCCATACTGGGGCTGTTTTATGGTCGTATTAAAGAAACTTCTTTTTTGGGGGGGGGGTTTAGGGTCTTTGGACGAGGGGGTTGCAGAGGGGCTGCCTTCTGGGCAGGGTGCATCCCACACGGTCGCCCACACTGAAGACGATGAAAGGTAATCTGCTGACTGTATTGGACGTGTTTGGGGTATCACAGCTCTCAGGGGTTGGAGCTGAAGTTCAAGGCTTGCTCAACAAATTTGTGACTTGTCTGGACCTGCTCTGCTTTGAACAAACTGAAGAAAAGCATGTTTTTCTGCTTTTGTATGGAGTGGTTCCCCCTAACTCTTTTACAGGGTACCAAGTGTTAACTGGGACCTTTGGTTGGATATAGGTGCGTGAGCACTAAATTTTTAATTGTTGAACATTAAGAAAAAACAAAAATGTTTAGGAACATCTGAGAATAATTAAACTCATTTTAACTGATAATCTAAGAGGTGCTGTTCCAGCAAAATTGAATTAAAGTACGTTTTCTATCCCACTCTCTCTTTCTTTCTCTCTCTCTCTGTCTTAATAGTTTTGTTAAGATTTAAAACATTTTCTAGATTTTACCTGTTTCATAGATCCAGTTCACCATGATTCATTGGCCCTGACCTAATATTAGTGGTGACTCTGCATGAAAAAATGTACCGTCAAAGGATTGTACCACGATTTTTTCCCCCCTCATGTCATTACACATGAACCCATGAACCTCCAACCCTTGCACTATTTAATTATCCAAGAACAATTTTTTTCTTCTTTTTGTACACCAAGTGCGAATATCCTTGAGAAATCTTTCATAGGTGGACTAGAATGCTAAGCTTTGGGGTCTAAATGAACTTGGAGAGGTGGTTTTCTTCTGTTCCCATTTTCATACTCAACATTTTGAGCTTCTAGGTGACTGTTTCATAAGCACCAGCAAACTACCATTTTGTTTCTGACCATTGGTTTGATTCCCCTCTTGTCTCTTGTCTTACAGGCTAGAAAGTGTTCAGTACCCTTACCACCTGTACATAAGCCCCTCCAGCAGAACGGGACCAAACGGCCCAGACCGGCCCTTTCAATGCCCCACCTGTGGGGTGAGATTCACCCGCGTACAGAACCTCAAGCAGCACATGCTCATCCACTCTGGTAGGCACCCTGACGGTAGCTATGGTTCGCTGAGGAAAGTTTTCCTCGCTTGGAAAAATAGCTTCAGTAAATCAGCTTCCCTGTGTACTGCTTATCTTGGTCCTTTCTAATTAATCTAACAAGTGCCTAGATTTTAATGATTGAATCATACCCTTGGAATTTCGGGTGTGGGAATGAAACCACCCGTGCAGCTTTGCAAAGACAGTAAGGGTCGCGAGAGGATGAACTGCTCAGTTTAGTGTGCAGATGCTCAGTCCTCCCCCTTAAGGGCGTAGGAATTTTGGAATGAGGGCGTGCATGGTTCACTTTGTGGACCTTACTGTGCAGCTTTCGGGAGAGTCTGGGCACATGTCTGTTGCTACAGTGAATGACTGATGTAGGGATTGTGTCAGGCTTTGTGTGCTGGAGGCCGTGTTGAGTCTGAGTTGGCGTAAAAGAGACAGAGTCTAGCTTAGTGTCACAGAGATGAGGGGTGAGTCTTGGTTTGTAAGACTGGCAGGGGTTGATTTTTGGGTTAGTGTAATTGAGGTGAGGGGTGAGATTTGGTTAGTTCAGAAGTGGTGAACTCTGCTCCTGGAGACCCAAGCCCCTGCATGTTTCAGATGTTTCTGTTCTCTAAAAAACCTTGTTCACCTGATTATCAAGCATGTATCTCATTATTGAGCCCTTGACAAGATACAATAATTATCATTATCTCCGCGCTTCCGAAAAAGTGAGGAGATCTTGTAATACAGTTCGGCAACCGTTCGTCCGTCCGAAAGAGTAACTCCTCCTCGGCCTTTAGGCCAATGAACCTAAAACTTTGGTGTGTGTATGGTATTGACCCACAATGTATTCAGAATTTAAATTCATTTCATCTTCTGGCCACCAGGGGCCTTTTTGTGAAAATTTGAAAAAGCCCATATCTACCTTATGCATTGAGCTAGGATGCTCAATTTTTTATGGGATGTGCACAGGATGACCCTTCATCACATATCAGACGCCATTTCTTAACCTTAGAGGAAGGTTCCTTTCGAAAACCATCGTCGTGTGATATCTAATATGGCCGCCACAGCAGCCATCTCAATATGCCCTTGATCAACATACAGGCGGGGGCATATGCCACGCTCTGCGTTGCTCTTGTTTCAAAATGAAGAGTAATTTATGCCCGCAACAGACACTCAAACAGGACTGTATCCCACTTACCAACTATATCGCATTGCTATAACTCTGATCAGTATCAGTGCTTTGTCACTGCAACAAGCAGATTATCATTTGTACAGCAGAATTCCAGTTCAGTGAATTACTCTCTGACACATTACTACTACTCCCATAACATTTGCGTTGCGGAGCGCGGAGATTTGCGATGCCGCGGCATCGACATACGTCTAGTTGTAAAGTGAATTTGCCATCCTATTTCCAACTGTTAGAAAAATGATTGTTTCTACACTCTTAAAGCAATTCTTACCTTTCTGGGATGTCGCACAGCACTCAGCAAAAATTTGAACATGAACAACTCTGCCTCCCCCTGATTGCCAGACTTCTCCTCGGAAAAAAATATATAACTAATTAGGTAGTTCGTCTGACTTCAAAGGTAACTAAACGTTAAGAGGGAATTTTATTTTATACCACATATAGAATTGAATATTATTTCATTACTGTTGGTTAGTTTTCACTTACCGGTGCCTCTGAATCTTACTCCATTGACCCTCGCTTCCTCGCGCCCCATGCAATATTTTTTTTTTTCGTAGGAGAGTGAAACGGGTAAATGGAGTCAGATTCAGAGGCACCGGTAAATGATAACTAACCAAAAGTAGTGACATAATATTCCATTCTATTTGTGGTATAAAAGAAAATGCCCTTGTAACGTTTAGTTACCTTTGTAGTCTGACGATCTACCATTAATGTTGTTATTCTAATTATAGCATTTCAGCACCAGTTTGTTTACAATCAAATGCCTCGTTTTTTTTTTCTGCCAGAGAGGTGCGTGCCTTGCATGCGGTGACTGCTATTGGCAACTGGAAGGGGCGCTGTGATGGATGACACACAGAAAGCTTGGCAAATCATTTTATTTGGACCGAAGAAAATGATTGGTCACTTTCATCAGAAATATATGAGAATTGAATATTGTAGTTTCAACACCTGGTGGATTTGTTTTACATTTTGGTGTGCCATACACTTATAAGGAGCATTTTAAGATTACAAAAGAAAAGTGTAAAAATGCCAGAAAGATAAGAATTGCTTTAAATCTTGACTATCAAACGGCAAGAAGAATGACAGAGAACACAGCATTAAAGCACTGATAACTATTGTAAATTTAGCGCTCAATATTCCCCAGTGGAGCTCCGGGAGCTGATGTCGGTCAATCAGAAATCGCCATATTGGCAGGAAAGTGTGTGGTTAAAAACACTGGCAGGCATACAGCAAGCAGCTTACTTGCTGAGTGTATTTATGAAAAGTGAATAATTTTATGTCTTAGGTAATGGCTTTAGACATTCATTCAAACTGTGATAACGTGGTGACACAAGCTAGTTATACACGTTGAGCACAACGAATAGGTAGTTACATTATTCTGCCCTGTTGCTGATGCTAACACAACTGTGATGA
Source organism: Gymnothorax reevesii (assembly GCA_029721435.1). NCBI lineage: Eukaryota > Metazoa > Chordata > Actinopteri > Anguilliformes > Muraenidae > Gymnothorax > Gymnothorax reevesii. The sequence goes on along the minus strand of CM056574.1, from coordinate 131,049,401 downwards.
AGAGGCATTTAAGACCTGTGTCAACAGGCAGCGCTTTCAGAGCTGGAAGAGCCCATGATCACATTTATAGAGCGCTACTCTCTAGTGCTGATTTTTTGCTAAAAGTTGCGAAGACTTCCGGAGTATTTCTTCTATGCGTTGTTGTAATTGTCCAAATTAGCTTATTCAGTGAAATGAAACCGCGAATAACTGTTGCAACTAAGCTAATGAATGTTCATTTCTCATATTGCAGTTGGAACAGAATAAAGTCAATGGTTCCAACTAGGGATGTCCCGATACCACTTTTTTGCTGACCAAGTACAAGAACGAGTACTGACATTTGAGTACTTACTTGCCGATACCGAGAACCGATACGAGTAATTCATAATACCATAACAACAAATTTAAATTATTATTTTTTATTTTTTCAGAAGATGTTCCCTGAACAAAAATGACACCACTGCCACACACATTTCAAGTTTAGCCTGGGCAATCTATGCTTGTGCTGATAATATTAAATAAAATAAAACATCTTTCAAAAAAGACCTGAATCAACATGATACATGTAGTGCTACACATTACAAGTAACCTGTAACCTTCAGTACCACACAACTGTACAACAACTGTCTGAAACTGTAGAAGAACTGAAAATCAAAATATTGTGACGTGCTATCTGTGAGGGGGCTAAGGCTTTTCAGTGGCCTCTTGGGGAAAAGTGAGAGGCAGGTTTTTTTTTTTTTATATATATATAAAGAGAAGCATCTCTGTGTGCTCAGGTGTGATCCTGTTTCTGGTTTCATCAATAATGTGCGTCACTGAGCTAAAAGACTTTTGCTGTCCACACTGCTGCAAGATGCTGGCGGATATTTAGGAGGCATTTTGGCAAGAGTGGGAAACCACATAGTTTGCACTCGGCTTTGCTCTTGTCACCATCGTAAATTTTAAAGTATGTCCACACTGCCGACATTATTTTGTCCTCCAAACGCACACCATGTCCACTTGCTCAAGCTCTTGCAACCGCACCGCATCTTCCTGGTACTTCATACTGGTTGACGTATAGTAGGTATCAGTGACGGTCCATCGGCAGAAACGCAGGGCCAGCAAATTCCTCACCTTTTACTTCTTAATGACAGACACCTCTCGCAGTTAACCTCTCCAATTAGAAACAGTTACTCAGACTGATTGGTGGAACCGATGAGAATCTAATTTTTTATTTTTGAAAGCCTTGTGAAACATTGCACTACCAAAATATACGGCGTTTACTTCCGCACATCAATGACTATGGAAAATACCAATCACCTATGACTTTATAATTTCTGGATTTGCGTAAATTAGTTCGCGAGGTTCATTGAGCAATAAGCCATGAGAATCCGTTCTATAGTTCTATTTTCCGTTCTATCTGCCGTTCTATAGTTCTATAATCCGTTCTATCTGAATGTACTGTAGTGACAGCTAAAGTGCGTTGTTAGGTACGATGCACAGCTGAGTGATAATAACGAAAATAACTGCTGTAAAGTCAGCTAAAGTTTCGGATTTTTTGCCGATTGTCGTCCTTACGGTGTCACATCAATTATATCAACATAGCCAATAGGTAATCACTTTGTTATTAGCATTCTTTAATCATTATGTGTCATGCATTGGTGGTGGCTGTTCAGTTAATAAACTGTTTGATTGTTAATCAGGCAAACCTGATCGCAAACAGTTTAAGAGCAATTATGCGGGAAAGGGTGATGTTACTGAAGGCCTTCCTGACATCTGACGGCACGCCACTGGTAGGTATCGGGTGCTGTCATGAGCGTGTATTTGATGAGTACGAGTACATCAAAATAGGCCAGTATCGGTGCGAGTGCTAGGGATATCCTTAGTTCCAACCATGTAGTGAAGTTGCTAATGTAGCTCCCAACCATGCTTTGGGAGACCTAGCAACCCAGATTTAAAAAAAATGGGAACCTAAGCAATCGCAGAGTACCAAGCTAGCTAAAGCTGTTGGGGTCTACAGTTGTTGTAAACATTAATACTGAATAATTTGTCAGCAAACTTCATGTCCCAAACTAGGGAACAGTGAGAAAACCTAAACTGTAGCAAGCTAGTCGATTAGAAACACGATTGTGGCAGCAGGAAAAGTTTCTCACAATTGTTAATCCCTCCGAATTTACGATTTTGATTTGTCAGCGAGAGAGAAGTGACATTGATGAGCCAGGCGGTGTTCCAAATGTTGAAATATTTCCAGCCAAGAGCGCTGTGGTAAAAAGCTGTATGCTGAGGACGTTTTGGTCGTTAAGAATGTTAAGTGTTGTCAATGCTAAAATTCATAGTATTTGCATTAAAAACGGATGAAGCCAGCACAAAAAGAAGTTTCCTGTGGACACAGGGCCTATTCATCTCACAGCCAAATTTCGTCCATTTGTATCCCTCGAGGCTCTTGTACGCTTTGAGAGACTCTATGAAGGGAAAGTTGATCAGGTATTTGTAGTTGCTGGATACTGCAGGTCTGAAACATTCTCCGATCCGGCTCAGTCAATACTTGTGAAAAGCGCACCCGTGACATTATAAAGTCCAATAATGTTTAACCTTGTTTTGAATTAAATAGCTCAATTTCTTTGCTTGTAACGTGGGCAGTGAACTCTGATGGCTTGAAATCAGCACTAGCGCCTTTCACTTCCTGCCAAAATGGTGGTGTAAACAAAAGAAGTCACGTAACGTCCGGAGCTCTATCAACAGTGCTGGCAATAGGAGAAAGCAGAAATGACGTATGAGAGAGAAAGCCTGTACAAAATACCACAGAGGTGTGTGATTTTCACGCCTGAAGAAGAAATCAGGTCAGGACATCTATTTATCATTTAGCTTAGTTGAATTTCTGTTGTTCGGCAATTTCTCTGGGGACCATGCCCTTAAATGCGCGAATCCCAGCTACCCCTGTATACCGGGGAGAGAGGGGGCACGAAACTCACAAGGAAGTCATTTCCATTGCAGCTTTCATGGCTGTGTGGCTTGCACAAGGTCGACGACAAATTATTGAGGTTAGTTCTAAGGTAAGAGATGACAATTAAGACAACTATACGCCACTTTTTGGCATACCATTTGACATTGTTCTGTTGCATCAAGTCTATGCCTCGGTCACTGTCACCTTCTGACGCATACGACTTGTACAAATACAGTAAGTTTCCCACCATTTTCCCTATGCCTGAATTATCGATTTTATACAAACTTTGTGACACTGACAAAGCTTTTCTCAGTCTGAACAGTCTGATTAGAGTGAAAATACATTCAAACGAGCAATCGCAGTGGGGCCATACAGGACAGGCTTTGAGTTGATTTTGTGAACTGATGTTTGGTACTGAAATCATCCTTGGAGGAGACATTGCTACACGAGGATTAATGCAAGAAATAGCACTGGTGCTTCTGTGCTGTCCACAGCTTGAGTGTTTTACGTCAGTATTGGGCATTGTATCAGTTTCAAGTCCCAACTGTGTTGTTCGGCCACGCTTGCACCTGGTCAGCTGGATCGAGACAAATAAAGTTGGCTCGGTCTGTTTAATATCCCCATTGATCCGCTTGCTTACTGTATGCTGTTGAAAAAGAACCAGCACGTATCTTTGGAATGAGCTTTATCTGTCTACGCAATGAACGTCTTGAAATCCAGCGCACATGTGCCTGGAATGAGCCAGAGAAATATATAGTTTTTTTTTTTTCTCTGTTGAAAGAAAGAAAGAAAGAAGAAAATGAAAAGGGCTTAATCTTTCCGTCATGGCACGTTTATGAGGGCAGTAAATAACCTGCCGGACCCCTTTTTTGCATACTCTCAGGGAACTGGCTTCATGGAAATACTACTTTTCAGCCAATTTAATTACTCAATTTGGTGCTTGGTAGCCACCTTCTGACAATGTGTGCTTTTTGCAATTTGTGACTTTACGGTACGGCTCAACTGCTTAAATTCCTTCATTGGGGTTGGGTCAGAGAGCAGCAGCATTATGTGTCATGAGATCGTTCTGTGAAAATTCTGTTCATTTAAAATGGTGGAACTGAAATGTGTCAGCCGTCATATACTACCCACACAATATGTCCATGATAGATCATTGCTGCTAATGATGCCATTGGTCTTGGGGAGGGCTGGCTTAAATGCATTTCTTTCCCTGCAAAACCGGATTCAGGACAAATATGCATCTCATGCCATTTTCTTGCCATACTAAAAATGACTGACTTTTTATTACCCCCCATCGTGGGCTGACAGGCCCCGAAAGGGGGGTCTAGTGGAGATCTGCGTACGCATGTACGTACGTCCGTCCGTCCAAACATTTTGCACTATATCTCGGAAGCTCCAGGGCCGAATCCAACCAAACGGTACCATAATACTTTGGGGTGGGGGAAGGGTGACCATGTTGACCTTGACGTAATTTGCATAATAATTAGGTCATGGGGTTAATAAGTGCAAAAATCACATTTATGGCCATTGTTAGCTGAGTGATGAAGTTAGGTGGCTGAAATCTTTACAGCAGCTAGTCCTTCTCCTTGGACAACATCTGGATGCCAAAAGATCTTGAAGATGACCTTTACCCCAATCGCCAATCGCATGTGACTTTAAAGTTCAGAAAGATGCGACGGGGGTTCGCCGCAGCAACGGCTTTCTTGTTTACTAGAGCTGCAGCCTTCTCAATAACTTTCAGTGTAGGAGGCTATTGGTCAAAACTAGACTGCTCTCAAGCCGATCCAGTTGACCAATGAGGTGTCCAGCGGGGCAGCAACACCGAGTGCTGTCCGAGCCCGCGTGTGCTGGGTACTCATGGCAAATTGAATTTGAGTCTTTGGGGACATGATCGGTGCGGTTGTCTCAATCTAATGAAAGACGGGCAATTATAATCGGCAGGATGATTGATTTCCGTAGCACTGTACTTGAGAGAGAGGTTTTCTTGTTATATAAACGACAGCAAAACTAAACAAATCTCTGTCGAGGACAGTAACATTCTTTACATGTTAATCTATCAGTATTTAATAACAGTGGCGGTCTGTGGACGGAAAACCGAGTAGGCGGAAAACATACATTGAAATGGATGAGATTATTGACCCGATTCTAATCATTGTTCTTGGTTAACACGTATTCCAACAATATGAAAAATCCATTTGCAGTTAAGACCAGTTTCCCTTTTAATGAAATGGCAAGGCGAGTGAATAATAAATTCAATAAAAATGTATAATTCACCTGCCTTAATAGATAACCCTTCACGAAAAAAAACCTACTGTGGATTTTCCGTGTTAACCTTTGCCACATCTTACAAAGTAAGAAATGCGCACTTTTTAGCTTTCCTTATGGGCCGATAAGCTATTGTTGTGTTGTGGCGTGTTACGACCCGCTCAAAACGGAGGCAAACCGCAACATAAAAGTGGGAGAGGTGACACAGGCTCTAGTTTCTCAAGGGGGTTTTTAATTTTTTCAAGTTCAGGAACACACAAAAGTGGTGTTTTTTTGGAAGAACAAAGCAGTTGGCCAGGAAAAAAGCTGATGTTGCCACGTCAGCGAACCCTTTCCCCCTTGGCTCTGGGCAGGGCCTCTTATATAGGACCTGGAGACGTCAGGTGGTGAGGCGGCGCAGTTGCAAATCCGTAACGAAAAGGAATACAAACTCGCCAATAAAGGCAATTAGAAACAACATAGGGCAGAGGACCACCATTGGTGCAGAGAGACGTAACATGGCGTCCGTCGTCCGGAACATTTTTTATCTTTTTTTTTTTTTTGTCCAGATGAATTGTCCTGTAAATTTGCAGTAACATACTACTAGACCCTATCTCCAGACGTTTCTTTCTGATTTTTGATTGATTAATTTTTGTCCGTTTTATGGGCCCTTGAAATTTTGGCACCATTGTTAAAGATAGGTTTGAGAAATTTTTAAAAATTATTTCTCAAAAACTGCATGATAAATTTTTTTTTATCATTTCATGATAAATCAGGCAATCAACTTACCTTGGTACCATCAATCTACAGTGCGAGCGCCATTTTGATTGAATCGACGGAAGTGGGTCTATTGGGAGCGCTGTACTTTATGATTATGCAAGATGGCCTATGGAGGCCAAATGGTTGCAGATTGAGATTAAGTTTGTATTATCGACAGATAGGAAGTCATATATGACCTATATTTTGTCAACATTAAATTTGACCGGAGATGACTCGGTCAAATTATTTTTTGAGAAAAATTATTCTCAAAAACTGTCTGTTAACTTTTTTCAAAGTCTGGCAATCAGCTCACCTTGATGCACTTTATGTACAGTGTGAGTGCCATTTTGATTGAATCAACGCAAGTGGGTCTAGTGGGGGCGCTATAGTTAAACTTTGGGTCTTATGGCGAATGGGCCAAATCACCTGTGGAAGCTTAATGGTTGCAGATGGAGATTTGTATTACTAAGTTTGTATTACTGACATATAGGAAGTGATATATGACCTATATTTTGGCTGTGTTAAAGTTGACCTCAGATGACTTTGAAAGGTCAAACTTGAGGTCAAGCAAAATGTTACAATTTTCAAAGGTTTCTGGGCTTGAAAATATTGAAGATTGGGAAGATGTATGCATTGAACACTTGTGTGAACTTTCATTTGGTGGCCTTGAACTTGAACTTGGGCAACCTTTGAAGGTCAAACTTCACATAGTGAAATTTCAATGACTTCTATCACCAAAACTATTATAGATAGAGCTTAGGTTTGTTTTGCAGGCATATAGGAACTCATGTATGAATTTTCATTTGGTGACATTGAACTTGACCTTCAGTAACCTTGAATTCCCGAACTGCACACTGAAATTTCAATGACATATATCAGCAAAATGGTTACAGATTGAGTGTAGGTTTGTATTGGATATGTATGGGAAGTCATGTATGAACTTTCATTTGGTGACTTTCATATTGATCCTCGAAGGAATAGAGAAAATTCAATGACCTCTGTCACTGAATGAAATGGTCTCAGATGGAGCCTAGATTTGTGTTACTGACATAGGAAGTCACATATGAACTTCCATTTGGTGACATTCAGCATGACTGATGATGACATTTGAAGGTCAAACTTGACATAATACAATTACAATGACTGTATTGCCAGAATGGTCACAGATGGAATCTAGGTTTGTTTTGGAGACATATTGGAAGTCATATATGCTACTACTGCTTCACAGCAAGAAGGTTGTGGGTTCGAGTCTGGCCTGGGGCCTTTCTGTGTGGAGTTTGCATGTTCTCCCCGTGTTTGCGTGGGTTGCATGTTCTCCTCAAGTTCACAAGGGTTTCCTCCAGTGACTCCGGTTTCCCGGTTTGTCTCCGGTTTGTCTAGAGGGGAGTATATGTTGCTCTAAAACCTTTATATACCTTTCAGCATTCATGGTCAAGGTTCTTGTTAATTTTCTGTCAGCAGGAAATTGAATTGCCATAGGCTAGTTACAAGACGCTGGGGTCTGGGGGCTGCGCATTCCCCGAGCAGGGTCAAAGGGGCAGAGCGCCTTGCGGGGTCCCAAGGGGCAGCGCCCCTGGGAGCTACACATTTTTCACAAAGCGATATGGTGAAATAAGCCAATCTACACAACCTGTAATGCATATTTGACTATCTTAATTAAGTAAAAAAGAAGTAAAAAAAAAAAAATTTACAAGCTTATTTTATGTGGACCCCCCACAGCTACACGTTTTACAAGAACTGATTAATGGTGAGATCAGCCTATCTGAGTGAATAACGTGCAATGTAAATCAATTATTACGATTTTAACGGAGGGAGAAGAGCTAATTAGAATTATTTTACCAATTCTTGAAATACGTCATTCACTATGAACAATTTTACAAAACAACAATTGTGAAAACCATGACCAACTATCTATGCAATATCAATTTTAAAATTTTGTCGCTAAGATTCTGTTTCTGCACCACATGAGTGTCCTCAGCTTTCAGCTAGCTTCTGGGCAATTCCACATGAGAGTCGCTAAAACGGCTATCTTTAAAAAGTGTTTTATATTAGAAATATATAGGTTTTCATGGAGATGACTCATTACCAAATCAGACACTGAAAACAGTTTTGAAATACTTTTGACGGTCTTCTCAAAATTTAGATTTGAATTTTGTAATATTTTTTTAGCACCAGGACAAGTATCAAAGGTTATTTTTCCAAAGCTGACAACTCTTAAAAGATATGAGCTATTTCCAGGTATTTACTGTATTTCCATAAATTGGTAGCCAAAGTATTTGAGGCTGTAAGTCATGGAGGAAATTGAAACACACAATTCCAGAGGCTTATTGTGAAATTTGTCATTATTTTTAACCCCTTTCTGCAGATGTAGATGCTCGCGTCTATAAATATGCAAATTTAAGCACTTAGTTACAGTACTCGACCACGAGATGGCACCCCCGGATCAGCTATTGAATATTCACAAGCAGGCAGAGCTGAAACACGATTTAGAGTATGGAGAAGTTCCCTCCAATCCCTGTTTTTCAGGAGTAGCATGAATTAAACTCCTCAGCTAAGCCTGATGTGCAAACTCGTCAATATCCTTGCCCATAGATCCTGTAATTTAAAAAATTATCACTTGCGACGGAAAAAAACTTTTACCATTTAGCTACAGTGAGCCAACAGTATTCCAATTAGTGGTTAAAAAAATACGTTTTGTGAAGCAAAAAATCCGACATAGTATTGATTCTCTCACATTCTACTGTCAATTACAGCCATCACACACAAAATATGCGTAGTTCCCTCCCATGGATTAACGCGTATATTCCTCCATTGACAAATTCAGCGCTCCCCTCTATCCACCCAAGCACTGGTGTCAATAGCCAGTCACTCAATTATATACTCAGATTCATCTGCGTAACTCTACAGTTATAGTTCACGCCCTCGTGAAGCTTCCCCGGTAACGATGTATTGATAGACTCGTTTCTTATCCAATTCCTGAGTGTTTAAACTTTCCTCAATAACTGAAATACATTGATCGGACAATAAGAATAGGATACAAAGCTAAGCGTAAAAGTAAGGTCGGTTGTATTATTCGAATGTTTGCCACGGTTGCGCAGCTGAAAATGATGCGATATCAAAGAAACAAAGACACTCGAAACCGGCTTGAAGTGTTCAGTTTCATTTACGAGATACATGTTGTATGGACGCGGTCAATTGGAATTATTCCGGATGAAACGGTAGTGGAGGGTTCCTTCTACCCGATACATCTGTCTCTGGAGGAGGGCATCAATGAAGAAAACAGGTTATACTTTTACTCTGTTTGCATTTTGCTCAATTTGGCTTTTTGCTGTAGAATTTATACCGCATTTAAAGACATCGAATGTCGAGGTTTTAGTTTCTCCAATGCGTGCAGCACACGCACGTCGGTAGATCCCTCGGTACGTTCATTACACCATTCTGTTGAATATGGTGGTATATGTCGTTTGATTTTTTTTTTTCCTGAAAGTGACATTTCTGTTCTGTTAAAATAAGGTCTATTTCAGAATTCAGATATTACTGAGTTAATGGGTTTTAACTCTTATAAGGTGTAAGGTTATGAGCTCAGATGTGAGAGCGGTTAGCTTTTCATTGCAGCGTGAATGTTATAGCTGTTTAATCAGCAATTTATTTAATGCTTGGGGGACTTCGAAGAAAAATGGACAATATTGTTAACTTTATGATGGAGAAAAGGCATGTTTTGTGTTTGGAGAGGTTACTTGAGACCAATGATGTTCAGTTGCACTGATATTGATAAATTCATGCTAAACTCAACCAGAAAATCATTAGCTCATGCTGAATTTAATGCCCCAAAAGTTAATTTGTGTTTAATATATGATTAATGTATGATTTGACTGTGAACCATTTTGATGAATCTCAGACTTTGGGGAGACACCTGGATAGCTGTCTAATTTGGCTAATAGCAAGCGGGTAATCTAGAATGTAATGTTCAAGATGAATTGTACTTGTGGTCAAGAAGTTTATGATCCCAGAAATGTATGGATTTAAGCCCCAGCAGTTTTTAATTTGTCAGTATTATTTTTTTCTGCTATTTCAGTGGTGAATTCTCATGAAGATTTTTGTATGTTTGCAGCCCCTTTTCTCCACCAAAATCATAACAATAAACTGAAATACGATGGGAGTCTAAATGCTTCAAGTGTCTAGACTCAATTGAGCCAAAGTTTTTCTGTCTGTGAAGCTGCAATCTTAAATTATAAAGCCTTAAATCAGGTCACACCTAAAAAGCCAGATTTGGCCTCTGCGCAAAGGGATTAATGAGGTCACAAACATTATTTATGATACCAATTTTCAATTGCTTTGTTGTTTTGAGTTTAATAAATTTTGTAGATTATCAGAAAATGTAATTCCGTTACCATTTTGTAAGTCTGTTACTGCTCTCTTTCTCATAAATGGCATCCTACAAAATATCTGTGAACATGCCAGTGAATATAAACTTACCATGGTCAACCTAAAAGGCCACCAACTTGAGCTTTAACCTACTGCCCATCATTGCCAGATTTCAGAGAAATGCCTGTCAAAGTAAAGGCAAAAATAATGGCATTTTTTCTGCCGTAATTCCAATACCGACACGTTCACCCTCGTATAGCCTTCTATAAAATAGATTACCTCATACTTTGTGTTATACTGCTCAGTAGGCATGCCAATGGAACTGATAAAAGCACAGGCAAGTAGCTACTGCATTAGAGTAATAGCTGGCAGGTAAAAATGACATGAAAATTACTCTTGATCGTAATTCCGTTACCGTGGAATTGCCCTTCTTCATCAACAATGTTCGTCAGATTGTGCTATCGGAGTATCAGATGCTCTTTCAGGCAGGCTACAGTACATACAGGCACAATCTGTCAATCATTGTTGATAAAAGAATAGGGATGGGGATCGAAACTCTGTTCCAGTACGGACCGTTTCCGCATTTTTCAGAAACCGAAAATCAATAACACTTGAGCTTATCGATACTGTTATTGAGTCTCGTGGGTACACTGACAATGTTATGTCTCGAGTCGAGTTACGTTGCGAAAACAGCGGGCGGTATTGCCCGGATATCGCATACACTGTCACAATGGATTCGTTCGCACAAGCACCTCTAGTGGTCATGTCAATAATGCATCTCGCGCAAGCGGCACATTCCCTCGCGTCGAGATGAGTGACCTCTACGCTCACGAACGTAGTACACGCGTGGCAGCCATGATGCATAAGCGCACGCGTCGTGAGCAGCAAGTATATTCCGGGCCTTACGGTTAAAATAACTTTGTCAACTTCGGCTGCTGTTGCTGTGGGCCAGCCATCCTCTTCGTTCACTCAGAGCAACCGCAGTAAGCTCACCCACTCTGTAGCAAGTCCCGTTAGTTATAAATACACTGATGGACTTTAAGGCTAGTTCTGCATATATTACATAAGGCCCATTCAGACCGGGGCGAAGCGAAGAAGCGGCACGGATTTTCAGAATATTCGCTGCACCAAAATTCTGGGTGAAACCATGCACACCAGACATGGTGCAAAATTTCGTGTTATTGTATTCCAATTTCACACAACAGACAAATCCGCTGGATATTTAATCAAATTGGACCGTGAGAGCAGCAGCAGCAACGATGAAATTTTTTGTATGTATCTGAACGATAACCTCTTGGCCTCACTTCTACTTTTGCGTGACAGACACTCATCTCTGAAGCCACCGTGCGTTTTCATTATTGATGCCCGGAGCTGGTCTTTCAGCTCGTCGTTCAAGTAATCGTCCCGTCTCTAGAGGACAGGATGCTGGAGAGCAATATTGATGAGACGCTCTCCATTGTTTGTCATTGTACTATGCCATGTTCTAATTTTATATCTAGTTTATGTGACTTTGTAGTTTGAGGTTTGAATGTTGTAACGCAAATAGAAGCAAAGACCATCTGCCATGTTATTAGCTACGCTGCACTGTATGCACTGTGTATACTGTGCAAGGAGCTCGAATGGACCTGTGTGTGCGGGCGATTGTGTGCACAAGGCTAGAATTTGGACCTGAAATTCAAGATTTCAACGGAGAAAAGTGACGACCATTCCTAAGGGACACTAAAACAGAATATTTTGATTTTGCGTTGTCCATATAGTCCATGAAATGTATTTTTTTATCATTTATTGATATTTACCAAAGCAATAGCCGGTAACTTTGCATTTCACAGCTGGAAAAAATAACTGGTTACCGGCTATTAACAAGAATCCTGCATGGTGCTTTATAAAACATGCAATTGTCCCACATCATATGCACTAATGCATCCGCATACCATCAGAGATGCAGGCTTTTGAACTGAACGCTGGTAACAGGAGTGGTGGTCTTTCTCCTCTTTAGCCTGGAGGACACGACGCCCAAGATTTCCAACAAGAATGTCAAATTTGGACTCCTCTGACCACAGGACACTTTGCTACTGTGCTACAGTCCATTTTAACTGAGCCTTGGCCCATAGAACACGGCGGCGCTTCTAGATCATGCTCAATAATTAATTTATTTTTTATTAATTTATTAAGCTTGTACAGAAGTCTGGAAATGACCGCACAGGTGGTAAGGCACCTATTGTGAGGCAATCATCCCACAACATGTACAGACAATTGAACAAAGAGAAGAAAAAAAATAGTAATAATAAAAGAAGACCGTATACTAGCAAGTGTAAGTAACATCAGTGGAACAAACGGCAACGTGAACAATGGCATTTGCCAACCCATGTACAGGAATGATCAGAAGAAAAATAGTTGTTAACCTTTTCTGTATAAAAATGAGATGGCTTCAATTTAAAAGCAGCTGTAGTATCAGAAATTTGATAGAAGTGACTGGCGTTCCACGAATAAAGTAATCTGTTAAAATAAGAATGGCAAAAAGATTCAGTCCTAAATTTTGGAATTTTCCTTAAAAATGTATCCTCATTTTGAAATGAAACAAAATGGTTATAGTTGATGCCATATTCCCCCTTGAATACACAATCAAATATATCATGTCTATAGCCCAGCTCTAAAAGATCAAGCTTTATTAGTCGGGCTTTGTAATTGCTTCCAACACAATCATTATAATCAAGAATGTACTTCGTAGCTCTCCGTTGCACACCTTCACTATGAAGGAGAGATTTTTTTGATGAAACGGCCCAAGATTGGGTGGAGTATTCGAAAAGTGGTCTTATAAGCAAAATATATAGTTTTCGTTTTGTTTGAACTGAAAATTAATGACCACAAGTTCTTTGAATTAATCCAAGCATGCGATTTGCTTTATTGACAAAGACATTTGTATGTGCATCCCATGATAAATTTGATGACACCACAATCCCAAGATCACGCATGCAGTCCACTTTTTCAGTTAAATTACGATTCATTGTGTAATGATGAAGAATGGGAATTTGCTTCCTTGTAACGCTCAATAGTTTACATTTACCAGCGTTAAATCTCATGTCCCATTAACGGCTCCAATCCAAGATGTTTTCTAGGTCGCACTGCTGCTGAGAACAGTCTTGCGTGTTTCTGATTTCTCTTATGCATTTAGAATCTTCCGCAAACAAGTCAACCCTAGTCCCAGGACTTACGCAGTCTAGCATTAATATACAGCAGAAACATCAAAAAACCTAAAATTGATCCTTGTGGAACTCCTGATTTAATGGAAGACCAGAATGATAGGGCACCTTCCAATGGCCTCTTTTTTGCATGAGAGTTTTAGTTGGCATCTGTGGACGGCACAGCCGACTGTGGTTACAGACAGTGGGTTCTTGAAATATTCCTGGGCCCATTTAGTAATGTGAATGACAGAATCATGCCGGTGAGTGATGCAGTGGCGTCTGAGGGCCCGAAGATCACAGGCATCCAGTAAAGGTCTTCGGCCTTGTCCCTTATGCATTTTTCTAGTTTTTCTGAATCTTTTCATGATGCTATGCACTGTCAATTCAAAGCCTTTGCCATCTGACATTGAGGAACATTATTTTTAAAGTATTCCACAATTTTTTCATGCAAGCCTTCTCAGGTTGGAGAGCCATCTTTACTTGTGAGAAACTCAGCCGCTCTGAGACATCCCTTTTATAGCCAATCATGTTACACACCTGATGCCAGTTAACTTAAGTACTTGCTAAATGTTCTTTCAGCTGACTCTCTTATATATTTATTGCTTTTTCAGCCCTTTTTTTTTTTTTTTTTGCCTGTGTCCCAACTTTTTTGAGACCTGTTGCAGCCAGAAAATTCGAAATACGCTCATTTCGCGAATAAAAATGTAAAATGTCTCAGTATCAACATTTGAAATGTTATCTATGTTCTATTGTAAATAACATAATGGCTCATGTGATCTGAAAGTCATTGCATTTTGATTTTATTCACAATTTACACTTCGTCCCAACTATTTCGGAATTGGGATTGTAAATGTATAGCTGCCATGATGGCCTTGTGGAATGTGCAATTTAGGGTATTTTGTTTGCAGCAGGAAATCGGGACATATACATTATGGTGGAGTTACTCTGGCTCATTATTGCCCCAAATTGGATGAGTTGATTGGTAGGTCCAAAAAAACATGCTCTATGCCAAATCTTGCAAATTCTGCAGTATTTTGATTAGCTAGCCTTGATTTAACCTCATTGATATTCAGGTGCACATTGATTAATCCAGGTGCTCGGCTGAGCTCTAACTCTTTTTCTGCATGTTATCTCTCCTTCCTGCAGGCATTAAGCCCTTCCAGTGTGATCGCTGTGGAAAAAAGTTCACGCGGGCGTACTCCCTAAAGATGCACCGTCTGAAGCACGAAGGTAAACGCTGTTTCCGGTGCCAGATTTGTAGCGCCACTTTCACCTCCTTTGGCGAATATAAGCACCACATGAGGGTGTCCCGCCACATAATCCGCAAGCCGCGGATTTACGAGTGCAAAACGTGCGGCGCCATGTTTACCAACTCTGGCAATTTAATCGTACACCTGAGGAGTCTGAACCATGAGGCGTCAGAGCTAGCAAACTACTTCCAGAGCAGGTGAGCGGTTTGGCGAGTTACCCCAATCCACACAAACAAAATGAACACTAACAACATCTCCACCTGACATGGCAGATTCCCTGTATTTAGCAGATGGCTGGCCCTGTATTCTCCCTGCTTGCTACCACAAGTGTATAATGGTGCACTATCATTACCCCAAGGACGATATTCCCTGCCGCCTAGATCAGAATTGAATCACTGTTTCATGAATATACACCAAGTCAATAAACGTCCAGCTTACAGTAGTATAGCAGAACTTAATGTTAGAATGCAGAGCAAGCCATCTGGTTAGTATACCAAATCAAGGAAGGAGATTGCACTGCTGACAGTAATGTAGTTGGTTATTGAGCTGGGTAATCTGTATAAATACAAGTTATAGAGGTACATTTTCACTTTACAGAGTTTTGTAGTCATGTGACTCAGCTCCATGCACATGGTCAGCTCTTGTAAAAAATTCTCAGCGAACACAAACTGTCTTAAGCGTTGGCCTTTTTTTTTTTTTCAATGAAAATCTACATGAGATATACAAGATAACTTGTATAAGTCTGCGAAAATGTATCATTCGTATGTTCTTAACTGGCCCAGAGATGTTACTTGCCATGGATGATGACATTAACCATTTGTGCCAGTCTGTTTTTATGCATGTTTATGCAATGCTAAAGTTTAATTTTGTATGTACAGTTGGCTACATAATGTTAAGGACAGAGACATGAACTGCATGATGCATGCCAAAAAAAACATGTGTTTGCCACTTAAATGGCAATATCACCCGCGGCCTCAATTTTATGTGTTATATCACATAAATGCTATATCCCCCGCTTCGCGCTAATCGCGCGGAGGGGATAACAAAGCAGGATGGCCAGGTGAAAACACACCAAGAGATTTTAAATTAATTAATATCAGTAAAAACTGAGAATCGTTTAATATTTGAGAACAAATGTAAAATTGGAGCTGAGCCAGATGAATTGGAAATACTTTGTCATCGCAAGCATTATGTAGCTAACTGCAAGTATGGTTTTTCACTGTACTGCAACACCATGGATGAACATACACCTAACCTGCTCTGAACATGGAAGTAAATTGTGTAAATTTTGTATTTGGCTACTATTTCATTTTCACGTCTTTACACCATTAAGCTTTAATAATAACAATTGTATTTGTTGTGATATGGAGGAAAATTTCCTTTTTCTTGCTGGAGTTTTATTCAAGTGCAACAAAAATAGTTTTGGCCTGTTTACAAATTCCTAATGCATAATGCAACAATAAGGAGAATGATGGTTAAATCTTCAATGAGGTGCAGAAAATTGGAATTAAGTAATGAATCACAACTGTTTGCAGGTTGGACGAATACAAATAATTCCTCCAACAGTTCCTTTAGATGCGGCATATGTCAGGGCTGTGTGAATTAATGTTTGAAGTCTGGTTTAAAAATCATACCTTGCATATGTCTCATACTAACTCAACCTTTTTTGGGTCTTTAGACCAGTTCAGTAGCAGGAAGAATCTCGTCGGACCGGTCCATTTTAGAGAATGTCGCAAACAAACAAAATTCAAAACATCTGTCTGGTCAAGCTCAGACCCTCCACTTACCCAGTCCAGGAAAACAGGCTTTAACAGATCCAGGCTTTGCTATGACAATCCATAGAGTAAAGCTGTATGTCAAATTTCAACTTCAACCAAATTGTGTGTGATGAGTGATGCCTTTTCTGCCCTCTTTATTTTTAACTCTGTTAATACAGAACAGAACCACCTCAGGGCAGCGCAGGCCTGTCCCAGCGAGCAGATTTTTTATTTTTTTCTGACTCAGAAAGTGTGCAATTATGCGGGAAAAAATGATGAATTTAAATTTATATAGGATAGAAGGTAGCACATGGGTTAAAAACTGTGTGCTGTCACTTTCAGCATCTGTTCTCTTTCATTTGGGGCCGGAGGAATGATGGATGCCAGGATGCCATTGCATTCTCTCTTTACTGTGGCCGAAGAGCCGTATCGGCTTTACGTTATCTGCTTAAAGCAACGCATCTGCTTTCTACCATTTAGCCAATCTGTGTTTTATTTAGCTCACACAGTGCTCGACTGAGCATTATCCAGAAAAATGCTCCAATTTGAGAAAAACAAGAAAATTGATTCCTGATCCCTTTGCTGGTGACGCGTCTAATCTCTGAGGATTTGAAAGTGTTCATATACTGATGAAAAAGGGAAAGACCATGTGACGAAAAAAAAAAGTATTCTTTAGTTTTATGATTAGTCTGCATATTTCTGACCTGTGTCATTTACACTTAGTTTGAGTCATGAAAGCAAGGGAAAATGAGGGCACAAAATAGTGGAATCTTTGAAAGTGTCATTTAAATGACTTGGGTGGGGGGAGAATTGGTAAGGCTCTCTGGGCTAAAACTTACCTATATTAATGGCACTGTCCCTGGGCTTTTGCTGTGGCATCACATACTTTTTGTGGTTATAGTTGCAGCCTATAAGACTGTGTCTGCATATAGCTGAGGTATATTGGCATAGTCCTGTGGCCTTCCATTTCTGAAGTGTAGCTTGGTAATTGAGACTGATTGCGGTAATGGATGGAGAATGAGGCTGTGGAAGAGTAGTAGGGCTATGGTGGTGAGGTAGCAGCTGTGGTGCAGTGTCTGGCCTCTGTAGACAGTGTGAAGAGAGCGACTGCTGGAGACCAATCTGTGCTATTCTGCCAGCTGTCTGCCCTGCCACTTACACTGGGGTTCAGACCACTGGGAAAACAGTATTGGGTTTCAGCTGACGTTATTGGGTAATTCTGCCCTAATTAAGGGAAATTGAGTGTTAAGGCTACCTTTTCTATTTTAAACTGTTCTACTGGAACCTCAAGTTTAGTTTTTAAAGTTTGACTGAGTTTGACATAATTTCGGAAGGCTTGCTTTCTATCATTTATTTTACCGATAGTTTATTTGTGCTGGATGGGTCGAAGTAATTGGCATTATTTTTCCTTTACTTTCCACATCAGATTTTTTTTAATTGTCATATTGGAAGTCTTTAAGTGTTTTCTCTCAGCACTTAATCTAATTCTACATGAAACAGAAATCCACTTTAATGCCCTGGACTTTTCCACTTCTTAATCAACTCAAGGCCGCCCAAGCTGTCGGGAGTTGAAACGAGTCGTTAACTTTGGGATTTTTATTAGTGTATGTCTATGCCTGACGCCATTTCGCGGTATGGAAACTTCTTGGGCAACCCAAATTTGAAGAAGCCGAACCAGCTGCGGTGTGGAACCGTTCTCCTCTTGTCTTTTTTATTTTTTGTCATCCTGATTTATTTAATGCTGATAGTCGGCGAAGAACAATTCCAGATTATTTTGCATGTGATTGAGAGAGCAGAGAGATAGGTTTGTGCTAGTTTTCACCAGTACATTTATGTTTCACTCATTTCAAAAGTTGACTGGTCAAAGTGGCTGCTGTGTACCCTGTGTGATGTTTTGCAGCATGGTATAGAGAGTGGTTTCACCGCCATGCTCCCTTTCTCTCCCACCCCTTCCCCCCCACCCTTCCCCACTTCCCTTTGCCCCAGCGATTTCTTCCTGCCCGACTACCTGAGCCAGGTACAGGAGGAGGCTCTGGGGCAGTACGAGCTGGCGGACCCGGGCTTTGAGAGCGGCGGTTCTTCCGTCCAAACGCCCGTCATTGCCCAAGTCTCCTCTACCCAGAACTGTGAGAGCACCTTCCTGCTCGGCCCCCTTACCGACCGCGAGGAGGAGGAGGAGGAAGGAGAAGAAGAAGAGGTGGGGGCGGACGGGGTGGGCCGGTCGGTGCCAGATGAGCCGAAAGCCTTTGGCTGTAGCGGATCCCCGGGTGCTTTGGAGGAGGATTCTTCCCAGAATAAGGAGATGTCTTCCATTATAATCGAGTAGAGTCTGCCCCGACACCCTACCCCGGCCACCGCACACCGCCAATGGAAAGTGCCTGAATCACATTTCGTGATTTCCTCAAGCGCCAAGACCATGAGAGGTCAAAACTTGACGGCTTCCGGTTAAGAGCTAACAGAGCGATGAACGTTTTAGTTTTCTTATCACTAAATTTAACTATAGTAACGTTTTATACAACTAACAACAACTGTGCTAATGGTATTTTTACGTGTTGTGTTTGAAAGCAGTTGATGTTGCTGTTACTAGAACCTGAAGCCATTGTGACAACTTGTAGTCTTAGCTCGTTTGAGTAAATGCTTGGATGTTTTGATGTTAAATGTGAGTTTTAGTACGTGTGAATTTGTTCCTCAGTGCACAAGTGTGTATGTTTCCCTATTAATCTGAACCACATTACTTTGGTATATATCCGTATAAAACATTTATTAAATCCTCTGTACAGAACAATCAGGGTTTACGGTAGATCAGCAGTCACTATGTTGCCATTGCAGTTGCTTCAAATTTGGTGTGGATCTTGCTTATGATGAGAGGAAAAAACTTGTGATTTTGGGGAACAAAAACTAATAAATATGTATTTTTTTTATTATTACTAATAATGGCTAACATTTTATTGATGATTAGGCTCCATTCTTTTCTTTTAGCAAATTCAAATACAAGAAAAGAAAGCAGACTTTGTGTTGACTGCTTAAATTGTTTTCTTGGACAAAAAGAAGTCTGGGCTAGTACGATAGGCCTGGTCAAAAATGCCATGGCGTGATGCCACTACTGTCTATGAATGCAACATAAGGTTGTCAAAAAAAATGGAAAGGGCTCCTGTTGTGCTGTGTCCAACATTCTTATGGCTTGTGTACCATTATCATGATTACCATTCACTGATATGAGTAAGTAAATTTCCAGACGTGCAGGGTATACACCTGTGGTTGCAGAAGAACAACTTTTCTATTTCCCTAGCTACGTTTACATGCACACTTTTTTTCATCCAGATTGAAATTACTGGGATTTTTTAATCCAAACATGCCATCTCGTGAATACTGTTCGATCGGAAACTGTGCGTGTTAATATGTTTGAAACGTAGGCTTAGCCATAAAGATGGGTCCACGATTTTCAGTTCTTTCAAAAAACTTAAAAGTAACATGGCTTTGCTGACCAGTTTTTGGATGGATGCCACCATTTTTGTTGGTCAGCGTGAATATTAGTTCTGGCATAATCGCTACACGTTTGCCTACCAAAAATGTGCAGATGGTTCCAAGTACTGAGGCAATCTCATGGAGCAATGAACCATCAGCCGGCCCTCAAACTAACTATCAAAAGGACTTCCACCACCATGGTCAATCAGCTTTGTTTCATAGTTAGATTGCAGTTATTCCCATCCAGTTGTTTCCATGAGGATATTTCTCACTTATTGAAAGTGTAATCTGATTACAAGCGCTCCATGTAAACGTGGCTGCAGTGACTCTTAATATGTCCACGTCTTTATGCAGTCAAGAAACATGGACAGTAATTGCTTTAGACTTTCTGCGGCGTGTGGCCTATAGAACAATACATGTCTGGGATGCGGACAGCTGGACACAAGACTGCGTGTTATGAGTTTGTCTAGCTCTGATTGGACAGAGGTGAATGGTGCAGGTTGAGTATGGCTTTTGGTGTTTCTGAATTGTGGAAACTCTATTTTTGTTCATGGTCTCTAGCACCTCTCTAGGAAGTGGTAGCCTGGCAGACAACCGTGGTCCTCAGCTAATAGGATTCCAGCTGGGTATTTTCTTCCGCCTGCAATAACGGTTATGCATAGCCACGTTAAGTGATCTAATGTTGTGACTTTAGTGATGTAAATGAATTCATTGAGCAGTCACTGAAAGTTATCTGGCGAGACCCGAAAAAATAAAGAGAAATCACTGCGGAAAAAATACTCATGAAATTGAAATCGTGCAACCATAAACAACAACTGTTGAAATGGCATGCACACTAACAACTTTAACAATTGGTTGATGAAAAATTAATTGCTAAAAACCAGCTTCCTGAAATGAATGACCTGTGACTAAATGGCAGTGATAGGCTGGTGAATTTAGTTGCTTAATTCCGTTGATGATGGAAAGAACGAGCACATGGTTTTGTTATTAGAGCATCGTTAGAAACAATAAAGCATGTTGAAATTACATTAATTAAAAAAAAAAAACACTTGATCTATGTCCATTTTTATTTCTTTATAATTTTATCAATAACCTTTGTTCTTAATGTATTTGTAAATTTGACTCATCTGCTGTGACTTAGAACAGTCTGCCCTGCTAAAGGCTGTAAGTAGTGGTAACTGCTTGATCTCCAAATAAATTTCCATTTCTGAGCGTAATTGGGCTAATTTGCATACGCCAAAGAAATGTAATTCAATCAATTAACATTCATAGTATTTCCTCGTGACACTTTGTGTCCGTTACCCCTTGAATCCTTTAAGTCTATTGCACAGTGAAGAAAACACAATCATACAGCCACTGGTCCCCGTGGCTACAGAGTTTTGTCAATGTTGTTGTCAGACTCGAAATTGTATAGGGATAATGCAAAAGAGGAACTAAAGTGCATTTTTAACGTCCCTCAGGCAGTTTTTGGGGAAAGAAATTTCTGAAGATCATTCATTAGAATTCATTTTCACCAAGAAGTACTTGTAGAAAAATATCATTTTAACCCTAGTCCTGCTGGTCGCCAATATAAATAGGACCCGCACACGTTTCCCTGTGTGCCTGTCGTCGATATACTGTTCCATGGCAGCCATTTCCCCGTGTGCCGGCCCTCGATAATTATTAGCCTAGAGGCACGACTTTGGGTAAAGAAGCTGTTTTACTCAATTGTATCTCCACTGGATGGAGGAAGATGAAAATATTTGATGTCAAAAAGCATTGGCTGCTATGGTAACATCACCATCTTGAATATCGTTTTTGCAAACCTGGTTTCTGTCTTTTAGTAAATTCATTCAAATTGTTTATGAATACAGCTCAAATAGATTATAAAAACTGATGGAATGATTTTCACACTTTCCTATTGTGAATTCTGAGGAATTGTCTGTTTACCATTTATATGGAGACTAACTGTGCCTAAAACTACAGAAAGCAAAGGAAATTCAATTTTTTTTCTTTCACCTTTTTAACATTTTCTAGAAGTTAATTTTAAATATTCATGGTATACAAACCAATTTTGACCAGGATAAATTTTAACTGTAGTCAAATTTTTTCTGTTCTCAAGGTTCTGATTCCCCTTACTAATTTTTTCCGAGGTCTTCTCTATTATACATATTATTTATATTAAACATATAAACTTAGTTACATATCAGTATAAAGCACTGAACATAGTACCAAGAATAGTGGTTTTAAAGCATTAAAGAACATAATTCAATTTAATTTGTTCATTTCAGAAGATGGGAATAAACAGTAATGAACTGTTGTACCTATTACATTTTCGTAGATCTAAATGATACTGGGTTAAGGTGAACCAGGCAGTGCAAAGACCACGCATTCCAGATATCTAAACATGCAAAGTTTCTGCCCTATCCCAATCCAGCATCTGTTCAATAACACAAGAATAATGCATAATCAATGAATCTCAAGTATGAATCAATGAATCTCAAGTAAGGAAGTATGGACCTTAAAAATGAAGTAGAAAAAACCTGTCACTCAAACTACACAGAGAAATTTGCATGTTTGTGTCATGCATTCATGTGCTCGATGACCAAAAGTATTTGGACACTCCTTAGTTCGGGACTGTTTTTCATGGTCTGGGTTAGGCTCCTCAGTTCCTGTGAGGGCAAATCTTAATACTGAAGCATCCGGTATTATAATATCATTATTATCATCCGGTATATAATTCAGTGCTCATTCCGCTAATTGGGGAAGGCCGTTCAGAGTAACATCTATCCGAGCGCACAACAAGGTAAAAATTACTAGAGTTAATGATAATATTGTTTCAGAATTTGACTGGCCTACATAAAGCCTTGACCCTGACTTCATTCAGCACCGTAGAGATCTATCAGAAAGCTAGCTGTTCGCGAGGCTTTACGCCCAACATCAGTACGTGACCTCACGCAAGGTCTTGTGGCTGAGTGGAAGCAAACCTCCATAGCAATGTCTCAACAACCTGTCCTAAGCCTTCCTGATGTGTGGGAGCTGCTATAGCACCAACGGTGCCCATACATTTGGATGAGATGTTGGATGTCGGGTGTCTACATACTTTTGGCTATGTAATATAAATGAATATTTAGATTAGTATGTATGTGCATATATGCCACTTGTGTGATATGGCGTTATATTATTGTGTATTATTAATAATACAATTATTGTTATATTATTTTAGATTACAAAATGCTGCTGTAAGGTCATACTTAATAAAAATGCTGTCTAAGTGCCCAGAATATTATTTCAATGGACCCTTTGTGTGCAATAAAAACGTTGGGGAGTCTGTTACTGACTGTTTCTAAATTGTGTCAAAGAATGTACTGTGAAAGGTTTTTAATGTGACGGAGAAGAGGAGAATTGCAACAAATTCATTCATCCTGTGAAATTTAATCACACCTTAAACACAAAAAAACAGACAAGAAAATCTAGTTTTTTGCCGTCAATTTTTGTTGAATCGTGAATTTCACCGGTGTTGCTCATCTTTGCTTACAAGTGCATGTGCTTTACTTCTCTTCAGTTTCCTGGAGAGTCTGACACATTTTTCAATGAGGCAAGGCCATGTGCTCACACGCCTATTTACCCAGTGTGTCTGGATTTTTGCTCAATGAATTATCTGGAGGTCTTTTGTGTTCTAATGTGTTTTCAAAGATGTTGCTTCTGGTGTACGCAATGGTTATACATGTTTCCTCTGAATATGGTACAATATCAGGTTTTTATATGTACGGTGCACATTTTATCTGGTCTGTAGTGTTTATGAAAAAGAAGGAAAAAAAAAATTCCGACTGTCACCATATATTTTTGTGATCTTTTGTATTTCGATTGTTGTTTAAATTGAATTTTTGGACATTCTTGTTAACAATGTGAAAGACAAAACAGTCAAATGTCTGAGCCTTATGCAGTGATCACTCCTGTCTGTAGTATCAATTGGTATTGTGAGTTTCACGTATAACCTTGATATAACATAGTGTGCTTTGTGTTACTTTTAATATTTAAACTGGTATTTTATTCAAATAAGTTTTAACAAAATGTAGTATGTAGTTCACTGCTATTAGTGAATGAAAGCTTGCCAGAAGACATTCATTCTGTGAGAATGCTGGATTAGATTTGCAGTCTTATTTTTTATTACATCGACAGATTTTTGATTTATTTTTTTTTCTTTGTTTGAGGCTTTAAAAGTTTGGTCTGCCTTTTTTATTTTTAAGTAGCAAGTAAAAAGAGAGGTGTTTTGTACAAGAAAAAAAATGTAAATAAAATTATACATTGAATCCCATGGTGTGGTTGAATTACTGTAATGCTGCCCCTGTTTTCCAAGATGGCACGTGACTAAGATATCGCCGAAAGCAGGTATTAAATGGTGACTTAAGCCTACTTCATACCTTTTATAGCTGTATATTTCACAATTTATACATATAGAAGTACTTTGGGAATAAAAAAATTCTGTGCATCTTGCTGCAGTGCATCCCTTATTAAATGTCACTCTTTGAAAAAGAAGCATGTATGGCTTGAATGAGCAATATCAAATTTCTGGGCTGATATCAATATCCAGGTTTTTGTTTTTTTTTTTTTTTCTGGCCACATAGACTAATCCTGATGCCAATAGCAATCTGTTTTACATTATAGCACAGTGTCTACAATGTCTAGATTCTGAGTCACTGCATAGCTTTGCCTAACAGTGGTTTATAAAGAACAATAATAAATGGAAAGGGGAAATGAAAAGCATAAATGGAAAGCTATGCTTTTTCTCCTCCCCCAAGCTGCAATCAGACGATAACCAAAATCCTGTTTCTGGTAGCCATCGTTTAAGGTTTAAATAGGTGGATTTTAATCTGGCTGAAGTGACCATATCTGATGGAAAAATGAATTGCTACTGAAAGGGGACCTTTTATGCTGTTTTTTTCCTATTAAAATGCTCTAGGGTGGCCGAAAGTGAGGTTTATAAACTTCATAGCAAAATGAAAAAACCTGAAAATCTATGATTCCTAGGCAGTTTTATTCCTGTCTTTCCTAACCCTCTGAAAACCAAGCTGTTCCGAGTGGGCATCCAATCTATGAAATAAGCTCAGTTCTAATTGGCAACCAAACAACCCCATGTGTCAACAGAGCGCAAAGATGTCCTATTCCCTTGGCTACCAGCAAGTCTTTAAATACAGATGACTGAATTAGTTGCGAGCAAAGTAAGCAACTAATTTGCACAATGAGTATGGAAAGGTATCCTCTGCTCGCTCAGCAATGATGGTAGTTAACATTCACAATAAAGTGTGACGGCAGTCAACATAAAAGTTTAACTATACTCTGAAATCATTCTTTAATGTTCCGAATGGGCCATGGCTAGCATCTGTGTAGTAGCAGCTGTCAGCTAACAGCACCGTTATTCTCCCAACCTGAATTCGATTAAAACGGTCATCCAGTCTATCTGTGCTATCAACATCACTCATACATTGCCTCTGGTTAAACTAGTGACTGTTTCTAAATTCACAGTCACTTTAGTTGCTACCTAGTTAATCCTTAGATTGAGCAGATATCGACACCAGGGTCCGTAAATTCCGAAATTTAATTCCTAATAATTCTGTAATTGAATTTCCAAATGTCTTGCTTCAGTGGAATCATTTTCCACAGTGTGACACAAATATTGAATTATACATTCACAACTGGAAAAATTGGTATTATTTGTATTCTGCGCAAAGGGGTTAACTTGATAATGAATATGGAAAGCTAAAGGTCAATATTAGGTTGGGGTTGCACTGCTGAAAAGTAGTGGTAGCATTAATTTTAACTGCTGACTCTTCAATTATTTTCTTATTAAGTTCTTATAAAGGACATTTGCCTTTGCGCTGAAGGCAACAGTGTCTTTTTGGCTAGACAATACTCATTAACCAAACACTTTCCAGCCTCTGATCGACTTAGTTTTACTTGAAGGCGTGCCAGTTTATCCACTTGTCGAAAATTATGCAAATTAGTTGGTTTGCAATGAAGACGTTACGGAGGAAAAGGCTGGACTACAAATGAGGCCTTTCAGGCAGTTTGGGAGTTGTGTTTACTGTTGGAGAGAATAACTCCCTTTGTCGTGGACAATGGGCTTTGTAACTTTAGCCTACTGAAATTTTACATGCACAAAAACTGTCACACATGAAAGGAAAGGAAAAAAACCTGAAAAGCATAACTTGACAACTTTAAAAACATTTTAATCTGGTTGTACTACTTTACATAAATTTTACGCTTTAACAACACTTGTGTGTAACTGCTGAGGAATGTTTTATTGGCTCTCGATATCAAGCTGCATTCATTAAATAAATTTCCTAACTTAAGCAAAACAATTTTCTTCTCTGAATATGCACAATCTGCTCCCTCACTCAGACATTCCATCTGTATTTATCCTGCAGACTATAACATATCTTCATAAAACATGTATATCTAACTCGCCCTTATGTGACCTTGTTGTCTCGGAAAATTCTACCTTTTTTCCCAGTTGGTTGAACTTTCTTTCCACTGTGCTCATTAAAGCACTCTGAAAGGTTGTTGATCACATTTCTAAGGTTTGTCACTGAGCCATGCTGTCAAGCTTAATGAAGAACTTGGAACAGTAGTCCCAATAAGCCTTTTCTTGCCGACATCGACCACACACAGCCATACGTGCAGCTCATACAGAATGGCGCAAGCTTGAAAAACCTCTCTCCTTCACCATAATGCAGCTGCCAGAAGCTTTCTGTGACATTTACTGGCCAGCCTTCATCATAAATTCATTTCAACTACTTGTTTGATTACCACCTGTGTGAGAGTAACATGCATGCAGTTTTTTTTTATTCTGAGTTTGAAGCTGTTACTCTACAGATTTGTGGATTCTGTTGGATAGGTGTTTCTCAGGTCAGCCTGTTAGAGGTTAGGGTCAGAACTGACATCACATTGGGGTGTGGTTGTGGCTCACCGCTAATTGCTTTTCGGCTGATTGAGAACAGCTGGGCGGGGAGCACGATTTTTTTTGAAGGCGAAATGCCGAGCTGAAGCGAAAGAGGAGATTTTGGCTCACAAAGCTCGCCAATGATTTCTTTTTCTTTTCGGTTTTCCTTGATTTCACCCACGGTCACTCTTAATGTATAGATGTGCGCACCTTGTTTTCAAATAAAACTGAACTCTCCATCATCGCATGAGCTGGCCCCGCCGGACTTCCAGTGGCTGGCAGAGTCGGCGTTTGTGCTGGTCCTGTTCCCCTACGAAGCGGTGAGTCCTGCCCAACCCCAAACAGTTTAGGGCTGCACTCACCAGGTAGGCATATGTTACAAGTTAATGCATACACGTAGGGAAAGGTTAGATCTTTAGATTACGCAGGCGTGTTAGGTATAAGGGTGTTAATAGATTATTACGAGCCGCGAGCTCGCCTGACCGTAACAAGACTTTTTTTTTTTTTAAACTTGGCTGAACTATTTTATCATCTTCATTTTAATGAAACCAGCGATAATGAACCCTTGGTCAGTGCTGGATATTGCTGGAAGTCAAACCCACCCCAAACCTTGTGAGCAGAGCAGTGAAGGTCAAATTAAGGCAAAAGACAAGTTTAAGAAAATGACTCAGATGGTCTGATGGTGCGTAAATAGAAAGACAATCATGTCTATTGATCAGGTCTACTATTGGTCGGAGACATATTTTCAATCTAACATGAGAATTATGATTTAGCATTTTCTCTTTGTGCGTTTGCGTTTTTGCAATTCAGGGCCACTGATCTTGCTTTTACATTTTCTTTTAGTGTTTTGTACTTCAGGGACATTTTGTGTTTGTATTTTCTGTTGTGTACTGTGAAGTGAGATGAGTGGGTTAGTGATGTATGTTGAGACTAAAGCTGAGGTTTTCAGTGTCTCAAAGGTTGCTCTCCTTTAATCTGCCATGGTAACTTATGGCATCTCTGATTGCGTGTGTAGGGTTTGTCAAGCCAGCTCATGCAAAGAATGCCTGGCTAATGTTAAACATGCTTTGTAGTATACCCTTCAGGTCCTTTGTAACATTGTGCTGTAGTGTTGACAAAAAAGTTGCTCTGTGTCTCGCCACCCCAAGTAACTAATTTTTGGTACCTTGAGTATCGGTTGTGTCATGAATTCAAATATTAATGAGATTCTTCATGAGCCAATCGTTAATCTTAGACTTTTGTCTTTTCAGCAGTATTCACCATTTTACGGCATGCATTACAGCATTGCGAATGGCGTTTCAGAGGCTGGCTGACACTGTTGAATGTTAATAACCATTGCCATAATTTTGATCGAATGAATACAAACCACAATTGCCTTACCGTAGCGTGCAAATCTGGACAGAAACAATTTCGAAAATGCCCTCAATAGAATTCACCAGTTTCGACATGACTGTCATGTTTGTCGTCTCTTGCAGCAGTGGCGTGCCATCAAATGTCAGGAAGGCCTTCAGTAACATCACCCTTTCCCGCATAATAGCTCTAAAACTGTTTGCGATCAAGTTTGACGGATTAAAAATCAAACAATTTATTAACTGAACAACCACCACCAATGCATGACTCGTAATGATAAAGAAATTCTAATTACAAAGTGATTACCTGTTGGCTATGTTGATATAATTGATGTGACTCCGCAAGGTTGACAATCTGCAAGTAAATCAGAAACATTTGCGGACTTCGCAGCAATTATTTTCGGCATCAATCAGCGCTGCATCGTACCGAACTACGCACTACTGTCACTACATTCAGACAATAGAGCGGATTCTCATGGCTTATTGCTCAATGAGCCTCGCAAACTAATTAACAGAAATCTGTAGTTTCACATGCTATATGAGCGCAGATATTATAAAGATAAATTGATATTTTTAGTAGTAATTGATGTGCGGAAGAAAACTCTGTATAATTTAGTAGTGCAATGAATAACAAGGCTTTCAAAAATAAATTAGACTCTCGTCGATTCTACCTATTAGTCTGAGCAACTGTTGCTAATTGGGAGAGGTAAACTGCGAGAGGTGTAGGTCATTAAGTAGTGAAAGGCGAGGTTATTGCTGGCCCTGTGTTTCTGCCGACGGACCGCCACTGCCTTGCAGAAACACGATTCCAAAGTGAAGCAGTTGTTTATCATTTGCAGCCCTGACCAGCCCGTAAAGTAAAGGAGTCAGCAGTCAACGTCAGTATAAAATGGAGCATTATTTTATATTTATATATACAGTATATATATATATAAAAACGATCTCTGAGCATGCGGGCATAAACATGGTATTATGCAAGGTTAAAGGGGATCTATTATGCTTTATTTTTTGATCGTGGACTCCCCTAGAGTACTCCTGATCGTTCAAAGTAAAGAAATGGTCCTTATTTAGCTCATACTGCCATCCTCAAAAAACGCCATTTGTAGTCCATTGCACTCTCTGCTTGAAATGCCTCTTTTGGGCGACTCTTCCGCTATAGCCCCCCCTCCCCGTGTGCCCACTTTCTTCTGAATGGCCAGCTCTGTGGAGGGCGGAGCTGGGCAGGACTTGGCAGCACTCAGTTTTCCGGGTCCGCCTCCCTAGTGTGAAACGTGAAACATGTCTGCCATATGAGCTAAGGAATTCCGCAATCAAACTCTGTTCATGTGTATAGATCTAATGAGATGAACTTGTTCTAATAAACGCAGCAGCGAAAAAGTGGACGACACAGTGCAAAAGTCTGGCAGCTCAAGCTCGAATTTGCGATCTTCCTACGCCTTCTATGGTGAGTACACCAGTGTTTCTACCCTATAGCTAGGATTGAGGGAAAGCTAGAATCCACCCCATACAGACACATTTGTAGAACAAGTCGACATACCCAAGTGTAGACTGGAGATTGTAGGAATCCGGTGGGTCTAAGTTTAGAGGTTAACATGGACAGTGAGGAGTGGCAAAAAGTGGACCAACAACTTATGGACTGCTTAGGTGTGTACTATAAGGACCTGCTGGTTCGTGTGCATAACTGTGGTGTGTCGTTAGCGTGGAGTAACAAACAGCTTCTGCGCTGGTATATAATGGAGGGGGGAAAGGTCCAGGCTAAACAGCCTTTTCGGAACTTGCCCGTGGTAATGGTTTACTTATTGCGTCGGAATGACTGGCTTTTGCTCGCAGAAAATGGGCACGTTAAGCTGCTTTCTCACCGGACGCGAAACAAATTTTTCGCGCGAGAGATCACATTCAAAGTCTGTGCAAAGACTATGCAAAGTCAATGCAAATTCGTTTGGTGTCTGGTGTGAAAGCTGCTTAATGCGCCCATGATGCGCGTATTCTCGTCTTTGCATTGACTTTGAATGTAATCTGTCGCGCGAAAAATTTGTTTTGCGTCTGGTGTGAAAGCGGCTTCATGCACTCATAACGCGTGTATTTGCGTCTTTGCATTGACTTTGAATGTAATCTGTCGCGGAAAAAATTGTTTTTTGTCTGATGTGAAAGCAGCTTTATGGATAGTACGTGACAGCTAGAGAGAGCTCTGGTTATGTTATGAATATACTAAAAGTTTTACTGACCGTAAGTTCCGTTAGCTTGAACAGTAGCTTATGTGGAGCTAGCAAATCGATAACTTCTACAGGAAAGAATTTTGTATTCAATCTCTGCCTTTATCAGCTTTTTATTAGCCAGAACAATTTATAAAGGGGAATGAAACACGTGTTGCTACTAAACGTGGCCATGTCCCCTGCCAGGTCACGGAAATCGATGGGGTCGGTGTATCACACTAATACACATTGAAGCCAAAGATGAATGAAATCGTTCAAACGTTCTTGAGATATTGCGTTCACAACAAACGGCATGTGACGGACAGACAGAGCTGAATACTATGTTCCCAGCTCCTCTTGCTGCCGCGACGGCAGGGGACAATTACGGCACAGCAGCGCAGAGAAATCGTTTGTTATACCGGACACCTTAATGCTTGTGCGTTTCACATTGCTTTCACCTCGGTAGCATCAGAGAGCTAGCCCAGATATTGGTAAAGTATCCGGCTGAGCATGATCATGGAAAAGTGAAGCGATCACAAGCAGTTGTAAACAAAGTAACACAAGCATACCAATCAGATTGGATTATTGCATATAAGTTAACCAGGAGCATTTTTAAGTTGCACAACAGGCAAACTAACATGCCGTAGCTGGTACGGAGTGGTCATAACAGCCACAGAGACAAACCATTGCAATACAGGTCTTACAGACAGCAAGTTCCGTTATCATGGTACCAACCCAGATGGCAAGCACCTCCGCTCTGGATCTGCCCCGGCTCTGTGCCGACACCAGCTGATCCAGCTCAGAGCCGGGGCAGATCCGGAGCGGAGGAGCTTGCTATCTGGGAAGTATCCAAATTACAAACAAGTATAAAAAGTTAGCTTCAAATGAGGTTTCAGGGCAAGCATTAAGCAAAAATAGCTGCGTAGTCAAAATGCTATGCAGTCTTTTGAAGTCTGTAGCATTATGCAGCATTTTTCAGAACTGTGTAGCAAAAATAAAACTTAAATGTTATGAATGAGAGTTTTATGTAAAGCACTGTATATCATTTGTAAATGGAAATTTGTTACATACTATTTGTGCTGCCTTACTGGTCAGCTATTTGTTTATTTTGTCCATCATTTAGCACCCTCTGATGGTATGTCTGTAGCAAAACATGTTCTGATGCAATACCACTTCTTTGATGAAATAGACTAGTGCTTTCTAGATGTTTCTGGCATCTTCTTGCCTGGAGGGGGCTGGATTACTCAGGAATCCTGTAGATCTTTCCAGAATGTCCCTAGTCTATATAAATGCTGTTATCTTGGTCAGTTGGAGAAGGTTTTTCTTTGCATCAGAGTTCATTAGTGGAATTAGAGTGTTATTATAAGATTGCACAGTGGATTATTTGTATACATTTTTGGACCTAATCAGTGAAGAATAAATTTGTTTAAGTTGACATTGCTGGGTTTCTTTGTTGTGATTTTCAAGTCATAATAAATTGGAGGTTCCACCGAGATAAACCATTCATTGGATCAACCATTGGATTCACCAGAGATTAAAGCTGATCTATCATTTTAAATCTTGTGACTATTTGCTGCAAATAGCCCCAACCCTTGGATAATCTGATGTGAAATCATCAATGACGAAACAAGAAATATTCAACATTTTGATGCAACATTTCATCAATGAAGATATCTTTGGGGAAGAAGCAGCAGAGTTGATTAAAGATGTGGAAGTGCCTGCAACAGAGCTGCAAAGACTTGAGATGTAGCTACGCCAAAAACAACTAGAACTGGAAGAAAGAAGGTTGGAGAAGAAGAGAGAACTGCAAGAAAAAAAGGATGCCCAAGCAGTATGAACTGGAAATGAAGAAAATAGAAGCAGGTACTGTGACAAACCTTTTGGACTTTCTGATCATTTTGATGTGGCTAAACACATCAGAAGTGTTCCTCTCTTCCTAGGAAATGATGAAGAATAATACTTTACCCATTTTGAGAAAATTGCTGAAAATTTGCAATGGACAAAAGAGCATTGCACAATGATGTTACAAAGTATTCTTACTGGTAAAGCTAGTAAAATCTATAACCAGTTATCTGTCCAACAGTGTTCTGATTATGATTTTGTCAAATCTGCCATTCTGAAGGGTTATAAATTGGTCCTCGAGGCTTACTGGCAAAAATTTAGGAATTCTTGCAAGGAAGCCAATCAAACTCAAGTTGAATTTGGCAGGTTGAAGGAACAGTTGTTTGATCAGTGGTGTAATTCCATGAAAGTTGAGAGAGATTTTGACAGAATGAGTCAACCTCTTCTGGTTGAGGAATTCAAAAGGTGTATCCAGCTTGATATCAAGACTTTCCTTGAGGAGAAACAAGCCAGTACTTTGCAAGATGTTTCCACCCTGGCTGATAGTTAT
Source organism: Gymnothorax reevesii (assembly GCA_029721435.1). Lineage (NCBI taxonomy): Eukaryota > Metazoa > Chordata > Actinopteri > Anguilliformes > Muraenidae > Gymnothorax > Gymnothorax reevesii. Next base: position 131,016,622 of record CM056574.1, on the reverse strand, counting down.
GCATTGACTCATATGTCTTCTTTTGTCAAAAAAATCCACTTCTTCTAAATTTCAAGGGAAGTCTCAGTCCAAGACTTCTTCTAATAACACTTCTAATGATTCCAAAGCCACTTCTGAGAGGAAACCTTCCAGTGAGAAGCAATCCTGATTCTTTACCTTCTGTGTCTTGCCAATACTGCAAAAAGCAAGGTCACCTTATTTCTGAGTGTTATACTCTCCAAGAAAAAAAATAAATAAAAAAAATGAGAAGAAACCAAGACAACTGCTTTCACTAGGAGAGAATCTCTTGTATCAAAGGTCAGCTCACCTGATCTTCTACTCTCTGTCTGATTCTGTTATGGAGGGTTTTGAGCCATTCATCACTGATGGTTTTGTCTCACTTTCTTATGATTTTTCATCATCTGCTCCTGTTCGAATTCTGAGATACTGGGTCTTCCCAATCTCTTATTCTTGCAGATATTCTGCCTTTTTCGGACAAAATATTTAATGTCCTTATTCAAGGAGTAGATTGTAGATTTACAAGTGTACCTCTCCATAATGTTCATCTCAAATCAGACTTGGTCCCTGCGCCTGTTACTGTTGGCATTAGGTCTTCTCTTCTTTTCAAACGTGTTCATTTGCTTCTTGGTAATCTTGCTGGGGATAAGGTTGTGCTCTACCCTGCTGTAACTGACACTCCTTTGATTGATCAAGAATCTGAATCTATAGAGGGGGAAATTTCAGACCTCTATCCTTCATGTCCACTTACTCGTTTTATGGCTAAAAAGGCTATTCGACATGATGCTGACCTGGACTTCAACCTGGCTGACACCTCATTGGGCAGTCTTTTCATCGGCATATTCGGAACAGCAAAATCTGTGACTTTTTGGACATAAAAACAGAATTACTGAAAAAGTTGGGAATACTACGCCGGCCTGCGGCCACTGCATCGGATACTTCCACTACGCCTACTCCAGGAAAGAGGCACCGCAAGCGGTGCGCGAGAACAAATAAGAGGGGCAAACGTGGAGGTATTCGAACAAGGCTGGCATCCAACCCAGCTCGACCACCAATACCATCCATACTCCTGGCAAACGTGAGATCACTGGACAACAAGATGGATAACATTTGGCTACTGAGATCAACAAACAGGACAGTGAGTAACTGCTGTGTGTCTGTGTTTACGGAAACGTGGCTAAATGACAACATCCCTGACTCTGCGATACACCTGGAGCAGCTAACATGCTATCAAGCGGATCGGGCCATTACAGATGGAAGTAAAACGTGCGGCGGAGGAGTTTGCGTTTACATTCATGATGCTTGGTGCCAGGACACTACAGTAGTATGCAGACACTGCTCACCACTGGCGGAGTTTATGATCGTTAAGTGCCGTCCTTTCTACCTCCCGAGGGAATTCTCGGCGATTCTACTGGCCGCGGTTTATATCCCTCCGACTAACAACAACAGTGACAGAAACACGGCACTGAATGAACTATACCAAGCCGTCAGTGAACAACAGAACGCTCAGCCTGATTGCTTCGCCATTCTTGCCGGAGATTTCAATCACGCCGACCTCAAACAGTTCTACCGAAATTCTATCAACATGTCAACTTCCCTACAAGAGGGCAAAACACCTTAGACTGTGTTTACACCCCAAACAAAGGAGCGTACACAGCACCACCCCTCTCCCACATCGGACAATCAGACCACTTATTCATCCTGTTAATGCCCCATTACAGACAGCGGGCCAAACTCACCAAACCGGTTTTGAAGGAGGTAAGAGTGTGGCCAGAGGGGGCGTCGTCTGCACTTCAAGACTGCTTTGAAACAACAGACTGGGACGTGTTCAAACAAGCTGCCGCCTACAACAACCTCATTGACATTGAGGAATGCACGGACACTGATCTCCTACATCACCAAATGCATTCATGATGTGACGCACACAAAGAGCTTCATCACTCGGGCCAACCAGAAGCAATGGCTGACAGGGGACGTCCACAGGCTGCTGAGGGCCAGAGACAACGCCTTCAGAGCTGGGGATGAAGCTGGCCTAAGAACAGCGAGGGCCAACCTGTCCCAGGGCATCAGGAAGGCAAAAAAGGATTACACAAACAAAATAACTTCACACTTCAAGGACAGCAGAGACTCACAGAGCTGTGAGAGCAACACCGCTCTGCTCAACAATCTGAACAGCTTTTTTGCACGTTTCGAGGAACAGAATGACACCCACCCACAGAAAGCCCCACCTCCCCTCCACGACCAGCCCCTATGCTTGTCTGCTGCCAGCGTGAAAAAGACACTCGCCACCATCAACCCACGCAAAGCAGCAGGCCCAGACAACCTACCAAGCAGTGTGCTAAAGGACTGCGCAGAGGAGCTGAAAGATGTCTTCACAGACATCTTTAACACCTCTCTGGAGCAAGCCATCGTCCCGTCGCGCTTCAAAACCACCACTGTCATACCGGTACCAAAGAAACCATCACCATCATGCTTCAATGACTACCGTCCAGTGGCACTGACACCTATCATCATGAAGTGCTTCGAACGGCTTGTCATGTCGCACATCAAAGCCTCTCTGCCTCCCACTCTGGACCCCATCCAGTTTGCATACAGAGCCAAAAGTTCCACGGAGGATGCAATCTGCTCTGCCCTCCACCCAGCCCTCACGCACCTGGATAAAAAGGACTCATATGTCAGAATGCTGTTCATAGACTTCAGTTCAGCATTCAATACCATAATACCACAACAACTCATCTGCAAACTGGACAAGCTGGGCCTCAGCACCTCCCTCTGCAACTGGCTGCTTGACTTTCTCAACCAGAGACCACAAGCAGTGCGTGTCAGAAACAACATCTCGAGCACCATCACCTTGAGCACAGGGGCTCCGCAAGGCTGTGTGCTCAGTCCTTTGCTCTTCACCCTGCTGACACATGACTGCACAACAACCTACAGCACCAATCACCTTGTAAAGTTTGCGGACGACACAACACTGGTGGGCCTCATCACTAAGGGTGACGAGACTCACTACAGGGAGGAGGTAGACCTGCTGGCAAAGTGGTGCAGAGACAACAACCTCCTGCTGAACGTCAGCAAGACCAAGGAGATCGTTGTCAACTTCCAGAGAGGCCACACGCAGCACCCCCCACTGACTATCGAAAGCGCTGTTGTGGAGAGAGTAAACAGCACAAAATTCCTGGGGGTGCACATCAGTGAAGACCTCTCATGGACCGCCACCACTGCATCACTGGCAAAGAAAGCCCAGCAGCGCCTCTACTTCCTGCGCAACTGAAAAGGGCAAGTGCAACACAACCCATCATGACCACATTCTACAGAGGGACCATCGAGAGCATCCTCTCAAGCTGCATCACTGTGTGGGGCGGAAGCTGCACAGACTACAACAAGAAAACGCTGCAGCGCATAGTGAACACGGCTAAGAGGATCATTGGAGCACCACTCCCCTCCCTGCATGACATATACAGCTCCCACCTCACTCGCAAAGCACTGAAAATCATCACTGACAGAAGCCACCCTGCATACGAACTGTTCAGCCTCCTGCCCTCTGGGAAGAGATACAGGAGCCTCCGCTCCCGCACTACCAGACTCACCAACAGCTTCATCCACCAGGCCGTCAGGATGCTGAACTCTCTCCCCTCTCTCCCATCACCGACAGCCCCCATCCACCAGCCCATGATGAAGCCAGGAGCCTCCCAACCCCCACCAATTCCCAGCAGGCCATCAGGACGCTGAACTCCCGCGCGCCCCCCCCCCCCCGGACTCTCCCCCTTCTACTCTTAACTGTATTGCACTGGTTTTTTTTTAATTATTATTATTATTATTATTATAGCCTAGACTTTTATTGCACTGCCACACTATAGCCTAGATCTGATTTAAATGTTATTTATTACACTTGCCCTGTCTTGCACTTTAATGTCAGTCCTGTCTCTGTCTTCTTGTGAGCAGTGAGAAACGTAATTTCAATTCCTTTGTATGACCGGTGCATGTGAAGAAATTGACAATAAATAAAACTGAACTGAACTGATAAGAAGTCAGAAACCCTGTTAAAAGTGACTTTTGCAAAACTACAGTTGTTTACTAAGGTCATATTGTAGGACAGGGTCAAGTCAAACCAATGATGCAAAAGTAAAAGAGAATTTCTTGAGCCTACAACTAAAAGACAACTAATGAGATTTCTAGGGATGGTTGGATACTACAGAAAATTCTGTAAAAATTTCTCCATTTCTGAACCTTTGACAAATTTACTGAAGAAAAATGCAAAATTTGTTTGGGATGAAAAATGTCAAAATTCATTTGACCAACTGAAAGCCATCCTCAAAAACTCTCCAGTTCTCTTCTCTCTTAATTTCAAAAAGGAGTTCAAGTTGGCTGTTGATGCCAGTGACATTGGTGCAGGTGCAGTTTTACTGCAAGGAGGCACTGATGGAGTAGAGCATCCTGTTTGTTACTCTTCCAAAAAGTTTGATAAACATCAGAAAAACTATTCAACAATTGAAAAAGAAAGTTTGGCGCTTGTTTTGGCTTTACAACATTTTGAAGTCTTTTGACTTGTTCAGCTACTTCCATCAAGGTCTTCGGTGATCACAATCCCCTCACATTCTTGCATAAGATCAAAAACAAGAATCAAAGATTACAGAGATGGAGTTTACTTTTGCAAGAGTATGTTTTAGATATTTCTCACGTCAGAGGAAAAGATAGTGTTATTCCAAATGCACTTTCACGCATGTAATTTTATTTCTTTATTTGATTGTGAAAATTGCACTGGTTGTTAGATGTATGGTTGTTATAATGATCAATGATACCTTTTGTATAAAGTTAAAGATACTGATATACTGATTATTAGACTGTGTTAATTTTAACAAAAGAAGGCTTTTAGCAAACCTAAACCTAACCAAACTATTTGTGATCCCTTACTGGTCAGCTATTTGTTTATGTTGTCAGTTGGAGAAGATTTTTCTTTGCATCAGAGTTAATTAGTAGCATTAGAGTGTTATAAGATTGCACTGTGGATTATTTGTAGAAATTTTTGGACCTAAACAGTGAAGAATAAATTTGTTGAAGTTGTCATTGCTGGTTCTCTTTGTTGTGATTTTCATAACACAAAAATGTTGGTATATGCACTAAGACCTTTTATTTTAATCTCTGAGAACGCTTAGCTAACAGTACTAACACTAATTAAAATCACCTAATGAAGACCAAGGCAGTTGAGTTACAGTAGTATTACAGCGTTAAAACCACTTGGACTTAACGATTGGGATCCCCTTACAGCTCATATGTAATAACTCGGTAACTGAATAGGAATTACAATGTGTTAGTTGGTTCTACCTAAGCCACTCACCTGCCTCAGGCTGTGAATGAGTGACTGTTCAGGACTGAGTTTTATCATACATAGTATCTTTACTGTGAAAAAAATGAATACTGGTAATTATGAACCAAGATGAACATTTAAATATTAAACTTAAAATAGCCATAATCTAGAATAAAGAGCACTGTAGGAATTCAAGGTACAAATATATGTCTCCAAAATATAAAAACAGCATTCCGTTGAAATGAATATTCCACTCTTCTTTGAATATCAAGGATAGAAATTCTTTTCTTTTTTTTTTTAGTATGTAACAGAGATCCGGACTAGTAATGACCCAGGTTTACTAGTCCTCCCCATCTTTTACCAGACAGCCCTTTTTTCTTTTAATTTGTGGCACCAATAAGATATCTGTACCTCAAATATTTTTTATTAGGTTTTTTACAACTGCAACTCATACCTAAGCCAATTTAACTCCTATTATGTTCTAATAATAATTAATGACCAGTCATGCCAATAAATGTAAGGCACAGATGACACAAGCAAAACAGAAAGTAGCTTTTTAATAATTAATAGCAAATGATAAAGGCTTTTAATTTCAAAGCTCTTCAGTACCTTACACAAAAAGAAATCCCTGACCAAGTACTTGCATGATCAAAAATGCAGGTTTGTTGATTTGTTGGGTCAGAATCAATGTTGTCAGTGCTCACGGGTTAGACCACTGCCTAATATTTGCAAAACGGTGCACTATACAGGGATACAAAAATACAATGATAAGCCAAAATCCTTTCCATACATCACTTAACCCCTTTCTGCAGATGTAGACGCCCGCATCTATAGACCTGCAAATTGGAAGTACGCTGTTACTGTGCTCGATCAATAAATGGCACCCCCGGATCAGTTATTGAATATTCACAAGCAAGCAGACCTCGAACGCGGTTCTGAATATGGGGAAGTTCACTCCACGCCCGGTTTTTCAAGAGCTGCATGAATTTAACTCCTCAGCTAAGCCTGATGTGCAAACTGGTCAGTATCCTTGCCTATAGTATCGATCCAGCAGTTTAAAAAAACGATATCTTGACACAGAAAAAATCGTTATCCTTTGTAGCAACCAGCTAAGCCACAGTGAGCCAACAGTATTCCAAGTAATGGTTCAGAAAAATCAGTTTTCTGAGGCAAAAAAATCGAAATGGTATTAATTCTCTCACATTCTACTGTTAATTACAGTTGTCACATACAAAAAAAATCGTTGTTCCCTACCGTGAATTTACGCGCAGATCCATTCATTGACAAATCCAGCGCTTCCTTATATCCACCCGAGTACTGGCGTTGATAGCCAATCACTCAACCATACGCTCAAGCTCTTCTGCGTAATTGTAGAGTTACACTTCATGGTCTCGTGAAGTTTCCCTGATGACAATGTATTGAATGGCTCGTTTCTTATCCAATTCCCGAGTGTTTAAACATTTTAGAGTAAGTGAAACACATTGATTGGACAAACACAGAGCATACAAACCAATGCGTATCAGCATGCGCTGTTGTATCCTGTCTACGTTATGCACATTACGCGGCTAAAATAGACGCGATTTATAGAAAACACGATCGCAAAACTGGCCTTGAAGTGTTCAGTTACATTTAGGGGATTTAAATGAGATAAGGATATGGTCAATTGGAATTATTTCGAATGAAACAGGACCGGAGTGTTCCTGCTACAGGATACTTCATTCTCTGGAAAAAGGGATTCATGAAAAAGGTGAGGCTGCTACTTTGTTATTTTTTTGTTGTTTTTGTTGTTTTGTTTTTGGAATGTATACGTACTCTCCAAAGTCGAATGTCGAGGTTTTTTTCCTGTGAAAAACGCGAACTGCCCGTGCATTTGGGTGGACCCCCTGGTACGTTCATTGCACGTTTCTTTTGAATCCAGGGAGGCAATGGATTGTTCCCTGAAAGTGGAGTGTCTGTTCTGTTAAAATAAGGTATATTTCAGAATTCAGATATTACTGAGTTAGTGAGTTGCACTTGTTCCTTATAAGTGTTGAAATGAGTTTGTAAGCTTAGAAGTGGGGACTGGTAGCTTTCATTACAGGGTGAATGTTCTAACCGTTTAATAAGAAGTTTATTTAATGCGTGTTTGTGCTGGCTTGGGGCACTTTGAAGTAAAATGGCCAAAATTCTAAACTTTATTAAGGAGAAAAGGCATATTTTGTCTTTGGAGAGGTTGCTGGTGACCATTGATATTTAACTGCACTGAGATTGATAAATTCATACAAAACTCAACCAGAAAATCATTTGTTCATATTAAATTTCATGCCTTAAAACTTTATTTGTGTTATATACATGATTTTTTTATGATTTGACAGGACTTCATTTTGAGACTTTGGGGAGACACTTGGATAGGTGTATAATTTGGCTAAAAGCATGTAGGTAATCTAGAATGTAATGTTGAAGATAAATTGTACTTGTGGTCAAGGAGTTTATGACCCCAGAAATGTATAGTTTTAAGCCCCAGCAGTTTTGCAATCCTCAGAATTATTTTTTTTGCAATTTCAATGGTGAATTCTCATGAAGATTTTTTATGTTTGCAGCTCATTTTCTCTACCATAATCATGAAAATTAACTGAAATACTATGTAATTCTAAATGCTGTAAGTGTCTTTTCAGAATTGAGCCACATTTTTCCTCTTTATGAAGCTTAAATCTTGAATTATACAGCATTAAAGTGGGTAACCCAAAAATAGCCAAATTTGGCTTCTGCACAAAGGGGTTAAGCAATGTTTCGGTCGTTCAGTCTAACGTCGGTCGATCCTCTAATTCCAACGCAGGACGGTCCGGATCTCGACCATCACACAATAATTCACGGTTTTTTAAAATGCAGTTAGCACGTCTTTTTATTTTTATATTTTTGTATTTAATACCTGTGTTAGATGACACCTGATATCTGTCACCAGTCCAGAGGTTTTAATCATTTTATCTGGTCGCATATAGTCTACACGTACAGTGTTTGATTGCGCTATTCCCCCACCGATTCTTGAGCCAACAAAGAGTGGCGGACACGTCTTCGGTTTTGAGGTTGGCTCAGCCAATGATGTTTCCCACGCCAGTGTTTTCTTTAGCTCTGTGGTCGGGACTGGTGCAGAGGTAGGAAAATGGGGTCATTCAACTCACTACCATCCCCTGCGAAAATTTCTAGAACAGTTCTTGAACTGTTCTTGAGCAATTTTTGAAAATTGTTCTTGAACAATTCTTAAATTGTTCTTGAAAGGTATTTGGGACAGTTCTTAATCTGAATTCAAGAACTCAAATGTTCAAGAACTCAGTTCAAGAACAGTTCTTTAACTGAGTTCTTGAACGCAGAGTTCAAGAACTGTCCCAAATGAAATAGAGTACCATTTGGCAAACCTTAGAACAACCAAAAATAGCTTTTATATAGCTTTTTAACAGAAAAGATCCACTCGCGATAAGCGTTAGCACTCGCGATTAGCGTTAGCATAATGCTGATACTAGTATGGCGCTAGCATGCTTTCTTTAGCAAGCACGTTGTCTAAACTCACCAAGATGAGGTATCGCACGGCACACGGCAAGGAACACCGACCACACAGCCACTAGCTCGTGCTCCCATCCACTTGACACAATGAATATTTCAAATTAGCTTTTAGACAGTGCAAATATTTGTTTACAACACTGTTTTTCATCACAACTCACCAAAACTATTCATGAATTTTGGCACGGACCGCCAGACAGCCTGTCCTGCTCATTTCCAGAGTGCAAATGACCGTCGAACTGATGCGTAGTTCAGTCCGCTGTTCAGAAGGCGGGACTAATATCACTCTTAACAAATGAGAAGGTCATTATCATCCAACATGACCATGAATACAGGAAAATAAAGTTGGAGGGAGAAGACCACACTTCCTCTTTTCAAAATACACGTTTTTTTTTTTCAAAATAAAATGCTGCAATTGTATTAACACAATAAACTTGAGAGAAAAGGAGTCGTTTTCTGTACTGGGTTACACCAGCAAGCTTGCTAGCGAGCTAGGCTAGCTCAGTAACAGTTCCCACCAGGTCCAACCTCCAGGACTAACAAACGGTTAGTCCAGTCTTCTCCGGTCCAATCCTTAACAGTTCACGAGTCGTGGTCTCGTAGGGACACCCGCACACATAAAACTGATAAATAAACTCGGCTTACATTACTTATTCCACTGAATACAACACTACACACTCAACATAAAGCATTAACCGTCTCTCTCTCTCTGACGCTGTCAAAAAAATACTCAACCACCGCTCTCTCTCTTCACGTTAACGTTGCCCACCCGCTCTCAACCAATCACATACAGGGTAAAATCTCTCTCCACAATACTGACCAGTCACAAGTGCTGTAACGAATGTAGTCAAAGTAAAGGTATTTCTACATTGTCAAACAGTGGACTTGAATAACATCTGTATCAATATATTAACAATAAAACGGATTCAAATATTAAAGGTAAGTATCAACAATAGAACAAATTCAAATATTAAAGGTAAGTAAAATAATAGACATAGGCCAACCCCTTATTAAATAGTGCAATATTAAATATTAAATATTTAAGGCCTATAATTGTGTCCTTTCAATGTACCAAGAAATTTAAATTTTCATATTAAAAAAGCTGAAGAACATATTTAAAACTCATCGTTTTTGAACTTTTTTTTTTTTTTTAAAGAACTGACTAAGGAAAGTTCAAGAACGGAGTTCTTGAACATTGGTTTAAGACCAGTTCAAGAACTTTTATGTTCATGACCTGTAGTTCAAGAACAGTTCAAGAACTCGGTTTAGAACTGGTCAAGAACAGTTCAATAACTTTTATGTTCATGAACTTTAGTTGAAGAACAGTTCATGAACTAGTAGTTCAAGAACTCGGTTCAAGAACAGTTCAAGAACTGTTCTTGAACTCCACAAGTTCATGAACTTCTTTTCGCCGGGAATGATTTCAGAGTTGCGCCATTAGGTTATCCATAGTGTAGTGGTGGAGGGCGATCGGAACGATATTTAAGAGACTGTAAGAGGCTGTTTTCGTTCAAAACTGGACTAAAATTTTTACTCACATTATCCGAAGTCTGTATTGCAAAATATGCGATGGGGATTTCAAAAAGCCTGTCGCAGATTGGAGCATTTCAAAAAAACTGTTCGCATTTTGCGATGCGATACTTCTTACCGCCAGCCCTGGGTTTATGTTTGCACACCTTCTGTTGAATTTCCCCTGATATCACTCTTACATATTTAGGACACAAACATTAGCAACAGTTACTTGGCTATGTTAGCCGTAGGGCTAAAGCCACAATCAACACGCCATCAGATTAGGTAGGCTTATGCCGTAAAAGCGGCTTATGCCGTAAAAGCAACTTATAGCTTCCGCGTCTGCGAGTCATGGACAGTCGCGACCAATACAGGCTTTATCTTACAAAGATATTTTACAAAGCCTGCGTTGGAGGCCAGTTGTTAGTGCTAACTATCGTTAGTGGTCCTGCTAGCCACCTGTAACACATTAGTTTCACTTCCATTATTTGCTGTTATATCATTACTTGCAGCTTGTGGCTCTGAGCGCTTGATCAATGCAACTGCTTCAGGTTTGAGAAGCAGCTGAAACGCGTATTCTGTGTCCAATTATGCTTTATTGAGAAAGCTTTCTTTGCTGAAATGCTGAGAACAAACAGCTAAAGTTCCCCTTTACTGTGGCTGTTTACTCCAGCAAACAAAAAAGCTACCCACTGATTTCTTCTTTTGGAAGAGAAATAGGTGCTTTTCTTCGCATCCAAAAATAAACAGACAAGCCGCTTTGGGAGAGATACAACAAAACTGCACCTCAAATGATCTGCGGTTCTTCTTTTGTATTTCCAAAAGTGGAGACGCTACTAAGGCATTGTATTATCCGTGGTTGTTTGTGCCTGTAATAATAGTTTCCGGTGTAGGTAGGTCCAGCGCCGTGATTGGCTCTGGCTAGGTCTGTAGTAAATGGACGCCACAACCTGACATCAGGTTTTACCCAGATCTCGTGAAGATCTCGGGATGAGCTGTTCAGAGAGGAAATCACGTTCACAAAATCACGTTCTTGGATTACGGCAAAACCCCTGTATCTTATGTTTAGAAACTTTTCAGAGGTTGAGTATGGACATCCAATATTACATCATTACTTATATGTATTTAAAGAAGGGTCAGCATAATAGGACCATTTTAACTCAACAGTGGACAGATACACGGACGCAACCGAATGCATGATCCCCTCCAGGCTTACACCTGATAGAGATGTATTTGTATCAGCTATTATTATCTGAGATGGTTGCCTACATCAAAAATTACAATTACACGTCCATTAAAAAAAAAATCATAATAATGATATGAAAGAAAACGCACAGATGTTTAACTCATTCTCTACGGCGTACTTTTATATAAAATTGTCACGTTTGTATTGAATACTTTTCCGGAAAATTACACAATATGAAGTATTGAAGTACAGGTGGCCCATGACTGCGATCGTCAACTGATTTCGTGATTTCATCAGAGTGTGAATGGTCATCCACGCCACTGGCACTGGCTTTCCATTGGGAATGGTAAAATTCGCCACGCCGTCGGCAATGGCTTGCCGTGGGGAATGAGTTAAGCTTACATTTCTACATGGTTAAGTGAGTAAGTGTGTTTATATTTGTGGAAGAAGGAGTTGGTGGCATTAATTCAGTGATGTAAACAGTCAGTGTCAGGACCATCGATTTTATTGAAATTTTGCATTTGGTTCTTCGAAGAGGCTGTCAGTCCCCCCCTCTCCTCCCATGTTGTGTGTTACGTCAATGGGCCTAAAGATGGCTATGCAGGGATTTGGACTTTGAGCTGGGTTTTCTTTTTCATGAAAGTTGTCTTTTTTTCTTTGCTGTGGTTAAAGAGATGAGGATAAGGTTGTATTGGCTTGGGATTTTTACATTGGAGAAATCGCCCAAGAAACACAATGTGGTGGAGAGAAGGATAGTGCCGTCCAGAAACACAGAAATGGTGTGTATGACGTCATTACAGGATGCAGTGCCTGGTGAAATGGCTGTAAGCATTTGGGATTTTTTTAGGGTGCGGTGAGTCCAGAAATTAGTTGTGTGACTGAATCTTATTTTGAACATATTCTGCTGGGTGATTTGTTGTGAGTCATACTTACTGAAGCTCCGAAGATGCGCTCATAGTAAAGATATTCAAACAGATTTCAGAACGGAAGTTGGTATAGGTGGAGTAAGACCAAAATTTCCCCCAAAAATTAACCTTTAATTTCATGTAAACCAAAGTCTGTAAGTTAATCTGAATCATTGCTTTATTGACTTGCTCAGTTATCTAAGCTGATGTGTAACATTAGGGGCATAATTGGTTAAAAAAAAGTGCATAGTGTAGTAGGTTGGTAGTCCAATACATCACCAAATTCTCATTACTGAATGCAAACATGGACTGGCAAAAACATTTGCACAGTGCAATGACATCAGACCTCATTGCCTGCAATAAGTCCACAGTCCTGATATGTAGAGCAAAACTGAACAAACTGTTGTGGATATAAGCAAAATGTAGGTGGTTCAGCCTCTGTTGCCTGCTTTGAGAGGCAGTGTGATGTGGAGCCAGTGCCTTGGGCTGAGATGTGGGATACTGGGGATGATTTATTGAGCATTTCACCAGACTCAATACACCTGCATGTGATTCACTGTTCTCTGGCTAGTCAGTATTAGTCTTATTTTAGATTGAAATTGGGTCACCACTGGTGCTGCTGAACTTTTCAAAACCATTACTCTGCCGATGAATGACTTTTTGTAGACCACCCATAAATACTAATCTGCCCCTCATCTTTGTCTATAGTTAGTCATATAAATTAACAGAATACAGAATGCTTACGTAATTGGACAAATTAAGGACTAATAGTTCATCTGGCAAGTTTTGTGATTGAGTTTCCCCATAAAATGAGGGCAGTCTCAGTTCTAACCATAATTCCTGCCCTGTCAGAGTCGCCTGCTGTTGAAAGTGTCACCTGCGCACGTCATGGGAGAGGAAGCCTGCCAGTATTGATATGAGGGGAAATTGAATTTAAAAAAAAAAAACAAGGCGTGGCCTCTCCTTTTCTGGTTTTTAAAGTTATGGCAGGTTCCGTCAACATACTATTACTCATTTAGATCCACATATGAACATCTGCATTATAAATTGACCTGTTTAGTCCAATGTTCCCTTTGCACTCTTGCCAAAGCTTGGTATTACTGTGAAAAGCCTGTAGGAATATGAATAAACTGCTGTCAAATGTTAGAGGGAAATACTGTTTGAGAAAATACAAAATAAAAATAATAAAAACTAGAAGGGTGCATATACATGGAAACATTATTCAACAGGTATTGGAAGAAAAATTATTTCCTTACACATTTCCAATTTAGTTGAATGTTGTCATCACATCTTGGATACCAGCCAGTAGATTGAGCCGGCTTTCAATGCATCTATAATAATTTAAACTGAATTGGGTCTTAACACAAAATATAGACTCACGAGCCAATACACTGACCTTGTATTCCTTCTTCTGTACATGCAAACACAAGTTTTTTTCCCCCAGTATTTTCGAGATGCACTGTCAATTTCATGATAGTGACGCATCATTCAATATTACACCATCTTTTTTTTTTGTTTACAATCGTTGCTGGTAGAAGACAACCTCCGTTGCATGATGAGACTGTCCGTAAAATCAATTTTAAATTAATTTAGTTAGTTACTTAGTTACTTCTATTTGTATAGCACATTTCATACAATAACTGTCACAAAGATGCTCTACAGAATAGCAGTGGGGCAACTGCCTGGCTCAAGCCCCCAAAATACCTCTAGAGGCAAAAAAAAAAACCGCTCAAACATTGGTGAGAAAAAAGAAAGAAAAAAAAACTCCCTAAAGTGACTTAATATCAGATGAAACCCTATAATAATTGAGGATCCCATCCTCCACTGGCTGGGTGAGTTAGTATTGATGAATTATAGTTTTGCATGTCAATTAAAGTCAGTAGATCATGTCAATTATACAAACGAATATGATTGAACAGGTGTGTATCACTCAAGTAGAACATACAGTAAATAAGAATAAGGTGAAGATGATGAGGATGGTGTTGGTGGTTCAAGCCCATTTGAAACTTTATATTGAGAGGTCAGAGCACAATAGTGTTATGTCCATTTTAGAGGTTTTGAGAAAAATAGATTTGCTGATTTGCAGATGTTCTATTAAATCAGGTATGTACATCATTTACATCATTTTTATGTCAGTTACTCTTCTACTGCACGGTTCAGAAGTATACTGAACATGTAAGTTTTCATAACTGTGGTACTGCAGCATCATGGCCAAAATTTCCAAAATGGACCTGTCACCTCCGTGCTCCAACAATTCCAGCACTCGATGTGACATAAAACAATGGTGATAGATTGGAGTTATGTTTGTTTGCAATGGAAGACAGATGATTTTGTAATACTATTCATGTTTATTCATCAAAATATCAATGTTTAATTCATATAACCAGATTTTGTTGGACATACCACAAAATGAAAATGTGAATTCTGTTTAAAACTGAGGCGCATGAACAGATAATTATTGTGCTCCAAGAATTAGCTGATAGAAATGTGTGACAGGAGGTAAAAATTTCAAAATCACAAAATTCGGACATATCACCGTTGTGCTCCAAACGCTCGATATGAGAGAGGAAATAATTTGAAGTCTTCAGAATTTCATTGGTATTGTGAGCAGAGTCAGCAAAACTGGGGTGATGTGTTCATAGCTATTAATTTTAGTTAGAATATGGGCACCTGCATGTTGGACTGGCTGACCTGGCTTCAGAGCAGGGTTTGCACGTCAGGACAAGAGGGCATTACTGTCACATCCCTCGTGTGAATCTCTTTTGTATCTCCTCCCATCTAGCAGCTGGTGTGTCTTTTAGGTATATTGTCTCCTTTGATTGCTTTACACCCCACGTGCTGCCCCCGCCAGGTGTTATGCATTCATGTTTTCCCACTACCTTACGCGTGTTTGCACATACATATTCCTTACATCAAGGGTTCAAGTTGCCAGATTGTAACTTGCTATATGCCCTCTAGCAGCCAGTCTGCATTTCCAGGTTAAAGCTTGTCTTCTTTGATTAAAATATATTTCAAAGATTATTCATAATTTTTGCTTTAGCCTTAGTCTCTTGGATTGGGACCACAAACCTATGAATCATCCCTCAGTCTGTTGCTCCGCCCTGTTTTATTAGGCACATCTAAGAATTCTGCACTCATCAGGATTGGGACTGTGTTCTTGCTAAACTCCCCGGTTTAGCCTTCTGACATTTCCGCTCTGACAAAGTGTGCACAGCTGTTCCGGATCGCCACTGGCCGAGCACGAACATGCTCCTTTCACTCAAGCCTATACCGTCTGAACTGAACCACGTCATTCTGTTCTGGGCTTCCTTCCACTGTCAATACCGTATTACTATCAATAAACCCTACTATAAGATTGTAATCTGACCCCTGGTGTGGATCATAAAACATTACTGTAATCCAATCTAGAGGCATCAAAAGCATGGACTAACTTTTCAGTATTGTACATATACAGAACTTTTCTTACTTTGGCAATATTTCTAAGATGGAAAAAGGCGAACCTTGAAATGTACTTTGTGTGCTCTTTAAAAGACATCAGGATCAAAATTGACTCCAAGGTTTTTCATGACTAAATTTGAAGGCAAAGACACACCATCGTGGTGTAGCATAACATTTGAGAATTTGTTCCTAATGGATTTTGGACAGACGATGTTTTGGTTTTGTCTGAATTAAGGGAGAGAATTTTTTGCCATCCACATTTAACTTCTTTGAGGCAGGCTTCCATATTAAACAAATTCGCAATGACATCTGGTTGAGCTGATACAGTAAGTACAGCTGGGTATTATCAGTATAACAGTGGAAATTGATGTAATGTTTACAAATAATGTTGCCCAGAGGAAATATCTATGAGGGGAAAAAAGTTTGTTTATTTGTTGATTTTTGTTTTGATAATTAATTTTTTTTACAAAACATGTCGAACATAGTGTGTTGTTTTTCTACTATAGATGAGATACACTTCAATTGCTGGACCCAGTAAAGCACTGCTGTGACTGCCTGTCAGTTTCAGATAGTTTTTAAAGTTTTACTCAACTTTTATGCAGGTATGCATTTCCATGGCTGTTGCTAGCAGTTGATTGACCTTGCTTGTTGCAAGCGGTCAAGATGGCTAAAGCTAAATATTTTGCTAATTAAGATTAATGCTCACAGACCCAAACTCTTGTTTCAATCTATTAACTCCATTCTGTATCTTCCTGTTGCTTCTCAAACTACTGTCTCCTCAGTTGAACTCTGAGAAATTTCCTCACGAAAAAAATGGATAACATTAGGTCCCAAATCTCTTGCCCAGATTCTGATCCCACTGGGACACCTCATCCAGTTAGCCATCTTCAGCAATTTGATTTGGGGGTCATCCTCCGAACTATTACTGTGATGGCTGGTGAGTTGAGACGCCAAACGCAGAGGCCAGAACAAAAGGAGGACATGCAGATGAGAGAGAGACAAACAAATAAAGAGAGCGAGACTCGCGCTTCCAACGGACCTAGATGTCATCTGAGGCATGGAAGCAAGGCGAGCTAGACAGGAAGAATAGAAGGGGGGAAAACAAAACAGAAAGAATCCCTTGCTATCTAGAACTTTTCCTCAAATATGTAGCTAAACTTCAACAACTCTCTTACTAGAGACCTGACCGGCTGAAGTGCAAACATAACACTGACACTCTAGCAAGGGAAGAGAGGTGGAACTAGGCCTTAAATAGAATCCAGGCGACGCACCCAGTTAATGCCAGCTGGCCCAGGAATCCGATTGAAAGCAAAACAATATCGTCCCGGATGAGAGCAACAAAGAAAGCTCTCAAATCCTCCAAACTATGACAATTTAGGGTGGTCTCTACATAAAACCTACCTCTTGATGTTTTCCCCTCGCACTTTTTTAAGGAAGTTTTTTTTTTTTTTTTTTACTATAATTTGCCCCATTATTATAGCCATAATTAATTGCTCACTGAAATATGGAGTTGTCCCAACCTGCTTGAAACAACCCATTGTTCAAGCCCTGCTTAAGAAGCCTAGCTGAGACCCTGAGGATCTAAACAACTATCTGCCAATCTCAAAGTTACCTTTTCTTTATAAGATTTTAGTAAAGGTTGTATTCTCTCAGTTTCCTTTGTATCTTAACAGATTCAATATTTTTGACAAATTTCAGTCTGGAGATTTGCATTGGTGAAGGTACACAATGGCATCCTCCTCACTGTAGACTCTGGCTCTTGTGCTGTTTTAGTCTTGCTCAATCTCACTGCTCCCTTTGATACCTTAAATCACGACATCCGCTTGAAACGCTGATGGGACGAGGTTGGTGTGCAGGGTCCTGTGCTAAAATGACTTCCATCCTATCTGAGAGGCAGAACATTTTCTAGAAAAATAGGAAATAGCTCTTCGTCCTCTTCTCCCATTTCATGTGGTATTCCTCAGGGTTCAATCTTTGGGCCTCTTTTATTCTCTCTATAAATGCTACCACTAGGCTTTATTGTCAAAAATATGATGTTTTATACCATTGCTATACTGACGATACAGTTTTACTTTCCAGTTGCTCCTAATTATGTTTCTTCTCTGAAGATACTTTTCAATTGTCGGAATGATGTTAAATGCTGGATGTCAGGAAACCTCCTTGAACTCAATTATATTTAAGACTGTAGGTATTTAATTTGGCTGTGTTCATTCTGTCCCCAGTTTGAGTAAAGCTCTTGGTCCTCTGTCTGCAAATTTACGCAGCTTTGGTAAAAACCAAGCTTTCCAAGACAATTCCCTGAATTTTTATAAACAAGCCTGTAATCTTGAAAAGGGCTGCTTCTTTCAGCTCGGAACCATTGCCAAATGAAAACATGAACATGGAACATATTACTCCAGAAAAAAGAAAAGGGAACATATTACTCCCGTTCTGGCCAAATTGCACTGGCTACCGGTATAATAGAGTTGACTAAGATTTTACTATTTGTTTTTAAGCCCTTAATGGCTTAGCTCCACGATATATTACTGACCTGCTAACTATTCTGCCCCAGTTTAATGTTTATTGGCAAGGATCCCCATTAGCTGACGCAAGACGTCAGCTAGTCTTCCTGGGGTCCAACAACATTAAACCATCATAACAAAACAAGATTAAAACATATTGAGACGCATAATTCAAGGAAACGTAACCACATTACCACAAAAATAAATTATAACAAACACAACAAGGTAGAGAAGAGATTACATAACACATTTGCATATTCACTGGCTCACTAGTATGACCGTAATTGTTTTTTGAAGCTTGCAATACTTTTTATTTTACGTATGCCACTTGGAAGACAATTCCATGCCCTAATAGCCCTGTATAAAACAGTTATTTGCAAACTATTAGATTTTGCACGCGGTAGACTAATCAGCCCACTATTTGCCCCTCTGCTGAAATGTATATGCACATTAGAGGTGTAAATTATTTTATCAGAGATAAATTTGGGAATGTTAGTTAGAATAACTCTGAAAAAATATAAGTAAATTGTAAGAAAGTCTTTTTTCAACATTCACCCACTTAAGATGTTTGTGCATAACAACTGCATTAGTTCTGTAAGAGCAGCCAAGAACAAGCCTCGCTGCCTTATTTTGTACAGCTTGTAACCGATGAAGTAGCCGCCTAGAAACAGAGCCCCACACAACAGAACAGTTATCCAAGTGGCATAGAACTAAAGCAGAAACAAGTTGGTTCCTCAGTTCAAATGGAATGAATGTTGCACATTTTCTAGCAGTGGCAATAGCTCTGCCCATTTTAAAAACAATTCTGTTGATGTGCTCTGACCATGATAATGATGAGTCAAACCAAAGGCCTAAAAGCTTAACTTTTTCAACTTGCTGTATAGGTTGACCTGCAATCTGTTAAACCAGGGTAGGATCAAGTGCAATTCTTTGATAGGAACCAAATACCATACAGACTGTTTTGGAAATATTAAGCACCAACTTATCAGTTTTTATCCAGTCATATAAAATATTTAGATCACTGGATAAAACCTGATTGATCTCTGAGACTGTAGTAGCAGCATAATAAAGAGTTGAATCATCAGCATACAGAGTCAGACTGGCCTGTCGAATAGAAAATGGCATATCATTTGTAAATATAGAGAATAAGAGGGGCCCCAGACAGCTCCCCTGTGGAACACCACAATCTAACCCTCTACTGCCAGAGAAAACACCGTTAAAATAGACCCTCTGAGATCTAGAGGACAGATAACTCCTGAAAAATGAAATAGCTGAGCTACTAAAACCATAGCTGATGAGTTTATGTATTAAAAGTTCATGATCAATCATATCAAATGCGGCACTGAAGTCTAACATGACAGCACCTACCAGCATTGACCCATCGATAGCTGAAAGCCAACTATCTGACATTTGTGTCAAAGCAGTGCTGGTTGAATGACCGGCCCTGTATGCATGCTGGTGTTCAGTAGTTAAACAATTAGCTGAAAAATAGGCCTGAACTTGCTCAAACACAATCTTTTCTAATAATTTGCTCAGGACAGGAAGAATGCTAATAGGCCTACTGTTGGGGCTTTCAAAAGTTTATTCCACTTCCTAAAGATACTAAATAATCTTTCCCTCCTTCCATAACAATGGACACACGTCCTCTGCTCAGCAACTACTGTCAGTCCCTCATTCACATTTCAAATAAGAGTTGGTTGTTAGGGTTCGTCTCTGAGTACAGATGTTGTGCACAGAGATTAAGGATTGTGGACTGGACACGGGTGTGAAGATGGATCTGGTGTTTATTACGCCTCCGTGACACAGCAGGAAGGCACACAGCAAGACGCAATACAAAGAACATGGAATCGAGGTTCCGGGATAATTAGTGCTACATACAAATGCAGGCGATAAGCCTAATCAAGACTATAAAAATGGAATCAAGGTACCGGGATAATAATTACAGTACTGAACATGAATAGTAACAGTGCGAAAGTTAAAGTTAGCGATGCACGCAAAAGCCGGAGATACGTCTAAACAAGACTATAAAGCAAACACTAGCTTGTGAGACTTACACAGTTTACGAGACTTCACCCTGAATGAGTGCAAAAGTCTCTCTTAAATTGGGAAAACTATTGCTTGCACACCATAGGAAACAGCTGTAGGTAATGATCGTGGACTGAGGAATGTAGTCTGGGTCTTAGTAGGTTGGTGTTCCTTAATAGGGCGTGGCGTTACAGTAGTCGTTACCTCCACTCTCTGGAATTATCTCCCATTACAAACTAAAACCTGCTCTTCACTTGATTGTTTTAAATCAAAACTGAGGACCCATCTTGTTACTTCAGTCTGAGGCTTCCCCATTGTTCTCAGTCAAGTTCATTTTTACTTATGAATGTCTGTTGTTTTATTATTTATTTCTTTTTCTGCCTTGTATTATAATTCAAATTCATTCATCTATTTCTGCTTTTTTTACTTCATAATGTGATTTTATGTTTTTAGCCGTACTCTAGTTTTGTGTTATTTTTGCTTTCATATCTCTGCCAGTTGTATTTCTTATGTACCTGCCTCAACTGCAAAGCACTAAGGGTAAGCTTCTCTTGTTTTTAAATGTGCTATATAAATAAATTTGACTTAAGCTGACTTGCTTGTTGTCATCTAATCCTTCTGGAATAAAGTGAACATATGCACTTAAGTTTGTTTCCACCAATAGTTTGGGGGATTGGGTAGGGGAATAATAATTTAGTTTTGTATTTATTTCTTTCCACAAAGGCTCAGAATTGAGTTTTGAACTGTAGTGGAAAGCTCTCCTTGGAAAACTCTCCATTCTGCCAAATGCAAAAAAAAGGGGATGGCTTGTTTCCAGGTAACCGTATGCATTCCACACAATGTGCATGTGACTCTCTGAGATTCTAGAACAGGAGGCATGGGGAACCATCTGTGTGATCTGAAAGTACAAGGCGAAGGTAGACGTTTTGTAATTGGCTGGTGGCTTCGTACAGGACACTTGGGTTGCTGCATGATTTTGCAGTGTGGACGTAGGGTTTAAATATACAGGGTATAAAAGTATATGAGGCGCAGTGCATCGATTCAACCTTTTTCCTCTCTTCACTGACTGCATATGGTGTCACAACCCTCGTGTTCTTAATTGTCTCCTCCCCCTTAGCAGCAACCTGCATGTTTTGTGGTTGTGTCCTTTAATTAATTCATTGCCTTGCCTTTTTCTCCATGCCCAGCTGTAATTTATGTGCCCCGCTCTTTGTATAAGCAGTCTGTGTATATCAGCTTATGTTTTGCCTTGCAGAGTCGCTGGATTGCAAAGCCTGCCAGTCAGTTTATTTTCTAGCTCTGAGCAAAGTTCTTCATTTGTGTGTTCACTGGTACTTTAATAAGAAAGAAAACTGTAATTACCTCTCAGTCTTATTAATAGGAATAAAACCCCAAGCCTTAATATTGGTCTCCAGGATTGGGACCACATTCCTGTAAACAAACTGTTTCAGTCTGTTCGTCTCAGTCTATTAATTAGGAACACCTCCCAAGCCTTCATTGGTCTCCAGGACTGGGACGGCATTCCTGCTGAACTCACTGCTACTGTTCCCTAGCTGTCCTGCTTAGGTGAGGGGAATTCATCCCTTGGCTTCTGTCCCCAGACGGCCAGTGGCTGGGTGTGGCCATGCACTCTACCGTCTCCAGTCGACACCAACTAAGCTGGGCTGCCCCACTTATAGCTTAGGGCTTTGGCCTCACCACCCCTTCTACTGTAATACTATCAATAAATGCTCATCTTTGTTTTGTACCCTGTATATGTGCCTGGGTCCTTGTCTGGATCATAACATACGTTATATGTACAATTTACCCTTTAACTAGGAAAAAAAAAAAAATCACACTTCCACATAAAGCATCGATCTTGTTAGTGGCTGGTGACTTTCAGCTGTGCAAGAGTTTGGAATTTCCTGGTTTGCACTAGTGAATAGAATCCATTTTTTCCCCAGTATGTTCATCAGATGTGCACTTAACATGTAGCTGCTCACTATATGGGCACCATCTATGATACGACCAATAGCAAAGCTACAGATTCATCTGGGCTCATCTGTTGCACTGGAATATGGACCTGTTTCGTGAATTACATATTGCTATTTAGAGTGCTTATCGAGTAAGTATATTTGAGATGTAATTTTTCCATTGTAACCTGACCTTGACTCTTCTGACAGCATTAGATATGAATGCAGTTTTTCATGTTATTGCTGCGCATAGACCCTGTGGTGATTATTGTTGAAATTCACACAGCTGTGTTGTGTCTGCTGCCCAGGAAAAGCAAGGCAGAGGAAGACTGACATTAAGGAGGAGGTACTGCTGCTGAAGGAAGTGGTGCTGATGACTCATTCCCTGGCATACATCACTCCTGCTCTTTCTCTCCTCTCTCTATCTCTCTCTTTCTCTCCCTGTCTTCCTTTCTCTCTATACAGGCAAAGCTTCAATGTTAAATGAGCTCCAATGGAGGACTTTTGATTTGACTCTACCAGAGTTTAGCAAGAGGAATTTCAATGTGAGAATTTTTCATGGATATCACAGACTCACAATCTTCTGTTCTTCCTTTATGAAAATAGCAGTTGCCATTCACTAAGTCATTAGCGGAAAGGAAATTCAACTTATTGAAAATAAATCTTTCAGTGCAAACCCCTACGAAGATGCGCTGTTTTAATGCTTCCTCACAGTGTGCAGATAAAGTGCCCTGGAGTTTTTTTTTTTAATTCTTTTTTTAAGCCGGACTATGCCCAGTAAACCTTTAAAGATTTGCTGTCTTAGTTCATGCTTGGATTGGCAGATTGGGACTGCTTGTCAGCCTGTAGTTTTAATTGTCATTATAAATCCCCCAACCATTTCCTGTATTCTCAGTGCTGCTGTGATCTGACAGAGATTGGGTGATTTTAAATGGTGCTAAGACCGCAGGTGTACTTCCGACAGGACATGCAGTTTACGGAGCCATGCTGCAAACTCTTATGCCCCTTTCATTCTGGGAGTTTAGAGCACTTCAGAGGCGGCCCTGAAGCGCTCTAAATCCCAGTATGAAAGGGTCATGAGACCAGTCTAAAATTGTGGAACACTCTAAAGTTAGAGCATTCTTGGAATTGGTTCAGGGGCGCTTCAGAAGCGCTTTAGCAACAGTATGAAATGTATTGAATTTTAAGACAGCTCTAAATTCAGTGACCCATAAACCAGAATGTCCAAGGTGAGCTGCAAGCTTTGCAATTATCAATATGTAAGTGATCTCCAATGTTAGGCAATGTTCAATGAATCGAGAAAAGACCGTTAAATATATTTTCTAGTATCGTTGGAAGAAAGGTTGAATTTTGCGTAGATATCTCATGCTTACGAATTTGAAATCCTAATTATACTATGAATGTCAGCGACATATTATTTGGAAAATGGAAAAATAGCATTGGTTTATGTTTGGCAGTGTATTCAAGCCAATGGAATGAATAATTAGCTAGCTAGCAAGCTAACACTTTTCACCATCATATTAATAAACTCTAGCGTTTGCAATAGCAGTTGAATATGTGATGCATTTCTTTACGAGGCAAAAGCATTAGCATGTTAGCTGACAAATCATCCATCTCAATGACTGGAATATAGAGGCAAACGTCAAGCAATGGTGATTGTTTCCAGCGCGATCGGCTTTGCAACAATTTAGGTTTGCCAATGAACAGAATCTGAGTAACCACAATGCAAGAAAGCTGTATTATATGTCTATGATACCAAATGTATATCTAATGGGTTGTATCACGCCAATTTTTAATCATTTATGGGCAGTGGCGGCCGATGGACGGAAAAAAACCGAAGGGGCTGAAAACAGCCCTTGAAAAGGGGATTATTCATTCAATTTCAATCATTGTTCTTGGTTAAAACATTCCCCAACAATATGAATAATCTGTTGGCATTTAGGTACACAGTATCCCTTTTAATGACATGTTAAGGCCAGTGAATAACAAATTCAGTTAAAATGTTTATTTCACTTGCCTTAATAGGCAACTCTTCACGAAAAAAACTACTGAGAATTTTCTGAGAACTTTTGCCACACCCAGCAAAACAAGCCATCAAACTTGTGCTTCATAATTGTTTAATTGGAAAAAGTTGGAAATGCACACTTTCTTGAGAAGGGAGAGTTACAGCATGTTTAATCAGGGAAAATGACTGGAAAAAAAATCAAGACTAATAATCAGTTTAAAGACATGTTTATAGCCTTCCCTATTCTCTGTCCACTGCCAGCCATTGTTTTTGGAATAAATACTGTATATCGTAACCACACATTCAGTTAGGCGTAACCTTTTGAAATTTTGCGCATGATACATACGAGGGGGGCGATAGGTTTCCGTGGCAACATTAGTCTCGCGTGCACCCTGGGTGGTCGCGAAGGGCAGTATGAAACGACTTATGCCGACTCAGAGCACTTCAGAACCAACCAAAATTTTTTGCCGCATTATGAAATCATGATATTTCTGACCGTCTCAACACTCTTTGATTGGATTTTGGCAGGTAAGGTCAGCTAAGCAATCTGCCCATTCACTGACTGTTTCTGGGTGTTGTTGAAATATGGCTTTTGGTTTGCATGGTGGTGTTGAAATATGGCTTTTGTTTTGCATGGTACAGTTTTAACTTGCACTTGTAGATGTAGCGAACTGTGTTAACTGACAATGTTTTTCAGAAGTGTTCTTGATTGTTCTTGAGCCCACATGGTAATATCATTTACAGAATGATGCAGGTTTTTAATGCAGTGCTGCCTGAGTGACCGACGGTCAATGTTGGTTTTTGGCCTTGCTGCTAATGTGTAGAGATGTATACAGATTTTCTGACTCTTTTGATGATATTATGGACTGTATGTGATGAAATCACTAAATTCCTCGCAACTGCACGTTGAGTAAACATTGCTCTTACACTATTGGTCTATTTGCTCACGCAGTTGTTCACAAAGTGGTGAGTCTCCCCCATCCTTGCTTGTGAACGACTGAGCCTTTCGGAGATGCTCCTATTATACCTAATCATGACACTCACCTGTTTCCAATTAACCTGTTCATCTGTGGAATGTTCCAAAAGGGTGTTTTTTTTAAGCGTTCCTCAACTTTCCCAGTCTTTTGTTGCCACTGTCCCAGCTTTTTTGGAACGTGTCGCAGGCAAAAAAATCTAAATGAGTGAATATTTATGAAAAAAATTATTTCATTTTTAAACTGATAAAAATTATCAGTTTAAACATTACATATCTTGTATTTGTAGTGTATTCAATTGAATATAAGTCATTAGAATGCAATGATTTGCAAATCCTTATTTTTATTCACGTTTTACACAATATCCTTGCTGTATGGGTCTCAGCATTAGAATAGGCCCATCGTAGGTCCTTGGAGTGGGTCGTAAGAAGCGACTAACAGAGGATATGCAGAAAGAATGTATCCGACTACTGCATTATTAAGGCTAAGAAAACCATGATCGATAGAAGTAGATTTAGATGTAGTAGAAATGACATAAATGGGATTCAACGTCATCTGGAATTGAATGCCTCGTCCAGTAGAGTGGAGCTGGCATCACAGGGCCCGCTCGATCATCATCCGGCGCCTGTGACGACTACTACAACCACGAATAGAAATATGTTTTGCAAGAGAATAACAAAAGCTGCCACCTGGAACATCTGAACTCTTTTCCAAACAGGCTCGATAATGTAATCCAAGAAATGAACAGAATGGAAATCAACGGTCTTAGCCTTTGTGAAGTGAGATGGACTGATGCTGGTAAAATGTACAAGGATGAAAAGTGAATTGTGTTTTCAGGAGTGAAAGAACATCACCGAGGTGTTGCACTGATACTAAACAAACAATTATCCAAGAGCCTTCTTGCTTCCTGGCCAAAATCTTCTAGCCAAATTCAAAGCCAGCCCTTTCAACATCAACATACTTGTGACCTATGCACCCACAACAGAAGCTTAAGACCAGGAGATTGATGATTTCTATGAGTCCCTTGAAGAAGCCTACAATCACTGTAAATTGCAAGGAATGGCCAAAGTTGGTGGCGAGAGATATGGAAGCACTGTCAGGCCACATGAAATGAGAGGGGACAGAAACTGATCGATTCTTGTGAAGGAAAACAACTTGTTATTATGAACACTTGGTTTTATGCACATCCACGTTGTATACACCTGAATAAGCCCCGGTAACAGAGCAAGAAACCAGATTGATTTTATCCTGGTGAACCAATGCTACAGGAATGCTGTAAAGAACTGCAGAGCCTTCCCGGGTGCTGATGCAAACAGTGATCATAATCCTGTGGTAGCAAAAGTGAAATTATCTATCAAAGCCACACCTGAGCCAAAGCGCTCTAGACTGTTTATGCTCAACGCTCTGAAGACCCCAGCCATCTGAGAGTCCTTCTCAAATGCAGTAGCAGATGGAATTCCACAGAACTTTGCTGAGGAACTTTTACGACTGCAATGGAAAGAGTAAAAAGGTAGCCTACATGAAGCTGCTAACAACTATATTCCAGTTAAGGACTCCAAGGGACAGCAGAGCTCACACTGGATGATAAAAGAAATAATAGAAAGAAGAGAATAAAAGATCTCATGGATCAACGCAGATTAGCCAAAAACAACCCAGGGCAGTACAAGACATTAGACAAGAAAGTCAAGAAGAGTTGCATTGAAGCCAAGGAGAGATGGTTGGAGATAAATGTGAGGAGGTGGAAGGACTCAAAAATTAGAACACCAAAAAGATGTTTTAGAAGATCAACCAAATATCAGGCAAACAGTCAACCTCTAGCTCCAGGTGTATTCTTTCTTCAGAGAGAAAGATACTGTATGAGCCACAGGACATTGCAGCAAGAATGGAGGAATATATTGAGACTCCTTTCCAAGACACCAGAGAGGAGACTGATGTCCCACTAGGGCAAGTTCCGGCCCACCAATCATGAAAGAGGAGGTACGCTGAGATATGGAGAGGATGAAGCTTGTTAAGTCAATGGGACCAGATGAAATAGCCAATGAGATGCTCTTGGCACTAGGAGATCTAGGCATACACCTGCTGTGGAAGATCACAAACCTGATCTATGAGTCAGGGGAATTACCAGAGGACATGTTAAGATCTATTTTTATCGCTCTTCCAAAGAAACCAAATGCAATGGAATGCGAGAACCACAGGACAATCAGCCTAATGAGCAATGTTCTGAAGATTCTCTTCAAGATTATACTACAATGCATCAGAAGGAAGATTAGAGCAGAAATTCCAGATATCTAATATGTCTTCACGGATGACAGGGGGACCAGAAATGCTGTTTTCGTTATCAGAATGATCTGCAAACATTCCATCCAATTCCAAGAAGATGTGTATATGTGCTTCGTAGACTATTCGAAAGCGTTCGACTGGGTCCAACATCAGAAATTATTTGAACTCCTGAGGAACATCCAGATAGATGACAAGGACTACAGGATCATCCACAACTTATCCATGCAACAGACGGCAGCTGTTAGACTCACAGCACAGAAGAGAGACACAACATCCCAACTTCCTTGGAATTGGGGTTTGTATTTGTGCTTTGATGCTTCAGGTTTATACGTGTCACTCTTGCACTGCTGTGCCCCAAGCTTGATCACAATCCCTGAAGGAGGAGTTGTGCGCTGGAAATGGTGCTTGGGGTTTCTGCGGCATCGCAGGACAATTTCAGCTCTCTCCATTATAGGATTGAAGAGACTAGTGATTGAAGACAACTTCCCTATCCTCCCCCATTCCTGTATCTTCATTTGCAATGGCTGCCTGTAATTCCTACACTATTGTTGGAAAGATCCTAAAATCGAAGCTAAAAGTCTACCCTTCCAGAATATCATGATTATTTAATTTCAAATCCTCTAAAGTTACATGCTGAGCAAATGACAAAAATTGTGAACTTGTTTAACCAATTGAACTCTCCGTAAGGATAGCATGCTCAATTGATTTCTGGAAGGAAGGAAAGCAGGAAGGTAGTGAGAAATTTGCTATTTGCTGGTATGTAGGAGAATAGACTAGTATGTCATCAATATAGGCCATGATGATTCTTCCGAGCATGTCTCTCAGCACATCATTTATGAAGGACTGGAACACAGATGGGGCATTGAGAAGCCCATTAGACATCACACAGTAGTCATAAACGGCAGAGGTGGTGCTTAATCTGTCTTCCACTTGTCTCCTTTCCAGATACTGACTAGATCAGGTGTTCCCAAACTCGATCCTGGGGCCTCCCTGTGTATGCTGGTTTTTGTCCCGACCATAATTGCAATCACAGGTCTTTAACAAGCTATTACTTTGTCCAAATTGGGTGCATTTTGTGTTTTAATATGTTATTAGCTTTTTGAAGCCAGATTTTAACAGAAATATCGATTTGTGCCATGAAGAATAAAAAACTAAATAAAAGACCCTTGCATATCAAGTTTTTTTTCTGTTTAGTAATAATATTTCAGGTAATAACATTTTTAAACAGATTAAATCAGGTACTGAGAAAATCAGTAACCTCCAAATTTGGCTTGCTGAAGATGGGTGATTAGAGTTATTTAAAAATAATTTGCTTGCACTCAATCACGAAAAGATAACATAAAACAGGTTTGATTTTTTTTTCCCCCTGTGATTGGGTATATTGTTTCCCTCTTTTTACGCAGTTGTTACGAATACATATATTGCAATGTGGATGCGGAATTTATTCCTCACTGTTTGCCTGCATATACTTTTTGTCAAGAAAGGATAAATTGGTGGTCTGAACAAAAATGCACCAAATTAAGACAGCTTGTTAAAATCCTATGATAGCAAACCAGGGTGGAGCAAAAACCAGCATACATAGGAAGGCCCCAGGACCAAGTTTGGGAACCCCTGGACTAAACTGTAAGTTTTGCGGAGGTCTAGTTTCATAAAGGACTTGGCACCCCGGAGCTGCTCCACAGTATCAGAGACAAGAGGGAGTGGATAGTAGCACCTTGGTTACTGGGCTCTTAGTCCCTGGATTTTTTGTCCCCAGACCTTTCGTCCCTGAATTTTTCGTCCCCGAACGTTTCATTCCCAGACTTTTCTTCCTCATGGACTTCTCATCCCTAGACTCTTCGTCCCCGAGAACTTTTCATCCCTGGACTTTTTGTCCTCGGATTTTTTGTCCCCAATATTGTTAACAGGGTTAGAGTTCGGGATAGGGTTATAATGCAGGAAGAGGGAATAGCATCATTGGAGATGGACAGACCAGGGACGAAGAGTCAGGGGATGAAAAGTCCACAGGGACGAAAAGTCTGGAGACGAGAAATTCAGGGACAAAAATCTGGGGACAAAGAGTTCATGAGCCCGGTACCTTACTGTCATTTCTTTCAGCCCTCGGAAGTCGATGTTGGGTCAAAGACCTCTGTCTATCTTCTGAACAAAGAAGAGGCTGGCAGAGGCGGGTGAGATGGAGGACTGAATTAAGCCTTGCTGGGGTGCCTCCTGAACATACAGCTCCATGGCCTGAGTTTCTGCCACTGACGGGGTATACGCAGCTTCTTGAAAGGGTCCCACAAGCGATGAGGGGGGTGCTTGGTTGCCTTGGTATTGCTGAAGACCCCTCAGAGGGACCAATACTCCCTGGGAATCTCAAGGGTGGTCGCGATGTCAGGGCTTTTCACTGTAGTGGAAGCAATGGAGAGGGGGGTACAGTGCTGCCGGGAATACCGGGACCAGAACGAGACGGTGCTGGCAGCTGGATGGGGTCTCTGAGGCACCCTCACTAGCTCTACTGCAGCAGCTGATCGAGTTGGATGGACATCTCAATAAAGAAGTCCAAGGTAGCGGCTTAGTCCCTGCGAGCCATCTCTGCCTTCAGGTCTGACTGCAGCCCATTGTGGTCGATGTTGATGAGGACTGACTCATTCGAGCCACTGCCTGCGACCAGAGTCCTGAAGGCAAGGGCATATTTCACCACTGACATAGACTCTTGTCTCAGGTCCAACAGTCATTCTCCAGCTCTCTTCCCTGGATGATGAAAAACCACCTTGAACTGGTTAATAAAACTGTCGTAGCTACAGAGTTAGCTCACTCGATCAAAGCCCTGCATTTTCGGAGCAGTAGTGACAACCATGGTGCAGTTTCGATCCCCGGTCATACCAACCGGCAGTGGTCGGCAGCTTTTTCACGATTAGCTAAACCGCTGTGGGAATTCAAATTAGGAAGGGACTGCCGGGAGAGGATATTAAAAATTGTTGCCTTGTTCGTTGCTCAAGCGCCTTCTGTTGGCAAGCCGGGCACTCGTCAGTGAGACTATAAGCATGCTCATGTTTAGTATCCTCCGCCCTCATTCTGGACTTGCAATAGTTTCGACCAATGAGAGTAAAGATGCGGGGGCTGACAGACACGTGTATCGGAGCAGAGCCGCAAACTGTCTCTCTCTCCTGAGCTGGCAACAAGGGGTTGCATACAAGCAAGTCTTGTTCATAGTTCTAGGATTGGGCATTCCAGATTTGGGTGAGATTGGAGATGTGAAATTTGAAACATAAATAAATAAATACAACCCCAATTCCAAAATTGCTGCGACGAAGTGTAAATTGTGAATCAAATCAAAATGCAATGACTTTCAGATCACATGAGCTAATGTTATTTGCAATAGAACATAGATAACATTTCAAATATCGAAACTGAGACTTTTTTTACATTTTATCCACAAAATGACCTTATTTCAAATTTTCTGCCTGCAACAGGTCTCAAAAAATTTGGGACACAATCAAAAAAGGGCTGAAAAAGCAATTAATTTACAGGAGAATCAACTGAAAGAACATTTAGGAAGTAGTTAAGTTAACTGGCATCAGGTGTGCAACATGATTAGCTGATGTCTTAGAGAGGCTGAGTCTCTCAGAAGTAAAGATGGCCAGAGATCTCCAACCTGTGAAGGCTTGCATAAAAAAAATTGTATCTAAATAGTAAAGAGAGTTTGCACTCTTAGATACTCAGCTGTCCAGGATTGAGACAGGTGCGTGAAGCTGAATGAATTAATCAGAGATTACTTAAATCTGAATGTAAATGGATCTATTATCTGAAAACTCTACATCCAGAGGGTCTTAATGAAGAATTGTCTCTCTCATGCTTTTTGTAACACACTTCCTCCCTCTGGCCCTCTCTCTCTAGGGTTTTTACTCTACAGTCTATGAGTGTGGAACTTTAATTGTGGTACTTGACTCTATGCATATTACTTTGTAGATGTAATTTTTGATGTGCAAAGTACAATCTTCTGGTCAGTGCATATGGTTACTTTGAGCAGGTAATGTTTCTTAACATGTCACTGCATATGATTTATTTGGCTAAGTGGTCTAATTGATCCTGATTGTCTATTAATTGATTCAACGATCGACACCTGCTGCTATGGTTTGCTGCCACTGTGTGTTGCTTGTTAAAGCATTGTGGTAACACCAGTTGGCAAGGCTGAAGATGGCTGTTTAAGCCGAAACGTTCTTTTTGTTTTGAGCACTTTTTATTTTAGTCACTTTTTTCACATGGGTTTTTTATAGCCATTTTTTGCATTTTTGTGCCTCTTTCCTTTTTGTAGCAGTGTGCGGGCTACTTTTTTCATTTTGCATAAAAAAAATTGTGGAATACTTTAAAAACAATGTTCCTCAACGTCAAATTGCAAAGGCTTTGAAGGTCTCATCATCGACAGTGCATGACATCATGAAAAGATTCAGAGAAAGTGGGAAAATTCTGTGTGCGTAAAGGACAAGGCCAAAGACCTTTACTGGATGCCCGTGATCTTCGGGCCCTCAGACGCCACTGCATCACTCACCGGTATGATTCTGTCATTGACATCACTAAATGGGCCCAGGAATACTTCAAGAAACCAGTGTCTGTAAACACAGTTCACTGTGCCATCCACAGATGCCACCTAAAACTCTATCATGCAAAAAGAAAGCCATTGTTGAGCATGATTCAGAAGTGCTGCCGTGTTCTATGGGCCAAGGCTCATTTTAAATGGACTGCAGCAATGTGGCAAAGTGTCCTGTGGTCAGACGAGTCCAAATTTGACATTCTTGTTGGAAATCATGGGGGTTGTGTCCTCCGGGCTAAAGAGGAGAAAGACCACCCCTCCTGTTATCAGCGTTCAGTTCAAAAGCCTGCATCTCTGATGGTATGGGGATGCATTAGTGCATATGGCGTGGGACACGTGCATGTTTTTAAAAGCAACATGAATGCTGAAAGGTATATAAAGGTTTTAGAGCAACATATTGTAGAACCTGAATGTTTGGTTGATTTTGCTCATAACAAATATGTTAAATGTCAAAAATAATTTTGTTGGAACACATGCTAATTACGCTTGTAAAATCTGAATGTTTGGTTGATCTGGCGCAATCCAGAGCCAGCAGTAAACTTTTACATCCTAGGATGTTCTTGCAGCCTGGCTGTGGGGGTGGCATCTCTGTTTTCTACTCAGCAGTAGGCCGG
The DNA here is from genome assembly GCA_029721435.1 of Gymnothorax reevesii. Lineage (NCBI taxonomy): Eukaryota > Metazoa > Chordata > Actinopteri > Anguilliformes > Muraenidae > Gymnothorax > Gymnothorax reevesii. Next base: position 130,983,824 of record CM056574.1, on the reverse strand, counting down.
AGCCATTCCGTCCTAGCTGCCCAGTGTTCCTCAGAGTCATATCACGGTCCCCACTGAAGTTAAAGTCCAGCTATATTAATCTGTTTAAAATAATCTAAATCTTTGTGAAATTCATAATATGTTTATGTTCAATATCCTGTAAAGAAATCACTTGCATATTTCTAACACAATATACTATAATACTCTATTTTAAGGCTTTTCCATGACAACTGCATCATATTAGCGCACATTCCAATCATGTTTGGTCTTTTTATTCTCGGGGGTTTCCAAGGAGTTGAATGGGGCACGTTTCATTTCCCTTGAAATTATGGATTGCCCTGTTTGGACACTTGAAAATTGGTCAGATTCCGCTCACCTCTCTATGCAAAATAATCTTATCACCTCAGTGAGTAAAATCAAGATTTGACCATTCATTCCTCCGCCTTCTTCGGAGGCGTGGTTTTGAGTGCTTAAAAGCAGGAGATTCTAACCGGAAGGCCCTTCTCTCTTTTCTTCTCTTCTTTGTCAAGATCTGACGCACGTATGCGAGTTTGGGAAAATCACATTCCACCTCGCCCCGCCCGCCTAAGACTGTGCGTAAGCAGCGGATCTCGGTGGGCGGGGAGGGATGGCATTTGAGTTCTCCCCGGCCACGTGGTGCGGTCTCGTTCCGCGTGGCCTCCATCTTTTCCAGGTATGAATTTATTCTCTCTTTCTAAATTGTGTGTAACTGGTAATTGGCTTAACGTTGATTTGTTTGCTCCAAGTTTGTGCCTACCTGGTAATTAAATTATTGTTATTCCTTTTCCCACTTGCGTGGTCCCCTTGTCTCTTAATCTTTTTATTCTTCCTAGCCCCGTCCCGGTGGATACCTAGAGGTATTATCCCCACTGAGGAACGACTGGCCAGCGGCTCGGTGTGGGAATAGGTTGGTTAAGTTGGTTTAGGCGACCATTACCTACCTTCAGAAAGGGTTGATGTATTGCTGGTTCTGGGGTTTTAGCCTGTAGGAAACCCATGGACGGAAAGTCGGTTATCTATTAAAATTCCCTTAAGGACCCCATGGGCAGGCATATAATCTGGGTTCACTGTATATACGCCAGCAGAGGCTATTGCAGTGATGGTTGACTTCCAACCTCTAATCTAACCAAAGAACCTAGGATCCGGACATGGTGTTATAACCCGGGAACATTAATGTAGCGGCGGTGGTTGTCTGTTCGGAATTCAAGGTATAATCAACTTCATGTTTTCCCCTAGAGTCCCGTAGAGTCTGAGTAACCGGTTTTCACTGCCTCGAGATTCATGCATGCTGTCCCCAAACTATCCATTCTAATTCTAATTTGGAGTCAGATATTTAAAGGATAAAACCAAATTTGGTCTTCTGAATGCATTATGGAGTCAGATTGATTGTAACCGTTGCGTTTCTATGCCCCGTCTTTGGACGGAGAAAATATCCATTATATTGTGATTCACACCAGCCAGGAAAATGCTTGAATGAAAGTTGGCCAAGAAGAACACGTGAGACCTTTGACTCACTGCAATGTCCGTCCTTGGTATTGTTTTGTGGGGCTTAACAATATGCTCTCCTCCAGATGACATCTATTCCAGGGAAGGCCTTGTGTATTTCAGCAGGATAATGCAAAACCACATAGTGAAGCAATTACAACAGCTTGACTTTATAGTAGAAGAGTCCGTGTACTGAACTGGCCTGCCTGCAGTCCTGATCTTTCACCGATTGAAAACACTTTGCACATAATTAAACGAAAAGTCCATCAAAGGAGACCCAAAACTCTCCAGCAGCTGGAGGCCTGTATCAAACAAGAGTGGGATCAAATTCCAATGGCTAAACTCAAGAAACTTGTCTTCTCAATGCCCAGACACACCCAGTCTGTGTTAAAAAGAAGAGGGGATGCTACCCCGTGGTGAGCAGGCCCCTTACCCAACTTTTTTGAGACCTGTAGCAGCCATCAAATTTGAAATGAGCTCATTTTGTGGATAAAACTGTAAAATTTCTCACTTTCAACATTTGCGATGTTACCTCTGTTCTATTGTGAAAAAAATACTGGCTGGTATGATTTGAAAGTCATTGCGTTTTGATTGTATTCACAATTTACACTTTGTCCCAACTATTTCGTAATTCAGGTTGTAAGGAAATAAAAATGTCGTAAGTGGTAGCCGGATCAAGCAGAGGATGACAGCCATGATTACTGAGTCCAAAGTGCATATGTGAAGTAGAGGGAACATTGGAGCAGGAGTCCTCTGTGGGCAGTGATGAAGGCCTCAAAATGATCTGGCAGTTTGATGGGGGAATCCCCTCGGGGAGAGGCCGATTAGGGCTGCGGTTGAGCAGGTGAGACTGGGGCAGTGGGTGGTAGGGCCGAAAGGGAGGTGTTCATCTCCGAGAAGCATCTGACGAGTTCATCCATGATGGTTCTCAGCCGTGCAATCTCCCTCTGCTGAACCGCCGCCACACTGAGGAGGCCGGGGGGTGAGAAAGTTTTCAGCGGCATACTCCCTGTCTTCTGGTAGCAGTATCTTGGTAAAGTACTGATATTTTCAGGGCACAATGTAGAGTACAGTAATGAAGTGGACTGGTTTCAAATGCAGAGACGATGAATTGTATTTATTACTTCATAGAATAACACTGGAAACCAGCAATTCTCAAACCAAGTACAAGAAGACAGCTAAACTAACAATAGTCTGCTAAATAACAGGATTTTAGAATTTACATGTGAAACGCTACACAATAGGCTTACGAGACTTTGCACCAGAGTGGTAGCGAAGTGCAGGCTTTAAAAGGCTTTTATGGATAATTGACTAATAATACACAGCTGCATGTAGCTGAGTGATGATTGGGAAAGCCGGCCAGTTCCTCAGAAATCTGGTGATGCGGAATGCTGGGGGCATGGCATGACACAAACAGGAAGTAAACAAATAAATATAATTGAGTATCCTGTTTTGTGTGCAACCTCAAATCAAATAAAATCGGGACGTTATGTTAAATTAAAATTGAAAGCATTGTTTCATAAATCATCTCGGGCCTGTATCACAGTGAAACTAATACCAAGTGCAATTTTGGTGTTTCACCACATGTATTTAATTTTATATAAGCTATTTATTTATTTAATTTAAAAAAAAAAGGTGCATATTTCAATTTGGATTCTTGCTAAATATTTTAAATTAGTTGGGACAGTATTTACCACATTATAATGTTGCCATTCCTTTACCTGACACTTAATAAATGTTTATGGACTGAATACACCACGGGGTTAAGTGTTTCAGGTAATTTGTCCCATTCTTTCTACACATAAATGCAACAGGGTCTTCACGGTCACATTTTTCATTTCAAAATATACCACATGTTCTCTACTGGGGACAAAGTAGGACTGTATGGAGGCCAGTACAGCTCCCGCACTCTCTTGTTATGCAAACATGGCCTTGAGTTGTGTGCAGAATTTCATTTTATGTTGTCCTTGTTTATGTTTTGGAAATGTATTGAAGTTTTTGGAAATATGTTGTCTTGAAGGCTGCATATGTTGTTCCAAAATTTTTGAGAACTTTTCAGCATAAGTGGTGCCTTCATAGAGGTGCACGTTACCCTTGCCAAGGGCACTGGCTCTACCCCATACCATAACAGAGTGTGGTTTTGGACTTTTGTCGGTAATAGTCTGGATGGTTCTTTCCTTCTTTGGTCCAGAGCACACGGCATATCTTCCATATCTAACCTGAAATAATGATTCGGCTGACCACAAAGCATGCATTTCAACTCTGTGATGGTGCGTCATAAATGCCTCCAAGCCCAGAAAAGTCAACAGCGCTTCTGGACATTGTTAACATAAGGCTTCTTTTTTGCGCAGTAAAATTTTACCAGGCATTTGTGTATGTAACCACGTATTGTACTACTTCACAAAGGTTTGTGAATGCAATCCTGCGCCCATGTGGTTATATCACTTATAGATAAATAACGATTCTTGATGCAGTGCTGTCTGAGTGACATCACAGGAATTCAGCATACTGTAGGCTTGCGCTGTTGTCTTTTATGCACAGAAATTCCTCCAAATTCCTTGAATCTTTTAATTATTCTATGCATTGTAGGAGGTGAAATATTGAAATCCCTCCCGACCTGTCTTAGAGGAACATTGTTTTTCAACCTTTCAATGAATTTATAAGACATTTGTGGGAAAATCTGTAAGCCCATCTTTGGTCCGGAAGCGCTATGCCTATCCTGGATGCTGCTTTTTTTTTTTTTTTTTTTACCAGATCATGACTACAATCGCCAACTGACATCAGCTGTTTCAAATGACATCATTGTTTACATTTTTTGCCTTAGTACCAGTCCTAAATAGCCCCCATCTCAACTTTTTTTGAGATGTGTTGCGGCTTGAATGGCAGGAATTAATTTATATTCAGAAATGAAATAATGTTGTCTAGATATAACATTAAATATCCTGTCTTCATACTGTTTGCAATGAAATACCAGTCAAAGTAATTTTATAAATCACTGCTTTCTGTTTATAAATGTATTTTCAATACCATCCTAACTTTTTCCCAGTTGGAACTGTGTAACAGTAAAACTTGATATGGAATCCCTTTAGACTGCAACCTATTTATTCTTCAGATTTATCGGCCAAAAACTACATTTTTGGTAGTGACATGTGTGGGACAATGGTGCCAAATATGAAGGGTGGTAAAGTTTTATTAACATTTGTGGGCAGTAGTTAAATTTTAGGGCAAAAGAGAGAGAAATCCTCACAATCCAGAGAGTCTGAATTGCTCCTAATAAAGTTTTTTGGCCAGGAAAAAGTGTTTTTTTTTATTTTATTTTTACTGAGAATTGCTTTCAGCCACCGTAAAAGTATTTTTCTAAAACCACAGTGCACATCATTTCCCATCATTCTCTAGCTGTTTGTCCATGTTAGGATTAAAAGCTGTTCATATTTTCAAACATTTGATGAGCACTGGAATGGTAAAGTACAATGCATAATACTGCACCTGATTGCCATAGGTCCTGTTAAATCAAAGGGAAGGTTACTCTCAAATATACAGATTAATTACAAGCAGATAATGTGAAACCATGTAAATAGCAATGGAAAATATAAAAGCAATAGAACTAGGAATCAACTAAGAATTATTCCAAATTTATTTAACCAAACCGTCCAAGGCTAGGCTTCTCCCAAGCCACTTAACATTAAGAATCTCTTCAAATGCCTCTTTCAATCACAGTTAAAATAACATATTTACAAACCATCATTCTTAACCTTACAGCTTAAGGGGAAAATGGATGAAATTCAACCTGTTTTGGCTTCTGTTACAAAACTTTTGTATCTCAACAATTATAAATGCCAGCCATATGGTTCAAACCTTTTTTTTTTTAAACAGAACATTATGATCGTTATAAACAATCATTTTCATCCTAAGTCCAGTTTCTAATACTTATTTTTTCCCACTTATGTACAGAGAATGTCTAAAAGTCAAAAACTGAAAATAAAATTCAAACTTTGGTATGGAGGAAATGGCTCGAATTTAAAGTGCAGGCCTCAAATATATTGGAAAAAATTTCAAATTTTGGACCAGTTCATCAAAAACATAGAAAAGAGCCCTTTTTTTTAATACTTTTTTTAAAAGTAGTATCATACAAAGCCCGGTATCTCAAACACTAAAAAGGCTTGGACTACGGTTCAGTCCATTTGTTAAGCTGGGGAAGCACACCTTTACCATTAGACAATTAGTATTGACCAAAGTCCAGTTCATGATATTTAGTTTAAATTATGGATGTCCATTAAATAAATAAATAAACAAGAATGACATTGCATTGAGATTGTAGAATTTTTCCCTGATGTGGACCAGCTGCATATGGATTTCAGAGTAAATATTGATACATTCGGAGCTACAGTAACCGTCACTGTGTCAATCCTTGGAGAGTGAGCATAGCCACGGGAACGTATTTTGAAAAGGGGGTGCTGAGGAAACAGGGGTGAGTGTGTGTGTGTTTCTGGCAAGAATGACGTTATTGGGGCGCAAATCAACACTAAACTATCAATTCATAAAATGGTCTACCGGCAGGCGCGACTTTACTATGGAGTGTTTGTACGCTCAACAGTAAACAATATATCGCAACAGTACACCAGTAGCCGCGTGTTTAATCTTTCTCAAGACTTTTTCATAATTTGAACAAATGCACACTTTGCTGGGCACATTGCTTTACAAAGGAGGGCAGAAACGATTAAACTTTCTAGATTTTTAATTTGCTCACTGCCAACCTAGACACCATATGAAAAATGAATATCCAATCATAAAAACAAGAACATGACAATCATAGGCGTCAGTATAAGGGCCGATTCATAGTCGACGCGTGTCACGCAAGCGTCTCGAGCGACGCAAGTAACGCACTCCCTTTCATAGAGTACACAGCGGATGCAAGCCGCACGGGCGATACGTGAAATTCAATACACCGCTCACAGAATAAAGGGGTAGCAGCGTCACTGGTGACATTTCGGCTGACATTCCGAGTGACATTCACTGATCTCTAAAGAATGACTGGATAGCTGACTGACCCTGAGTCTATCTTTCCAGCGCAGCAAACTATTAGCAAGTTATTTGGCTACAGAATTCATTAACTGCCGTTGCGATGGTTATATCGTGAATAATAAGCGAACTTTAAAAGGCTTTTATCGGTTTACCTTAACATGACACCTAAGCCAGCTATAATCAACTAGTCATGGTGGTCGTCTCTAGAATATAGCCCACTTCAAATTAGTAACCCTTTGCGTTAGCCTTATTTATACACAAGATTTCACGACTGCATCTGACTTTATCAATGAGACCCATGTCATACGCCATAACTTTTTTTTAAGCCAGCATCATTAATACACAATGCTGTTTTATAATAGAATGAGCTTACAAATGCTGTAAAACAAAATTTGGGCTGTAGATGGGGTAGTTGTCTCATTTATGGAAAGCTAAACTTCCACGGAGGTGAGCGCTGAGGGTACGTGTACCGCCTGACTATTTTCAAGCAAAAGGAAGAAAAAATGCAAGCTGAAAAAATAGCGACCTTACGCCATACATGGATTGCATTTTTTTCCACATAGCTAGCTACAGGTTAATACTGTAGCGGTCTCGCTACTGAAGGACTGAGACTGAGGCAGGAATAGCGGTTCTCGCATCGCCCGGGGCGGGCTTCGCTTTATTTGTTGTTCTGCCCTTAAAAGGGCCGTTTCTTCACCTCGAACAAGCTCACACAACATTTTTTACAACACGACAGTAACTAACTCATGCTGGCGACTCAGCCCTCTTATACCCCCCCCACCCCGGACCTGATTGGCTCTCTCTCCCTCCCCAAGTGCAGCCAATAGCAATGCTCCGCTATTTTCTAAGTTTAACAGGCAACATGAACTGGGGCAGATCGCCACAATACCAATAATTTGCCTAATTTGCGTATGATCGTGAATACTTTTAGAATGCATGACAGGTCCATAGGCTGACAGATGCCCAGACGCTAGGCTAACGTTAAGCAGTTACTGGTTAAATCGTCAAGGCTAATTTTAACCAGCACAAACGAAGCGAACGCCATCGCATCGCCCAAAAACCTGATTTGAATCTAATTTTTCTAGGTTTCCAGTGGAAATGCATTGCTGCTGAAGCACAATCGCTAATACCCAAAAGTATCAGTTTTCCATTGTGACCCCGAGTTCTACTCACAACACTTGGTCGAAGGAATCCTACGTAATTCACTTTGTTAATCTCTTTAACATATTTAAAGACCTCAATCAAATCACCCCTGAGTCTCCTTTTCCTAAGACTAAAGAGACTAAGGATCTTCAGCCTCTTCTTGTAGCTTTCATCTTTTATACCTGGAATTAGCTTAGTAGCTCTTCTCTGAACTTTCTCTAGAGCCTCTATATCTTCCTCAAAGTATGGTCCACAGAACTGTACACAATATTCCAGATGAGGTCTAATGAACGTGTTGTACAAAAGAAGCATCACCTCCTTAGATTTGTACTCAATACTTTTGGCAATGTATCCCAGCATCCAATTAGCTTTTTTAACTGCTACGGCATAATGGCTAGAACCTGTGAGGGTTTGGTCAACCCTAACCCTAATCACTCCCAGATCTTTCTCGTGTGCAGCACATTCCAGTTTTAAACCTCCCATGAAGTAATCCCATCAAATGTTTTTACTACCTACATGTACAACTTTACAATTTGCTAGATTAAATTTCATTCGCCACATTTCTGCCCAATTCTGGATTGTATCCAAATCATCTTGAATCACTTTAGTGGACCCTAAACTATTTGCCAAACCCCCCAATTTAGTATCATCTGCAAATTTAACCAATCTGCTCTCAATATTCTTATCAAGGTCATTAATGTAGATGAGGAACAGCAGGGGTCCCAACGCTGATCCCTGGGGGACGCCACTCTCCACCATACCTAGCTCAGATGAGATACCACTGACCACCACTCTTTGTGTTCTGCCCTGTAACCAGTTTTGAATCCACTTCAGAATACCTCCTGTAACTCCAATGGAGCCGATTTTTAAAATTAGTCTCTTATGCGGTACTGTATCAAATGCTTTCTGAAAATCCAAGTATATGATATCATAAGCCCTGCTCTGGTTATAAATCCTGGTGGCCTCTTCAAAAAATTCCAGAAGGTTTGTTAGGCATGACCTTCCCTTCCGAAAACCATGTTAGCTATCCCTCAAGATACTGTTACGTTCAAGAAATAAGTCCAGCTCCTCTTTATGATAGATTCCAATATTTTGCACGCAATGCAAGTTAAACTGACTGGCCTGTAATTTCCTGGCTCGGTACGGTCCCCTTTCTTATATATTGGTATTATATTGCCCTGTTTCCAATCATTTGGTATTTCTCCAGTTTCTAATGACCATCTGAAGATGGGGGATAGGGGCTTAAAGATAATCTCACCAACTTCCCTGAGCATTCTAGGATATAAGCCATCAGGACCCTCTGCCTTTAGTTTATGCAACTTGTTTAATACTTCGTTATCCCGAACCTCCGCTAAATTTCCGCTAAATAATCTTGAGCATTTGACATGCCTTCTGGCCAAATAAAGACCCGCTCTGAGGTAAAATTCTCAACAAAGTAACTGTTTAAGGCATCCGCAATATGCTTGTTATCATATAGCAGCGATCCATTTTTATTCTTTATGCACTTAACCTGCTCTTTAACTTTCCTTTTTCTGCTACAGTACTGAAAGAAGTGCTTAGGGTTAGTTTTTGCCCCCTCTGCAATTTGTCTTTCATACAGTCTTCTAGCATTCCTCAGCTCTTTTTTGACCACAGCCCGCATTTTACAGTATTCAGCCTTAGTGTTGTCATTGTTATCCTTTATGTACATCTTATAAAGATTCTGCTTTTCCCAAAATCCTACAAATACTTTTGGTCATCCACTGAGGATTCTGCTTTTTCAGCTTACTTTTGGACACCTTTGGAATTAATCTGCATTGTGATTCAAGTAAAACCCCCTTAAATCACACATCTCATTTACAGACTCACAGTCCAGGAGTGTCTCACATTTTATTTCACCGAGATATGAGCGCATACTGTCAAAGTTTGCTCGCTTAAAATGGAAAAGTTTTGTTTTAGAATATACCTTTTTAACTTCCCATGAAACATCAAAATTAACAGCAGAGTGATTGCTTGTCCCAAGTGGCTCCAGTACCTCAACATTGCTAATTCTATCGGGGTCATTACAGAGCACTAAGTCTAAAATTGCCTCCTCTCTGGTAGGTTTATTAACATACTGCACCAAGAAATTATCATTTATAAAATCTAGAAATTCTTCCATCCCCCTACTCTGTCCTTTCACCATTTCCCAATTGATACCAGGATAATTTAAGTCTCCCATAATAATAGTTCCACCACCTCTACAAGCTAGCGTAATCCTCTTAAAAAGCGTTTCATTGATTGTACTGTCCAAAGCTGGTGGTCGATAGCATACTCCTATGTTTAAACTTGTCTTGTGTTTGCCAATGAGCCTGACCCAGATATCTTCACAGGACAAGGAATGTTCAATTTCGGGAATTTCCTGTTCATTAATGTTTTTGTTCACATAGAGTGCTACGCCCCCTCCTTGCCTATTACATCTATCCTTCCTAAAGAGCTTATAACCTTCTATATTATATTCATCTCCATCCTCTTCACTTAGCCATGTCTCTGTAATCCCAACTATGTCATAGCCCTCACTAATCCTTACAGCCTCAAGTTCTGAAAATAAATTTTTTATGCTTCTTGCATTTTAGTAAAAACATTTCAGGTTATTACTAATGCTCTTCCCCTTGATTTCCCATGTAGCCGCTGCTTCAAGCCCCCCACTACGCTTTGTTGCTTTAAAAGTAAATCATCAATTGTGCATGTAACGCCATCAGCTTCCATCGGGACACTCTGCATTTTCCAATGTGTAACACTCACTAACCTCCCTGCCCCCCAAGTCCCTAGTTTAAATAATCCTGTGCTACCCTCAACATACGCTGGCCCAGTGCAAAGGTACCCCTCCGGTTCAGGTGCAGCCCGTCAGGCTTGAACAGGTCACCCCTGTCCCAGAAAAAGTTCCAGTGCCCCATAAACCTATACCCCTCTTTCCTACACCAGGTTCGTAGCCACGTGTTAAACCTCCAGATAAAATTCTGCTTTCCTCTGCTTGCACGTGGTACCGGTAGAATCCCGGAGAACACTACCGTTGAGGATCTGCTCCTAAGCTTCTCAGCTAATTCCACAAATTTGCCTTCCAGAACCTCAAACCTACTGGTACCTATGTCATTTGTCCCAACATGGACCATGACAACTGGATCCCTCCCCACTCTGGCCAGGAGCTTGTCCGCACGCTCCAGGATGTCTCCTACCTGGGCACCAGGCAGGCAACATACCGTACGAGACTCCTTGTCGCGTGAACAGACTAAGCTATCTATTCCTCTAAGTATTGAGTCCCCCACTATCAATAACTCTCTTTTCTTAGGGGTAGAGGTCAACAGGGTGCCCTTCTGCTCATCAGTCCCCTCACTCTCAGGGTCAGGGGCTAAGTCGAGTTCCTGCAAGGGCTGGAATCGGTTGGACTTCTCAACCACGGGAGAAGCTGTCGCGGTACACCAAATGAAATTTCATATGCGAGATGTCAGTAACACAAACTTAGGCTCCATCTGTGATCATTTTAGTGATACAAGTCATTGGTTTTTCACTAAATCACATTTGACCTTTGAAGGTCAATACAAAGGTCACCATATGAAAGTTCATATATGACTTCCTATATGTCTCTAATACAAACCTAAGCTCCATCTGTGACCATTTTGGCAACACGAGTCACTGTAATTGTATTATGTCAAGTTTGACTTTCAAAGGTCACCAACAGTCAAGTTGAATGTCACCAAATTAAAATTTATATGTGACTTCCTAGATGTCATTAACATAAATCTAGTCTCCATCTGTGACCTTTTTAAAGATAGAAGTCATTGAATTTTCACTCGAAGGTCAATATGAAGATCAGCAAATGAAAGTTCATATATGACTTCCTATACATCTCCAATACAAACCAACACTTCACTTGTCACGATTTTGCTGATATAAGTCATTGAAATTTCACTGTGAAGTTTGGCCTCTGAAGGCCAAATGAAGTTCAATATCACCAATAAAAACTTCATTCATAACTTCCTATTTGTCCACAATACAAACCTAACATCTATCTGTAGTAGTTTTGTGATAAAAGTCACATACTTTTCACCGTGTGAAGTTTGACCTTCAAAGGTCACCAAAGGTCAAGTTCAAGGCCACTATATGAAAGTTCATATATGACTTCCGATAATTGGTCAATACGCATATGTTCCCAATCTTCAATATTCTCAAGCCTAGAAGCCTTTGAAAATTGTAACATTTTGCTTGACCACAAGTCTGACCTTTCAAGGTCATCTGAGGTCAACTTTGACACATCCAAAATATAGGTCATATATGACTTCCTATATGTTGATATTACTCACTTAAGGGGTGCTGCGCAAGATGGCCGCTGGTGCAGAGGTATGTGATTGTTGTTGAGTCGAGGTTTTCAATTTCAACCCCTTTCTGCCACTCATTTTGAACCTTTGACACCAGGAACTTTTTCGACATTGAGCCGATTCATTCAGCTTAATGTACTCAAAATAGTGCCTCTACAGTACTTTTTACTGACATTTGAAGAGTGCAGCAACCGGCTAGCTTCCTACAACAACATACATCGAGCCGAGCACGAGGCGAAGCAGAAGGAAATGAAGAAAACTATTCCGCCAAAGAGTTATTCTGCAGCTCTGCAAGAAGCGGACAGATGGAAACCAGAGCTGTCTCCGCTACCGGACTCCAACCTCGATACGCCCGTTAAACCAGACAAAGAGGCAGAAAGGTGACTTAACACTTAACAGTTAGAAAGTAACATCTTCGGCCTAATTAACCAGCACTCTGACCATCTGGAGAGCATGATTAATAACAACGCAGTCAGCATCGACGATCTGAAAAAGTCAGTTGACTTCGCTTTTATGGAACTGGAAGCTCTTAAAAGTGACGTGAAGGCAACCGGGCTGACCTGTGAGAACAACGACCAAAGGCTGATGGAGATGGAGGCGCGGGTGAACGAGGCGTAGCTCTACCAACGGAGGTGGAGTCTGAAGCTGCATGGTGTCCTCGAGGAAAAGCAGGAAGACATCCGTACTGAAGTGACCAACATTTGCTGCCTCGTTGTCGGGGACGAACTGGCTAAGATATAAGAGGACATCGACATTGTTCATTGTTTGGGTCATTTGAACGGCCAGCAAAGGAAGCCAAGGATGACCATCATCTGCTTCTGATCCGTGGGCATAGTCATGGATTTTCCTCAAAATTTAATAGAATGTTGCTTTGGGTGGCAAGTGAAAAAAAAAACCAAGTTTCAGCTCAATCGGCCTGCTTTTTTTGATTTTCTAGGATACTGCCGAGACACGCCGTGGCGTAGCTGGTGGAATCGCAACCATAACAAACAGTGCCATGTTTGCATTTTACCATCTCCCCTAGAGCGCAAAGCACTCCTTGCACATTTTGCTGACAAACCACAGTGCACCCATCTGAAATTTATCTAATGTTGGCAAACATGTTTCATGTTAGCACCTGCAGTGTCTGTCTCCAATATAGGGCTGATATTGCCAGTGATAATAAAGTGACATACATAACGGTGCAAGCTAAAAAGCATAACTTGGGAAGGTATATATCTGTGCCGCTCTATTCACTTCACGACTGGCGTTCTTTCTTGTTGTTTAAACATAGACCTAAAGGAAAATAAATAATGATAAATTTGTCCGTTACCAAGCATAAGCAGTGCCACATGAACTGCAACATTCCAAAGCTTACACATTTCTGATGAGTAGGCTCCTTCAGGTGAAATACCCAACATGAACAGACGGCTATTATGTAGACATGTCACTAACTTAAAATCTTAAAGAGGATCGTGTTCTAAGCAAGAGATTTTGACAAATTTGTTGAATGTCAATGCCCAGTGCAAAAAAGTAGTGCAATGGAAGCCCAATTGTCCTCTCTACTAATGAAAAATGCTGGTCAGTTACAATAAAAAATACACAATTATACAGGTCCTAAGAAAACAAAATGCAACATGTTCCACTGAAAAAATGACCAGATTGAGTGACAGTTCTTAAAGCGGGCACATCCAAAACTTAACAGCTATTGTTTAATATTCAAGAGGCTTCTCAGTCAATTATTTTTCATATTTGGAAGATGAGCCAAAGTGCAATCCCAATAGATGGGTCCATCTATTGACTGAGGCAGCTGGCTATGAATATAATTAAATATTTTTATTCCAAAGCTGAGGCTTTGTTGCCACGATAACATAATTCATACAGCATACTTTAAAGTCTGTTGATGGACTATATATGCAACATTTCCCATTTGGAGCAAACTGAAAAAGTTAACTGAATGAGTGATTTTAGGATGACAAGCAGACCTCAATCTCATTATCCACCAACATTGCTATTGCAACATCAAAAATGATACTAATTGCCATAGTTCATGTCATGGAAAGAAATGATTACAGCTCAGTCTACCGTATCAGACAAGCTTCACCACATTTCGAACACTTGCTGACATACCTTCCGTGTCTCTTATCAAATTAGGCGAGGGATGTGTGGCACATCAGTGTATGCCTTCAAGGCCAGAGTTTCTTGCTGCTCAGGAACACTCCAGTCTGGGGAACTTCCAAAAAACCAGCATGCATAAAGGACGCCAGGACTTATTGAATTACCTTGAGGTTGAGAGGCTTTACTTCACGAAAGAAACCCAGTTAAACATAAAGTACATGTGTCCCTGCATGTTTTTTTTTGTCACCCCTTTCACTTGCACGCCATCCAATCAACTCAATTGCCTATTTTACGCCATTTCCTTCTGTTGTCATTTGTGTTCTACATTACCCATGATGCATGTTCTTGAACTGCCCATTCAATGTTTCTCAACACCAGCAACAAATTTAACCTCATATTTATCTCAATTGAACCTCAATTTACGAGAGCTGATGCAGTTTATACCTATAGCCATAGCGTTGAAAGGTAGGACAAGTCAAGCTCTGCTCGAGCACAGAGACTGAAAAACTGCCCGGGGCATGTTGCCTTCTTTCAAGGATCATAGACGTCTTTTTCAGCATTTTGGTAATAGATGCATCATACTAACCTATTGTAAGATAGCTGTCGGCAACGCAATGCATCATACGATATGTAACGTTCTGTGCACAAAGCTCCAAGAATAGCGTACTGTAGCAAAACACTTCTTCCTTGCCACAATAAGTAAAACATGACATATAACTCCCAATAGATTGCTGCAAACGTTGCCTTGGAAGACTCGTAAGAAGACCATCCACCGAGATAATCAATTGTGCCGGAAGTAACAGAAATCCGTTGCATATTGATCATCACACGCGCGGCGAGAGACAAGCCAGCAATCAAGCTATCAGACTCAAAACAATCTTACATGTAAATACCCTTACTTGGCCAGAGTTTGAATGAGCTGGTGCATAAAATTAACATGTCAACAACTAAAACCAGAGAGGAGAAACCGCTGATTTTATTAGACTAACATTTGTTTTTAAGTATTGACTCCAAAAATAGTGCCCATTCGCATACAAAATCTACATTGTAATCAGTGGACTATTTATATATGTATTTAAGTACTTATGTGTGACGTGGGGGTAGAGAGGGAGTGATTGAATCGAAACACTAAAACCAGAAAACCGATTAAGCCACCGGTTTGCTTTTTAGTAGTATTTAGCAAAGCAAAATCCCCCAAAACGACTCTACCCTTGGTAACATTTTGAGTGCTCAAGTTCATCGCACGGAACAAATTGAGGAAAAGCCCAGCAAATTCAGAGGCAATTTGCAACTTATGTACTCAAAAAATAAATTGGCTAAGATTTTACAGCAGGGCAGGAAAGAGGGCACTGGCATTACATGGATCCAGGCCTCAGCCACCAAAGCGTTTGTGATTACAAAACCACCATCAAATTAAATACACAGCTATTCATTGCACAAGTGAAACAGTCCATAACATCCATAAATTGCCTTTACCACTTGACAATCCCTCATTAAAAACAAGCCTACTGTGTCCATGAGCTGCAACTTAGATGAAAGAATTCGAGATCATACAATTTCAGCCCTGGACACAAGTCCAACTTGTAAATGGCTCTACCTCACGTACAATCAAAGACACTTACCACAGGTTTAAATAGTGATAGTGACATATCGAGGGTTTGGAGCACAATGGTTATATGTCCAAATTTTGTGGTTTTGAGATTTTTACCCCCTGTCACAGCTTTCTATCAGCTAATCCTTGGAGCACAATAACTAGATGTCCATCTGCAGTCATTTTTAATCAGAATTCACATTTTCATTTTGTGACATGTCCAAGAAAATCTGCTTATGTCATGGTTTGTGAGGTGTGCGTGTTGTGTGGACTTTTCTTTGCGGCTCTCTTCCCGGGACGATATCGAATTCCTGGGCCATGAAATTCTTTACCCAGCTGGTTGATTGAGCTGGGCTGGCCTTTTCCCAAAATCTAAATAAAAAGGAAGTCCAGCACACCTACTTCGGTAGAGTGTCTGTTTTTAGCCTCGCACTATAGCCGAAGATATCTCTAGTCACGTTCTGTATGACTTTCTATCTTCTGATTGTTGGAGTTTCTTCTCCCTTTTCTATCTCGCTTTGCTACTGTGGTTCGGACTATTATATGTCCCTTTGAAGCGTGAGTACTTTCGTTTGGTCTATATTATTCTCTGTGTTTGAACTGTGTCAGAGCTACTCTCTTTCTCTCTGATCGTTGTGCTTGGCCTCCGTATACTACCGGCCATTACAGCTTGAATGAATTAAACATTCACATTTGATGAATTAATATTAATTTTAATACAGAATAGTCTGTATTCCATTGCAAACAAACTTATCACCATTGTGCTTTGTCACATCATGTGCTAGAATTGTTGGAGCACTGAAGTGACATGCCCATTTTTGGCAATTTTGACCATGATGTTGCAGTTACACTCCTATGAAAACTCAGGTGTTCAATATACTTCTGAACCATGCAGCAAAAGAGTGACTGGTAAAAAAAAAAAAAAAGATATGAAATACATGATTTAATTGGAAACCTAAAAATCTATTTTTCTCAAAACCTCTGAAATGGACATATAACCATTGTGCTCCAAACCCTTAATATGTCAAACCTGATAGTAGATAATTAGTAGATAATATATTTTCCTAAAAAATAATAGAGATCTATACAAAAGTGATCCTGCTCAATCATCACGTATGGGCTCCTACATATGTGTGGTGGTGACTGTGTATGCAGAGACTCAGCCTGTATTGCTGTGTTTTTGTGGGCTCGAGTCTAAAATGGGTGGGGAGTGGGGTACGCGCAAGTGAGGTTGGGCTTGCATAAAAGTCAGAGACCAGACACCGTTCAGGCTGGCAAAAATGAAGGACGCGGACTATGCGGTGAAGAAGAGAAAATATATTCAAAGCCAGGCAAAACACCTAGCGGATAAAGCTTGTCACAAAACAAGGGTTAATCTTGGGTTGGCATTCACCCGCGTTCGAGCACTAAAGGAGCGGCTTGGAATGAAGAGTCATGTGGAGTTGGCCTGCTTTCTGTTGGACACCCTGGCAGTTAGCTTGTGCTAGCTTACTAACAATATGTCATTGGCTTTTCCATTATGACAAATGTAATATTCCTAGGTAGCTTGTGGTCTCAGCACAAGTAGTATAAGTAGGCTATAAGTACTCCAGTCGTTACAATGTTTGAAGTAGCATTCCTCAGCGAACATTGTGCGCTGATCGTGCAACGTTAGACTTGGTGTCAGCCGTAGTTCGCTGTTCAAAATTGGAATTTGGCCTTGTCCCATGCATACAGAGATTTTTCTGGATTCTTGGAATCTTTTAATGATGTTATGGACCAAGGAGGATAAAATCGCCAAATTCTTTGCAATTTTATATCAAAAATGCTATTCTTAAATAAATAAAATAATTCCCCATGAAGTCTTTCATAGTGGTTAACCCCTCACCATATCTACTGATGAAAGACTTTTTATACCCAATCATGTTACAGACCTGTTGCTAAATTATCTAATTAGCTGTGAGATGTTGTGCTAGTTGTTTTTTCTTGGCATCATGCAACTTCTTCAGTCTTTTATTGTCCCATTCCCACATTTTAAAAACATGTTCTTGCCAAAAGATACAACAACATGAGCAGATATTTTGCAGAGAAACAATACAATTTATCAGTTTCAACATTTGATACGATGTCTTTGCCCTGTTTTCAATTAAATATAGGGTTCTAATTGATTAGCAATTCATTGCATTCTGTTTCATTTACAACGTAAATTTCAAACAGTGTCCCAGCTTTTTTGGAAATGGGGTTGTATATTTTCAAGTGGGGTCATATAATAAAACAGTTGACTTCATTTATCAGTGAATCCAACATGGAATCCAATCATTTATCCACCTTGGAGGAGTGATATTCACCGTGGCGCAGTATCACTCGTCCAAGGTGGATAAATCATTGAATTCACCTCAACTGAAGTCAATAATTGTACAATATATTATATAAAAACAATTTTACATAATGAAAAATAACATTTTTTATTGCTATTATTATATAAAAAGTGCACAGGCATTCAAAATTATAAAAAAGTGCAGCCCTGACCTGATGAATATCTCTAACCGTATGTGCCAAGTCTGTCAGAGGGGCCTCTCTCTGTACCCGCCAGCGGCCTTGGCTTTGTGCTCCTCCACATTATTGCCTTATAAGGCTCCCAATCCCTGCAATCCTGAATTTTATAGGCACACTGTCTGATGAACTGTTCATTTTCAACAGTGTCTCTTCTTCTGGGATCCACAAAAATCGAAACCTCGGCTGTTGAGCAATATCTGAAGCGGTATTTTCTTTGTGGAATGTAATAGCTGGAGAGACTTCATTAAAAATGTGAAAAGCATGACACAGTTCCACTGTGTCTGGGCAGTCTCTGTTGTTTCTATTGCACAAGAATGAGTGTATTTCATGAGTCACATTTCTGTACAGACAAGTAGGAGTGTATGTGCCAGAAATCTTGAGGATTTCAAGTGCTGATTCTTTGCGGAGGGGGGAGAGGGCATCAATTAGCAATATATTTGTAATCCAAACTCTCAATTCATTGGATTTTAAGTGGATTATAATCCATCTGGAGGATCCTAATTTTAAATCATAAAGATTAAGCCACCAACAGCATAGTTCCACAGCTTTAATACAGTGAACTGTTGTAAGACTCAGTCAACATAATGTGTTTAGGTCTTTGTTTGCTTAGGCTGTGGCTGTAATTGAATCCTTTTCTGAATCTGACAAATATTTGTGTTTTATTCCTTTGATAAATGTGTTGTTGGCTGCACATGCACTCCAAGAGTTATGTACGGACACAGGTGTTTTCGTAGAGCTCAAAAACAAACTAGTTTTACAGTCAAGTCTTATCTTCTATGAAGTGTGAAGTATCAGAAATGTCTTTTGATACCATGAGGCAAAAATACAAACACATGATTTAGTATATTATACATCAATCAGCCAGAACAATAAAACCACTGACAAATTAAGTGAATTACGTTAATTATTTTATCAGAATGGCAACTGCCAGTAGAGGGGTTATATTATAGGCACTAACTGAACAGTCGGTTCTTGAAGCTGATGTTTTAGAAGCAAAAAACTGGCAAGCATAAGCATCTAAGGAACTTGCGATTGCTGAAGGACTGGGTCAGAGCAATCCCAAAATGGCTGTTTTTGTGAGGTTTCCCTTGAAAGCAGTGGTTAGTACCTCTGAAAAGTAGTCCAAGGTAGAGCAACCAGTGAACCAGCAACAGGGTCATGGGCGCACAAGTATCATTCATATATACGGGGAATGAAGGCCAGCCCGTCTGGTCTGATCCCACAGAGAAGCCACTGTAGCAGAAAATGCCGAAAAAGATAATGCTGGCTGTGATAGAAAGGTGCCACAACACACAGTGCATTACAGGTGACCACTTATAAGGCTGCACAGCAGCAGACCGGTTAGTGCCCATGCTGACCCCTGTCCACCACCAAAAGCACCTACAATGGGCACATGAGTGTTACAGCTGGACCATGAAGCACTGGAAGAAGCTGGCCTGGTCTGACAAATCACATTTTTTAACATCATGTGGAGAGCCAGGTGCATGTGCGTCATTTACCTTGGGAGGAGATGGTCCTGGAGCGCACTACGGCAAGAAGGCAAGCAGGGGAATGTTCTGGTAGGAAGCTTTGGGTTCTACCGCTTATTTGGAGGTTACTGTGACATGTGCCACCTACCTGATCACTGTTGCACACCCAGTACACCCCTCAGAGGCAACCGAATATCCTGGTGGCAGTGGCCCCAAATTGCCTTGAATTTTGACTGTAGACTTGATGGTTATTTCAAAATGCAAATACATTGTTTTTTATTCTGATTGGTGCAAAGGTATCAATTTCATGGGAGTGTATGTGTAATGCAACTGACCCATTTGAGAGATTTCATTTTAGAAAAACAATTAGAAGAAAATAAATACACAATATATAGAAAAATCCTCGTGTAATTGCATAGATATGACATATATCTAACAGAGAAACAAAGAATTAAGTGATTTGGTTGAGTGGTTGGCAGCTTTTCTTCCCGTGTTCGGATGGGTTTCTGCGAGGTGCTCTGGTTTCCTACTAAAGCCTGAAAATAGGCATACAAAGTTAACTGCTGACTCAAATTTCCCATTGATCCGAGTGTGGGAGTGAATGGTATATGAGCACAATGATGGATTGTTGAGCTGTCCAGGGTGTGTTCCTGTCTTTCGCCCACAGTCGGCTAGGAGAGGCTCCGGCTCCCCTGTAACCCTGATGAGGAGGAGGCAGTTCAGCCTCAAAAATACAGCACCCCTTCAAAGTCTTTGCCTTAATAAATCTAAATTAAGCTGAATATATCAACCTGGATAACTCTTGCAGCAAAGCCATCTTGCAATGCCTTGAGAAGATCCTAGAAAATTGAGTGTTATTGGAGAATTGGTGCCTTTCTTTACCCATCTTGTGTGATCAAACCACAAGACAGCTAGTACTGTACCACTGCCAACTATAATAGCACATGTCACATTTAAAATGGTTAATTCTGTTATTACCCTGGAAACTGCAAGCACTGCTTTTGAAACCGCAGGCTTATGGCAGTGTAGATGGGAGGAATACTCATCGCATTGTCAAACTTTGAGAGAAGCCAGCAAGAAGTCTGAGTCGCAAGGGAATTTCAACGCTGCAGCAGGATACAGTCCATTAGTCATCTCTGTTTTGCCCTGACATCCTACACCAAGGAACTCCCAAAAATCTCAACTAATCCTATCTGGGTATGTAATTGTTTACTTGCATATACAGTATGTAGTATATGAAGATCAAGCAAGGTGATACACTTACTTTAGAGCTTTCCATTGCGTAGATCATTACATGATTACAAGGCTCAAAGTATTCTTGGGAGCCCAGTCAACTCTGCATTTACCCAGCCAACATAACTTGGGAAATAAATTTCCAAATACATATTTCCTTATTAACTGGAACTGTACATTGGCTACAGGCCCTCTTTTATCTTTGTGTATCTTGATTCACTTGTTTCATAATGAAAAATTCAAAAGCCCTTAAAATTAATTGTACTGGATGGCCACACCTGGTATAATATGTCACATCACGTAAATCCCAAATGCCCAGATAATAATAAAGTGTAAAAAAAAAACAAAACAAAGACTAACCTAGCCATGATTTACAGGGACTCTGAATTAACTGCGTTGCTGGTTGAACTTGAACGACATATTATAGAAAGACCACTGTGTAATAAAATATCTAAAACAGGGACCTGAGTGGAACTTTGGCTGTGTCTCAGCTGTGTGTGCAACTAGGTAATCAAAAGTTTAATATCACATACTTCATCAGGTAAAGTCATACTTTATATATTCAGCAGATGGAGCTGGAGGAGGGCTTCAGCTCAATTAATTGTAAAACCACATCCTCCAGTGAGCTGCCAAGAGATCAGTGGTATTTCTCTCTTTATCTGTGCAGGGGACTGCATCTGCTCCTGTAGTCCTTGGGCTTTGGAACTGAACTGCATTGCTACAGATTGCAGATCTTCAACAGAATAGTTTTTCAAAAGCATGGTCAGTTATAGCTCATCCTGGGCATGAGCAACTGGCATCACCTCTTCAGTATAACTTCTATACAGTATTGTTGCTCTGCCCAGTTGCCAGGGAAAATTGGCTTGGAATGATTTGCTACTTGGCTAACTGTTGTTAATTTTTTTTTCTATAGTACTGAAAGGTAATACATATTCTTACTCACACTGTTAATTCTTAAAGGCTTTCATTCTTTGTAGGTGAATGTAATTAACATTCTTTTTTCCAACTACAGTTTCTGACAATGGAAACTGGTTCTTAAAGAGAAAAATGGAAAGCCTTTTGCCTAACCACATCTTTTACAGTCTGTGCTTATTTGACTAATATGCATATTGGGGTGTTTTTCAATGCACATTTATGTGCGTAAAAGTAATTGCTTTTGTATCTGTGTGTATGTGAGATTATGTGCCTGCCTTAGTGATAAAAAGGAGTTTACTAATACAAAGCAAACTCTCAGCGGACACCTCCATCATTAGACCTCCTGGCAGGGGGAGGTGAGCTTGTAGCATCACCTCCCTTAGTTGGGAGATGCACTATTTACGTCAGCACAGAGATGGTGTATTCCTGCTGCCATGTGAACAGAGCTTTAAACAGTGAGATAATGACAGGCAAGTCCCATTAAAACAGTGGGAAGCCTGTTATTTAGCACCGGTAATGGGAGTTCCTGAACTAAACAACGTGCTTAAACATCAGCCTGGCTTTTATAAAGACCCGTTCTACAGCTCCATGGCCAACCGGCCCCTGTCATTGTGTTGTTCCTCTTAGGCATAGGCTTCTCAGCCAAATCAAATGTGAGCATAACAGCAAGCCTTTGGAGGATATGTTCGCACTGCCAATGTCAGAGCACTTGACAGTGTCGTGGTTAACGTCTCTCAATACAGCCTGACTGCCGAAGGTGTTGCAACCATCAAAAAGTAAACAAACAGAAATGGGAAGGCGGCCCATTCTCCAGTGGAGCTCAATCCAAACAATCACTGGCTCCGGCCCTCTTCCGAAACGTTCAGTCTCCATTGTGATAACAGTTTACATGACTCAATGAAGTGTGAATGAGCCGAGGAGTGTGCATTGTTTGTTTCCAGTAACAGACCGCAACAGTGATGCCAGAGGCCTACTCAAATGGAGTCTGAGTGCAGTCTCTGTGTTGTGCTCTGCATGGTAACAGTAAATGCTTCACACACAGCTCAAGCATATTGTTATAATTGAAGAGCCTAAGGCTAAGTCATTAAGTCACATGTTAGCACACCATGAGGTAAGGATGGGAAAATATCTTTTATAGACAATTTGTAACTTAAATAATTTTACTACTAGGGTCTTTACTCTGTTATTATCAGTGGATTTGTACTGACAGACTATCTCAGGGAGAGTTATTAGTTTTAGGGTCAGTAGAGACAATGCTGGCTACTTGTGGCAGTTCAAGTCAGCCAAAAAAATCTTTCCAGGAGAGCCATGCCAGCTCACCTTTAAAAGAAGAATTCCACAGCTGAATGTCGCACTTCCTAAACCCTGCATGGACTCTGGAAAGAAGGTTTTTTTAGCCAATTAGACTGATCATTTGAGCTTCCATTTCAAACCAGTATATGGTGCAGGTTTAGGCAGAAATTAGGAGATTTTACATGCGTTTTTTTTTTTTTTTAATGGAGCATGAATCCTCCCCTTGAAGTAACTATTGTGACTTGATTTGCAGCACCTACATTTAGGGTGCATTTTGTAATCAACATGCAGAATAAAATGAATGCTCAGAGAACTCTGGTCCCGAAATCTCACTGTGCTTAATGTTTCAGACTGCCAATTAATCTGGGCCAATGGCAGCTGACAGCTGCAAACTATATGGTTTGGTGACCTAATTTTTTATTTCTTACTTTATCATTTTAGTTGCACTGAGAAAGAATCTTTATTACTGTAAATCCATAAGAGAAATCTCTGGGAATGTGCCAGTGACATCAACCCCTGATTCTTTGAACGTAATTAGTATTATAATTATTAGGCCTGAGCCTAATAAGCCGGTGAGGGCCTATTAAAACCGCATGGTTCCATTATTAGGCCCGAGCCTGGCCGAAGCCGGAGAGGGGCTATTAAAACCGCATGGTTCTGTTATTATTATTATTATTATTAGGCCCGAGCCTGTCCGAAGCCGGCGAGGGCCTATTAAAACCGCATGGTTCCGTTGTTATTAGGCCCGAGTCTGGCCGAAGCCGGCGAGGGCCTATTAAAACCGCATGGTTCCGTTATTATTAGGCCCGAGTCTGGCCGAAGCCGGTGAGGGCCTATTAAAACCACATGGTTCCGTTATTAGGCCCGAGCCTGCCCGAAGCCGGCAAGGGGCTATTAAAACCGCACAGTTCCATTATTATTATTATTATCCCCCGCCAACATGAATTGTGAGGGTAAATATAGGTTTGACTTCTGTCCGTCTGTCCATCCGTCCATGATTAGCTAATAATGAAGCGGCCATTTTCAGAAGTGTAAAAGTATGCATATCTCACGCATACAGTGTCGGATTGAGTTGTCCCCAAGTAAAATCTGTGCAGAATGACAATCTGAGCACAATGATATGTAACTCGTACAGCTGTATGGCAAAATGGCTCTTTGACACCTCCTATATTTTTTGCATGGGAGAAAAATTTTTTTTTTGAAATACTTTCAAGAAATTTGGGACACAGATCTATGATAACAAACTGAACCAAAAAGCAAATGAGGACACACCCATATTTTTTATCATGTACCCATGGCAACAACAAAAAAGCGCAATTGAAATGAATGGATTTTTGGCTTTGATCCCTTAAACATAAAAAAAAGTCAATTTTATTCAAACAAAATTCACGACCGGCGAAAAATTTTCTAATTTGAAGTCTCCAAGAAAAAATATTGAAAAACGACTTGGCCACGCCCTGTCAAAAATCAAAATACATTACGCTAATGGGAGCTCACCCCAAACTTTTTTCCAAGTAGAAGAATGAAACTTGGTATAGACATAGCCCATGTTGGGACAAGTTAAAAATTGCATTATGGCCCCACCCTAAACCCAACAGGAAGTTGACCATATTGGGCGGAAGCGTGGGCATATGAAATCACACCCTGCGTACTTTCAACATCTCCTCCTCGGGTTTTCATCCAATTTGCACCAAACTTGGTAAAAATCACCTGCACGCATGTGTGGTCAAAAGTTACTATTTACATTTTTGATAAAATGTTGGGCGTGGCTGTGATGAACTTACAATGAAGCGGCCATTTTCAGAAGTATAAAAGAGTGTCTACCTCACATATAGACTGTTGGTTGAGTTGGACCCATTGTAACATCTGTGCGGAATGACAACCTGAACACAATGATATGTATCTTTGATAGCTGTATGGCAAAATATGTGCGAATGGGAGGGCGAGGGCCATAACACCGTTTGCGGTTTTAATTATTATTATTATTATTATTATTAATAATAATTAATTTTTAGTTTTAATTATTATAACCTGTATTGCAGGGAAGTCCCAATGAGACTGAGGTCTCTTTTGCAGGGGAGCCCTGATTACAAAATAAACATCTACAATGGGAGTTCAGAGACAAACAATACAGTTAAAAATTCACAAATTCACATGCAGCAAGTGCAGATAAAAGGAAAAAACAATTTTAAAAATAGTATTACAAATAGTAATAAAATTAATAAAAACATGAGACAGAGAATAATGATGCGTATGTTATACTTTAAAACTAAAGGCAAGTACATCTGGCCTCTTTTAGTGTCATATCCAAAACTAATTTCTTGTAGGTGTCCAAAAAGATAAGGCAATCTAGCTTCAGAGTATCCTGACAAATATCCCACATACAAAGTGAAAATGCGCAAAATGTGGTACAGCCCAAATTTGTTCTAGTCCTACGTGTCTCTATCATAATCCATCTTGTGATCCCATACGCTGCCTTGACGTTTTTTGCGGATGAAAGCTTAGTGAGACAGGAAGGACATTGGCTAAGCAATGCTTTATAAATGAATAGAATACAATGTAGCTTCCTCCAATAATGAAAGGAAAACCACCCTACTGACCCATATAAAGCACAGTGATGAGATTGGAATCTATCACATATGATAAAGCACAATGCGCTAAATTGCGTCTGGGGGTCTTAAGGTACTATTAGAGGCATGCATGTACAGGACATCCCTGTGGTCGAATATGGTTAATTGTCGCCTGGACAATCCTCTTCCTACAGTCTAATGAGAAAAAGTATCTGTTTCTGTAAAGAAAACCACATTTTAATTTAATTTTTTGGACAAGTTGGCCACATGAGTTTTAAAAGTGAAGTCATGATCCAGCCGTATACCTATATATTTGTTAGACTCAACCTGCTCAATTTGAGCACCAATCAATGAGAAAATGGAAGCATTTGGCATAATTGTTTTCCGTGCAGAAAAGATCTTGATCTTATCAGTACTTAAAACAAGTTTGAGATGAGCAAGAGCTTGCTGGTGCTGAGGAGTAAAGCACTGTGTTATCTGCATAAAAATGAGCCTTGCAATTTGCTATATTACTTGCAATATGACTTATATAAAATGTGACTAAAATTGGTCCAAGTATAGATCCCTGGGGTACTCCTTTCTTCACCTTTAAGAATTGAGACATCACATCCCCAATCATTACTGCTTGTGTTCTATAAGAGAGGTAGTCCTGAATCCACGAGTAGACTATAGAATAGGTGTCCGATGGAGGACAACCTTTTTAATAACATTATATGGTCTACTGTATCAAAAGCTTTTGTAAGATTGATAGATTGGGCGGCACATTTTTCTTTATCATCTGCTGCTATGACTAAATCATTTATAACCAATGAAGCTGCTGTATTGGTGCTATGTCCAAACCTGAAGTCAGATGCTGCGGAACTGGCACATATGTTTCACGTGGCATTTCACTTTTCTGTTCAAAATGTTCAAAGAGTATCAAGAGTAAACAAGTATTAATTACATCTTTATTCCCTTTGCTCACAAGTTCTTGCTCAGAGTTACAATAATTACAACATAAATTGCAGCATTTAAAATACACTGTCTAATGGCTGTCATGCAACACCATTGTAAGCAACCAGAACTAGTATTATACAAGAACTGTGTGTTGAATATTGATGTAACATACAGCTCAGGACCCACAGGCGAGAGACAGTAATCCAAAAAACGTATGCCTTTATTGGAGTCCGAGTCAAAGCCAGAAAACACAGGAATTGCCAAGCCACAATACGAAATCCAAAAACAGTATCGACTAGACAGGCCGGGGTCAGAACCAGTAAGACAGATGGGCAGAGGTACAAAAACGTACGGCAAAAAGTCGTAGTCGATGGGTAAAGCCAATGGTCATACACAGGGCATCCAAACACAGAACTCGTGGTCATACAAAAATAGGTCAAAATCCAGAAAGGCAAAAACAGTACAAAAAGGGTAATGGCAAGAATCAGGGTCGGACTATCCAGTGGAAGAGAAACAATCAAAGGCGTACAAGGAGCTCGGCACAATGAAATATTGATCAACGTTCTGACAAGAGCTGTGAGTGAAAAGACTCCTAATATACACACAGGAATGCTCACATGCTATACAGAGATCAGCTGTGGGGAATGAGGCTAATTACATTGGGAGAATCACATTAGGGAAACCCTAACCACGGAAATTGGCGAGAGACAAAATACGAATGGGAATCACACAGACAGCCTATGACATTTAAACAGCTCCGGTCCAGGAGTTCTATGTGCACAGAATAACAAGAGCAGGAGAGTGATTAAGCACGTGTGAGAGATTCTCGCTGAAGCCCAGGGAGAGCAAAGCGATAGACAAGGGGCGGAGAATAGAACAGGGCGATTGCGGAGAGGTAATTAGTCTATTAGTAGCGGTGCAGCTTTACAACGTAAACTAGAGTGTTCAATAGTAATTTAGTAATTGAAAATATACATGGTTAGTTGTGTTAGTGGGCTAAAATACAAAATACAAAATACAAATGTTAGTCTTATTAGTAATCAGAACAGAAGGGTGAAGGAAGAAAACGAGATACGAAGGAATTTCTTACACACCGGACTTCATTTGAATCACCCGAATTCAGTAAGCACGCAGACAGGGAAGACGGACTAAACCAACTGGATCACAAGACAGGGGAGACAAGTGCAATGGAACTGAAACGTGGAATGAACCAAAAACCTGAATGTTACAAAAACCAAAAAGAATAAATGAAAGACTATACCCATGAACACAAAACCAGCACATAAAACATGATCGAAAACTAGAACCATGACAATTGAGCAATAACAAGACAGTATTAAAGAATGCAGGCAGTCCTCAAGTTTACTACATGATCCACATAAAACTATGTGCATGACAAATATAAAGCACATTCACCGGCACGGTCAAATTTCTTGCACAAGCTCATTTCTTCTTTGAACACCAGCAGCATTATTGAGATAAACTGGTTGATGGCGGTTTGGATCATTTGGGTCGTATTGCCCTGGATCTTGGCCATGATCTGGTCGATCATGCTCCGTAAGAAGAAAATAAATATCCTCATCTGATAAAATACAGATATTATGCAAAACACATCCTGCCATTATGAAGAACCAAGCATCTTCCATTGAGATTCAGTTCAAGTTTTTCAGTCTCCTGAACCTACACTTACGTAGACCGATAGCTCATTCCACAATCTGTCTACAAGACGACACTTTCTTGTTGAAGTAGCGTTGTCGTGCAGTCAAAAACCCATCATCTTTGAATGGGGTTACGAAGTGTTGACTTTGCAGGTATGCTGAATCCCCTGCAAAAAATCAAATTAGTTATTACATTGCGGAAATACAGGACGGCAACAAATTGATAAAAGATTGGTTTCAGTCCGTAAAGTGATTCACTCTAATGGCCATAAACATCAAAAACAAAATGAAAAATATGCAGACTAATAAATAAAACCCTGTTTACACCGAACTTGCGAGCAGGTTGCGACCGAAAAATGGACAAAAATCGCCATCACTCTCACTGACTCTTGATGAGGTTGCAAGTAACTCTCAATAAACTCTCAATGGTCTCAAATTCAATCTCTCTGATCTCTTTCACTCTCTATCGATCTTGAAGGGGTTTACGATTGTTTTGAGCTGTTCAAAAAAATCGCATAATTTTTGCGAGTGTGTGCGAGTGGTCAGAAATAAATGCAGATCTCAAAAACAATCGTAATGAGCTCTCATAACTCTCAAGTCACTCTTAACTCGGTCTCACAGGTCTTGATGGACTCTTGATGGACTCTTAAACAGGTTGCATAAATAATCTCCAAATATCGGAATATTTTTCATTACGCGACTATGGCGATCGTTTTTGCGAGCTGAACAAGAGCCCATTGCAATGCCTTCAAGAGCAAAAAAGTCATGGCGAGTGAAATTGCGAGAGCATCAGTGATGGATGGGATCGAAATTTGACCAATGGCGATCAGTGAGGGTGAAATGGCGACCAATGGCGAGCTTCCATGCTACGGTTTCTGAGAGTGGGTTTCCTATATAAAGCCATTGTTTTAATTGGTTCATGACTTGCTGCAACGATCGCATGAACAACACAAGACTAAGAGAGACCAAACAAGAGAAAGGAGAGTCATCGTAAATTATGTTGCATAGATCGCCTAATTTTTATTAATATATCTCAAATGTGGTCTCACTGGAAGCTTGGTGTGAACGCAAATTAGCGATTAGATTGGAGAGTATACAAGAGTATACAAGACTTGTGCGAGTTCATCAAATCCTTGTGATCTCACAAGTCGCCGCGGTCGCCATTTCAGTTGGATTTTGGTGTAAACAGGGCATAAGTTACCATCTGTGATGCATACCAATTATGAAATCATTTGGCCTTGTGAGATCACTTGTGCGCAATTTCCGAAACACTGGGGAGTTCCTCCAAACACGCGCATCGTGAGTTGACCCTGGCCAGCCTACATATGAATCTGTAACGAGCATTTGATCATCCACAATAACCTGAAAGAAAGGTGAATACAAAGTCACTTGTTTATCACGACGATAAATGCAACCTGTCTTACAGGGATGTTAAAAGACATCAGTATGTAATATCCATTTGTGACAAATCACATGTCTAGAGATAATCAGTAATTTTGTATTATAATTGGTAAAGCGTATGTATAATGTATTCAAATCCTGCCTAAAGCAATGTGATTGATCTACCTGCGACTGCTGAGACGGGAATCCTTTTCTGTTCACAAAATCGCTCCTTCTGGTATCACTGCAAGTGGAATATGTGTCCCATTAATAAACCCGATACAGCCTTCAACTCCCAACTTCTGTGCCATTCTATCACTAATGTCAGCCTTCATTGAACTTCATTGAATGTGTAGGCCATGCAATGAGTTGTTCTGCGAGTGAACGGATGGCTGTTGCGACTCGCCTCAAAATACTGTGCACTGTAGATTTAGAAATCCCAAAGAGTACACTCACTTGTCGGAGAGAATCAGGATTTGACATGCACTATTAAAAAAAATGGTTTGTTTTTCTGCAGTTGTGCCCTCTTTCCCCTGGTTCGGTTCCAGTGTAAGCATCTGGCCTATCTTTTCTAACAGCAAGTTGAATGTTGCCTTTTCTATTCTAAAATGACATCGAAAGTCAAAATCTGTGAAATCTTACACAGTTTTCTCAGCATAACTTGATACTCTTGGCACCGAATCACGTTTGACAAAACCCAGATGTACCAGGTATGGAATAACATCCTCAATATCTTCATTAGTTTCAGATAATGATCCATCAACAAAAGCATCCAGTATAAGTGGTATCAGCAAGTCCGCCATCGTGACAATGTTTGTTTACAAATTCAACTTCCGGTGAAGCTTCTTCGCTGCACTCATTTGATTATGAGGCAAAACGTCACTGATTGCGCGTGCGTGGAAATGAACTTTGGCGAACGTGGAATTCTAAATCGAACTTTCCCAAAATGTAATGAACAGATAATTCTGAAATTTTGTGGGAGGGTCACTATTACATCAGGGATGGACCCAATTGATTTTGACCATGATCAATAACATATGTGGCAACCATGGCAGCCACCTCGAAATCTTATGACGCTCCAAAACTGAACTTTGCCCCCACTCATCAAGATTTGGACCATGCTGCTTTGGTGAAAGTTTGCACTCAAGGAGTTCATCTAGTGTTTTTGTATAATCATACATTAGCACCTAAGTTTGGTCAAAATTTCGAATATTATGTTTTTCTTTAGAAAAGAAAACCTTGGAATGCTTGCCAACATCAGGCTCAAATAATCAAGCTGTGGCTTATTTTGAACACGCTCAGCAATGCCATGATGTGGCACGTTGCGAACGCTTCGCTAATATTTTACCCCATGTCAGGAACTAGTTAGTGCTTGTGGTCTGCTACTTATTTCATTCAAATTGCTTTTCCTTTGCCTGCTCAGGATGTCCTATAACCTCTAACTGTGCCAATTTCTGGGTTGACCCAAAGGTCATGGCTTCAAGGCTCACTGTCATTAGCCACTGGTGTTTGGGTTTGCAACACCATTGGTTTTGGGGGCATTCTAGTAGTTTCTCAGCTTTCAGATTCAAGAAGGCTCTTAACAGTTTTCATTCATGACGTGTTTGTGTGCGAGTATATATCGTAGC
Organism: Gymnothorax reevesii; assembly: GCA_029721435.1. Taxonomy (NCBI): domain Eukaryota; kingdom Metazoa; phylum Chordata; class Actinopteri; order Anguilliformes; family Muraenidae; genus Gymnothorax; species Gymnothorax reevesii. The sequence continues at coordinate 130,952,535 of CM056574.1, read as the reverse complement.
TGTCGGGCGCAAACCTCCTATGTCCAAAACTGTTACTCTACAAGAAATTAAAAAACGTGGTATTCTGTCTTTACATATAGTCAGATATTTGAATGTGTTAATACTTTATTAATATTTTACTCAAATCAAGCTCACGTTGAGTTAGGAGGTTTGTGACCAGCGAAAGTGGAGATAGAAGGTTTTTGCCGTCACTAAGTATGACGGCTGCATCGGCTACAGTAGCTCATTGCATTACGTTATCATCAACTTAGAGATAGGAGCACTTTTGGAAACTTGTAGGTCCAGAGCAAATCTTGAAATAATAAAGAAGAAAAAAACGAGGCACTCATCTTTAAAAAAACACAAAACCCAGAACCAGTGAAGTTGGCACGTTATGTAAATCGTAGATAAAAACAGGATACGATGATTTGCAAATCCTATTCAACTTATATTCTATTGAATACACTGCAAAGACAAGATGTTCAATGTTCAAACTGAGAATCTTTTTTTTTTTTTTTTGCAAATAATCATTAACTTAGAATTTAAAGGCAGCAACACATTGCAAAAAAGTTGGCACAGGGGCCTTTTTACCACTGGGTTACATCGCCTTTCCTTTTAACAACACTCAGTAAACGTTTGGGAACTGAGGAGACCAATATTTGAAACTTTTCAGGTGGAACTCTTTCCCATTCTTGCTTGATGTACAGCTTAAGTTGTTCAACAGTCCGGGGTCTCCGTTGTCTTATTTTATGCTTCATAATGCGCCACACATTTTCAATGGGAGTTAGGTCTGGACTACAGACAGGCCAGTCCAGTACCCGCACTCTTTTACTACGGAGCCATGCTGTTGTAATACGTGCAGAATGTGGCTTGGCATTGTCTTGCTGAAATAAGCAGGGGCGTCCATGAAAAAGACGTTGCCTGGATGGCAACATTTGTTGCTCCAAAACCTGTATGTACCTCTCAGCATTAATTGTGCCTTCACATATGTGTAAGTTGCCCATACCTTGGGCACTAATACACCCCCATACCATCACAGATGCTGACTTTTGAACTTTGCGCCTATAACAGTCCGGATGGTTCTTTTCTACTTTGGTCCGGAGGACACGACGTCCACAGTTTTCAAAAACAATTTGAAATGTGGACTCGTCAGACCACAGAACACTTTTCCACTTTGCATCAGTCCATCTTAGATGAGCTTGGGCCCAGCGAAGTCGGCGGCGTTTCTGGGTGCTGTTGATGAATGGCTTTCGGTTTGCATTGTAGAGTTTTAACTTGCACTTGTAGATGTAACGACGAACTGTTGTTACTGACAGTGGTTTTCTGAAGTGTTCCTGAGCCCATGTGGTGATGTCCTTTACACACTGATGTCGGTTTTTGATGCAGTACCGCCTGAGGGACGAAGGTCACGGGCATTCAATGTTGGTTTTCGGCCTTGTCGCTTATGTGCAGTGATTTTGACGATATTACAGACCATAGATGATGAAATCCCTAAATTTCTTGCAACAGCTCGTTGAGGAATGTTGTTTTTAAACTGTTCGACAATCATCTCACGCATTTGTTCACTAAGTGGTGACCCTTGCCCCATCTTTGTTTGTGAATGACTGAGCATTTCAGGGAAGCTGCTTTTATACCCAACCATGGCACCCACCTGTTCCCAATTAGCCTGTTAACGGGTGCAAACTTCGGCGAAGAGCCGCGGGCTGTGCACACTTTTCTGATTTGGAAAAAAGGGGGCCGCACATGTGAAAAAGGCTGAGCAATCATACATAGTTCCCTATTTGGATGTTCCAAATTCGAGTGGGATTGGAGATGCCGAGTTAAAGAAATAAAAAACTATTACTTTAAAACGTGTCAGCGTCCAGCCGTCAGACCGGTGTACTCGGATTACTGAACGCTTTCACCTGCTAATGACTCACCGTCTGTGTAGAAGTTAGTTTCCTGAGGAAAGCTGGATGCCCAAATGTGTTCAAATAACAGTTTTAATTAGGTTCTGCCTGTAGAACTTGCCATGGAATGAATGAGCCTCGTCTTTTTTTAAAAAATAGATACTTCACCGAAAGTTATTCTTATCTGAAGTTAGCTAGCGAGAGACAGGCTGTGAATAACGTTGCTCTGGTAATTTCTTATCACATCGCTAGCTAGCTCAGCACTTCAGCATGTAGATAAAATCGATCAATCGGGTACACTAAATACTTTTTAATTGAATTTGCAATCACCTTAGCCTAATATGAAAACACTTTCAGCTGTTCACCTCAGTGAAATCCAACAGTATTGTATCCGCTCCTCTTGTTGACGTCCTTTGAAATATAGTGGAGGGGTGAAGGTGGAGTTAAGAGGTTTCGTCGACAGTTTCAGGATTCAATGGAGTTAGGAGGTTAGTCACAGGCAGTTTTAATTACTTTTCATTGGTAAAATATTTGTAAAACCACGGTTAGACATAAAGGGTGAGTAATAATACCGATTTATGGAGAAAAAAAAAATTGTCGCCTGACAGCGACTCAAATATATAATATAATTCATTTATTTTTTCATTTTTTCTCTCTTATATCGACTTCATGGAGTAGGCAGTATTATTTCCTGGTACAATCCTAGCACTGCTTCCCCCCGTATTCTCCACCAATTGCCTGGTTTTGTTCTCTCCATGTCCATGGCGGGCCCTGCCCTGAGCATGCTACTGCTGGTCTTCACCATCAACGCCACCTGGTCTCTGCTCAAGTGCTGCTCCACCATCGAAATGGCCTGGGTCATGGCATCTATTCAGCAAACTACAAATCCTCGGCTGCTTTTCATCAATCCCCTTCGCATTATGGCAACCATGAACTCATACCCTGGGACAGTCAGAGGAGGATGGACCTCCCCTCTTAAGCCTGGTTCCTCCCAAGGTTTCTTCCTATATTTGAGGCAAATAAGGAGTTTTTCCTTACCACTGTCGCCACTAGCATGCTTTTCAGGGGGTTCAGACCAGGGTTTACTATGAAGAGCATAGGGACCAATTGAGTTGCCTTGTTTGTCACAGAGGCTCAGAAACCTATTCCTGTTTGCTGCTCAGCTCTGCCTCATTTGTCAGTATTATGGCCTCTCCCTCAGCTCCACACTCCTCTCTCACTCCATATTCGAGCAGCAACACTCCACCTTCGTGGCCTAATGACGGTATTAAAAGCTACAGGACATTGGACATCTTCAGCCAAGAACTTTACCTTCACCCAGTAATTAAGGACATTGTGGAAGCTGAATGAATAAAAATGAATAAGTAAGATTGTATAAATTGTTACCATGTTTTGTATGTTAAACGAAATCCTCTTGTATGTTTCATGCGTTGTTCAGAATACTTCTATACACACAGACAGGGCACAGAGTGTCACTGCTCAGCACCCATGCCATGTGATTCACCACAACATACACTTCAATCATTAAAAATTAGCCTTCATGTTATATACTTCAAATCATAAAGTATATTTCTCATGATGCTGCTTTGAGAGGACAGTCACTACATTTAGAATATTTCTCTTGTTTGGCTTCAAGAGAATTTGTGCCAGCCGCTGGGCTGTCACTACATATAATACACCTCACATAGAATATTTCTTGGATTTGGCTTCAAGAGAAATTGTGCCAGCCGCCGAGCTGTCACTACACATACTACACTTCACATAGATTATTTCATTGTATACGGCTTCAAGAGAAATGTCCCAGCTGCTAGGCCATCACAGCAGTGTCTCACATAGAATGTTTCCCTTGCATTTAGCTGCAAGAGAAATTGTGCCAGCCGCTGGGCTGTCATGACACATTGTACACTCACATAGAATATTTCCCTTGAATTTGGCTTCAAGAGGAATTGTGCCAGCTGCCGGGCTTTCGCTACACATAGTACACTCACATAGAATTTTTCTCTTGTGTTTGGCTTCAAGAGAAATTGTGCCAGTTGCTGGGCTGTCACGACACATTGTACACTTCAAAAATGATATTTCTCTTGTATTTGGCTCCAAGAGAAATTGTGCCTGCCACGGGCTGTCACAACACATAGTAAACTTTGCATGGAATATTTCTCTTGTATTTGGCTCCAAGAGAAATTGTGCCAGCCGCCAGGCTGACGTGTAGTACACATCACGTAGAATATTTCCCTTGTATTCGACTTCAAGAGAAATCATCCCAGCCGCTGGGCTGTCACTACACATAGTACACTTCACATGACGTATTTCTCTCATATTTGGCTTCAAAAGAAATTGTTCTTGCTGCCGGGCTGCCTTTAAACCTATGGAAGCTCCATATTTCATCATTGGTGTGCATCAGCATGGTTCTGTTTTGGGGGGCTAATTGCAGCTCCCAGCCTTCATTTCCATGCTGGATGGGCAAGGATCTCTCGAACAGAGCCATGGCGCCAAACTCAATGTATGCTTTCAATAAATATTGTCTTTGACAAAGTGTCCTATCAGAAATGGAGTCTGGCGTAAATTCTGATAGGCACGGAGTCAAGCTTGCTAACTTATAGGAGCCGCTTCTCGTGCTGGAGAATCACCTGAGTACTCATGAGTGTCATCTGATTTACTGTCACATGATACTTTGATTGATAATATGCAAGTTTACTTAAGCTCACATTCTAAGAAGCAGCTCCGCAGCATGCACGATTTACATCTCTCCTTCTCCCCAGCTCCTCCTGTCTATTCTTAGCATTCTGTTATCCTGTTCTTTTATGACTAAACTGTCGTTCACTAACAATGGCTCTTCATTTTGAGGTAATTGTTGCTATAGGCTCTGTTCTATGAAAGGGGGGTTAATTGCAGTTCCCTGCCTTCAGTTCCATGCTGGACGGGTAGAGATCTCTCAAACAGAGCCATGCCGCCAAACTCAACCTATGCTTGTATGCTTTCAATAAATATTCTCTTTGACAAAGTGTCCTATCAGAATTCTTTTTTTGCATATTTGTCAAGCTTAAATGTTTCAGATCAAAAAAATTTAATATCAGACAAAGACAACCCGTGTAAATACAAAATGCAGTTTTTAAATGTTGAGTTAATTTATTAAGCTATGCAAACCTACCTGGCCCTATGTGAAAAAGTAATTACCCCTTAATCCTAATAACTGGTTGTACCATGCTTGGCGACAACAACTGCAATTAAACATCTGCAAAAACTGGCAATGAGTCTTTCACATCACTATGGAAGAATTTTAGCCCACTGTTCTTTGCAGATCTTAATTCAGCCACATTGGAGGGATTTTGAGCATGAACGGCCTCTTTCAGGTTATGCCGCTGCATCTCAATAGGATTTAAGCCCGGACTTTGACAAGTCTACTCCAAAATCTTCATAGTTTTTTTTTTAAGCCATTCAGAGGTGGACTTGCAATCACAATCTGAATGTTGGACATTCTCTTTCAGGATTTTCCAGAAGAGAGCAGAATTCATAGTTCCATCAATTATGACAAGTCATCCAGGTCCTGAAGCAGCAAAGCAGCCTCAAACCATCACACTACCACCACCATGTTTGACTTTCGGTATGATGTTCTTTTTATGAAATGCTGTGTTAGTTTTACGCCTGATGTAATGAGACTCAAACCTTCCAAAAAGTTCAACTTATGCCTCGTCAGTCCACAGAAAAGTCTTGGGGATCATCAAGATGTATTTTGGCAAATGTGAGCCTTTGTGTTCTTATTAGTCAGCAGTGGTTTTCTCCTTGGAACTCTGCCATGGATGCCATTTTTTGCCCAGTCTATCTTATTGTTGAATCATGAACACTGACTTTAACTGAGGCAAGTGAGGCCTACAGTTCTTCAGATGTTGTTATGGGTTTTTTTTTTGTGACGTCCTGGATGAGTAGCTGATGCGATCTTTTTGGTAGGCCGGCCACTCCTGGGAAAGTTCACCACTGTTCCAAGTCTTCTCCATTTGTGGATAATGTCTCTCATGTGATTCGCCAGAGTCCCAAAGCCTTAGAAATACTGTAGCTTTGCAACCCTTTCCAGGCTGAAAGATGTCAATTTCTTTGTTTCTCATCTGCTGTTGAATTTCTTTAGTTCACGGCATGAAATGTTGCTTTTTGAGATCTTTTAGCCTACTTCACTTTGTCAGACAGGTTCTTTTGAAGTGATTTCTTGATTCAACAGGTCTGGCAGTAATATGGCCTGGGTGCGGCTAGTGAAACTGGACTCAAAAAAAAAATGTGGTTAATCATATTAAATTGATGATTGAACGGGGGGGAGGACAATTACTTTTTCACAGAGGGGCGGGTATGTTTAGAGTTCACCTTTTCGCAAACTCTAGGCGCGCTGCCATGTGCCTTTTAGTAAGGAGTGGCTTCCATCTGCCCATTCTCCCATACAGACCTGATTGGTGGATTGCTGCAGAGATGGTTGTCCTTCTAGATGGCTCTCCTCTCTCCACAGAGGAATGCTGGAGCTCTGACAGACTGACCATCAGGTTCTTGGTCACCTACCTGACTAAGGCCCTTCTCCCCCGATCGCTCAGTTTAGTCAGGCAGTCAGCTCTAGGAAGAGTCCTGGTGGTTTAGAACTTCTTCCTTTTTTCTGTTACCTTCCCCAGATTTGTGCTTCTAGACAATTCTGTCTCGGAGGTCTACAGAAAGTTCCTTTGATTTGATGCTTAGTTTGTGCTCTAACATGCACTGTCAACTGTGGGACCTAATATAGACCTTATATATGTGTGTGCCTTTTCAAATCATGTCCAATCAACTGAATTTACCACAGGTGGACTCCAATTAAGCGGTAGAAACATCTCAACATTGATCAGTGGAAACAGGATGCACCTGAGCTAAATTTTGAGCTTAATGGCAAAGGCTATGAATACTTTCATATGTACTGTACATGTGATTTCTTAGTTATTTATGTTTAATAAATTTACAAAACTCTCCAAAAAACTTTTTTCACATGTTCATTATAGGGTATTGTGTGTAGAATTTTATGGAAAAAATGAATTTAATCCATGTTGAAATAAGGCTGTAACATAAAATGTGGAAAAAGTGAAGCACTGTGAATACACGGATGGTTCCAGTTTTTGCAATCCAGATCCTTGTTACTGGTCTCGCTATTTAAAGACACTCGCACATTATATAGCCAACTATATGAGGCAACTTTTGTGAAAATATCTTCGGTGTGTTTTCAGAGGTTGTTTTTCAAGCTGAACTTTACGGTTTTCATCAATTTTAGTCAAGACAGATGCATTTTTCAATGGAAAATTGTTTGAAACTTCTTCTGTTTTTTACACATATACTTATGTTTGGTATCAAAATGTCATGTTGTTGTGTAGCCAATTAAAAGTCATATGGTTTTTCAGAACAATCATTTATGGGTTCCAATATTGGCTTTCGAGGCCTTGTGATATGGGATCAGGTAGACACCAGAAGCGAGGTGAAGGGGAATGAGGATTTATTGAAAAACAAAACAAAACAGGCACGAGGGCCAACGAAAAACTTGGCCCAAAGGGTTGCAAAAGGACAAACTAAAGTACGCTACACAGAGCTATAAATAAAGAATGCAAATGACAAAAAAACAAAAGGCACTGAAACTCCAGGCAAGAAGATGAAGAAAAATAAATAACAAGACTATCTATATATATATATATATATATATATATATATATATATATATATATATACACACACAAGGCAAGAGGCTAGAACAAGACTTGAAACTAGAAATGCAAGGGAACTTGACAACAAGAACTTGAACATGCAGCGAGACGCGAGACACTGTCTGCCAGCCAACTTCCACCGCATCCAGATAAAGGCTTGGTAATCAAGGACACATGAGGGGCAACACCTGGAGAAGCAGAAACAAGAGGCATGGCAAGATCAAGACATGGACAGAGATTGGATGACAAGACTTGCTCATTAAGAGAATGAGCCTGCTCAGCTTAAGTACCAATTAAGTATGCAGTTTGGAAGCAAGCATGAATGTTAAGAACAGAAAAGCACAGCAAGATCTTGAAATAGCAAAGCAGGAATCATGACAATAAACTCCCTTTCTAAATTAGTAATATTAGTAATGTCCCTATCTAAGAATTACACCACCCAGTGAATGTTAGTAAATGTTAGTAACTTAAAAACAGTTAATTGCCAATTAAGCTTAGAGAGGCCCGAATCCAGCACAGCATGGAAGGAAGGGGAAATACCAAAGCCAACCAGAGCTCAGAAATGTGCAACAACGAAGGCACGGGGCGGAACGCAGACAAGCGGTGGAGTGGCATAGCAGACCTGGCAAAAACAAAAACATGGAAAAGTAAAAACATGGACATGGAACATGAATTATGAAATGTAAAATCCTAATACAAGAAACTGTTAAACTATGACATGAACATGAACTATGAAACTATGAACTATGGAATCTTGATACATGAAACTGTTAAAACCATAAATAATACTGTTCTGGCCAAAGGCCAGAACCCTGGAACACAACACCTTGTCCCACAAAAATGCTGAAATCACTAAATAGGTCACCATCCACTTCCTGTATGGAGATTTCACATTTCAAATCTATTTTCTGGGCAGTCCCATAAGTAGGCACATATAACCAGTAAATGGTTCAAATGTGGGCAAATTTACCTATACCCTGCAAAACCTCTTTTAGTGTGCTGTAACTAGCTGCAGTCTGTTTCCACTGCAATTGAGCTTCTAATTGAACAGATATTTTGTTGTTGGCCATTTTATTTAGCAGCTATCCTGGAATCTGTCAAAGACACATTTAGACATCTCCTCTCAGTCCTATCACCTTGTGTTCCATGTCTTTAAGTGTTGTGAGAAGATAGTTGCTTAGTCAAACAAGAGCCACGATGTGACAACAAATTAAGTGACATAGGTGCTTTAAAGGAATATTAGCCATTGTTTGCTTAGCATGATGAGCAAATATTTTATCAATTTACATCAAACATAAATATTTACACAAATATGCATGCCAAGCACCCTGGAGCGCACAGCAGTTTCCTGAAATGTGGCTGCTTTGGGGCTGTTTGTCAAAAGACCTTTAAAGTACTATTTGTCTGGAATGAAAAAAGACATTTCATCCAAACTTTGGAAAGGCTGAATACCGATATTTATTGCCATTTTGTTTTTACTATTATGTTTTGATTATTTGCCATGTTTTTCTTTCATTTTGCCTTAAATATACAATAAGTTCAGGCTTCTGGCTTTTATTATTGACATACAATAAAAATATGATGTTGGTTGATCTAAATAGATTTCCAAAACAGATTGCTGGAGGCTGATGAAATGATGATTCACTTTTTCACTTTTTCATTGTGTTCTGCCCCTCAATGTTTAATTCCTATAGAAACATTAGAGTGAGTATCCAACAGTGTCTCTGGCTGACGTGGGTATTCTGCTGCTGACGTGGGTATTCTGCTGCTTCCGCAGGAGCTGTCTGTTTGCTGCAGTTGCTAAGAACTCTACCCACGCGGTTCAGCTTGGACATCCTTTTTATTTTTGGCCAGGGTGACACATTATCTCGAGATTTTCTCTTAAAAGATGGAAAGAATTAGATTTTCCTGAGTCAAAAGGGCTGTCTCTTGAGCAACACCTTTCATTTGACTTGTCCTCAGGGCAAACTGAGAGAGATGTGTCTTGATGAAACCCGTCATCCTTTAATCTAATCATCTGACTTATTTCTCTGCTGCAACTGAAGTGTTTTTCAGCATTTACAGTGTTAGATAAATGTAAAGGAATAGCATAGACATGAGAATAAATGATAGCTGTCATAACTCTTGGGAACAAGCCAGTCTGGTGTCTTTCAAAACAAAAAAAAAAAAAAAAAATGAAAATCACACAAAGATAATAAAATAAAAAAAAACTAAGATAAATCACTCCCTCATTTTAAACTAAACTTTTATTACAAGACAAGAAACGTGTTTTGTTTTTCAGGACTAGTTTACAATAGTTGAGCAGATAAATTTGTGTATATTGTTTGGCCAAACGAGGAATATTCATTCAGGCCTTCCTAAAATTGTCATACCTGCATTTAATTTGATTGTCCTTCGATAGCAATTTTTAAAACAATAGACCCTCAGAATGCTCTTAAATCACAATGTAGTACACTAAAAACAAAGTAAAAATTGTTGGTGTATTTTTGCTGTCAAACATCAGTCCTGCAGATGGATTTCCAAAATAAACTAATGTATCATTCTGTTTTCTGAAGACAGGTGAAATTGGGCAATTGGACAATGTGTTAAACTATTTTCTAGGCTCTGGATCAGTGGAGGCAAAAGAAAAAAATCCAATGACTGCAATTTCTATAAGGAAATTTTCCAGTCTTTTGCAACAAACTCTTTCCATTGCATTTTTGGGAAGTTATACTGAACTCAATGAAAGACTCAATCTGACACTGGTGACAGTAAAATCCCTGTGACACGTGACATTTTCCAGTTGTCTTGTTGTGAGACAGCTGATATGACTGCTTGTCTCAGCAGCAGCATGCATTGGCTTAAGCTTGATTTACTTGAACCACAGTGAAATTCCGAATTTCTTCTCAGCCATTTGAAATGCACTGTATCCAGTCTGGTTAACAGGTTTTTGGACTCTGGTACAATTTTCATCATTTTGGCTCCATAAGCCACCAATATACATTTATAAATGAATGAATCAAAATGTTCTTGTAGGGTAGACTTTAAAGACCCTGATACATTACATTACATTACAGGTTCTTAGCAGACTCTCTTGCGTACAAAAGTGCACAAGATCGGTACAAAAGTGCAGAGCGCCTAGGAGACAAGTGCTAACAGTACGTGACAGAACACTTTCCATTGTTACAGATTGTTACAGATCTAAACCAATTACAAAAGGGCAAGGGCGAGGTCAAGTGAACAAAATGGCAATAAGGTCAAGTGCAACAGAGGCAAGTGCAACAAAGGGGCAGAGTTAAGTGCAAGAAAAGGGCAATAAAATAAAATAAAATAAGTGCAACAAAAGGGCAACAGGTCAAATGTAACAAAGGGGCAGGAAAATCAAGTAAACCGACAACAATATTGGGTGCAACAAAATGAAGGGCAACCAAATCAAGCGATAACAAAAATCAGGAAATAAGGTAAACAAAATTAAGATAAACAAAATTAAGTGCAACAAGATCGTGTAAGGGCAACAAATTAAGGGGTGTTGGGACAGGATTCAGGGCAGTGGAGCAGGGGAAAGGTGGAGCCTGAAGAGGTGTGTTTTCCGGCGGCGCTTGAAGATGCTCAAGGATTCTGCCGTTCTGACCTCGATAGGTAGATCATTCCACCAACGAGGTGCCAGGACAGACAGCAGCCTTGAGCAGGAAGGGGAGGAGTGGTGAGGGGGAGGAGCCAGGCGACCAGAAGTAGCAGAGCGGAGTGCTCTAGCAGGGGTGTAAGGTCTGAACAGACTCTGGATTTGTGCTGGAGCTGTTTTGTTGACTCCCTGATAGGCTAGCACCAAAGTCTAGAATTTGATGCGAGCGGCAACACGGAGCCAGTGGAGCCTTGTGAGCTGGGGGGTGACATGGGAGTGTCTCAGGAGGTTGTGGACCAGGCGAGCTGCAGTGTTCTGGATGAGCTGCAGGGGTAAGATAAGAAAAATCTGAGATTTGTTTCAAAATATAAAATAAATATTGGAGACGAATTGTTAACAACATGCAAAAAGAGTCATTTCCGTATGTTGCTCAGTTACGTACTTAGAGTTTTATCTGGATTTAAAGGTTTCACTTCACTTTCGTGGTTTAATGTTTTTTTTTTTGGGTGGGGTTAAAGAGGGGACCGCACTACACACTGCTGCCCCTACTTGCATAACTCCTCCGACCCCCTGTAACATTATAAATACTTCAAGCATGCTAGAGTCGGTGGTTATCCCGCTCGTTTTTTGAGTCAGAATATCGTGGATAATGTCTTTTATTTAGCTTGCTAGCCATGCCCTCATCTCAGAAGTGTATTTTTCCCATTGTGTGAGTTAAAGTTAATGGTGCAATAATTGATTTATGGGGTTAAACATTAGCTAGCTGGGTACGTAGCTAGCTAGCCATCTTAATTAAACAAGCTCAATAATGATCTAGCAAGCTAACAACATTCTGTCATTTCCCAGCATACTGTAAACATGCAACTGCCAAATTTGTCGTGGTTACTAGATGTGAAGTTAGCAGTAAACAGTGGAGTAACATAATTTGCCATATTCTCTTGATTGTTTTGATTGTCAATCAGGAATGGTACATGGGAACATGTCCACAAAATCCTGTGATTAAAGTTTGGGTCACTGCCTCACCCCACCGCACATCTCTGCTATATCTGGTAGGTTGGGGCGCTTTCCAATACGCGAGTGTGATGTGGCAACTGCGCATGCCTGGGAGGTACAGACGCTTGGACTAGAAGGAGGCGGGACCTCTCCTGCAATGGGGCATTGTTTCCATGCCTCCAGGGGACATACCCCCACTGTCCTGGAACAGAAAATGCAGCTCATTTCTTAACAACTTTGAGGCCTAATTTCAAATACTTAGCGACTTTTTTAGTTCTTCATATTTGACAGAGAGATTAATAGCATGTTTTTCTGTGGTAACATAACTCATAAAACATATTTCGTTTTCCTTTTCAGGGACTTTAAGGTTGAATATATGGTTTTTTTTTTTTTTTTTTGCCAAAAATGTAGTATTAACCACGTAACATTTTTACTCACAGCCCCCAGTTTTAAGGACTCAAAAGTAATCAAACAAGCTAATATAATAATAAATCAAATTGTCTCTTTAAACAGTTAGTTGAAAATCCTTTGCAGTCGATGACTCCCTGAAGTCTGGAGCCCGTAGGTATCACTAGTAGCTGAATGTGTCCCTGGAAACGCTCAGCTAGGCCTTTACCGCAGCTTATAACAGATATGCATTCCTCTAGGAGGTTTTTCAGCAGTGCGAAAAAAAATGCTAAGACAAGAGATGGAAGTCAGCAAATGTTTTAGATTTTTGCATTTATTCTGACTATTGTCATTGTTTCAATGTCATGCCGCTGCACATCCTATCTAACAACACCATTTAGTCGTGACTGTATCCAAAATATAGCATGGCCTCTCATTCCATGTCGATAATAAACGTCGCAAACTAATTCACGCAAATACGTACCATTTTCTGACCTACGTGAGTTCAGAATATTCGGAACGCATACTGACGTTTTACTTTATCATTTATATGCAGAATGTATATTGCCTGATGCAATCGAAAATAAATTTGACTGTCATTCAAATTTGATAATCATTTTACTAATTAACCTTTGCAACTCTTGCTAACAAGTAAATTGAGGCAGGATTAGATAATTAATTATTGAGAAGAGAGGTTGGTGAAGCCCTTTGTTGTTGTAGATGGACTGCTACTGCTGTTTTTCATAAAGAGGACAGTGTTACCAGCTAGCTTTACAGAGAACTACTCACAGTCTCCCAAAAACCACAGCCAGGATGATTGTAGCAATACCCCTGTCACACCAGACTGAGTTCCTACTGATTTGTCACCGTGATATGAAACTTATCAGAACTCCATGGGATCGCAGAGAAATTTGGAAATCGTTTTGCAAATTATTTAGCTGGAAAACTCAGGGTGTTCTTACGGCAATTGTGGCGTTCCAGTGGTGTGCTGATGCATTCTCACAGCGTTCTCGTTTGGGATCGATTGCGTTGTCACTAAGTTCTCATTACGTGTCCACTGCGAGCTAGGCATTTTCACTGCACACCCACTGTGTGCATGCTGAGTTCACTGCATTCCTAAAGCGTCCATACTGCGTTTACCCTGATGTTATAAATGCCATGACATCTCAATGGACTCCATGAGGTCTCCGAGCGAACACCGTCACTATTAGCTGCATTCGTGTGGCGTTCATATGCGACCTTGGGATGTGCCCATAGCACTCCCGTGGTTCTGTAGGAGACCTCACTGAGCTGCTACAACGATCCTGTGGAGTTCCAACAGTGTTCAAATCAAACGCAAAGCCATGGAGTTTGTTTTGTGCGTGCACAAAACAAACGCCATGGCTCGGCGTTCTAAGAGACCCCACAGTGTTTAGTGGAGTTGCCACAGAGATGCCGCTGCGCTCTAGGTGATCCCAATGTGCTCACCCCGGCGTTCAACAATTTTTGTGAACGCAGCATGAACTCCGTGAGAATGCAACTCTGGTGTGACAAGGATTAGGTAAGAAATCTGACTTGTAGTGTGGAGAAATCTTGAGCAGAACCTGGCTATGAGGGATAGTCTCTTCAGCAGTTTAGCCTTGGCAGCCAATAAAACAGACAGACAGAAGTATCACAAATTCATAGTAAAGCACTTAATGTGTTTTTTCAGTACAATCTGGCCATTATTTTTTATATGAAAATGGAAAAGTACGCAGGAATATTTACCTGAATTTGCTATAAAAAACACATGTAAACTAATACCAAGAGAGTAAATGAAGCTCAAAATTAAATGATAACAAGGGCCTTACAGAACCAGCTCATTTGAGCAAAATAAGAAAAGTAAGTCCAGATGTCAATAGCATTAAAATGAATTTAATTGCCGTTAAGATTTGGGTGAAGTTAATAAAGTAAACCTGGTTTTTATTACACTGATTCACCACAGAGAAATGTGATTATCAGATTTTACTGAGCTAAAAGATTGCTTCAGGAATATAAACATAATCTTTAGTCCTCCATGCTGGCAGCCCAGGAACCCCAGGATTGCTACATGAGAAACGCATTATGCAAAATGTATATATCAAAACTAGAACACTTCTTTCCTACTGTCATCTCAGATATTGAACTAAATGCCAGTTAATATATGTAAAATATACTGCACGCACACACGCACACAAAGGCACACACACAAACACACGCGCACACACACACGCACACTCATACTCATCTCTTGTTTCTTTGATTATATACTGAGTACAAATGAAAACGCACCACTTGAAAAAAGTCAATATTTAAGTTCAAATGAACTTCAATATAATTTTTATACAACGACAACACTACAGTGACGTCACCCGACATTCCAGGAGCAAGAAATGCAAGAATTTCAAGTTAACAGTAACACTAGGCAATTTTTTGCAAAAACGCAACATCTTGCACGCACACCACGGGAAAAATGAATTTCACTCTGAATTTGTGCACACATTGCCTTTAAAAGCATGTGAATCCGAATAAAATTTCACTTCTTCACTGACACTTGTGAAACTTCGACACTATGCCGCGACTTACAGCCCCTGAACGGGAATGTGCCATAGGCATGCTTCAAATTGGCGCCAGCACCCGGGAAATTGCCAGACGACTACACTGCGCACACACAATGATCGCAAGACTCCATCAAAGGTTTCTGCAAACGGGGAGCACTCGGGACCATCTTCGTCCGGGTCATCAACGTGTGACAACGGCACGTCAGGACCGTCAGATCGTACGGGATCATGTCCGAGACCGAACACTACCAGCAACAAGAACGGCTGCTCAAGTCCAAGGACGACGTGGATTCATTCACCTCAACACCATACGGAACCGTCCGCGAGCTGCAGGCCTGCGTGCACGACGTCCTTATTTCGGCCCCATATTGACGGATCGTCACCGAAACCAGCGTCTACAGTGGGCAAACAGGCAGCAGAATTGGCGACTACGACAATGGCATGGTATCATCTTTTCTGACGAGTCACGATTTCACTTAAGGAACGAAGATGGCCGCAACCGTGTTTGGCGGAGACGTGGTGAACGTTATAACGCCGATTGTGTCGTTCAAACGGACCGTTGGGGTGGTGGCAGTGTTATGGTGTGGGGTGGAATAAGCTACCGTCACTGAACCCCTCTCCATATCTACAGAGGAAGGGTGAACGGCGTCTACTACCGGGACCAGGTGCTGCAGAACCATGTTGTGCCGTTCTTCAACCAACACCACGATGTCCACACGTTCCAACAGGACAACGCTAGGGCACACACTGCAAGGGTGTCCATGCAGTGCCTTGCACAGCAGAACATCCCCGTGCTTCAGTGGCCAGCTGTGTCACCCAACCTCTCCCCTATCAAGCACTTATGGCATGAAATTGGACGACGTCTTTCACGTCGACGCCAGATGGACAACATCCGAGAACTTGAGGTTGCCCTTGTTCAGGAGTGGAATGCTATCCCTCAGAACACTATCCAAAGACTGATCAACTCCATGTGACGACGATGTACCGCATGTGTCAATGCAAATGGCGGTCACACCTGTTATTGACTTTCTTGTTTGACACCTACACCAGTTAAACCTCTCTCGCGCATGAACATTATCGTGAATGAAATTGAATGATGTTTACATGTCTTCTTAAATCATTCATTATCTCAAATGCATCAGACGTATATACTTCACATATCAATCCGTGGAGCTATTCCAGATTTCGTGAGTGGTGCGTTTTCGTATGGACTGAGTATCCTTACAGTGCACTATAGGCCTGGTATCTGGCTTAGTACAAACACTGACACTTCAGATTTCAGTTTTTTTTTTGCCATGGCAACCAAAATCGATATTTATCCTAAGTGAGGTGTAACACGTGTTCATACCAAATATGAAAGTAATCAGTCAAAAATAACAACCTGTACAGCGTCCACAATGAAGTGTGTATGTTTCAACACAAATTTACGCATTATTCCACCAATACTGTCACCATGGCAACCAAAATCAATAGTTGTCATAAGTGATGTGCAGCATATTCTCCCCTTTTGTACGCATTATTCGGCCAATACTGTCACCATGGCAGCCAAAATTGATGGGTGTGACAAGTGAAGTATAACACATGTCCATGCCAAATATGAAAGTAATCAGTCAAAAATTGCAGCCTGTTCTATGTCCACAAGAAACTCTCTATATTTTACTACTAATTTGCATATCATTTGGCCAATACTGTCGCCATAGCAAACAAAATCGCTAAGTGTCATAAATAATGTCTGTACCAGATATGAAAGTAATTGGTCAAAAATTGCAGCCTGTCGTGCGTCCACAATGTAGTGTCTACGGACGCGGTTGCGGCGGCGGCGGAGATGAAGCACGTGAATCCATAGAGCCACCAGACTTCGTCAAAATATGACAGGACTGTTATGCTGTCTGGTCAGGATGCTTGAAGCACTGAGGCATGAATTCACTTGTAAATTCTGACGTTATTTCAGAATTTGTCCAATAACACATGGATTCCTGGAGACATCACTGATAAATGAATGTAATAGCATTATATATAATAACATCACATTAGTCCATACAAATAGAAATATCATTGCATTTTGTCATTTCTCTATTCTACTTTCAGGCTTCCGCACTTGTCTCCTTGGTTTGATTTAATCAACTACCTTCTTTCTTTAGTTTGGAAGATGATCTTCATCACATTGAACCAATCCTGCAAGGAATAAGGGGATGTGTCTTCGGCAGCTCCCCTGTGACTGGTATCCTCCATGGGTCAGTGCTTGGTCCACTCCTGTTTATTCTTTGCACTGGATGACTTTGCTCAGTTATGTCTACTCAGAACAGACAGGCAAATTTTGGCAGCCCTATGGAAATGTCATCCAAAAAGCAGTGTGATGGTGGCACACACAATCATCAATCAGGGTGGGAGAGGTTTTCACCACAGATCTACAACCAGCAAAGCAGTCCAAGAACAATGGAATCAAAAAACCGAAAACTATTTGCACTCTATGTATAGTGTACATTTAAGTCAGACTTAAATGAATGGAAAATGTTAGAATAGTGGCATGATTGCAAATGGATGGTTGTGGCAAAAAATAGGGCCACAGATGGAACATAGAGCAAATGCATAGATAACATACGTTGTATTACAACAGCCTTCTAATTAGAGAATGACAAATAATTATGCTGGTCGTAAATGGTGATTATATGCATCACACTATATTTTCATAAACAAGGAATAGTCATTTTTTATAGGCTAGCCATGGTGCATGGAATCTTGCAAGGACTTGGGTAGCTCATGAGAGACTGTCACATTGGCTAGAAAACCTAATAGCCTGTTAAAGGATGGTCCCTTCTCCTGACACATACTACATCCACTTGGAAATTGGGCAGCAATACTTTTAGTATCAGAGGCACACCTCTGCGGTCCATTGGCTGTGGAATGGAAATAGACAGCGGGTGTTGTATACGCTTCCAAGAAAATTGTGTGCTGTCTGCCAAACTGACAGGACAAATTGGTGTGGGCAAAAATGTTGATAGTAGAGTGAAAAAAAGAGGGGGTGTCTGGTGGTGTATTTGATGATCTGCCTTCACCTAGTTTCTAATGTGGTTTGCTTTCCTCTTCTCTCCAGATGTAAAATACAAAAATTTGACAATGGAATGTTGTGGTAATACATTGCAGATTTCCCTTCAATGAGTAAATCAATGTTAATCGTGTGGTTAACATGTGTATATATTTTTTGCTGGGCCGTATACTTGAGACAAATACAATGTAGAAATGGCTTTGTTACAACGTATATGGCAGATGGATCATATAGCCTTAGTAACAGCGGGCTTGATCATTCTGCCTGGGTGCCTGTGACTGCCATAGCTTGAAATATACTGCAACAACATGATTGTTTACTCTTTATTTTTGAGATAATGAATCCTGACTCTGGGATAACCGTTTCAATTCAAGATACCGTATCACTGTTGGATGCACTGGCTAAAATAAACTGTAGCAGTGGTGTTGGTGGAAAGATTTTAAATTGCACTTTTGCAGTAATAGAAGATGATTTAGCATCACTCTAAATAATGATGTTGTGTATGAGTCAAATACTTTTGCCAAAAGATCATTAGGCTTTTTAAATTCCACATTCTTTCCATTCTAAGTTCTAATACTCAGCATCTGTTCAAATACACAAACATCTACAGCAGAATGTTTCTGGATTTTTGAGTTACATCGACAGCGCAAAATGGTTCATTAACATGGAGACAAAATGTCATCCAAAATTAGAGTGTGATGAAGCACTTGTGAGAAAGAGGACGCACTTGTGAGAGGATATGCTCCTTGCAAGTCTGTGGTGATAATCTTCCTCAGGAAGTGGTGAGGTCAGGTGTAATTACCATTCAAATAATAGCAGCTTCACATGCTCCACATTATAGTTATTGTGTGATATTAAATTATTGCTCATATTTATTTCACTGAAAATGAGTGGCAAAGACCCTATGCAATGGAATCCACATTTCATCCTGACAGCAAAGAAGTTATTGTGCTGCCCACTGCTGGAAGATTCAATATCAGCGGATGAATGCATTCTTTCTGACACCATTAAGAAGGCAATTGGCATTAGTATGAATTAATATTTTTATTATGGCACATAAGACACCGCCTTATTACTAGTCACTTTAATATAATAATGACTTTAATACAAAGGCAGCTTTATCTATTATAGACTATTGTGATTGCATTGGAAAAGTAAAGCAAAATGCAAAAATGAGAATGCACAAACTCTCTGGAATGAACAATGTGGTTGTTTTGATGTTAAATTACCTATCAATCACTGCACTGTGTACAAATATGGTCAGTAAAAAAAATATATATATATTTATTTTTTTTCTAAGATTAAAAATAATGTTTTACAATAGTGCCATCCGCGAGAAAATAATTTGCTGGACGGCCTGGTTAATTTACTGCTATCAATAACAGCCTGGGGGCAGAATGGTGGCACGGATGGTTACTTTGTCGCCTCACTGCATGGAGGTTGTGATTGAGAATCTGGCCTCTGTGGAGTGTGCATGTTCTCCCAGTCTTTGCATGGTTTCCTTATGTACTCTGGTTTGCGGTACACAGTCCAAAGACATGCACTTCAGGCTAAATGGAGTCTGTAAATTGTTTTCATGCATGGTAAGTCAATGAAAAAAGTAAAAAAAGATTTTCCGGGTTCCTCATTAGTGGACAGCAAAGATTCTGAAATTATTTTCCATTACCTATTTTTTTTCCCTTTACGAACAGATTTTTTTTTCTGGTTCAAAGTTAGCATACTAAATTGAGGTAGTGAGTAAAGAAAAGTGTAGTGCATGAATTTTATTGTAAGTCCAAGGTAATAACACATATGGATTTATTACAGGCCTGAATCATTTCATTTTTTCCAGAGACAATCTAACCAACAATTTTTTTTTGATTCATTTAAAATTGCAAACCTGAAATCCTAGCCTTGAGTCCAACTGTTGAAGAATCGTCAGCTTAATAATAATTGTTTACCAAAATTTCAAACTTGTGTATTGACTGTTTTTGCAGCTTCCACTTCAAAATTCCATAGCCATAACAATTCTCAGAAACATTCTTACCTCTAGGTAAAAGCTGGTGTCCATATGGCAATATTATGGCAGTACATCTTCATTTTTGTGGTGGGAGTTCCTCTGGCATTATTGACTGCGGAGACTCTCTTTTTCTCCAGAGGATATCTTGGCATTGGGATTGGCTGAGGTGACTGATGAGTTGAAAATAGGGGACGCACATAACCTCTTTTCAACTAATGATTGCTCTATACCTGTTTAAAATTTTTTTTTAATTAATATTATACAAATCCTGAAAACAATACAAACTGTCAGGTGTTTCTAGTTCTTGTAAAAAAAAAAAAAAAAACAACAAATAAATTAAAAATACATTTCAACATCATATTGCATTTTTTTATTAAATTGAGGATACTGGTTGCTAATCTTCATTTACTTTGTAATTTAAACAATCATGAAGCGCAGGCCAGAACACCTGCATTGTAGGATGTGCTAAATGCAAACATGGAAGATAGCGGTTATCTTTCTTTGTAAAGTGAAAAGTATAAAGTGTAAAGTGAAAGTCATCTACTGACATTCATTATGCACTGACGGGCTACTTTCAGCACCAACAGCACACAAAGAAATAATGAGATGGATGCAGTTTTTACTGACAATTCAAAGAGCAAATGTTAATACAGAACAGCCTAGCAGCCAGATGTTCACGACTGTAATGATCTGATATCAGAAATGCCCCCCCCCCTTAAGAAGCAAGACATTTGTTCATTCTTTATAGTCAAGAATGTAAGTGCAGGGTTCCCGTCAAGCTTTAAAAAAGCTACGATTAGCTTTTGAGCATGGACAACCTTCATAAAAGTATTTGCCGCTGGTTCCTAAAGCTTAAAAATAGCATTAACTGACACGGCATTATGCAGCCAACAAGTGCAGTGCTAATACTAACTGCATAGCTGGAGAGAAAAGTGCTTTTAAGCTGGAACAATGCACTGATAAAACTGCATAATGAATGACGATGTTAAAGTTACAGGCCTTTTGGTTTGATAGATGTTAGGGTCTGCATCACTGAATGTGAAAACTGCATTTCAGAATCATCTGCGTGGTGAGCAGCCCCCCAGAAACAAGATGCATGTAAGCCTAACAGTAGATGATTCGAACAAGTCGCAGCAGGCTGTAGTGCAGATACAACGAGTGAGTAACAAGTCTCTCGTAAACAGTAGTTCCACATATTAACCGATTACCAGTATAAGCATCATGGCCATTGGCCGGTATAACAGTGTTGCACACAATGCAGGGCAGGAGCGGCCCCTGACCCTGATGAGATCATGACTGCTGTGGAGGACGTGCCAGGCTGCACTGATGGAGAGCGCCCAGACACTGAGGTAGCTAACTGTTGTGATGAACGACTGGGCCAGAGCATCACTCCAACATGTTGTACCCTATGTAGCGGTCATCATGCATTCCCCTTTTTGGTGGAAAACAGAACCGAAAAATTGACCAAACACTCACAGCACCATAGGCTGCACCTTTGCAAATTCTAATCTCCGTTTCCGAAACCACATACTGGTAAATTATGTTGACTGTTCAGTCACAGCAGCTGCCAAGCCTAATCTCATTCCAGCACCAGAATTGAGCAAAGATCAGAAAATATTTGGATCATTAGCCTATCTTTTCGGATCTTGCCAGTGTCCACAAAGATGCATCGTAATCCAGAACAGGATATCCAAAAGATCAAGTAGAATGTCAATGTCCATCGTTGGGCCGTGAATCCTTCAACATGGGGCTAATGTCATGTAGTGTTCAGAGCCTCTCTACATGGCTCTTGGTTAGCCGCACCGCGTTAATACAACATGGGGCTCTTAATTTCTTGGTGCAGCGCAGGTGGCGTAGCGTGGCGCAGCCCACGCAGTGGTAATTTCGTCCGGCGCAGCCTGCGCAGTGGTAATTTCGTGAGGTGCTACACCGTTCGCAGCCTTTGGCAGATGAATGTGTACTGAGATGGGTGTGGTGGCGTAGTAGGGGTAGGTGTCACATATTCATCAAGACACAGGGACAATTTCGTAAAAAAGTCTCCGCTGGAGTTGCGCAGAAAACTTGTCAGCTCCAACCTGGTTTAATTTCTGTGCAGTGGTAATTTGGCTGACCAAATTTGGCACACGTCACCGAAATCTCACAGGCAGGTTTCCAGAATGTCAGGCACATTTCAATGCAATAAATAATTACAGGAAGCGCTATTTAATGTAAGTATCTGAATCAGGACATAAATCATAGTATCTACATCGATTGTCCTGATGTCAGATTAAAGGCGGTTGGCACGCGTAATGGAAACTTGACCTGGCTTAATCAACGCAGCTGAATCTGTGATGCAAACTAACGACTTCACATCTTTCTCCGCCAACCACAAACTGGATATATAGCATGCTTGCGTTCTATGCTCAGTAAAGCTGCTTGCACACTGGACACGAAACAAATTTTTCGCACGACTGATTACAGACAAAGTCAATGCAAAGACGCGATAGTCGAACAGGGTTTTAATATAGCTCCGTGTTCTAAAGTCATAGCAGTTCTAATTTTTCCGAGTATTCCAGGAATTATCAGGCGTGCAAACTTGGCCATGTTTGTGTTCGACCTTCACAAAATGCAAATTAATAGCTATTGACTTTTCTTGGTCTTTTTAGCCTATTCGTCTGTTTTCTTCCGTTGAAGATAGACAACAGTCTTTATTCGGTCTTTCTTTTGAAAATTAGTCAGATGGATCGAACAGATTCACGCTTTATTTCCACACCAGAGATAAAATAGTTAGTCTTAGTCAGACTAAGAGTGGTTCAAAACACCCCTAATGAATGAACCATAAATCAAGGATGTTCATGTCGCCCGGATTGGCGTCACCAGGACCCCACTCTGGAGCCAGGCCTGGGGTTGGGGCTGGCAAGCGAGCGCCTGGTGGTCGGGTCTCTGCCCACAGGACCCGGCCGGGCACAGCCCGAATGTGCGACGTGGGCCCGCCTTCCCATAGGCCCATCACCCGCGGGAGGGTTCAAAAGAGGCAGATGCCTTGCACTTTGGGTGGCAGTCGCGGGCGGGGGCCCCGGCGACCCAATCTCTGGATGCAGAAACTGGTTCTCGGGACATGGAATGTCACCTCACTGGGTGGGAAGGAGCCTGAGCTTGTGCGGGAGGTCGAGCGATACCAGCTAGAGATAGTTGGGCTCACCTCCAAGCACAGTCTGGGCTCTGGAACCCAACTCCTTGAGAGAGGCTGGACTCTCTTTTCCTCTGGAGTTGCCCGCGGTGAGAGGCGGCGGGCTGGTGTGGGTTTCTAGGTGCAGCCAGAGGCCGGAGGGAGTCCGATTCGGGGACCAGCGGATCTCATCTCTGCTTTTTGCAGATGATGTTGTCCTGTTGGCTCCTTCGAACCTGGACCTTCAGCATGTACTGGGGCTGTTTGCAGCCGAGTGCGAAGCGGCTGGGATGAGAATCAGCACCTCCAAGTCCGAGGCTTAATCTCTTTGCAGGAATGTGTAGTTTGCAAGAATAGTTTAGATTAGAAGTCTGTACTTTACGGGCATATCTTTCTTTTGTTGGGGGTGTCATCATTGTGGGTGTCATGTTCCCAGCGACACCCCCCCCCCACCCCCACCCCGCCCCCCCCGGATGGGCAAGTATATTTAGGGCGTGTCCAAATACCTTTTTGCACGTATAAAGGCGGGTTATTAGGGTGCAAAGCGCGGTGCAAGGTTCAAAGGGGTTCCACCTAATTTCTTAATTAGTCATAGGGGTGTTTTGGGCGTAATATGAAGTAAACTAATCTGAGTGTCATCTCCCACACCCTTTGAAATCCAGATGCCCTTTGCGAATTGCCATTGTGAGGTAGGATTTTTCCAAATAGAAGGAAAAACACTTCTCCGCAGAGACTGGTCCACTCATTTGCGAAGTGAAGACATGCGAGCTGAAACCTGACCTCTGCAATGTCAAAAAATGTTGTCTAATAAGAAATTAATTTTTCAAATATTGTTCGAAATTGTTTAATCATATTCTGATGACAAAATTAATCATACACTGTGAATCTAGAGTTCGCATTTGAACGTGTGCATAAAACAAGGAACCAAAATTTTAAAAAGTTTTAATTCAGGGTTCAGGTAACAACATAACTATGGGGGGCCCGGTGGTACATAGGTCCAAGGGCGCACACCACAGAAGGCTACGTCCTTCCCTTGGCGACCCACGTTTGATTCCGGCTCGAGCCATTTGCCACGTCATCTTCACTCTTGTCCCACCTTTTTCTGTCTCTCTCAACTGACCACTATCTAATTAACAAAAAAAAAAAAAAAAACACGACTATGAGTGAGCAGGGAAATGATCAAGAGAAATTACAATGATCAAGGCAAATAACAGCTTTGGAGAAAATAGTGAAACAATGTTATTTTGTTTACGGTACAGAAAACCCTTGAATAATATCCAGCAGAAGCGAAATGAATTTGCTTCTATTTTTTAGACAGTAAGGCTGAGGAATACATGGATTTTCCTGGACAGACAAAAATAACTGTTGGTGAATACCAAATTGACATCTCATTTTTAGTAGCCAAGTCGGATGTATGGAAGAAATTTGGATAAATTCTAGACAATGCCCACAATTTCATCCATCGCTTTAATGCTCATAAAGTTCTGACTTTTCTGGCAGATTGTCTGTCAGCCATACTGTACATTATAAAGCCACTTTCACACTGGACACGAAACGAATTTTTAGCACGACAGATTACATTCAAACGTGAGTAACCAGGTTTTGCCATTGCACTGTAGATGAAGAACACTTTTTGGAGGGTAGATGTATCAGTGCCAAAGTTAGCAATTAAGAGAAGACATCACCAGTGTAAATATAGAGCATTTATCTCAAGAAGTCAATCATTAGAAAGACTGAAAACTAGGAGATTTGCCAAACAAAATCATATGGACAGATGAGACAAAGATGAACTTGTTCCAGATATGTGGGATGAGGCAAGTATTAAGAAGGAAAGAAACTACTCAAGAATCAAAGCATATGGACTCAGCTGTGAAGAGCAGTCATGTGTTAACATGAATGGATGCCAACTGAGCTGGTTTCCTAGTAGTTACTGGTTATGTGAGCATTGATGCAGGCTAGAGGATGAATTCTGAATTGTATATGGCTACATTATAAGCTCAGTTCCTGCTAAATGCTTCAGCATTTCCTGGACAATGCTTCACAGATGGATGAAGACTTGGAAGCACACTACAAGAGCAACCCAAGATTTTTTTAAGACAAAGAAATGGAATATTTTACAACAAACAAGTCAATCATATGAGCTAAATCCTACTAAATATGCAGTTCATTTTCTGAAGACAAAACTGAAGGCATAAATGCACCAACAACGAAGTGGGAATTGAAGACAGCTGCAGTGAAAGCCTGAAAGAGCGTTGCCAGGGAAGAAATCCAGTGTTTGGTGATGTCAAATAGCCACCAAATATTAAAAATGACAATTTAATTGATGACTCTGTTATCCAAATCTTTTTGAGCCCCTGAATCTGAAGGGGCAGTGCATGAAATGGGTGTGATCGCAACATGGTTCAATCGATTTTTTATTTTTTTTTAAACAAAACCCTTAAATTGAAGCTGCATGTCTGCACTCCAAGCACATCTTGATTGTCTCTTTTCAAATTCATTGTGGAGTACAAAACTTAAAACAATGTGTTCACAGTTGAGATATTTATGTACCAAACTGTAGCCTTTCGGAAGTGCACTGGTTTGATTAACTTAAATCCAAACTTTTCAAAAGTACATAAATTTATTCTCAGGTTTCTTTTGTAATAGATTTGTCCTTAAAATTACTCATGAAGATTTTGCTTGCTTGTGAATTGACAGCAATGAATGTGGAAAGTCTGGTTTCAATGAATACCGCGGAGATTTCTGTATAAGCAGTGTATTAAATTTTTTTTAGAGACATTACTTCATTAGTTAGTAATCTTTTGCCTTGGGTAAAGACATCAAGTCAACCTTCAGCAAATTTACTGGCACTGAATGTACAAGCAATTACGTCACAATGATAACAAATAAACATAATTGAAAGCAAAATGGCCAATGACTTGGAAAAAAAAAACATTCTGGATGACTGATTGAAAGGAAAACTCCCTCGATTCATACACTTCAACATCTAGCTGTACATTTAATTTGTAACAAATCTCTGACGAACAGTGCCTGTAAAATATTTGGATGCTCCGTTCTAATGCTTTGGTACTCTGCTTTCATTTAAATTTAAGTTTGGTTTACATTCCCTTACTAAGCTCAAATGCCACTGGCTAATTAGTAAAGAGTCTGAAGTTTAAAAAAGTAAAATAATAATAATAATTCACTTTAGTGGGTGGCACTCAATTTTTTTTCATTCATTCAAAATGTTGTATTTGGCTAAATAAAATGGGAAACAAATCCTTAACTTTTTTCCAATAGTCAATTAAACCATTTGACTGTGCAATATTCAAATCAATGACTGTCCTTGTTAAAAAAAAATACTCTGAACTACCTCTGTTTATTCATGTAATGCCACACCTCCAGCCCTCAAATTCACAGGTCTATCAAGACCCGGGCCGCATTCTTCTGCTCCGCAATCATTGTATGCACCTGTTGTTAATTTCCACTGTGTGGTAGTGTTGTGCTATTTAAGACCAAGGCTCGCACACATTCAGTCTGGCAAACTGCGTAAGCCTCACAAGCCTGTTGTTAGTTGTAGTGTTATGTGTATTGTGACTTATTCCCCATGTATAGTGTGCATTATTAATTATCCTGGAGCCTCGGCTCCATGTTGTCTATGTGTATTGTGTCTACACTTATTCTTCGCATATGGCGCATATTACTAATTATCCCAGAGCCTCAGGTCCTTGTTGTATATGTGTTTTGTGTCTAGGCTCATTCCCTGCCTATAGCGTGTATTAGTAATTATCCCCGAGGCTCGACTCCGTGTCGTCTATTTGTATTGTGTCTTGTCTTTTTTAGGTTTATCTCCCGCATTTGCGTGTACTACTAACCGTCACGGTACCTTGATTCCGTGTTTTGTATTACATTTTATGTGCTTTCCTGCTGTGCAGTAAGCATAATCAATACAACCAAGACCATCCTCGCACCTGAGTCCAGTCCTCAGCTTCCTATCCTCCGTGCACCTCACCAGTGTGCGAAGCAAAACCCTTACAATTCATTAATTTTATTTTAACTTCAGAAGTCATTTTCTGAAAGAAGTCACACTTCAATTCTGTCAAAAAAATTAAGAAGCAATATCTATCTTGCTATATCTAATATATATCACCTCAGTTGTTGTGGAAAAGCCACAATAAATAAAGTCATAAATACCTAGTAAACA
This sequence comes from Gymnothorax reevesii, assembly GCA_029721435.1. Taxonomy (NCBI): domain Eukaryota; kingdom Metazoa; phylum Chordata; class Actinopteri; order Anguilliformes; family Muraenidae; genus Gymnothorax; species Gymnothorax reevesii. Next base: position 130,925,059 of record CM056574.1, on the reverse strand, counting down.
CTAGAGAAATTAAACATGGACATACCATGTTTTCTGAATGCTTCAAATCAAACTACCTATGTCACTCCTAGTACAGGCTTAAGTTGTTTCAATACTGATATTTCTATAAGCGTTGACTTCATAAAGTGTAAAAAATTAAACTTAAAAAAGGGCAACCAGCTGCAAAGCGCTTTTTAGTTCGCACAAAGTAAGTTTTGAAAAAAAAACTTGAAACTTGGAGTTCAGCCAGTTCATAAGTGCTTTGCAGCTAGTTGCCTTTTATAAGTTGAGCCAATTTTTTTTTTTTTTTTTTTACAGTGCATGGCAGCATTCGGATAGAAATTAGATTGCACAGAGTTAATAATATGCATGATTGAGATGCAGTTCCTTCAGTAGCTGCTACGTGCTCACGCTGTGAGAGACTGAGGAATGAGGGAGAAATGAATGTGTTTCGTTTTGACAGCGTCTGGGATGCTGTTGGACTGGGAAGATATGGGTTCCCTCTCCTCAAGCAATGTGTGCTCGGATCCAGAGGGTTTGACGTCAGCCATTACGCAGCTCGGACGATAAAATGACAGAAACAGATAAAACTCAGACCTCATCTGAACCACGAGAGGTTTGTATGTTGCTGTTACCAAAGTTTATCTTTTCAATTTTTTTTGCCACTTTTAGCCACCCTTGTGCTTTCCCATTATACACAGCAGAAAATCCCCACTTTTTAAAAAAAGATTTTCCTTGTATATTTTCTGTGCCATCCTAAACTCTTTTTGTCTGCTTTTATGTTTTTTGCATTCCTTCCTCTATTGCTCTGCTCAGCAGTGTGTTTACAGAACAATGATCTTAGCTTTGTGCAATCACAGGGAAACAATGCATCGTGAATGCTCAGCCAAATGTGCATCATGTCTGTTGTAAGGAATTATTTTATATGACTCAGATTCTCAGTTTTGCCACCATAGAAGGTAAGAGTTTAGCCATGTTAAAATCTGACAAGGAGTTTTCAAAGCTGCTGAGGTCATTTTGAAGTTAAACAATGAGATTTATGCTTCTAGCCCAGTCTCACAATGGAAAATGAGCCAGACAGTATTGACTGGGCACCTGCAGATTTCCTTATTCCCTCCCTTATTAAATTCCAATGTTCTATTAATCAATATATGTTATAAGCTGCAGAAACAAGAACCAGATGCAGATCGCAATTCAACCCTCAGGGACACTTTTAATGAAAGAAAAACTGCAGCAATAGTACTTTAATAGACTGAAAGAAAACTCAGAAGATGCTGAGGTTGCAGAATTGTTAGGGGATGCACTGAAGACAGGTAAGGGCAACAGATACGGTGAACGCCAGGCTTAGGTGTAGCTGGGGAAAAGCTGGGGTCCAATGTCCGCACTCGGAAGTCAGGCTATTGGTACGGGGCATGCTGGACGGTACACACTCTTTAACACCAAAGCAGGAGGAACTGGAAGGAGCTCCTTTTATGTGGACAGCTGACAATCGGAATAAATCACTGATAAATTAGTTGCAAGTTTTTTAAATTGCCAAGGATGGAAGACCAAGACAGAACAGACAGGCTATGTTTAAAGGAAACAAAAAGTAACAATCCAATAAAGGGAAGACAAAACACAGGACTCTAAATATACAAACACCACAATCAACAAATGTGAAAGGACTGTGCAAGCACAAGGAGTAAAACAGAGAGAGGGCAGTAAAACGAGGCAATTATTCACTAATTAATGAATTGAAACTGACACAAGTGGCTAGAGAAAACAATTAAGGAAACACTCAGGATATGACAATATGTGATTTTATCAAGATGCCTAACTCCACATACTCCTCCTGACTGAGATGCTTCAGTGCTTTGTATGATGACTCACCAAGGACCAGAAAAACGAATTAGTCATACATAGGAACACTGCTACCGGTACCCTTGACCAGGGAACTGGGTTTAGAACAGGAGTTGGACCCTGGGCACTGTTCTGTGGCTGCCCCCTGCTCCCAACAATAGGATGGGTTAAATGCAGAGGACAAAATCACCTCACCGGGTTGAATAAAGTATATCCTCTTTATTCAATCCTGTGAGGTGATTTTTTCAATCATTTTCCTTGATGAACACGGTTTCCAATCATAAACATAAGCCCTTGGCAGTTAAATGAGTTAAGTGCACAGCCTCCTTCCTAATGCAACATAGCAACAATTAAAGAGAAAATATTTATTCAATTTACAAAAAAGATAAACTACGATATTTACTTTTGTGTTTGCTTTAAGTACATCTTCCTCTATCAAATGTTCACTTTGTGGTAGTTTGATAACAAAAAAGAAAGCAAAAATTTAGGAACAAAGATCTGCAAAAGAATAACGTTGTTTAAAGAACTCTGGACCAGTCCCAAAGTGGAGGAGAGAATTCGGCAGAAGGATGGATAGGGGATTGCGGCGAAGGCGATGTTGTGTGGACTTGGTCTGTGATTGTGTGAACATTGGGAGCCCCAGGTGGCGAAACTCAGGGTGGGGCTCGTGTCTCTCGTCGGAGTCTCAGTAGGCTCCCAAGCCCCCCAGGGTCCCAGGGGATGAGGCCAGATCTGGAGTAGTTCAAGTACGCTGTGCGACTGAAATCTCGTAAAATTTTGTTTCCCCGATCCTCGGTAATTACTAGTCAATAAATACCATCATGGTTTTAGAGCCTTCGAGTTATTTAAATAATAAAAATGAGTAAAACGAGTTTTAGTCATTTTAAGGAGCGTGTTCCTGTTGTCGATTGCTTTGAATGCTTGGTATATATATTATTTATATTATACAGTTTGTGGTTGGCTGAGAAAGATGTGAAGTCGTTAGTTTGCATCACAGATTCAGTTGCGTTGATTAAGCCAGGTCAAGTTTCCATTACGCGTGGCAAACATCAGGACAATCGATATAGATACTATAATTTATGTCCTTATTCAGATAGTTACATTAAATAGTGCTTCCTGTAATTATTTCTTGCATTGAAATGTGCCTGACATTCTGTAAACCTGCCTGTGAGATTTCGGTGACGTGTGCATACTCTGCGCCGGTCAGCCAAATTACCACTGCACGGAAATTAAACCAGGTTGGAGCTGGCGAGTTTTCTGCGCAACTCCAGTGGAGACTTTTTCTACGAAATTGTCACTGCGTCTTGATGAATATGTGACACCCCCCCCTACTACGCCGCCACACCCATCTCGGCGCACTTTCGTCTACCGAGGGCTGCGCCCCTCACGAAATTACCACTACGCGGGCTGCGCCATACGAAATTACCACTGCGCGGGCTGCGCCCCGCTACGCCACTTGCGCTGCGCCAGGAAATTAGAGCCCTCAGGGTGTAGGGTGAGTGTCCTCTGTCTCATTGCAGGGGGGCTTTTATTGAATCGCCTGCAGCTCTTCAGCTGAAGGGGGGGGGGGGGGGAGAGAAAGACAAGAGAAAGGGTTAGACACATCTAGATAGGCTTGGATGGGAAATTGTGCTGAGAGATTAGGTGTGGTCTTTGTTTCCCTACTTAGGTTATGGACGCAAGTAGCTGTGGTTAACAGCTTTTGCTGCTGATGTTTAAAATAGTATGGCAAGTGGCATCAGTTACAGATGTGACAGGAATTAACATAAAGTTGGATCATGTTCTTTGCAGTCTTTCAGACAAGAAATACAGTACAGCTGAATATTTTTAGTATTCAATATGGTTCCCCACTTAGGCCAAACATTTTGGAAAATTCAGCATAGAAAGCTATTTGGCCAATACGTTGTTTTCAATCTTCTATTTGGTCCTCCAGCCTCCCACTCCCTTAATCATCAATCCAAAATTAGCTGAGCAGCAACATAATATTGAAAGGTAATGTGGACAGAATCACAAATCCTAAAACACTCAAACAAGAGATAGCATCTAAGTTTACTGAATAGAAGTTAGAAAAGAAAAAGGCTCCCACAATCAATATTAATAGTGATGTATCACAGCAAACGATGGCTCTTCTTTATTGTTCTGTAACGTTAACTTTATTACACCAGCTAACGTTAGCTACCTTGTTCTCAAAGAAAATCTCACTTCACCACATCCACTGCTATAACGAGTCTGATGGAAATTTACATTACTTCTCCAACATTTCACGCACCCCCCAAATCGGCAAAAAAAAAGAAGGAAGAAAACAAAAATCACATTTAAGAAGCATTTTCCCCCTCTAATTTCACGTCTTTGGATGAAATGGCACTGACATGACGGAGTTTACGAGTATGCTGCTGCTCATGGTTAGCGGTTCTGCTCAGCTGCTGGACAATTCTTGTCGCACTTCCCGCGAGATTTCAGTCAACTCTCGCACAGCGTACTTGAACTACTCCGGATCTAGCTTCACCCGGTCCCAGGTGGTGGCTGTTTCTTGCTTCCTTCTTGTAGAGGGGAAGGGAGGGAGGGACGTAGAATTGAGACGAGCAGGAATTGTAGGAATGAAGGCGATATAGATTGGCGTGCGGACGGAAAGGAAGGCGTATTGGGAGTGGTCTCGTTCATTAACCTTTGTTATCGGGAATACCCTTTAATGAACTCTGGACCACTCCCAAAGTGGAGGAGAGAATTTGGCGGAAGGATGGATGGGGGATCGGGGTGAAGGCGATGTTGTATGGGCTTGGTCTGTGATTGTGTGAACATTGGGAGCCCTGGGTGGCGAGACTCAGAGTGGGGCTCGCTTCTCTCGTCGGAGTCCGTGTAGGCTCCCAAGCCCCCAAAAGGTGTTAATGAATTGACAATAGCTTTATGTAAGTCGTCCATATAATTGCGAATATAGCTTGCGTTAGAGTTTGATGTCCGGCGGCCGTGGATTTTAATCAGGTATTTTAATCCAGCCCTCCTTACTTGGATGCTGTGGCGGTGGTGCTGATGCAAAAGGATGCCCGGGGAAGTATTTGTAAGTAATTCCGGAAGTAATTCCGTTTATTTGCATAGCGCTTTTCGCAGATAGATTGTCACGAAGACGCTTTACATTGAGTGATTAAATCTCTCAATGGGCGTATGGAAGGCAGGGAGGTGGATAGTGTGTGCTGAAACAGAGGTGAGGGAAAACTGCAAGTGGCCGAAGGAGTTGATGGGAGGGGCGGACTTATAGGAGGAAGCGCAGAGTTAATAACTTGAGAAACGAGGAGAGGGCCGGGGAATGAGGCTGAAGGAGCCCAGAATCCGGGTTTCGACCGGCAGAAAGGATGGGGGGGGACTGGCAGGCTTGCAGAAAGAGTGACTTCCGCCGAATCTGGAGCTGGGGGCCGTTCATGGCGGAACCCGGTCGTGCTGTGTTTCTGCATACATCCGGTCTGCACGTGGGGAGCATCAGCTGCGTTGACATGGGAGTTGGTGAATCTAAAGATGGTTCAATCATTTAATAGCATTTTTTCAAATGGATTCCCTTGATGTTTATGATTGGCTGGTTGAATACTTGCTACATATTCTATAGCTTCACCTCCACAATCACTGATAAATCTGGGTTTCCAGGGTTTCTTACCACTCTCGTCTCATATCGAGTGACGATCTGCCATGTTGGACAACGATCTCATTGATTTTTGATTGTGCAATTCGTTTCTATTCATAAATACTGATACGCCATACCTTAATTCCAGTTTAAACCTTTATTTGTACTCTTTTTGTACTTATGTCATCATAAGTACAGTCTTTCAGTTAACATAAATAGGTAAGCTAGTAGATATTCTGACAGCTTGGTCACCCACAACCACTTTTTCCTTCATTGCGTGTGAGTTTATTCAAAGGAAATAAGAATTAAATTGCGTTGATTTTTGATCACCAAAGCATCTACTAGTTCAGGCACTTGTAGTGCAAGACCTATTCAAGAGCAGGCAGACCGCGCAAGCCTTAGCTCTTCTTTCTCTCGGAGATTAATGCTACTACTGGTGATAGCTACAGTTAGTGAGCATGGTCTGAATGACATCCAGGGAGAACCATGTCCCTCCGAAAATCTTCATTGGCTTGCAGTGAAAGCTGCTCCAGCAATGCTGTGGCAATTGTCTTTTTGTCTTATCTCAATCCCTTTACGCAGAAGCCAAATCTGGCTTCTTTTGGTGTTACCTGATTCAAGGCTTTATAATTCAAGATTGCAGCTTCACAGAGTCTTCAATTGAGTCTAGACACTTGAAGCATTTAGACTCCCATCGTATTTCAGTTTATTTTTATGATTTTGGTGGAGAAAAGTTGCTGCAAAGACACAAAATCTTCATGAGAATTCACCATTGAAATAGCAAAAAAAAAATAATATTACAAATGAAAAAAGCAAACCGCTCTCACATCCGAGCTCATAACTTTACACCTTATAAGGGTAAAAACTCACTAACTCAGTAATATCTGAATTCTGAAATACACCTTATTTTAACAGAACAGAAATGTCACTTTCAGGAAAAATCAAACGATATATGCCTCCATATTCAACAGAATGGTGTAATGAACATACCGAGGGATCTACCGACATGCGTGGGCTGCATGCATTTGGAGAAACGAAAACCTCGGCATTCGATGTCTTTAAACGCGGTATAAATTCTACAGCAAAAAGCCATATTGAGCAAAATGCAAACAGAGTAGAAGTATAACCTGTTTTCTTCATTGATACCCTCCTCCAGAGACAGATGTATCGGGTAGAAGGAACCCTCCAGTACTGTTTCATCCGGAATAATTCCCATTGACCGCGTCCGTACAACATGTATCTCGTAAATGAAACTGAACACTTCAGGCCGGTTTCGAGTGTCTTTGTTTCTTTGATATCGCATCATTTTCAGCTGCGCAACCGTGGCCAACATTCGAAGAACACAACCGACCTTACTTTTACGCTTAGCTTTGTATCCTATTCTTATTGTCCGATCAATGTATTTCAGTTATTGAGGAAAGTTTAAACACTTGGGAATTGGATAAGAAATACGTCTATCAATACATCGTTACCGGGGAAGCTTCACGAGGCCGTGAACTATAACTGTGGAGTTACGCAGATAAATCTGAGTATATAATTGAGTGACTGGCTATCGACACCAGTACTTGGGTGGATAGAAGGGAGCGCTGAATTTGTCAATGGAGGAATATACGCGTTAATCCATGGGAGGGAACTACGCATATTTTGTGTGTGATGACTGTAATTGACAGTAGAATGTTAGAGAATCAATACTGTGTCGGATTTTTTGCTTCACAAAACATATTTTTTTAACCACTAATTGGAATACTGTTGGCTCACTGTAGCTAAAATGGTTGCTACAGAGTACTAAGTTTTTTTTGTTCTGTCACTAATGATAATTTTTTAAAACTACTGGATCGATACTATGGGAAAGGATATTGACCAGTTTGCACATCAGGCTTAGCTGAGGAGTTTAATTCATGCAACTCCTGAAAAAGAGGGATTGGAGGGACCTTCTCCATACTCAAAATCGCGTTTCAGCTCTGTCTGCTTATGAATATTCAATAGCTGATCCGGGGGTGCCATCTCGGGGTCGAGTACTGTAACTAAGTGCTTAAATTTGCATATCTATAGACGCGAGTGTCTACATCGGCAGAAAGGGGTAAAGGTGACCTGCTGGTCTTGTTAATGGTGGTCAGTTGTAGAAATGGGAGTGTCTAAACTCCTGAGGGGAAAATCCACCCCCCCCCCCCCTCCGATGTAGTTGAGGACTTCAGTATATGGGAGTTGGGTGGTTTATACTGGGTGGGAACGATATATTAGATCTATTTTATATAAATGTGAATATTGTTAGTATTAAGAGATATAATTTGCTCCCCGTTTGTCTGTGTGTGCATGTTTGTGTCAATTTTTCTTTTTTCCCCCCCTTTAGCCTGGTGTGGGTGGGAGGGCATACAGTTCATGGTCAAAAATGAATTTTGGGAAGAATGGTGTTCATGTATGTACCCTCTGTTTATAGGTGCTGTTTTTCTTGTTTGATCTTCTTTTCTTTCCTTCTTTTTAATCTCCAAAGGGTAAACTTATTATACAGCACAAACGATAATAATAAAAATATTGATCGCGACAAGGTTTTACCTATTGGAAAACGGCATTAGAGACTGGCCCCTTCTGAAAGATTACTGTATTATTCTTATTATAGTAATACTACAGTAATACTTTTAAAAGCTGTGGTAGTACTATAGTTACAATGTGATGACTATAGTATTACTGTAGTTATACAATGCAAACTATGGTTAAACTGTAGTTATGCTGTGTGTACTACAGTAATATAATGAAATAATTATTCTATAATATATTTTCATAAGGGACAGGGGATTCAATAAACATGCCTCTAGCCATTGACATGTACAAGCCTCATACTCACGGGTAGAAAAGAGAAACAGACATGCAACCGGAGAAACTATTGCTCAAACTGGCCCAAACCAGAATGAGACTTTTGGTTGTCTGTTGCCATTCTTTTGTTTACTTGTGGTTCATGCACGTGGTCTGTGGCTGTTCTTGTTTACTCAAAGTTCTTCATTGTCGTTTGCAATGCTTTCATCATTTTGTAAGTTGCTTTGGATAATAGCATTTGCTAAATCATTAAATATAAATATAAATGTATTAACAAAAATTCAACATTTTGAATAAGAAAAGTCATAACATTTTTTTCCTTGAGTGTATGAGTGTGTGGAGGGATGGGTTTTGGGGGTCTTTGGGTCTCCATGTAACCACCACAAGAAACTAGACCACCACTGTGTACCATTACACCACCAAAAATTTTCACTGTACCCCCAGTCAAAGCAGGCTTCATCTGGCCCTGATCTAAGTGCACTTTTTCGATACGCTGACTTTGGACCAGCAAACTTCCCTTCCTGAGATGACGTGTATGGTGCACACAAATTTCTCAAGGTAGTGACGAAACATGAAAAAAATAAATAAAAAATCAATCACTTTACATATTTACAAGTAAAAATGAGCAAAATTATTTTGATTACATGGGTCCTTTAAGGAAGTTATTTTGAAAAACATTTGACTGTCTATGGGCTAAAATTTCATCAGGTGATCCTTGGACCATAGCACACCTTTCCTGAAAAAAAAAAAAAAAGTTTCATCAAAGTGCTTTTGTGCTAAACTGCTGACAGACACACAGAACAGACAAAATCCACTGAAAACAATATCCCTTTCTTTTGGGCGAGAAAACAAATCTGGAAATGGACTGAAGATTCTGGAAGCAGTGGTGTTGTAGAGTGAAGAATTTTATTTGACGCATTAAGTTGCCAACTGAGCATATGTGGGCATTGTTGCAAACCATGTGCAAAATTTTGAAGCCACAGCCTCCCATTTTCATAATCGATACTTCTAGTAGGACCCTGCACCCTCTCACAATTATGCGTGATCTCAAACTGCTTCCATAAAAAATGATTGTGAATTTAATTTACTCCAGTTGCCAGTGAACTCCCAGAATTGCAATCCAGTGGAATACTTTTGGTGGAGTACTTTTGGGATGAGATGGAATGGGAGGTTCACAACACTGACCAAAGGTCGCATAACTGGCTGCAACGGCCTACCCAAAGCTTTGACCAAAATCCAGAAAAAAAACTTTCCAGCGCTCAGAATCCCCTCAAAATGTAGCATTTCTCGATTGAAAAATTATCCTCTCCAGCACTTGCACAGCTTTCAGAGTCTGCTATATACATTTATAAAACTCCCTCAAACTTCTTAAACACATCACCACTCTTCCTAAGCAGAACAGCAGTTTAATCAACTAAAACATAGCAAAGATAAAAATAATTTCCCTGTTTCCCTTTAAGTCTCTTCAGAGACCAATTCTTGTACAGACCCTTCCTGTCATAAATAAGACACCTTCTTATGTTACTAAACATAAAATCAGCCACAGAAGGAAGGAAAGTAATGGGCATAATGAAACTCCCACCTGTAAGGATTTCCTCTCAACTGCCATTTTCTCCAGCTACATTTCTTATAAAATCGCTACAAACCACCATGAAGGAACGTGTTTTATACCGTCACCCTGCTTTAATAACTATCTGTGAGATTTCGCTCAGGAACCAGATGCAAGAACCAAGAAATGCAGCAAACTTGAGTTTTATTAAGGAAGGGGGTGAACCCCACGCAGGGCAGGAAGCAATGGTGCAGAGTCCACAATCCAAAAATCAGAATCCCAGGGACGTAATTCAAACTGTACTCAGGGCAGCAAACACAACTCAGAGTCGGGCAAAACAGATTCGGTACACAGGCACAGGAATGTCAGAGAATCCAAAGCCAAAGTCCAGTAGACATAATCTGATTTGTTATTAGAGCAGCAGAGACAAAACTCAGGGTAGAGCAAAACAGGTACGGTACACGGGCACAGAAGTAACAAATAAAAAGCCAAAATCAGTATCGGGGACAGTCAGAAGTATAGCACTATGAATACAAGGCATCAACGATCGCAGCACAGGGAAAACGTTCTGACAAGAGCTGTGAGTGAAATCACTGCTTAAATACACGTAGGGGAAGTCACATGCTATGATAGGGAACAGGTGAGCTGGATCAGACTAATTACAAAGGAATGAACATGAGGAAGTTCCTAAATACATGAAATTGGCAAAAGCCAAAACGCAGACAGGGATCGCAAGACAGCCTACAAATAGACATACTGCTACAGTTAGGGAGTTCTAAAGTGCACAGAATGAGAGGCAGAACAGTGATTAACTAGGTGCAGAAAATCTGCTGAAGCACAGCAAAGTAAATTGAATGAAGGAAAGGGGCGGAGACTAGAGCAGAGTGAGTGCTGAGAGCTTGTTAGTCAATTCGTAATGTGCAGCTTTACAATCCCTGGTGCTTGTTAGTAAGTCAGTACTATAAACAGTGTTAGTTTGAGTTAGTATCTTAACTAAAATAATAAGCTGTTAGTTTGGTTAGTAATTATAGAAAAGCAAGGTGAAGGACGTAAACAACATTGGAAGGAATGATCACATGACATAAGACCAGGCAGGAGAAGACAAAGTGCAATGCATGGTAAAAAGCAGAACATGGACCGGAGTAAAACTGCAATAGTGGAATACGGCAGACAGAAACAAAACAAGGCATGGAATCCAAATCGCAAAGCAGAGCATAGTCAGACAAAGCAGAGTCATTACAAACATGGCAGACAAGGCAGAATCATAACACTATCATCATGCATTACTACTTCAGTCTCCCCGCAAAGGCAGTCTAGCCATGATGACTATCTACGTCTTGTATAGAAAAGGCCTCTTCCTACTAGCCACGGCTCTGTCTCCCATTGAAAGTCCTAAATAAGCCCAGCTTTCTTTCTTTTTTCCAAAATTAAATTTTAGTGCCAACGGAAAACTGAATAAATACAGTGAGGCCAACTGAGCAGTGATGTCATCTTGGTCCTTGAACCAATGATGTCACTGAACACTGCTGGGCCTCCGTGGCCGATGCCGTAACACCTGTTCTGAGGAAACCAGACAGCAGGTCTAGACAGGTGTGTCCAGCTTCCTCTCTCTGCCATGTTTCAAACATGGTTCTGAACCCTTGGAGACACGGCTGTTTAAACTGAATTTACTTTGACTACCGTTGGCTGAACGCATCTCACTTTTTTCAGATCCCCCTTCTTGGGTTCCACCAAATGAATTGAGTATGAGTTTAATTCTTTTTTTTTTTTTTTACTTTTTATTGATATTTCTTGTAAATGCACCTGACTGGTTCATATTCTGTGGTAAGTAGTGTATTCAACATCATTTGCTTCGATCACAAATGACATGGCGCAGACATGGTAGAGGGGTAACAATGAAGAAGATTCTTGTTTCTGCCGTATTTTCTTACATACAGGCTCTACATCCAGCACTCAGTTCAGAGCTTAAGACCCATGTGGACAGCATCCAGATCACTAGTCTGATACCAGCTGTGACCAGGAGGAACACAGAGCATGCTGGGTAATTAAGCCTGTGCATCTGTTTTCCCTAACTGATTACACTAGACTAGTGCTATGAAAAGCGCATTTCCATTGGGGAAAAAAAAGAGATACAGGATTGTTTGGCTGTTATTGGGAAAAGGGGAATAAATACGGCCGCTGTTTAGAGCTGGACGCCTATACGCGCCTGAGAGATGAGGTGAAACCATCCTGCTGTCTCAGTGTCCTCACATAAACTCCAGCACTGACACGCTGCAGTATCTCCAAGCAAAGCACAGTCTCCTGGCTCAGGGCAGGCTGCTGAGACCAACTGTTTATGTCACTAGATTTCCAGCTCCGCGGAAAACACTGCCGTCCATCTCCAGACTGCTCCAGAAGAAAGGCCTCTGGAATATGCATGGAATTGCCTGGAATGAGATCATCACAAATGCTACATTCTTTGGCGTTACATCAGTCTTTGCATTAATATGCATATTTTTTTCATTTTCAGCAAAGCTTGAAAGCTTTATTGAATTTGCTGGCATTGGATTTGTTCTTAGATTGATGATCCTCTGAATTGGCCCTCCCTGCTTTCAGTTTACTTGAAGATAGATGGAATAATAAATTCAAAGCTTAATTGCTGTAATTTATTACAACATACTGCCAATGCCAGAAAGCAATGAGTTGGATTCGACTCTGCTGTGACTCTCATACTAAACCAAATCTTGCTTGAATTAGAGAGCATTTTAAATGCTCATAGAGCATGGTATTCCTTTACGACTGTTTGAAACCATATCGCACTCTAAGTGCACTTTAATATTACATATCCATATTCACAAGTATGCCATTACTTTTTCGTGAAGTGTTCTTGACAACCTGGAGTAATTTAACAGAAGTTAAAATGGAATTAAAAATGCAACCTCCTTTCCAAAAAAGTTGGGGCAGTCTGGAAAATGAAAAATCTGTAGAAAAATATGTCGGAAGATGTATCCTTTGGTAGCGGAAAAGATTTTACAGTATTTCAGAAGAGCCCAGTCTCATCCCGACGCGTCATATATTGACGCTACCTGACAAAGCGTTGATATAGGACGCAAAAGGACGCGTTTAGCGTCCTTTATTGACATCAATTTAAAACGAACCCTACCCCCTAATCCCTAACCCTGAACCCAAAACCTAACCATAACCGTGAAATGAAGACGCCAAAAGCTTCCTTCTGCGTCGTATATCAACGCTTGGTCAGGTAGCGTCAATATACGATGAGTCCGGATGAGAATGTGTTGTTCGGAAGGGGTGAATTATTGGCCTGCATCAAGCAAAGAAAACAGTGAATGAGGAAAACAAGCATGATGAATCATTTTCACTTGAATTGGCCAACTCAGAGTCCTGATCTTAACCACACTGAAAGTTATTGGGACGTGCTCGAGAGGACAAGATCTTGGGACAAAAATTAAGGCAACCTGATTGAAAATAAATGCTCTGACCTTGCAAACAGCTGTCAAAAGAATGACACAATGAATTTTCACTGTAATCAAAGCTACAGGGTATTTGAATGAGCAACTTTTTTTGGGCAGTGTGTGTGTGTGTGCGCGTGTGTGTGTGTGCTGGTTCAGGGAACAATCCCAGAATCGCAGAGCACGAAGCAAACTGCGGCACAGAACCAAGTTATCATTGAGTCACCAAAATAATTACAGGAACGCCTTGAAATATTACTTACATAGCTCAATTGCCTTATTTTTAAAGAGTTTTAGAATGTGTAAAACATTTTTGTCATTACGTGCCATTCAATCAGAATCCAGTTAATTTATTTTTGACTCACAGCAGAATTATGATTTTTGGGGTTGAGTCATCATGGGATGCGATGAGAAAGGTTAGGTGTGGCATGCTTAGTAAACTTCTGTGATTTTGAAAATAATGCATAGTATCACTTCTCACTCACAATTCTCACTTCTCATAAAATCATCTCACATAATCATTTCTGGGGGTTTCCCTGAAAAAGGGAGAATGCGTAATCTAAGTGAGGCCACTATCTCAGTGCTTTCAAACAGTTTTGTTACTTGAATACAATTCTGCAATCCTGGTCACTACAGGCCCCTCTTCTGTTCATTGCCATGGCCACTGTATATGCATAAGCTGCATGCAGTCTTTCAAGTACTTCCAGCATATCAGTTGCCATTAATTGTTTCATCTCTTTTCTGTTGGTTATAATTTTTTGTCATATTTTTGATGAATGTGCCCTTGTCAGCTCATGAATAGATAACATGTCCAACAACACACAATAACTATATCAGCAGAATTGAATCAGTGGATTGAATCAATAGAATACCTGCCAAGAATTAGTATGATTTTATGTCTAAAGGCAGTGCTTGGACTTGCCAAAACATAAAAAAGATCATTACGTTTCACTCAAAGCTTGGATATAATGAACCTTTTTCATTAGCTTAACTGATTGTGATCTTACTCCACGTAAACTACAGGGGATCGTGGATATCAGTACTCTGAGGAAAATAGATCGTTAATGAACCAATTACATCAGATTTGGAGTATGCCGCTGCATTCACAAACACACACACACACACACACGCACACACGCACACACACACACACACACACATATCCGCACACATACACACTTTCTCTCTGTCTCTCTCTCTCTGTCTTTCTTACTGAATATTACACAACAATGAAGAAAATTCCAGTTGTTCCACAATGTTGTAAAAATGGAAATGCACTTGTCCAATAGCTTCCATGTGGACAGAATGAAAGATCAGCTTGATAGAGCCTCAGTCAAGTTTCGGCAGTACAAACATAAGGAGTGAGACAGGACTCCACCAGTCATGCTAAGTTCTTGAATCAGATATCACAAATGTCCTGTTTAATACTGTACAACAAATTTCCCTCTACACAAACATAATCATCCTATGACAGCAGAGCATCTAATCCAGCTGTAGTTTTGTCATGGAATACACAGGCCAAATATTGATGTACTGTATGTACTGTTCATTATTCATTGAACAGAATATAAAAATATATATACACTTTTATGCAATTAGCTGGGCAGTTTATATAAACTGAAACTTTCTAGACAAACAAAGAAGGTTTTATTTTTAATAAATGGCAGTACTTTAGATGAATTGTATACCCTAGGCCTTCATTTTAAGAATTTATTACATTGATCATATTTCTCCATATTCGGCTTGCTCGCTCTGCAAATTTGTCAAATAATATTGTACATCTCACAAAGAAAGCATTCCAGAAAGAATTATTATTGGGCCATCTGCTTTATTTGAGGGTTGTCCCTTGTTTAACTTGTAGTAATTTCCAAGAATAGTGAAAAAAATAAAGCTGAGTTTTGAGAAACAAATCTCAGGTTCCTCCTATGTGTCAACGACAGCAGAATCCATCAAAGAAAAGCACAGATTGGTATAGCCGGTGTTGATTAATCAAATCAAAGAGGGAAGAGCCTGCTTTGAAAAAATACATCAGTCTAGACTTCATCTGGCTTGAATCACGAGGAAAGACTTAAGTATCCCATAAGAGTGGCTCAGCACTACACTGGAAAGGAGCCAATGAGAACAAAGAAGCTATTGGTCCAGTCATCTTTGGTGTGGTTGTGAGACAGAGGTCCTTCTGTTCTCCAGGTGATGTTTATTTTGAGACAATATACAGAGCTCTTTACTCATATATAGTGTATGATTTCAAAATGAAACAGCAGCCACAATTATGAATTCAACCACCCCATACTTTAACTTATAACTTGCAAATTCTGCACTGTATGTAAGTCATTGGTTATATCTAATGAATGTATACGATTACAGAGCATCATTTAAGCATATAAATCAGGGGCCTAGACATGTAGGCAGAAGCCAAAACAGCTTTTAAAGGTGGTCATATGTCCCACGCTCTTAGCTAGAAAAATATTTGATTCAGAATTACTTGTCTTGAACAATTTACACTGAAACCTGTCTGCCTCAGTGAACATACCAGAGTGGGTAATCAAAGACTGAGGCTGAAGGCAATGTTATATCTGTACAGCACTACCCCTCTGTGCCAGTACTCCACAAACCCTGTTTACAGCAAACAACTTTTTAACTTTAAAAAAGCCTTGCATCTGGAAAGCCTCAAAATCCAAATTTTAACGAACTTTTGAACAGCAATGAACAACAGTTGCCCCCTTGGCTTCTATGACTGCCTGAAGTCTCCGCGGCATCGATTTTACCAGCTTGTCACAAGTTTCCGCACTTACAGCTTCCCAGGCAGTGGCGATGTTCTGCTTCAGTTGGTCCAGCGTAGTCGGCTTTCTGTCGCGAATTTTCCGCTTGACGATGGCCCAAAGGTTTTCAATAACATTGAGGTCAGGCGAGTTGGCCGGCCATGCCAAAACTTCAAGCTGTTTTTCGGCGAACCAATCTTTGGTCGACTTTGGCGCATGAGCCGGTGCAAGATCCTGTTGAAATATGAGGTCTTCTTCACCAAACTGTCCCTCAACAGTCGGAATCAGGAACGTTTTCAGAACGTCTTGGTATACGGCAGCATTGACAGTCTTCTTGAGGAAGCAGAGTTTCGCTACACCCAGAGCGGACATGCATCCCCAGACCATAACGCTCTGGGGAGACTTGACGCATCTTTTTACGCACTCGTGATTGTAGGTTTCGCCACCACAACGCTAGACACGAGGACCTTGGTCACCGAAGGAGATGCAAAAGCGTGATTCGTCACTGAAGACCACTTTCTGTCAGTCTTCAGCAGTCCACTCGCCATGTTCTTTGGCCCACTTCAGCCGTTTCTCAATTTGTATCTTGTTCAGCATCGGTTTTTCCTGCTGGAACGCGAGATTTGAAGCCGAGTTTGCGCAGACGACGGTAAGTGGTTGATCTCAAGACGTTAGCGCCGGTCTGCTCGTTCCACAAGTCGCTGAGCTCAGAGGTGGACTTGAACCGGTTGCTGACTGCGATCTTTCTCAGCTGCTTGTTGTCACGAGCAGAAGTTTTTCGGACGCCGGAACACTTGGTGCGCTTGCTGCAGTCTTTCTTTAGAGCTTTGCAGATGGAAGACTGGCTGATGCCAAGCTGCTCAGCAATTTTAGTTTGGGTCAAGCCTTGTTAGCGAAGGGCTTAAATTTGAGTCACTATTCCCGTTGAGAGGTCGCGCTGCTTACCCATGATTGATTTTACAACTTAGAAATTCTACTCAACCCTCTTTCTATACTGTACAGTGAACACTCTTCACAGAAAACAAAAATTTGAGCTCTTATTCAAATTCAATGAAATGACTGATGAATTATTCTAATTCAATGAAAAAACAGTGTCACAGTTAAATGGCCTAAATGGGCCTTTTGGAAAGCTCAGCTGAGCAAATTTTTTACAGGTAGCGAGTTCTGTGAATACTCTAACAAGTAGGACAGGCGCGGTGAACACCTGATTTGCTTTCTGCACAAAAAATCCATCAAGAAAATTTAACGATTGCGCTACTCAAATCATTCTAATTCGTTGACCAGCACTTATATATATATATATATATTTTTCGCCATGGGCTGTTTTCAAAATCTGGGGAAA
Organism: Gymnothorax reevesii; assembly: GCA_029721435.1. Lineage (NCBI taxonomy): Eukaryota > Metazoa > Chordata > Actinopteri > Anguilliformes > Muraenidae > Gymnothorax > Gymnothorax reevesii. The sequence goes on along the minus strand of CM056574.1, from coordinate 130,907,721 downwards.
AAAATGGCCCTCATGAAAATTTTCACGGGGGCTATTTTTGGGCTCACAGAGGCAATTGTTTTTTCCTTTTGTTTGTCTTTGCATTTTCGCAAATTGCTTAAAATTGAGTAGTGTTGCATGAATTTGCAAACCTTATTGCTTTCTACACTTGGCTCAAAACACATTACAAACAATGTACTTCATTAAACAATGAAATTTAAAGTAACAAATATCTGCTTTTCCATTCCTGTTCTCATTGAGCTCCAGTCTTCAATTCAAAAAAATTCAACGCCAGCGTAAAATATATGAGTGAATTTTTGCATTGCCTTATTGCTAATCAACGAGAAATTTGATTAACAAATGTTCAGTCTTGATTTGGAATTTTGCTTCATGGTGAAACTGCAACATTAGTGCAAGTCTGTTTTATATTTCAGAAGATATCTTGAGTATATACAGCGGGAAAACTAAGTATTGAACATTTCAACATTTTTCTCAGTATATATTTCTAATGGGGCTATTGACATGAAATTTTCACCAGATATTGGTAACAACCCAAGGAATGAGACCTGAAGATCCAGGGAAGAGCAAGGGTTAGATCTATGGGTGGATCTGACCGTATCTGATGAGGATCAAAGGATAGCAAAGCCCCCAAAGCCTATCTGGCTTTATCCTTTATTCTGGTCTCTTTGGAACCATAATTTACAAAAATGAACATCATGATATATCAAAGGAGACTTGAAACTTGCGATAGATACGATAAAATCAATCAGGTGGGAAAGTAGGGTCATTTTCTCATACACTCCGATAGCTTTGAACTTCTTTCTGCAACCACCATCATTAAATAGAATGTCATTAAATAGAATTCAATTTTAAGAGATTTTATCATTGGCTTCAGATTTCAGACCCGGGTGCTGTGTCCATCTTTTAATACAGTCTATGCGAAGAAGACGATTCGCAAATGCTGCGATACGTGGTGAAATTTGCCTCGCAATTCACTGAAAAGTCCTTGCATTTTGCGAAGCAAACCCATATATATTTTTCGCTGAACACAACTGATTCGTAAATATCAAATTTTATCACCATTTTCACATTCAATCACCACAATCTTTCACGCATATTTGCACAATACTTCCCAATTAATAATGTAACGTGTATCCATTTTCGTTCAAATTAAATAAATTATTGCTGCTGCTCTGTACAAACTTGCTAGTAGTACAGAACTCTTGCTGATCAGTATGTTGTGCATAAGTCCTTGAGACTTCTGGGTGAAAGCCCTGCACGACAAACAGTGGAGCATGCGCAGAGCACATAGTCCAGTTCGGTTCAATTCAAATGTATACATGGAGAAGTAATCTGACTCCTAACCGCACTATTTGGGTGTATTAGTCCGACTTTGAGAAATTCCATTTAGTACGGTTCCAGTCAGACTCACATTTACATGTTTGGATTGCCTTCAGTGTCAATTTACGTCAGTTATGGTTCTATGCCTGTCCTCAGTCTATGTTTCTGCATGCTGCCGGGAACTGCACTTTGCCAGCCTGATATTTGACCCATTGCTCATTTTTTGACATTGTAACCACAATTCTACTAATTGGCAAGAAATCAAACCATCTGATTTCAAGCTTGATTTCCATAAAGCCTGTGAAACTGATTTTTTTGGCTGTGCTTGGGCTCCGAGTCTCAGGTCTGTCAAGTCAAGCAATTTTAACTAATACAATGTATTTGAAATAAATATATATATTTTACATCTGGTCACATACCCTTTGCATGTAATGCCTGTTTGAAGCTGGTGATGCATAGACCTCACCAGATCACTTTCCCTGGTGATGCTCCGCTAGGCCTGTACTACAGCCAGCTTCAGTTTCTGCTTTTTTCAGCGACTTTTTGTCTTCATTATCCCCCTCTTCAGCATGTTAAATGCATAGTAAATTGGATTCATATCCAGTAATTGACTGGATATCCAACAAAATTAACATTACAAAAAACATATCACGATCCAATGAATTATGGAGCTCACTTTATTTGTAATGGACAAATGCAGTTTTTACAATGAAGTTACAATATGCAAAGGGACGCAACCCCCTTTAATTTACGGATACAGTCCAGTAACAATTGTAGGTTTGGGTCCTATAAAAAAAATGCACTGTATTGTGAATCAAAAGTTACTTGAATCCAGAAACATAGAAATCAAAGCCTAAATTCAATCATTAGATCAATTAGGATGCCGTGCTTAAATGCTTTTCACATTTTCTGTCGCAGCATCAATGTTTGGCTAATCCATTTTATGATATTTTTATAACCACATAACCACACTGACCCACATCGAGGCAGCACAAAGATCCACAAAGATTCATCCAGGGGTTGAATGTTTTAGTCTGTCACCAGGGTCTGAAGGGTGGCTTGTTAGAGTCTGTTTTCCCACCATTCATTACGGGAAGGGGGCTAAGCCCCTGTGTGAGGTAGGCCCTGGCCTTTCACAAAGCTCTTAATAGCTACCACTGGGTGGCATGGCTGGATTAATGCACTGCCTTTCAGCCAATTATCCACCCCAGAGCTTCCACATTGCACGTGTGAACAAGGGACACTTCAAAGGCTGGAGCGAAGAATGCCCCCGAAATTCAACCAGGGCCAACCTGTCAATGAAGCCTCCAACTAGGACTGGGGAGGGTCATGGGGCCTGGAAAGGGGATCACAGAAAGAGGTGTTTGGAGAACCTTGGACCTCACGGTTGTTCTCATATTAAGGGTGGGGGAGGGGCTGAGGGGTCGGGAGAGCGTGCACACACGCACGGGTGCACTCGCACACTCGAGCTATCGCAAAATGAATATGCAAGGGCTGCTCCAGTCACCTTGGTGACACCGCTGTTGCCAGAGGGCTCTGGCGGAGTCACGCACTTGGCGTTGGCGGGAATTGGCTCATCATTGTCTTCTGGGGCTAAAAGACAGAGGAAATTATTCGGAGGATGTGAGCAAAACCACAAAAACAACATCCTCCTCCACCCAGTGTGGAATAAAAGCACTTTTATCCCTTGGGTACATGAGAGGGCCTCAACTGTGACAGGGTGATGACCCTCTTCACCCTCGATCCCAACCAAGAACCACATCCAGACTCTGCGCAGTCTTATTGGAAAACTAATAATACTTATTGAACAGGTCTGGAATGTACAGAACAGGTTGGACATTGAGAACAGCACTAATATTTACAGATCCAATCTAAAATTTGCAGAACAGTTTCAACATTTACAGAACAGATCAAATGTTTATAAAATACGTAAAAAATGTGCTGAACTCTCCCACTCTTTTGGAATCAAGTCTGATGTACGGAAACCCATGTTTCCTATTTAGAGGACATGTTCAAACGAACAGAAGAGACTCAAGATGTGTAAATCCACTCGAACATTCAGAACACAAGTCTAAAAGTACTCTTTTATTATTGACAGCCTCAATGTTTAGAGAGAAGTTTTACCATCTACAAGACCAGTGCTTAGATAAATATGCATGAGCACAGTGCACTGGGTGCAGCAAAGGTCTGGTTTGTTCACCAGTGCTCCCTCTTGTCCTTGGAGAAGCTCATACTTCAGCTGTTACAAGCAGGAAACAGAGCGGCCATTTACCCCCTGGGTGAACTGCAGACAGATTACTGCCAATATGATCATAGCTTTCAGAGGGGATTTGTGTGGTAGACATGAAGACACTCCCTTAATCCACTAATTAGGCTCAAGGAAGACATAAGGCCATTGGGGCTCAATGGCTAAGGGCCCACGGAGCAGTAAGGCCTGATATTGGGAGGCGGCGTTCTCACACAGTCCAGCAGTGTGGGGGGTTTTAAAGCTGGGTTCCCACACCACCCCTGTCAGTCTTGCTCTTAGCTGAAAGGGATCAAAGGTTGGGCACAGGAAAGGGGGATTTGCCAAGACCTTGCTGGGTCCAAACTGCTCCCCCCTCCTACTACCATAACTTTTCCTGTGGCCTTTGCCTGTTCTGGTTTGAAATGGTTGCACATTCAACCCTAGACTGAACAATAGTAATTCTGCCGCTCTAAGCACTCTTGTTATACTACCCAAAGCTCAAAGCAGACCACTGTTTCATTCCTGTCTGATCTTTTTTTATATTGTTGCTTGCTCCAGTCACTGCATAACCTCAGTGTTCCTGTAAATCTCTGTTGGTGAAAGCTTGGGGAACTCTATCCGTTCCAAGATTCGCTCAGAAAATATTCCACATTAAAGATGATAAATTGAATTCTTCTGAAATTGAAAAGCCATTGGAGCAAACCAAACAATATTTCCAGAAAAATCTGCTGGCATTTATAATTTATTCATTATCAATCATTCCAAGTAATTCAATATTCCTTGAATATGAAATTTTACAAAGTGACTGTCATTAAGGCACATTTCAAAGAAACTGAAGGACACATAATTCCCCAAATTAGCAAATGAGGTAAAAAAACAAAAGACAGGCCAGAGAGGTAATGAGGGTGGCAAGGTGTAATCAATGGATATGACAGAAGTACAAAAGGAGTCCTTTATGGCAGTTCAAGTGCATGCCTTGGATATAGCTAACAGTAATGCAGGAGCTGAACAAGTGGTATACCCAAAGGAGGGCAGAGAGAAAACATGAAAAATTAAAAAAAGAGGAATGGTGACGCATTATGTCTTTCCACTAATTTGATTGAGGGTGCAAATCAGTATCTGGGAAAGTACCAGGACACTCGATTGCATTAATGTAAAACAATATCGAATGTTCTCAAAGTGGAAAAATAAGGTTGATCGGATCCACAGGTACTTAGTTCAAAACACGAGAATGCTTGTGTACCTGAGGTGGGTTTCAGGTGAACGTATTTACCCGTACGTACCCAAAGCCCTCACACTGCCGGTCCTTTTCTTCATTCAGGTCCAATCAGTTTCCTGTGAACTGTGATAGCCATCGCTGTGTGCTGCCGCTAGCGGTGCCCAGTTCCTCTGAGTAATTACGAGCACTGACAGCCCCTGTTCTCAGTCAGCTGCCCCTTGGACGAACTTCTAAGGCTACTTTGTGCTGCAAACTCAGCTGTGGGGGGAGACAGGGGAAATTAAGGCAGGGTAGCCCTTCTTACAGTTAATAAAGATCAGCATCATCCTCAATAATAGATAGAGAGTAAATTTCTTTGAGTGTCTGTCAATAATAATAATCATCATCATAATCATCTCAAAAAGAAATACACTACATGGGAAATATGTGCATTTAGCAAAATCCCCAAAAGACATGAAGCTATCGTAATGCGCTCAGACTGGACTACAAGCCTGCCCTCTATTTGGGTGCGTAACGTAATGCCGAGACAACCCCAACTGGAATAATAAATTCAAAAAATGGGTACATATCCTTCTTGGTAAAATACACTTGGCACACCATTATTCTTAACCATCAGTTGATCTGTTCTGGTTGAATAATTCCTTGCTACATGGGCCAACAGAGTTTGTGCACCTGCACAAATGTACACAAAACGCAGTAGACTACGTGCTCCTAAACAGAACCTATTTCCATTTTGGGATGTTAGCAAACCCCTACTTTAATATCCAAATTTTCAATATATTATAGAACGCGACTGTATGAGCATAAAGGTGCGTTCAGGAACCATACGCAAGTACCCAAATTCCAAAAATCTTAAGCCTTTATTGCAAACTGGGTCAGAGCCAGAAAACACAGGAAATGCCAAGCCAAAATCCATCAAGTGTTTGCCACTAACATGGCAATATCTCCCGCCGCCTCAATTTTATGTGTCCGTATGGACGTACATACGTACGGACGGAGCCAAATGTGTATATATATATATATATATATATATATATATATATATATATATATATATATATATATATAAATGAGTCAAATAGCAGGCAGGGGTCAAAACCAGGGAAGCAGATATGCAACCATACATAAAACAGTAATCCAAAATCATGGTCAAAATCCAGAAGGGTAGGTCATCCAATAATCGTGGTTGTACAGAAAGGGTCAGAATCCAAAAGTAGCAAACAAGAACAAGAAGGGGCAAGGCAAGATCAAGGTCGTACAAAAAATTTTGTTGTTAGAAGCAAAAATCAAAAGGCATATGAGGCTCTCTGCACTAGTGAAAATTGATCAACATTCAGACAGGGAAAAAGCTGCAGTGAAGACCTTAAGTAGACAAGAGGGAAGTCACATGCTTGGCAGGGCCAGGTGATTAGGATGAGAACTAATTACAAAGGGAAATACACGTGAGGAAGTCCTGAAGACAATGATTGGCAGGAGCCAAGACATGGACAGGATTCACATAGACAACCTATGACAGATAAATGGTTCCTGTCAGGGAGTTCTACATGCAGAGATCAAGGAGTGCAGGATAGCAATTAAGCACATGCAAAAGATGCCACGGAAGCCCAGGGAGATACAGGGAAAGTAAAGCAAGGGGCAGAGACTAGAACAGGGCGAGAGCTGAGATTGCATTAGTAGTAATTAGCAGCGATGCAACTATACAAATTAAACCAAGTGCTCGTTTGTTAGTTAGTAGCATGTACATGGGTTAGTTAGGTTTGTAAATATAATACAAAATATAAATGTTAGTATATATTCGTAATCAAGGAAAGCAGGGTGAAGAAAGTAAATGAGAATTTAAGTAATTATGTGAAACACCAGAAACCACTGAAATCACCCGAAGCATGTCGGCACGCAGACTGGGGATACGGACTGTACCATACTGATCACAAGACAGGGGAGACAAAAGTGCAATGAATACAGAAATGGCAGAAACAGAAAAACTAGGATGTATAATAAGCAAAATCAATAAATAAAAGACATGGCAAAACCAGAATCATGATGATGAGTATGCATTCATTTATTTCAGATATGGTTTGAATTTTAGAAAATCTGTCCAGAGGCAATTGCATGTTGTCTGAAAGATGGAAGACATGCACGGTAGCAGCAGTATGGGGTGCCGATCGCAAAATGGTGCAGGCTGAAAACAGCAGCAACATTTTTGCCACGTTTAGCTAAAAAAAAAAGTTTAAAAAACAGATGTGCACTTTCTGTGGCACTTATCACAGCAATATTTGTGAAATTTGTCTCATTTAATTTTCTTCTAAAAATATTTTACATGTAATGTTAACATTAAATCTCATTGTTAAATGCTAAATCTAAATGTTAAATGTAAATGTAAATGCTAATCTAAATAGTAAATGTAAAATCTAAATGTTAAATGCTAAATCTAAATGTTAAATATAAAATCTAAACGTAAATGCTAATTCTAAAATCTAAACGTAAATGCTAATTCTAAATCGTAAATGTGAAATCTAAATGTTTAATGCTAAATGTAAATGTTGAATGCTAAATGTAACATTTACATTCAACAATTCTTATTTAGATTTAGCATTCAACATTTTTTTATTTAGATATAGAAATACATTTAGCAATGATCAATACATTAATTGATCAACAGCTGTCAGGAAATTCAACAAAACAAGAATGGAAAACAACACTCCTCCAGCTTTACAGCTGGGAGGTTGGTGCTGATATTTGAGTTTTGAGCTCTTAATGGAGCAATGGGCCACAGCTGCAGTGATTACAAGGCTCAGCAGCTGGGTTCTACCAGTTTATGAGCAGCCACCATCTGGTGGGAAGTACCCTGAACCGTTCCCTTCCTGCCTCAGTGTGGGACCATTTTGGGACCATCTGAAGTAGTTTCTTTTCTTTTAGTATATTCTGTATCTAGAAATAAAAAATATCTTTCTTAAAACAAAAATAGGCAAAGATGTCATTTAAAGAATATATCATAATCTTTTAAATCAACTCAAAAGTGATTTTTGAGAAATTGCAGCCCAATTTATTCACTAAAATGGTACTGAATTCGACCAAAAAAGCTGTAATCATCAGAGGAAAGATTGGATGCAAATTAAGAAATGTACCAAGGATTGAATACCTGTGAAAAATCTTTGAATGTATGTAATGCACTCAATCAGGAACCATCAAACATGGGTCCAGCACAGCCAAGGGCTGTTTCAGGAAATTTCCTTGTTTGAACCCATGTCATATGCAGTGATAAGAAATGTGTAATAGCTCATTGCCCCAGAGATTTAAAAAAAAAAAAAAGCAGAGTATGACTTTTATGTCACAGAGTGCAAAATTTCCCATATTACTGAATTTATGAAGTGTTTTTCAGAGAAGAGAATGGGCACTGGTTCATATTTAAGTAATCAGGATAGGTAAGAAGTTTCTTTGAGCAATGCTCATTTTAATTAAATTCGATGTACAATTCAGATACTGAAACAATGCCCTGAAATAATGAAACTGAATGCAAATTGTAACATTTGTCGGGAGTGTGCAGTCATTGGTCTGACAGTGAAGTAGTCTTTCCGAGATCAGATGAAAGATCAAACTGACCAACAGGTGGAAGGCTGGGATGTTGGTTATTTGGAGTTGGTCCTTTTCCTTGTTATGGGAAGAGTTGCCCACATTTATCTCTTATGTAAGTTAGATGTGGAGTCGGGGAATTCATCAAATGATTTGCCAGAGTGGCCTCTCTCAAACAGACAGGGAGGGGAGGAATGTGCACAGCCTGTACTCTGTTGACGATGAACGGGATCGGCTGAAATGGACACATGGCCGCCAAACTGGGACGGCTCCAAACAGGATAACGATTCACTACCATCATTAATGGAGCTGTCAGCTAGCAGTCGGGATTCTGGAGCCAATCTTCTCCCTGTATCTCTCTCGTGGTCTCTCACTGTATCTCTCTCTCAGACAGAGCAAATGGACATAGCATATTCTGAAAATAGACTCATTAATTTTTTTCTGGCCGCTTTTTATTCTTTACTCCATGCATACACATGTGCGCACACATGCAAAGACGCGCAGACGTACACAGTTACACACACGCGCATGTGCCTGCTCACACTCATATGCGCGCACAGACACACACACACACGCGCACACACAATGTCAGGCATGCACACAGAGACATAAACTAATGGAGACATTGTTTTAATAGACCCTTGATTGTGTTCAAAATGAAATATAACTAAAAGACAGAAGCATGCATTTTTTAGTGTTCCTAGTTCTAAGTATTTTTTGGTCATTGTGCCATGAGTTTTAGTGAATTTTGGAGGAGAAATGACCCGATATATTGGTAATGCAGACTTTATGAAGAGGTTTGAATATCCCTACTGGAAAAACTAGCATGAACCAGTACCAAAACACAACATATGCTGGTATGATGCCCATATACCCCAAATGACCAGCATATCAGCAGATGTTGTGTTTTGGTGCTGGACTGCGCTGTTTTTTCCAGCAGAGATGAGACTTGAGTTTTGGGAAATGCTGTCCAGCAATTTTTAACACTGCAATAGTAATTTAGTGTTATTTGCAGAACTATTGGTTCCCATGATAAAATGATGAAAAAGGGCTGCAAATAAGCAAGATCACAGTTATTTATTAATTTTTAAAGTCACACCATCACACCACCACCAGCTTGAACCATGAAGAAAAGGCAGGCTGGATCCACGTATTTATGTCATTTACATCAGATTCAAACCTTACCATCTGTACATCGCAGCAAAAATTGAGATTCATCAGACAGGGTTCAGTGTTTCTCAATCTTCTCATGTCCTGTTTGATGGGCCTTTACCCAGAGTAACCTCAATTTCCTGTTCCTAGCTGACATGAGTGGAAAACGATGTGGCCTACCCACTTCAATGTTCAAAGCACTATGCATTCAATGCTCTTCTGCATAGCACTGTGGCAGTGCATTGACCATTCCTCTGGGCAGAACTTTATATCAAAATCATCAATGATATTCAATTGACTCATATGTACAGCTGTCAGTTCAGATTTTGGTGACTGAGGTGCAAAAATGTCTTTTTCAGAATAACTTTTTCAGATTTTGATTCATGTTTGGAGTCCAAGTTCTGCCGGAAAATCCAGCAATGACCCTCTCTCAGCTCAGCGAGGTTACATTTTCCTCCAAAATTTGAACATGAAAATGATAAGCAATGCTGTAGATAATACATAAATTTCTTCTTCATTTTAATTCGGGGTGGGAATTATTCTTCCGCTGATGGCACTTTTGCAGCAGACAGCTCCCAAAACAGTGTTTTGCTGCCCTCTATAGGCTTCAAAGACAACTGCTACAGAGCAGTTTTCACTCTGGCGCTCAGTGGGATATGCAGAGTCCGCAGGTGTTATTTATTAATCTATCACCAATGGGGAAATATACCCAGGTCATCTGCACGGAGTTTTGGATCGAACTACATCAAGATGAAAATTTACTGGATGTTTATATTGTGTATATCAAACCGCGTTCCCGGTCACTTTTTTCAGATTCATCGCAAAGCGAGTGTTCAAAGCTAAGAAAAATGACAAGATATAATGCTGAGACATTACCACTAGATGTCAGCGTTGTCATTCTCGCTTGAGTTGAGCCCGAATTCATGACTAAGGGGTATTTCCTTGGTTCTCATGCTGCAGAGTTTAATGAAGGAATCCACATCAAATTTATGAATGGATAGACTTTTTTTTTTCCCGAGAGCTGTGTACATTTCCTCTCTGGTAATTTGCCAAACTCTGATGCCCTGGAGTAAACACACATTTTTACATAGACCTGTACAACAGTAATTCATTTTAACATATCTTCACGCTTTTATATTATCAAAGGTTTGATCTGGCCTTTTTTTTGTTAGATGTCATTCAAATACATGTTGTTTATACAGACACTATGCCCTATGCCAAATTATACGATTCAAAGATAATGTACTGCACCAAACTGTCCACAGTCAAAAGGTCTGAAACTAACATCTCAATATGCAGAACTTTGAAGCATACGTGAGATTAATGTATTGTGGCAAGATGGCGAACATGGAACAATTAGTTTTACCTATATTTATGTATTACTTTGTCATAAAATATGGCCTGATCTTCACTAACACAATGTACAACCTAGTTGTCAGTAGACCTGGGACGATATGTAAAATGTAAATTAACAGGTAAGGAGAGAAAAATCTACACACCACATACAAGTGCAAGGCTATCAGTAATAAGCGTCCATAGAGAAATAAGTAACGCCTTTACACTTACTCTATGCCACAAAAAATGAATTAAATAAGGACTACATCGGTTAGGCGAAGATCAGAGGATGATCAAAATGTTGTCTAAAAATTTTGTGGCTTGGAGTAAGTGTGTATTTGTCTCTTATTTTTCTATTGACAAAAAAAGTAAATAAAAACAGTAAGAAAAAAATTGCAAATCCAAACTACAAAGGCAATATAAGTAATATTTTAACTCGACTTCACTGCTCTTTGAAGATAATAGCTAATTTGAAGGGATGGCTCCCCATATATATATATATATATATATATATATATATATATATATATATATAACCCTAATTCCAAAATAGTTGGAAAAAGTGTCAATAGTGAATAAAATCAAAATGCAATGACTTTCAGATCACATTAGCCAATATGTTATTTATAATAGAACATAGATAACATTTCAAATGTTGAAACTAAGACATTTTACATTTTTACCCACAAAATTAGCTTATTTTAAATTTTCTGTTTGCAACAAGTCTCAGAAAAGTTGGGACACAGGCAAAAAAGGGCTGAAAAAGCAATTAATAAAGAGAATCAGCTAAAAGAACATTTAGAAAGTAATTAAGTTAACTGGCATCAGGTGCGTAACATCATTGGCAATAAAAGGGATGTCTTAGAGAGGCTAAGTCTCTCAGAAGTAAAGATGGCCAGAGGCTCTCCAACCTGTGAAGGCTTGCGTAAAAAAATTGTGGAATACTTTAAAAACAATGTTCATCAACGTCAAATTGCAAAGGTCTTATCATCATCAAAACATTCAGAGAAACAGGAAAAATCTCCGTGTGAAAGGGACAAGGCCGAAGACCTTTTCTGCATGCCTGTGATCTTCGGGCCCTCAGACGCCACTGCATCAGCACCGCCGTGTTCTGTGGGCCAGGGCTCATTTAAAATGGACTGTAGCAAAGTGGCAAAGTGCCCTGTGGTCAGACGAGTCCAGATTTGCCATTCTTGTTGGAAGTCACGGGCATTGTGTCCTCTGCGCTAAAGAGGAGAAAGACCTCCCCTCCTGTAATCAGAGTTCAGTTCAAAAGCCAGTATCTCTGATGGTATGGGCAAGCATTAGTGCATATGGTGTGGGACACTTGCATGTTTTAAGAAGTACCATGAATTCTTAAAGATATATAAAGGTTTTAGACCAACATATGCTCCCTTCCAGACAACATCTATTCCAGGGAAGGCCTTTTGTATTTCAGCAGGACAATGCAAAACCACATACTGCAGCTATTACAACAGCATGGCTTCGTAATAGAAGAGTCTGTGTGCTGAACTGGCCTGCCTGCAGTCCTAATTTTTCACCGATTGACAACATTTGGCACCTAATAATACGAAAAGTCCGTGAAAGGAAACCCAAAACTCTCCAGCAGCTGGAAGCCTGTATTAAACAAGGGTGGGATCAAATTCCAATGGCTAAACTCAAGAAACTTGTCTCCTCATTGCCCAGACGCCTCCACTCTGTGTTAAAAAGAAGAGGGGATGCTACACCATGGTAAACGGGCCCCTGTTCCAACTTTTTCAAGACCTGTAGCAGCCATCAAATTTGAAATGAGCTAATTTTGTGGAAAAATAGTAAAATTTCTCAGTTTCAACATTTGCTATGTTATCCTTGTTCAATTGTGAATAAAATACTGGCTGGTGTGATTTGAAAGTCATTGCGTTTTGATTTTATTCATAAGCTATTATATTAAGCCAGCTATTTCGGAATTTCAGAAATATATTACACACACAGTTGAAAGCAGAATTACTGAACCCCCAAGCAAATTTTGTCATTCACAAAACTGTATGACAATAAAGGACTCTTTGTGATGCAAAATACTCAGAAATAGATCAAATATTTTATTCAAGCCCATAAAACAACAGGTTTTAGGAAAACAGAAAAAAAACTACATAACAATAACTGATTATCAGACTTACAGAAATATTGAACCCCTTATAGTAACTGTCTGTAATATTTAATAGCACATCCTTCAGCATCAATAACCTGCTTGAGACCGGACTGGAAGCTAGAAATTAACCTCTGGCATTGATCCTTCGGGATCCTAGCCCCGTCTTCTTTTGCAAAGGCTTCAAGCTCTGTTAAGTTTCATGGCTTGCGCCTTGCAACTGCCTAGATTCTCTATGGGGTTAAGGTCAGATGATTGCGAAGGCCATTTCAACACCTTCCAGGACCTCTTTTTGAACCAGGCTTGGGTGAACTTTGACTGGTGCTTTGGGTCTTTATCTTGCTCTAGCCACCACTTACACCCAAGCCTAAGCTCTCACACTGAGGGCATCACGTTCTTCTCCAGAATTTCCTGGTACACACAAGAATCCATCCTCCCTTCTACATATTGGAGGTTTCCCCTGCCTGAGAAAGCAAAACATCCTCACAGCATTTCTGAGCCTCCCCCATGCTTCTCTGTGGGAAGGGTGTTCTTCTCCACATAGACTTAATTTTTCTTCCTCTAGAAATAGCGCTGATTCATTGGGCCAAAGAGTTCAAGTTTAGTCTCATCCGTCCATAAAATAAAATCCCAGAATTTCTGTGGCTTATCAAGGTGGTTTTGGCATACTGGAGTCGACTTTCCTTGTGCTTAGAGGTCAGGAGTGCTGTACGTCGGGGGATCCTGGCATGCAGTCCTTGGTGGTGTAGTGTGTGCTGTACTGTATCAACAGAAACATCAGTGCCTGCTCTCACCAGGTCTTCCTCTAGGTCCTTGGCAGTAAATATGGGGTTTTTATTTACTTGTCTTCTAAGCCATCTGGCAGTAGCAGGAATAATCTTCCTTTTTCTGCCACATCCTGGTAGATTTGCCACGGTACCCTTGGTCTTGAGCTTGCGAATGATGGTTGCAACTGTATCTCTCGGTACATTTAATGTCTTCGCAATGGTCTTGTACCCTTTTCCCTTCTTGTGGAATTCAATGATCTCTGTTCTGAAGTCTAATGACTGCTCTCTTGACTTAGGCATGGTGCTAATATAAGCAGGACAGTCGCTTAAATAGGGCTAGGAATAGTTCTGGCCATGCATACAGTCAATCAATCAATCAATACCTTAAGGTTGGCAACGTTTGGAAAAGGTCAAATATTGAGAAAAAACAATTTTTTATGTTTGGAGGTCAATGCGGGGAGGGGTAAATAATTCTGCAGGTGGAGGATTTAGTTTATTAAAAACTGTTTACAAGTCTTGATAAAATACCTTGTTTCAATAGGTGGTGCCCCTAGAGGTACTAGTGCAAGGTAAGCAACACATTATAAAGTTCATTCACTTAATACTTCTGAATACAGGTAAAAAAGTTGAAACCTCAAGGGAAAGCAGGGAAAAGGCTTGCATTCAGAAGTATTACGTGACTGCACAATGTTAATTGTTACCCTTACCGGTGTCTAGAATTGACAGTTTTTTTCACAGCCAACAAACTCAATTCTCATGAATTCTCTGTTGTAGTTATTGTTCCAATATACCATCTAAATGTACCAAAATAATATGTTGCTTACTTCTGTTTGAAACGTTAAAATTTATCTTGCACCAGTACCTCTATGAGCACCACCTATCTCTGTAACTTGTAACACCAGCCAACTACCAAAGCAGAAAAACAGTGTTTACACTACGTATACATCGCACATATTTCATTTCAAGAGATTTCTCAGTGGCTCGTGTCTGGTTTTGCAAGATCTGAATAAGGTGGTATGGTGGGGTGCCACCTATTGGCATTACTACTTAAACCAACATAGTGGCAAAACAAAATCAGAGTTTTCACAATGTACATAACACACATCCCATTTCAAAAAACTTCTCCATGGTGCATTTCTGGTTTAGTCAGGTCTGATATATTGGTAACAGCATCCCCTATACTGATAAATGTTTGAACATTTGTCCCCTTATATTCAACATTGGCAAAGAGTGCCGTTAAACTTCCTTTGGCATGTTAAAATATCCTGAAAGGGCTGGAGACTCAGCTAATTTCAAGCTTCTATATTCTTGGTTAAAATTTTTTTGGATCCCTGAACATCACTGCAAATAGGCGAATTGTAGATTTTGTCATAAAGTCTGTAGCCGCTGCTCCAAGATGGAGCATAGTACCAATGATGTTTCTGGTGTCCTTTGTTTGGCCCGAAGGAAGGTTCAAGTTATTACTGTTAATCCACTGTACAAAGAGAAAAAAATTAGCCCGCACCCAACTTTGGGTACAAATATTTGGAAAAACCAAAAAAGTAACAGACTAAATACCTCAACATTTTAATCACCTTTAATGCCTGAAAACAAAACAGGTACGATGAATTTGACACTGGTCTGATTTAAAAATTAAAATAAGCCTGAATTTGTCTAAATATTTTTTCCCGTTGTACATAGATTTCTTGTCATTGCACGTATCACCAACATGATCACCACGTGGCAAGCTCACATTTTAAAAATTTAGGCATCCCAATCTTATATATAGGGAAGACAGTGTGTGTCTGTGTGTTCGCCATGCACGGCCATATTTGTGCATGGATTTTTTTCTAATTTCACACAGTGATACCTGTGCTTCCAAACTAACACCTAAGCCAGGTTTCAATGATGAAAACGGTCATGCTTGCAAAAAAATGGCAATTTCACTCCGGGTAGCGACTAAACTTATATAACCTGATGATGATGCATGTAGCAATATCCGGCTGCACCGCTAAGAGCCGCAGTGTCCTTACGAACGGGCGTTGAGGTAACCTGCGAGCGGGCTACTGTTTGCAATGGGGCCGAGGGAGTGATAAGAGAGCCTGCAGGAAACCCGGGCTTTTGACAGGGCACCGCGTTCGTCCACGAATGCAGCATTCTGATTAGTCGAAATTCACAGCTCCCAAATTCAAATTTGACAGTTGAACACTCGCAGGGCTAGCGTTAAGCCTCATTCACACATCGCTACTCGCCCATCTCTGAGCGAGAACCGTCAATGGAATGTGAACGTGTTCCAGCAGAATGTGGCGAGGACTGGCGACTCAAGGACTAGCGATGCGATGTGGGCGGGTATGGACATAAAATATTTTTTACTGTCAGCGATGCGAGTGAAGCGAGTTACCAGTGGGAATGTAGGAAAGAGATGATTCACTTGACGTGAACAGACAGTTCCACAGACAGTTTGAACACCGCACCGCACAAGAATTTTGGTTCCTACATCATGTCTGACGAGCAGCTAATAATAGCCATCTCAAACCAGCCGGAGCTCTATGATACCACCCTCAAAAATTATAGAAATAAAAACCGAAAGGATGACGCATGGAACAGAGAGTCTGCAATCATCTGTGTTTCAGGGGAGAGCATGTTTTAAGTTATGTTTTTCTCTTTAGCCGATAATGCTTTTGGAAGCTAATTGTCAGCTATCTGTGGACATTAAACCATGCCTTAGCTGACTATAGAAAACAGAAAAGGCGATCTATAAGTGGTACTATTTATGTGTTAATTTTATGCATTTAGAATTGTCAGCGATCTTAACCAAGGCAGATAATTATGTGTATGCACCTGCTGGTATTTTATACAGCCACAACTTGCTTCCCTCTGACACGTTTCAGTGGGAAGTAAACCATCGGGAAGCCATGGCAACCGACGCTGACGGCAGAGAATTTTTCTGCCGGCGCATACAATTTCAGCGAGCAGCAAGGGGCGATGGGCGAGAAGCGATATGTGTGAATGAGGCGTAACACCTGAAAATTTGGTGGCAATTATTCACAAGAATTAGTCCTGGCTGATTCTAGATGGTTTCCCTTGATTAACACGTTTTCCAATTCAAGAATAATCAAGTGGCAGTTGAAGACACAGCTTCTCTCCCTCATGCGATCTAAAAGCGACAAACTAATAGGCCACACGGCGGGTAGCAGCTAGTATCAAATATAGTCGTAGCTTCTTTGGCACATTGAAGCAGTTATCCACAATATTCCTTCAAAAATGGGTATTTTTCCTCAAAAATGCACAATTTGGTACCTGACTTGTCCACTTCTATGTGGCGCTGTAGCCATATCAATGAGATGTCAACTCCACTGCCAGTGCCACTTTCTCAGAACATGATTCTTAATTGTTGCTAAACTCCCTAAGAGTGGGTATAATACAAAAATTACTGCAAGCAAGAGCTTAAAAGCACTGAAGAAGATAAAAAACAAAAAAAAACCAGGATAACAGCCAAGGATCAGGTGGAATCTCTGTAAGTCATTTAATGCTCATTTCGTGTGTCTATGCTTTGAAAAAAATAAAGAGCAAGAATGGTGTTCAGAAGAGGACACCACTCACAAAAGCGCTGATCATCTTCAAAATAAGTGAAGTCATAGAACTTGAATTAGTAGAGTGGCTACTAGCATTCAAATCAACATTCCAGGACAGTGAGAACAGCGGCCATTTTTACGTGTACCTCTCAGTTCTGTGGGCTAGCTTTCGTATAGAGTTTTGTATAAACTTATGGCAACTGAGTGAGGTGAGAGCTTTTGCTGAAGAATACATGCCAACATTTGTCGCATTGCTGCCGCAGATGGGAGGTCTGGTTTGCTTTTTCAAACCTCAAAACAAAAAATATTTTAGCGATCAAAAGTAATAGAAGCAGCATCAATTTATAACTAGCTGGGTAGAGAAAAAAAAGAAATTGATGTCTTTTGGTAGCTTTTTCAATAGTTATTTTGCATTTCTTTTCCTGCTCTTGAAAATTCCTGGGTTGCCACCCAGTATTGGCATCAGTCACTGAGAAGATGTAGCTAGAGTCCCTAGACATACTGAGATGCAACATACAAAGCTATTTCATTTCCATCATATCATCTAGTGCTTTCTCAAAGTGAATGGGTTGATGCGTGAACGAGTTCATAATTTTGAAGACACTTATTCAAAATTGGTCAGTATGACGAGTATGAGAAAGGCCAAAAGATGCCCAGCTTCCTTGCTGATCCACAAATAATTAAAGTTAGTCATGAAAGATGGAAACCAGCTGAATCATCTTTCTTGGTGAGGTATGTGTCTCCTCGTCATTAACTTTGATCAAAGGCAGTGATATGTCTTACCTCTATTAATAAACTAAACAAATGTATTTCCCATGCTTGACAGTCAATGGTATGACGTAGCTTGCCAAGAGTGGCTACATTAGAATGATGATATTGGTCATCACAGGAAGAGTGAATCACAAATTGTACAGTGCGTATCAAAAAAAGGTAATCCAACCTCAACAGGTTAGTATGTATGTTTATATGCAATTTCGATTTCCATTTCAATGCAATTCGCCAAGGAAGAGGATGTCCTTAGCTCTTCATGGATGCCCATGACTGCAACATTACTGTTGTACATGCCTGAATAAATGGCCTTTGAAAACGGAAGACATAAACTCTAAACATAAACATGGTATATTTACCCACTGAAGTTGGATTAACTTTTTTTTTTTGATACGCACTGTATTTAAGCATCTATCCAACAGTCACTAAACCTCAATGACAGCTCAGTGAAAATGACACACATTTATAGTGTCAAGCAACGATTTAGCCATTTCCATAGTATTTCCTTTTTTTGCCCAAAATTTTGTACATAGAAACTAACTTGCATTTACTTTGAATAGATAGCACCTTAAGAAGTTAGTTTGGATTTTTTTAAGTGAGGTTGTGATCCATAGTCAGTGTATTATCGTCAAAACAATGTACAGCTGAGCATGGACCAGTTGTACTTTCATCACCAAAAGAAGCCCATCTAGAAAAAAAAAATCAATATCAGTAAAAGGGTAAAGCATATTTAGAAAATTTCAATGCTTCACTTTACCATCATGCAGCCTCTTCCTTTGGAACTTAAGCCCCCGTCACACCGGATTGGAGGTGCCACTGCGGTGCTTCTACGGCATAAGCCGCAGTGGCACCGCTATGATCACCATGGTTCCTCAGTAGTTCGGCAATTGATCGTCGTAGCACCGCAGAAAACTGTCAAAACCGCAGACCTCCACAGTGGCACGGAGGAAACTTTGAACATGTTCAAAACTTCCGCAGTGCCACTGCAGGTTGGGCCAATCCGCACTGGGATCGCCGTGGCACCGTACAAGGACCTCAGTAGCAACTCCATCACCGTCGAGCCTCTGCAGTACAACCACTGTGCAGTCGCAAAAAAAAATTAGACTGGCGACCCGACAGCGATCCCACGGTGGTTGTGGAGGTGTTGAGACGGTGCTACCACAGGAGCACTGCGGGTATGGGGGTGCTGCTGCAAAGTCAGGGAGGAATTATAGAGAATTTGGCGAGCTTAAAAGTGCTTGTAAGGCAATGGCGTTTCCACTGAGGTTGCACTGAGGTGATTGCACGGTGCTACTGTGGTCATATTTAAGTATGATTTTGGTATTATTTAGCTGTAAAAGCTTCAGTTTTCTGCTTCAATTTCAGCGCTCTAAAATGTCTTAAAACAGTTCAGAAAGCTCAACAGAATGGCAGATAACAGAAATTTCATCGTCACCCAGCAGTTGCTGTGAGTGCAGCAACTGCAGGCAGAAGAGGAGCAAGCAATCATTGTCCTGATGCGAAGAAGACGAGCAAGGTGAAGAAGATGCTGGGTGAGACCTTGGCTGGGTGATGTGAGGCGTGAGCAGCTTGGCCATTACAACCAACTTATGGTCAAGCTCAGAAGAGATGATCAAGCCTCGTTCCAGAATTTCCTCAGGATTCAGCCCGATATGTTTGATGACCTACTTGCCAGGGTTAGACCACATATCACAAAGCAGGACACCAACCACAGAAAGGCCTTGGACCCAGGGACGAAGCTGGCTGCAACTCTTCGCCACCTGGCATCTGGAGACACATACGCGAGCATGAAGTTTGATTTCCGGATCCCAGCAAACACACTATCTGTGCTGGTCAAAGAAGTCAGCCAGGCCATAGTTGATGAGTATAAAGACGAGGTGATAGAGTGCCCCACGACCGAAGATGAATGGAAAGCTGTAGCTAACAGATTCGAGCAGCGCTGGAACATTCCTCATGCCTGTGGGGCTCTGGATGGGAAGCACGTTGCAATTTGTAAGCCACCCAACAGCGGAAGCCAGTTCTACAATTATAAAGGATTCTATTCAGTGGTGTTGATAGGACTTGTGGAAGCTGATTAAAAATTCCTATGGATAGATGTTGGTGGAGATGGAAGCATGTCTGATGCACAGATCTATAACAAATCCGAGCTCAAGGAACTTCTGTGTCATGGAGCTATTAGCCTGCCGGCACCAGATAAACTACCTGGTGACGACCAGGATACGCCATATTTCCTGCTTGCTGATGATGCATTCTCCCTACGGACCTACCTGATGAAGCCCTACGCAGCAAGACACCTATCAAAGGAGCAGAGGATCTTCAACTACCAGATATCGAGGGGCAGGAGGGTCGTAGTGAATGCCTTTGGCATTCTTGCCCAACGCTGGCAGGTTCTGCTTGGAACGATGCAACAGGAACCAGACACTGCTCGACTGATTGTGGAGGCCTGTGTCTGCCTTCATAATCTCATGCGCATTCGGTACCCACCAATGCAGAACGCTGCAGTGGATCGGGAAGATGACAACCACAATGTTGTGCATGGTGCTTGGAGAGCAAATGGTAATATGCATGATGTAAACCCAGCACAAGGCGGCACATCGACTGCACTGCTGCAAAACGTCTTCGTACATACTTCAAACTATATTTCATGTCGCCAGTAGGAGCTGTGTAGAGGCAGGACGATATGGTCTGATACATGTTATAATATGTACGATCGTTATGTATTATAATATATGCATGCAATATAGCGTTAGTAAATAATTTATAAATAACCTGCCCTAATAAATGTCATTGGATCTTTGAACATGTTGAATCTGTGTGTTTTTTTTCCGCAGTGTCTATTTAGCCGTCCAACGGTTCCCGTTTTTTTCTGCTATTTTGCCGTCGCTTCCGCTTGACATGCGCACTTGTCACAGATGTGGACTTAAAGTTTGTAGGCATACACGGCGTCGGCAATTAAGTTAACCAGAAGCATTTTTAATTTGCAGAGCACGCAAACTAACATGCATTAGCTGATAAGCGGTTGTGACTTAGTTTGACTGTAATCTGTTGCGCGAAAAATTTGTTTCGCGTCGGGTGTGATAGCAGCTTAACGTGACTATAGTGCCTGTATACGCGTCTTTGCATTGACTTTGAATGTAGCTAATCTCTCGCGCGAAAAATTTGTTTCGTGTCTGATTTGAAAGCAGATTTATGGACAGCAGGCTACGCGACAGTTAGAGAGAGCTCTATTATGTTATGAACATAATACAGGTTTTGCGTACTGTAAGTTCTGTTAGCGCGGCCAAGTTGCTTATGTAGAGCTTGCAAATTGATCACTTCTACTGGAAAGAATTACCTATTTAATCTCCGCCACATCTGTGACAAGCGTGCATGTCAAGCAGAAGCGACGGCAAAACAGCAGAAAAAAAACCGGGAACTGTCGGACGGCTAAATAGACACTGCCTTTTTTTAAATGCACTATTTTATAATCTTATACTTCTTGTTATTTTACTCTTTAATGTCCGTTGGAATAGTTCGCTAAATTAATGGACAAAATAGAAGAAACTATAACAAGCAAGTTTCTGAAGAAAAATGTATTAATACATCCATCAACCTAAAACTACGAAAACAAAACATTAACAACACAATTTGCACATGGTAACTATCAAACAGTAATCAACATTAAGCACAGTTCAGGTTCATAGCACAGAGAAGAGACGTATTAAAAAATTTAAAAGGCACAAGGATTCTCCCAGGAACTGCGATAATGAGCTCTGTGATGTGTTCGCCGCTGTATCTGTTGTAGTTGTGACTGTGCTCGTTCCTGGGTGCATCACTGTCTGGACCCAAGGGGGATTTTGTGAGTGCCAGACTGAGGTCATAATCGGCATGGACTGTGGCCAATTCTGGGGGAGCTGCTGCCATCCAGGGTCATACTGGCCCGACTTTGACTGCTGCTGGGACTGCTCCTTATGAGTCTGCTGCTGCGACTGCTGTTTATGAGTCTGCTGCTGCGACTGCTGCTGCTGGCTCTGCTGCTGGGCCTGGGTTCCTCTGACACGATCACCCAAGTCCAAGTAGCGTGCAAGCAGAGGAACTGGCGCCACAGAGTCGGATGG
Source organism: Gymnothorax reevesii (assembly GCA_029721435.1). Taxonomy (NCBI): domain Eukaryota; kingdom Metazoa; phylum Chordata; class Actinopteri; order Anguilliformes; family Muraenidae; genus Gymnothorax; species Gymnothorax reevesii. The sequence goes on along the minus strand of CM056574.1, from coordinate 130,885,587 downwards.
AGCCCCACTATCACAGATTTGGCCCAGTCAGCGTAGGATTCCCTCTCGTTCGCTGGCTTTGCTGGCTTGAACAGGTCGAGCATCTTCTGCTGGAGCTCCATTGACTGGCACCCCCGCTCTTCCAAAATACGCAACAGCTTTTCCTCACCAGCCTGGGTCGTGGCTGCTGAACGCATAGGCCTAACTGGCAAAACATCACTGGACGGTCCAGCTATCGGCTCTGATGGTCCAGCTGTAGGATCTGATGGTCCCGCACCCTCGCCCTCCAAGCCTATGTCCACAGACTCGGCATTGTACTCAGTGTCTTGGGACGTCTGCATAGCCAGCTTGCTTCAGAACTGCAAAGACACAAAAGGAAAGCATAATTAATAATCACTCTTAAAAATGCTTTGGACATGGCATCAAGTCTCAAAAATAATGACATGTAGAGGAGACCAGGGTTAGTTGGCACACTTTTCACTTTCAGCTTTAGCACTCCAACATAATTTATGTAAGAATATTCAAACCAGCATCAAATCAAGGGTTAAGGTCTCAGCTTTAATGAAACATATTTTAATGTCCACAATCATTTTCTAAAATCAACTGATTCACGAGTGAAGTCACATTGCGCACTTGTGCCAACTAACCCCAACCCTCTCCTATAATATGAAATATCAAAGTCAAATATGAAACATATTAAAAGTACTCAACAATAACAAACACAAGTGGTACTCACACTGACGATGTTGCGGGGCTTGACCTCGTGTATGTGCGGCCCCAGGAAGTGGAACCACCGGAGGATCCAGGCATCCCTCTCTGTCTGTTCTGCCCCTGTGCCCCACTTCATCTTCTTCAGCTTGCTGTACCGCATCCTCACCGAACGATACCATACCAGCAAGAATTCTACTGGTTTATCAATTATGGCTGCCTGCTCAGCCCACGCCGCGTCCTTCTTCTCCTTATCTTTATAAGCATTGAGCTTCTTGTTATAAAGCTCTGGATGTTCACCAAGCCAGTCTGCCATGGCCTCTTCCTCCCGATCAGTCAGATCAGTACGGATTTTTGGCTTCTTTGGTTGGCTGGCTACTGACTAGTGGTCGAACACAGCAGCATCGTCAGCACTAGCATCCCCGTGATCATGCGAAGACTCGGGTGTTGGAGAAGGTGTTGGAGTGGATTTTTCCTTTCCACACCCCGAGGAACTTCTTTCTAACTCTTGTACCACGTTTTGGTGGCATCACAATCGGAATAAATCATCAGCCGACAAAATATTACAATGAATTTTGAACGAAAACCATCTCCCATTTATAGCCGACACGGAGCCGCCCTGCTGCCGCTGCACCACCATTGTATCACCTCAGTAACACCGCCATCTCCGCAGTAACACCTCACGGGCCCCACAACACTGCCGCCAACACCGCAGTACTGCCGCCAATAATCGGCATGGCACCGCTATCAAACCGTAGTGACATCTCAATGGTATCGCCGTGTCCTCAGTGACCCCGCCTTGGTTCTGCCCTGGTTCGCCAGTAGCACCGCGAAGAAAAACACGTTTGACGGGTAGGGGAAAACTATGAAAACACTACTAGTGGTGTCCCTACGCTGATGGCGATTTTGACAAAAATCTGCCGTGGCACCTCCAATCCGGTGTGAAGGGGGTATAACATGTCTCTTTTCCAAATAAACTAGAGGTGCTACATTTTTCGTTGAAGTTCAGGCAATGGACATTAAGCTGGCCACCATTTAGGGACGGGCAGACCTCTCGCTGGAACCCATGTAAACAAAAGCACCTTAGTTAAAGTTTTAGTAAATAACAATAATAATCATTCAGCAGCGCTTTTGATATCCGGGCCTCTTATTACTGACAACAAGAGAAGAGTTAGCTTGGAGCGCTGTTTCTGTCTACTATCACCCGTAGAGGTTCCTATACTCCCAAAGCTAAAATGTCAACTAGAGGGCACTCAGAAAGGGCATTTACCTCCCCAAAACTTTAAAACTTGCTGGCCAAAATTTTGATGACTCGCTTGAAAGCGAAGGGCATTTTGCTCATGGTGCTCCTGATTGTCAACAGGTCAACCAGTAGGCGAGCAATGAATGATACCGCTAGAAATGTTCTTACGGAGCATGTATCCAGAATACGTGACAGATGATAAAGTACAAATTCATCTTATCTTCTTAAAACAAAACTAATCTGGTGTACATTTGATCAAATGGTTCATGTTCAGTATTCTGCTAATTGCATACTCCAAATTTGCCACTTTTTCTCAAAAATTAGCCTTTTATTGAGGTCTGAGTGGAGATTTCCAAAAACAAAATGAAGATTGACCCAAATTAGCCAAAAAGCGGATGTTGGGTAATAGGAAGAGTTCCAAACATGGAAGTCGGCTGAGAACAATAGGTGAATAAGATGTCAAAGAATATTATTGATTAAAACAAACATTTTTCACACCAGACGGGGAAAAACAACATTTTGACGATCAGCCTGTATGCATGGTGCACCGAAACTATACTGAATCAAAAAAGAAACTTCACACTCATAAATTTGTAAATATTTTCTTGAAACTTTTTATAAAAGAGTATTTATTAGCTCTAGGGGTAAACGCGTTGTCAAAGAGATCATGACACTCATCAACTCCGACGTGCACAGGTACGTAGCACGTGTGAGCGTACTTTAAGCTAAAAACCATGTTTTCTCGTGTTCCTAGTCACGTGACCATATGAGAGATGTGCAACTGAACTCACGTTAGAGTGACATCTTGGAAAAAACAAGTTTTTACAGTTAATTATTTGATGATTTTCAATGCCATGGCTGTCAAACATTCAGTGTGAATGTGCCATTAGCATGCTTCATACGGAAACGTCCTTCACTGACGTTGCAAGGGTTATGGGATGCAGTTGACGGACTATCCATGATCTTCGGACACGTCTCCAACAAACTGGCACCACAGCTGACCAACCTCGTTCTGGTAACTCACGTGTGACGTCAAAAGCAGAAGATTAACAAATTGTCTTACGTCATTTGCATGATCGATTTGTCACTGCACCGTCCACTAGGAATGAATTGTTTAGAGGTCATGTGACTGCCCAAACCATACGTAATCGCCTGCGCACTGCTCTTATTCAAGTTGTAACTTACCATTTTTACTCTTGAACATTTCTGTTGCATTACTGGTGGAACTGGTTACATTATGGACATTATTTTTATGATACACCATTTTTAATGAGTACAGAATTAAATGAAATCATTATTTAAAACCTTCTTGTATGTTCAACTTATCGAACTCTAAAAGAGTGTGAAGTTTTTATTTTGGCTGAGTATACTTACTGAGAGTTTTATCTGGCCATGACAAAGAAAGGTGTCCGAAAATAAGTAGCCTATGTGCATGATGACAACACAAGACCTCCAGAGTCTATTAACTCTGATTCTACCGTGCATACTCGACAAACAACATGGCCTATGCAGGTCAAATGAGGCCCTGTTTGCACAGCTTGGGTAGGTTTCCCGAAATTACAGATGCTGGCTTACATACTGTAGTTGGAACCACTGGCTGTGAATGGATGAACTATGAAAGTTGGTAAGTTAGTTTGCAACTATGCTTTTGGGAAACTCAGGCGTCACTGGCTAGCATACTTAAGCTTTTTGCTATTAAAGTATTCAGTTAAGTGTAGCAGTTACATGTGTCACTGCTAATAAACTTGCATGTATTAATTTAATGGCAAAAGCGTTTGCATGCAAGCCAGCAAATTATTCATCCCATTGACTTGAACAGAAGCTGATGCTTTTTTCATTCTCCAGCTGCAGCTACTGATCTCGTTCTGGCTTCGCCATCATGGCCAAAGTCGCGATTTTACTCAAGGTCTCATGATGGATGATGGATGTTTCATTTTTAGTAATTTTTTCATAAAATTGTTTTTTGATTCATTGAGTTTATTTACCGGTTTATTGACCGATGGCCTATTAAGCGGAAATTTCAATAATTACTGACCCACACTAATATCCAAACTTTTCCACAGACTTGGGATCTGGCGGACAAAAGCAGTCATAGGTGAAGTGTTTAGAGCAGATCACCGATCCTAATCCGGTGTTGTGTCCGATTGAGTTCCCCTCAATCATTTGGTTGCAGAAAGAAGCTCAATGCTGTTGAAGTCTATGAGAAAATGGCCTGACTTTCCTACCTGATCTACTATTTCAATAATGATTTTCCACATTATTTTATGGCATCCATCGCAAGTTTCAAGTCTCCTTCAATGTATCATGATGTTCATTTTTGTAAATTATGGTTCCCAACTAGAAGAGAATAAAGGATAAAGCCAGAATATAGTTTAGGGGCGTGGCTATCCTCTGGTCCTTGACAGATACGGTCAGATCCACCCATAGATCCACCCCTCACTGCTCTCTGGATCTTCAATTCATGCTCTCGTGCAATGGCGCTGTTCAAATAGGCAAAGTCGAGGCTTCCTTAATGGTATGCTGAATCCAATGGGTGACATCACAGTTGCTCCGTCCGTCTTTTTAATGCAGTCTATGGCTACAACATGGCAGCTCTTATGGAAATGGTAAGGCAAACTTTGGCGCCTTTCACTGAAAAAATTAAAATGAATATTAATGTTCTTATATTCTGTATTTGAATCTCTTGCTTTTCCCTTTATACATTCTCATTCTGTACATGTTGAATGCTTGAAAACGTTCTCTGTCAAATTGTTGTCTATTGTCTAAGCATAAAATTACCATAAAACAAACTAACGGCAAACTAAGGCAGAAAACGCAGCATATAAATGGATCCTAATAACACTATGAGAGAAACTGCCTAAAATACGACAAAATGTTTCAAAACAACATTACGCAGCTATCTTACTGTAATATACCACCTAGAAAATAATTTTTATGGTCCACTGACGTGTTTTAGAACAAATGATGCATCTTTCATTCCCCCTCCATGCCCTGTAACTCTGGCTGATTAGGTCCGATCTCCTGGGAAAAGGGTGAAACGCTTTGCAGTGTTGTTTAAATCTGGTCCCCTCATAAAACCTGGTCCCCCCATGTGACTACCATCACATTATGCAAGTCAAATGACGTGTCTTGCTAGATTATCATATAGCTCCCTGTTGAAATAGCGTAGAATGAATTGAATTGTGGCTGTGTGTATGTGGTATTCAGTTGCCTAATTAGCAAACTAGCCAGTTAGCTCGCTACACTGGTGTGCAAGCTAATCATTAAATAGTTTGTTATCATTTTAGCTGGCTAGCCAGCAAGCGATTATTATAGTAGAAGTGAACTGTTCCCTTTTCAGCATGTCAGTTGGCTAGCTTGCTATACTGGTGTGCAAATAGACATTAAACAGTTTATCATTTTAGCTAGTGACCTAGTTTGCGATTATTATCGTAGAAGCATAGTAGAAACTATTAGCCTATTAGCAAGCTAGCTTGCTACACTGGCATGCTAGCTAATCATTACAGAGTTTATTATCACTTTAGCTGGCTAGCTTGCCCTTATTACAGTAAATGCGAACTGTGGCCTAATTAGCAAGCTAGCTAGCTCGTTACTTCAGTACAAGCGAACGGTTATATAACGTCTGCTAAAATCTCTACTAATCATTGTGCTTAAATGCTATGACTTGGCTTATTCATTTTTGAGAATACTTTGTCACTACGCAAATCATGTCGATGACTCAAATGACGCAATTTGATGCAAATTGACGCACAATATGTCGCAAAAGTCATGTGGGGGGACCAGATTTTGCATGACAACAGCACTAGAAACCTCATACCATCAACTTTTAGTCTTTAGCTTGCTACAAGGTGAAGCTAGTCCATTATTCTCAGTCTGTAGCCCATCGACATCATGGCAGAGGCCCAGAGACTACAGAGGACAATTATAATGGAAACTAAGGGTAAAAAGAGAGAATTACCAAGCAAGAGGTTGATGAGTGTAATGTAAATTTTGGGCTGGTTTTAGTCATAGCTATATTAATTAAAGGTGGTGTGATAGACTCCTAGCTGTCCTCTTGCTGTTGGTAATATAATAATATGCTGCGATGTCTATGGTGATGCACTCGCTAGATGGTTGGCTATGCTACCTAAGTTGCCTAATCACAAATTTTTTTTTATGTCCCGCCGCACAATTAGCGCAAAGTGGGGGATATAGTATTGGGCTCTGTCCGTCCGTCCGTATGTCTGTACGGACACATAAAATTGAGGCGGCGGGAGATATTGCCATGTTAGTGGCAGACACTTGTTTTAATTATCAGACCATTAAGTCAGCTCATTTTAACAGAGATTTGATCGCTATCTAAACCTTGGTCTGACATTGACTGTGGCAATACATTTTCTTGTGTCAGTTCCTGTCTGGCTTGCGATGTTCGCTAACTTGTCACCAGAGTTTACTTAACTTTGTGCAAGGGAAATCTAGCTAAGTTTTGTGAGTTCTGTGTTCTTTAGCATCCCTATATGTTTTAGCCTGGTGTTAGCAGCATAACTATCGGTCTCACGGCTAAGTGGAAAACAAGCACAATCCCAGACCAGAGTGGACATTCCTGCCAATGTTATTCATAAAATATTGTGCCATTGACTGTACGCTGCTACTTGAGCAGTGCCATCCCGGTCTCTCGGAGTTTAGTTAGAATGGCAAAAGTTAGCTATCTAACCTCAGTTCTGTCTTAGGCTGGCATGCAAATGGATAAATTTTAAAAGTTTGGTCAGTTTTTGGTCATCTTATAATAATAATAATAATGATAATAATAATACGTTTTATTTATAATGCACTTTACATTTACAAGTGCTACAAAGTCAATAAAAAAAACAAACAATAAGAGGCAGATCAAAATAGACACCATTAAAAACAATAGGGGCAATAAGAACAAAAAGTGCACACGCTAAAAAAGACATCATTAAAAATATTGACTGAAAAGTTTTAAGGCCCTTTTTAAATGATGCCACGGATTGTGGAGCCCTCAGATGCAGAGGCAGGTATTCCACAGCTGAAGGGCTGTGCAGGAAAAGGTGCAGTCTCCTGTGGTGTGGGATCGCGTCCTGGGGGTGAGAAGGAGGTGGGTGTTGGAGGAGCGGAGAGAACGTGCGGGACAGTGAGGGGTATGATGTGAGGTGTGATGGGGCGTTACCATGTGACATTGAAAGGTGAGCCGAGAGATTTTGTATGTGATCCGGGCAAAGATGGGAAGCCAGTGAAGTGAGAGGAGGATGGGAGTGATGTGCTAATGCTTACGCACTCTCATCAGGACCCTGGCAGCACTATTCTGGACATACTGAAGTCTTTGTGAGACTTCACAATGAGAAGTGCGTTGCAATAGTCCAGTCCAATGCATGGACAAGCTTTTCTGCGTTGGAAAAGGAGAGAGTGGGCCTGAGTTTAACTGTTATGAAGGTGAAAGAATGAGGCTTTACAAACGTGTTTTATATGGGATACAAAGGTGAGTTGTGGATCAAAGATGACACCAAGGTTGCTGATTGTAGTGGAAAGTGAGATGTTTTGACCAAAAAAGGTGATGCTGAGAATTTTATGTTTTTGAATTTGGTGTGCGGTACCAATTTAGATTGCTTGAGTTTTTGAGCTCTTAAGATGGAGAAAATTTTGCTGCATCCATGCCTTAATCTCCTCCAGACAGGCTGTGAGAGTGGAAAGAGGGGTGGATAGAGCAGGTGGAGAAACTGAGGATGATGGAAATGGAGCAGATGGGGTCCCAGACACATCGCTACCCAGCTTCAGATACAGCTGAGTATCGTCAGCGTAGCAATGGAATGAGACCCCATAACTGCTAATGAACTGAACGATCATTCGGGCCCATTTTTGAGGCCAGTAATTGCATGAGCTTTGCCCTATTTTGCACCCTTTTCTTGGGCCCACATTCTCATACAGCACTTGGTGGTCCAGCCATACAGGTTTCATCTAGTCTTGTTTCAAAGCTGTGTAAAATCTTGGTAGACACTTTCCCAAGGAAGCTCCATACCAAATTTGAATGAATCTGGCCTGTAATTTTGAAGGAGAAGGTTTTTAAAGATTTTGGTAACGGATAATGATTACAAGCACGATCATAACTACGACTCCAGATGCTGCCTGACCACAAAACCTCAGAGCCTATTGGCAGGTGAGTTTAAAAAAAAAATCTAAATCTTCTCCTGACCATTGTGGACATCTGATTAGAACAAAAACATTTTATTTGGCTTATTTTGATAAAATCAGACTTCACCATCTACTAAATCCAAAGGTTCCCATAATTTTTTCCAGTTAAGTCTGCGAATGATCAAGTATACATTCAACACAGAAATTTAAAAGTACGATAATCTTCATGACTTTATTTTTTTGTAGTTTTGAAAGCATTGTCATTTTGATCAGACCATTTATTGCAACCAAAGGCCAGTAACAACAAAAAAACTGCTCTTCTCACAGTGTTCTCACACTTTCTCTTGCCATAGTATGTACCGAATACAGATGATAGTCAGTTTTTTCTTAATTTTTCTCATAATAGATAATACATAATAAGTGAATGGAATCATGACTGTCTCATTGAAAATTGTGCTGAACTATATTTTATGACTCACAGCACCCAGAAGAGATCCTCACTGCTGGACTGGTCTCCCAACTTGTCAGTTGTGGGAGGAAGCGTTAATCCAGCCAGCTCTTATCTCTCTGAGAGTCGTGACTCAGTGATAAAAGCCCCAACGCCTCTACCAGTGAGACAAAAATCTGCATTTTACAGGAACCATGAATGCTTAATCAGAAGCAACAACTGACTTCTCCTAGAGACAAATTCATGGATTATAAAGGAGCCGTGAGTGCCTAAATGAAGATGTCGTGTGAGCCTAGGTCATTTGCAAGGGAAATTCTTGTGACAGGAGACTCCAAGCAGTAGTCCTGTTGGTACTGGTTAATATGAGCTCTCCATTGTAATGGAAGATCCCAGTAGAAGCTACCAGGGATCACAGTGTTATCAACCAATGATAGCTTAGTTGATAGCTGTGTGGAGTAGGCAGGGATACATGACTGAATGGGACTCAAATACAAAGTGGTTATGTTCTTCAGTGATTAACTGAGAATGGCAGGAAGTCAGGTCTTAAAATTCTGATCAACAATTTTTATTAGTATTCCTACTGGGTTAAGTTGCTCAGTTTAGAGAAATCATCCAGTATAGATGAGTAACGTGTGCACCCACCAGCACAAGATCGCTACATCCGGCTCATCCACTTGCGGGATCAGCTCAGATCAGCAACTCGCGCAGTGGATGAGACCTTTAGTCTGCGCAACAGACCAAGAGAACAACAAAAAAAAAACCCCTTCAAAATCCTCCAAGCAGTGGGATGCAGAATTATGTTTTTTGGGGAAACTTTTATTCGGTTTTGCCCGTGATTACCTTAGAAACCCCCTTTTTTAACTGTTCTATTTAATTCTCCTTCAAAATAACCAAGACATAATTGAGATCAGGGACATACAACTATGTGATCTCCTCTGTTTATCCTACTTCTCAAATATTGCTCAAAGGGTTATCTCAACTCAACTTCCTCTGTCTCAGTGATGTCTCTTTTTAGCTTATCTGTTGCTCCTAAGGGACCTTTAGGAGAAGTAACTCAGAAACAAATGATCACAGAATGATACAAATATGAGAAGCTCAGATTCATCTCAAGAGATGAGCTTGAGCAACAGATGAACAGGACACTTTTCCTATGGGTGAGTGGCATTACAATAAACAATTGACAGGTTATTTCAATAAAATTTGCATATATAATTACCACAGTGCATTACCTTAAGAAAGATGACATCAACAATAAAATGTACAACCAGCATTTTGATTTTGTTGTTTTTGTTGAGCTAAATATTCAGAAAGTGCTCAAGTGATTATTTTCCTTCATAATTTGGCTACTAATGCAAATGCAATGAAACACTACATGCTGAAGTTTCAAAAAGCCTGTCACTCTGCTAGTATGTCTCATTCACTACATGCTCTGTTCACTAATCCACCGCAATTTGCTAGCTGATAAACGTAAGCTTTTCCAGACTTTAACAGTACATTGGATTAGTTTATCTTATGCATTAACCAGAAGTGAACTACTGCTGATTGAATTAAGCAGCAAACTCCCTGGAGCAAAATGGGGTTAAGGGCCTTGCTCAAGGCTTCAACAGCAACACTGGGCTTGAAATGCCAACCTTGGCTCTCAGTCAAATGCACAAGCCTCCGGGTTACAGGTTATCATGTGAGGTGGTCTTACGAAGTAACAGCAGTGATGAATTTTATCGGGGTTAGGCAAAATATCAGAAACATGTTTGAAAAAAGGCTTCAAATTTTAACTTTCTGGACCACAATTACAAAAAATATCTGAATAGGTCATTCCTATTAAAATGAATGCTTAGCATGAATTTTGATCGAAAGATGTGTCACCAGTAGGTCTATCATCAATGCCAGATGAGGATACTAACAGAGTTACAAAAATGTGCCAAATAGTTCGTGCCAAGAAGATGCATGCAAAAAACAAAAGTTATTTAAAGTGGCAAGGGGAGCAATGTCATACAAAACCCAAAACCAGTGAAGTTGGCATGTTGTGTAAATCGTAAATAAAAACAGAATACAATGATTTGCAAATCCTTTCTAACCTATATTCAATTGAATACACTGCAAAGACAAGTTACTTAATGTTCGAACAGGTAAACTTTGTAATTTTTTGCAAATATTAGCTCATTTGGAATTTGATGCCTGCAACATGTTTCAAAAAAGCTGGCACAAGTGGCAAAAAAGACTGAGAGAGTTGAGGAATGCTCATCAAACACTTATTTGGAACATCCCACAGGTGAACAGGCTAATTGGGAACAGGTGGGTGCCATGATTGGGTATAAAAGCAGCTTCCCTGAAATGCTCAGTCACTCACAAACAAGGATGGGGCGAGGGTCACCAGTTAGTGAATAAATGCCTGAGCTGATTGTCGAACAGTTTAAAAACAACATTCCTCAATGAGGTATTGCAAGAAATTTAGAGATTTCATCATCTACGGTCCGTAATATTGTCAAAAGGTACGGAGAATCTGGAGAAATCACTGCACGTAAGCGACAAGGCCAAAAACCAACATTGAAGGCCCGTGACCTTCGATCCCTCAGGCAGTACTGCATCAAAAACCGACATCAGTGTGTAAAGTACAACACCACATGGGCTCAGGAACACTTCAGAAAACTACTGTCAGTAACTATAGTTCGTTGCTACATCTGCAAGTGAAAGTTAAAACTCTGCAACGCAAAGCGAAAGCCATTTATCAACAGCACCCAGAAACGCCGCCGGCTTCGCTGGGCCCAAGCTCATCTAAGATGGACTAATGCAAAGTGGAAAAGTGTTCTGTGGTCTGACGAGTCCACATTTCAAATTGTTTTTGGAAACTGTGGATGTTGTGTCCTCCGGACCAAAGAGGAAAAGAACCATCCAGACTGTTATAGGCGCAAAGTTCAAAAGCCAGCATCTGTGATCGTATGGGGGTGTATCAGTGCCCAAGGCAAAGGCAACTTACACATATGTGAAGGCACCATTAATGCTGAAAGGTACATACAGGTTTTGGAGCAACATATGTTGCCATCCAAGCAACGTCTTTTTCATGGATGCCCCTGCTTATTTCAGAAAGACAATGCCAAGCCACATTCTGCACGTGTTACAACAGCATGGCTTCGTAGTGAAAGAGTGCGGGCACTAGACTGGCCTGCCTGTGGTCCAGACCTGTCTCCCATTGAAAATGTGTGGCGCATTATGAAGCGTAAAATACGACAACGGAAACCCCGGACTGTCGAACAACTTAAGCTGTACATCAAGCAAGAATGGGAAAGAGTTCCACCTGAAAAGCTTCAAAAATGGGTCTCTTCAGTTCCCAAACGTTTACTGAGTGTCTTTAAAAGGAAAGGCGATGTAACACAGTGGTAAAAAGGCCCCTGTGCCAACTTTTTTGCAATGTGTTGCTGCCTTTAAATTCTAAGTTAATGACTATTTGCAAAAAAAAGTTTCTCAGTTTGAGAAGATTAAACATCTTGTCTTTGCAGTGTATTCAATTGAATATAAGTTGGAAAGGATTTGCAAATCATTGTATTGTGTTTTTATCTACGATTTACATAACGGGCCAACTTCACTGGTTTTGGGTTTTGTAAATCATACCATCATGCAAGTACATTAAAAAGTTTGGACACATGCATATTTTTTTCATACAAGAGGACATAAGAAAAAGATCAAGGTCTTAAATTAATCAAAATGACCACCATTTGCAATCGCTGTTGAGCATAGTACTTCAGTGATAATTAGATTTTGTGTCCGTAATTTGTTGACGAATCTAACTCATTTAAAAGGGGAAAAATGAATTACAAAAAATTACCTTTCTTTCATGCACATTTTGGAAAATTTGGAAAAAGTCTGTTGGTCTTTTTATCTTCCAAATATTTAATTTTTTATCAATACCAAAATTGTGGGCAGTACCCTGTAAGTTTTTTATTCCTTTATTCTAACTTAAGACTTCATGCTTACTGTGTGCTATTTGACATTAACGGAAAACTTTACTCACTTAAAGGAGAATTTCGGTGTGTAATTGACTTAGGGTGTGTTGAAACATGATAACGAGTACTAACCTTTGTCGAACACCCCACCTCCGTACGCACGCAACATTTCGGAATGTATGGCTTTTCAGCTGAAGCTCCCAACAAGCTTACAGTGGTAGTGAATTGAGCATAACGTTGCCATGCAAAGAAAATGCTATTTTTTCATCATTCACAAGGCTCAAAGTAGCTCCACACTTGATCGCTAGAATTCCGAAGGCCCTGACATTCCAGTTGCCTCCATCTTGAAAGTCACGATAAGGCGATTGACGAGCACAAACGAATAGGATGGATAGGAGAACAGATTGCAATCTATTGCAGTCTGCACTGAAAGGTGATCTGGATCTGTCAAAATGCAAGCAAGGTCTTTGACATGAAAATTTCACAGTGCTAGCTTTATTCATTGACACTCTCCCTAATGCTGTTCAACCCACTGTGTCACAATTGCATTTAAGGCAGACCAGGAAAATACTTAAATCGGCGAGGGTGATAAATATGCCCTTTGTGTCAGACAAGATTTTGAGTAACGTTACCAACAAAAGCATTTTTGTCTGTGAAGGAGTGACTATAGGGTCCTCAGTCTCGTGTTTGAGGTTGAGCACAACCTTTATGTTATATTAATAAAATTCATAAAATTCTTTAAGGGAATAAATCCTTAAAGAAAAGAGGAGGGTCACTCCTGTGGGAATGATCCCTGAAAATAAATGATTACAGCTAAGGCTTCAGGAATGACAAAACAATGATGCGTCCGAGCTCATGCACAGTGGTAATAAAACAGAAATAGCACATAGCACAGGATCTGCGATTCCCTGACTAAAAAGTGAAAACTATAGTATTTTTGCTGTAGTATTTTGTGGTAATTTTTCATAAGGGCATAATAGTGTTCCTTACCTTTCAAGCTTGAGGAGCTTCCTTTTTGAACCCTTACAGAATTTTTTTTTTTTTTTGCATTTTCTGCAATCAAAGTGAAACTTGAGTCTGCATCCCCCATCTTGAGTTTTAGAGATCAAAAGCTGAACAGGCTATAAAAGCTCAACTGTGATTGGTTCCTTCTAGCGAGTGAAACACATTGGCCGATGTGTTTCCACATTGGCCGTTGACTTAGCAGAATTTGACAGTTTTCCTCCTTGACTTGGAGGGTTTTGACTGAGTTTTGCTTTTTTTGTTACAATTTATCACATGATTTAGCAGGTTTTGAAAGTGGAGCTATCAGTGGGACATGCGCAGGTGCCTGAAAGAGAGGCTAAGGGAGATAACTCATTTATTTTCAAAACTTGACTTCGCCAGTTTTGCTGGTGGACTCCTCATATATAGTTTACGGAACCTTGACTCGTCTCATTGTTTCCAACTAGTAACACTCTTTAAACCAGTGTGTTTGTATTACTGTAGTGATTTTGGAACCTCATTTCCATTTTCCTTTTGTTTATGCCTGGGTCACGTTGCTGCCTACGGCATAATAAACTTTCTAAACAACCAAGTCCATCTGTGCAACCTAGGCCAATCCATCTTTTCCTGTCCTCCATGCCTGACAGCTGTGTGCAGGGCAGAACCCTGACAATTAGCAATCATCATGCCTCCCAGAACAATCTTCTATTTGCGGAGTAGCCACCCAACACATTAGCACTGGGACGATAGAACAAAATTAAATAATCTCCTGTCGGCAAACAACGCCTGGAAGCCAGCGGAAACCAGTGGCAAAATAACAAACCCAATCCTACCTTCATAAAACCAAGGATGCCACACTAAGAGCGGCTCCACTGAAGGCAGAAAAAATACAAACAAAACTGGACCCATGACAGCATGCATTGCTCAGGTGTGATTTTTGCCCATTCTTCCTCACGAACCGTCTTCAAATCTTGAAGGTTTTGGGTGCCTTCTCCATGCCCTGCAAAAAATGTGCTGTAGGAATCCTATAGGACATTTCAATAGAATTCTACAGAACTTTAGTACCTCGAGTCCTATAGAAAACAAGTTCTATAGAAAACAGTTCCATAGAAAATCTCCAAAGAACAGCTCTTGTAGCTCTTTTTTAATCTAATTTGGCATCTTCAATCCCACCCGAATCTGGAAGGTGACAAACAAAGCAACCGTGTTATATTAATCCCTCCTGGCAAACCCTTCCCAATCTGCATTCCTGTAGCGCAATGGCCAACAGTGCGCAACTCTGACTGGGGCTCGAAAACCGGACACTTCTGCTCCGCAACACGGTGCTTTAACTGAGTGAGCTATCCGGCAACTGGGAAAATTCCGATGGTACTTGATCCTGATCTATTTGAATTGCATTTGAATTAAATTGAATTGAACTTGAATGAACTGAGTGCCTTTGCTGAAAAGGAACTCATGTTAGCAATCCTGTTAGGTGACCATGATACATGTATAACGATGTTGGGAATAAGTCTCAGCAGACCTCAAATTGTATTCAAATTAATTCTAAATCTGTATATAATCTGCAATCACATGTATGTGAATAGAAAGGAATAATTTGATTGAATTTTTAAAATTAATGGAAAAGTTCCAAAAGGTCAAACTTTCAACGTAATTCTGTCTTCATAAGCAAAAGAGGAACGGATGTTTTCCATTATAGCATAATAAAGCTGTAATGCCTTACATTTATATTTTTGAATTGCTGCCGAGGAAATGGAAAGAGGTCCTCATATACCCGCAGATAGCAAAATTTGATTGAATCAACATTGAAATGTGGTTGGACAGAAATATTGAATCCACGTTGAAACCTGACATTGAAATTGTCTAACAGTTTAATGTTGAATCAACGTTGAATTAACATCTTTTGTTATCTGGGCCGTAACTGAAATACTGCTAAGTTGTGTGGTCAGTCAGTCAATCAATCGTCTGATCAGAAAATCAATGAGTAGGTATGTGCCTGGTACCCCATGTGCTTAATCACACCTTAAAGTGAAAAGGGACACAATTTCCTTGCGACAACAGTATCGTGGATATCACTGTATATTGCACATTTTCATACAATTAGTCCGGTTTCTCAGTTTTAGAACCCAGGTACGCATAAGGTAAATTTACCCTTCAACAGAGCATTGCAAGGATTCATAGGATTTTTTAAAATTTTAATTTAACCCTTGTTCAAAGGGGACCTATTACGCTGATCCTTCTTTTAATACATATTAGCAATGTTATATTATTAGTTGTCCATACTCTACCACTGAAAAGTTTCTAAGCATAAGATACAGGGGTTTTGCTGTGATCCAAGAACGTGACTTCGTGAACGTGATTTCCCCTCTGAGCAGCTCCTCCTGAGATCTTCGGGAGATCTGGGCAAAACCTGATGTCAGGTTGTGCCATCCAATTAGTACAGACCTAGCCAGAGCCACTCACAGCGCTGGACCTGCCCACTCCGGAAACTATTCTAGCAGGCACTAACAACGGCACATCATACTATGCCTTTAGTAGCGTCTACACTTTTGGAAATACAAAAGAACAACTGCAGATCATTTGAGGTGCAGTTTTGTCAGTATCTCTCCCAAAGCTGCTTGTCCGTTTACTTTTGGATGCAAAGAAAAACACCTACTTCTCTTCCAAAAGACGATACCACCAGAAATCAGTGGGTAGCTTTTTTTGTTTGCTCGCAGCAAACAGCCACGGCCAAAGGGGTCGTTAGCTGCTTGTGCTCAGCATTTCACCAAAGACAGCTTTGACAATAAAGGATAATTCGACACAGGATAAGCGTTTCAGCTGCTTCTCAAACCTGAAGCAGCTGCATCGATCAAACACTTAGAGCCACAAGCTGTAAGTAACAATATAGCAGCAAATAATGTAAGTGAAGGTAACGTGTTACGCTGGCTAGCAGGACTGCTAGCCATAGTTAGCATTAATAACTGGCCTCAAACGCAGGCTTTGTAAAATATCTGAAGATAAAGCCTGTGTTGGTTGCGACTGTCCGTGTCTCACAGACACAAAAGCTGTAAGGTGCTTTTACTGCATAAGCCAACCTGACGTGATAGCCAGTTCATTGTTAATGTAGCACTGCGGCTATCGTAGCCAGTTGCTATTGCTAATGTTTGTGTCCTAAATATGCAAAAGTAATATCAGGCGAAATTCTACAGGAGGTGTGTGAACATAAACCTCATTTGAAGCTAACTTTTAATTCTTGTTTGTAATTTGAATGCTTGGTACAACTGTCCACGGTAATGGAACTTGCTATCTGTAAAACCTGTATTGCAAGGGTTGGTCTCTGTGGTTATGACCGCTCAGTTACCAGCTACAGCATGTTAGTTTGCGTGCCATGCTAATTAAAAATGCTCCTGGTTAATTTATATGCAGTAATTTTGATCGGTATGCTTGTGTTACTTTGGTAAACATCAATGAGGCAGTTTCATCATAACTTTGCCTGATTGTAGCCACTACAGTTAGTGATCGCTTCACTTATCCATGACCGGGATCAGCCACATACTTCACATATGTCTGGGCAAACTCTCTGGTGCTACCATGAAAGCAATGCGAAACGCAGAAGCTCTACCCTGTCTGGTATAACAAATAATATTTCCGCACTACCTTGTCATAATTTCATCCCCCTTTAGAAATTTTTGTGGCTAATAAAAAGCCAAAAAGGGCGGAGATTAATTAGGAAATTCTTTCCTGTCGAAGTGATCGATTCGCTAGCTCCACATAAGCAACTTGTCCACGCTAACAGAACTTACGGTCTGCAAAACCTGTATTATGTTCATAACATAACCGAGCTCTCTCTTGCTGTTGCGTACTATCCATAAACCTGCTTTTGCATCAGAGATGAAACAAATTTTTCGGGAGACAGATTAGCCTACATTCAAAGTCAATGCAAAGATGCGAATACACACGTTATGGGCACGTCAAGCTGCTTTCACACCGGACGCAAAACTAATTTTTCATGCGATAGGTAAGCTACATTCAAATTCAATGCAAAGACACAAATACACGCGTTATGGGTGTGTTAAGCAGCTTTCACACCGGACGTGAAACAAATTTTTAGCACGACAGGTTACATTCAAAGTCATGACCGCTTATCAACATCTGCATGTTAGTTTGCATGCTCTGCTGATTAAAAATGCTCTTTGTTAACTTATATTCAGCACTTATGATCGGTATGTTTGTGTTATTTCGGTAAGCATCAATGTGACAGTTTCGTCATAGCGTTGCCTGATTGTAGCCTCTACAGTTGAAGCTAACCGGAGAGGTGCTGTATGTGCCTGCTGAGTTGGGCTGCAGTTAGAACAGACGTAGGTTTTGCAAAGCTTGGGGTGCGTTTTTGGGTGCTTGTGAAATGAATGCTTTACTTATCCATGGTCGGGGTCAGCCCGATACTTTTCCAATACCTGGGCAAGCTCTCTGATGCTACCGGTGAAAGCAACAGGGAAGCGCACAGGCTATAACGTGTCCGGTATAACAAACAATTTCTCTGCATTGCCAATTGAATATTAAATTCTTTCCTGTAAAAGTTATCGATTTGCTAGCTCTACATAAGCAACGGTTCACACAAACGGAACTTACGGTCTGTAAAACCTGTATTAAGTTCATGAAATAGCCAGAGCTCTATCTGGCTCTCGCTCACTATCCATAACACGCCCATTCTCTGCGAGGAAACGCTAGTCATTCAATAAGTAATATGTTAACGATTACCACAGGCAATTTCCGAAAAGGCCATTTAGCCTGGAGCTTTCACCCTCCGTCATATATCAGCGCAGAAGCTGTTCGTTTCTCCATGCTAACGACACACTACAGTCATGCACACAAACCAGCAGGTCTTAATACACGCCGAAGCAGTTCATAAGCTGTTGGTCCACTTTTCGCTGCTCCTCACTGTCCATGTTTCCCTCTAAACTCAGACTCATCGGATTTCTATGGTCTCCAGTCTACACCTGGGTATATCGACCAGTTCTACAAATGTGTCTATATGGAGTGGATTCTAGCTTTCCCTGCATCCTAGCTATAGAGTAGAAAAACCGTTGTACTCACCACTGCTGCTGTAGCAAACTGTAGCCAATAGCAAGTTCGAGCTGCCCGACTTTCGCACTGCGTCCTCCACTTTCGCCTCTGTTTATTAGAACAAGTTCATTTCAATAGATCTATATTCAAGTGTAGCCTTAGATTTTGGAATTTCCCAGCCGATTCTTTATCAGATGGCAGCCGTGTCTCACGTTTTACTCTGGGGATGCGGACCCGGAAAACTGCGTTCTGCAGCCTCGTCCCGCCCAACTCCGCCCTCCACAGAGTTGGCCGGTCAGAAGAAACTGGGCACATGGGGAGTGGGGACCATAGCGGAAGAGTCAACCCAAGGAGGCGTTTCAGGCAGAGACTACAATGGACTACAAATGGGGTTTTTTTGAGGATGGCAGTATGAGCTAAATAAGGACCCTGTTTTGGACCCGGCCGCACGGCAGTTTTCCAAAATGATAACGACCCGAAACACTCCTCCAAGATGACAACTGCCTTCCTGAAGAAGGAGAAGGTGAAGGTGATGGCGTGGCCAAGTACGTCTCCAGACTAGAATCCCATTGTGCACCTGTGGGGCATCCTCAAGAGGAAGGTGGAGGAGCAGCAGGCGTCCAACATCCACCAGCTCCATGATGTTGTCATGAAGGAGTGGAGGTGGATCCCAACAACAACCTGTGCAGCTTTGGAGAATTCCACGCCTTGGAGAATCAAAGCAGTGCTGGAAAAAAAATGGTGGTCACACTAAATATTGACACTATGGATACAATTTGGCAAGTTGACTGTGAGATGTACTCACTTTTGTTGCCACCCATTTTGGAAGTAGTGACTGTTTGTTCAGTTATTTGGACAGTGCAGTAAATCTGCACTGCTATACATATTGTACAATGACTACTGAGAAATATATTCAGTTTTCATTTCTGTAACGTTGTCCCTTGAAATGAGATAATAAATTAATTGTCGAAACGTGAGGGGTGTACTCATTTTTGTGAGATACTGTACGTCTGTAACCAATGCCATCAGTATGTTTCGTAACAATAAGGTTACAAAGGTCTTGAGAGAGCTCTTTGCTTTTACTCATCATGAGATACTTTATGTGTGACACCTTGGTAATGAGAACCATTTTTATCGGCCATCAATTAGGACTAAACCAGCTGATATTATTTTCACTGATAGAGGGCAGGATTGCTTTGTAAATACTGACAGATTTCATCTGGTTTCTTGGCTTTCCATGCCTTTTTGCACCTCCTTTTCTTCATATGTTCAATACTTATTCGCTATGTCATTCCACTTTATTACACATAAGCTAATTTATGGACCTATTTGTTTTGGTTTCTTTGTATGTGTGGACTGCTTGGATTGTTGCTGACATCTGGTGAAAATTTAATACCAATAGCCCCATTAGGCATAAATTTACAGAGAAGTGTTGACATGTTCAATACTTATTTTCCCCGCTAAGTCTGCTGCGTGTCTGTGAGTGTGTGCCAAATATGTCTGTTTACGTGTCTGTGTGCTTATCAGTGAGTTTTATGTTCTTCCATCATTTTCTGCATACCTGTATGCGTACCATGGCTGATTTGAGTGTCACCCTGTTGATATGTTTCCTGAAACTCCAGGCCATGCCCCTGGCACACTTTAACAACTGTCTGCCACCCATCTTCCAAACCCCCATAAACTAGCGCTACTGGTTTTGACCCCCTGAAGGGAAACAGTTATGCACTTCTGCCAGTAGCAAGGACGAGTAAAAATGGCTCAGAGGGCCCATTCAATAATGTTTTGGTACATTCTCTGAAATCAATCAAATTTTATTATTATAAGTTCTGCAAATCTTTCAAAACTTCTTTTTTTTTATGTCCAGACCAAATATAAAATGACCTCTAACATTACAATTTATGTATGTCTGCTGGGTGTTTTTCATTAAAAAGTATGACAATTCCATAAGAATTGGGACAAAGTGTAAAACGTTAATAATAACCGCAAGCAATAATTTCCAATTCTGCAAAGACAAAGTAAGCAATGTTTTCACTCATTAACTTTATTGTATATGAACTGTTCATTTACATTTTCTAATGTGAAGTCTGCATTGCAACTCATTCAAATTAAGTAGGGACAGGCGCATATTCACTCCTCTATAAAATCATTGGCTCTAAGGCAAAAATGACCATGTCCATTTTTAGGCATTTTTAGCCCCATTATTATTAAATTCATTTTCAATGGCTTACAAGGGTCTGTAGACAATCTCTTCTTCATGTGGGAACATCACTAAATGTTTTTTTTTTTTTTTTTTCATTTTCTGATTTTATTGGTGCAAATCAAAATTTGGCCTGATTTTTCTCAAAAGCGTGATTTCAGACGAATCATTTCTGGCTTTGAGCCTACCACATAACCTCTCCTTATACGAACACTCGGTCATCATTTTGGAACCGAGGTCACTAATTGTTGAGATTTAAAAGTGGAATTGGTTCCCATCTTAACTGAATGGTCAGTCTAGGGTCTCCGTTATTATATTTTCTTCCTTATAATCTGCTAAGTTTTGACAATGGGAGACAGCTCTGGGCTACTGGCAGTACCCACACTCAGTGATTATGAAGCTGTACTGTTGTGAAGTGCAGACTGCAGCTTGGCATTGTCCTACTGGACCAAGCAGCAGCATCCCAGAAAAGGACAACAACTTTCAGGTGCATACGTTGCTCTACAATGTGTTGGCGCCCTTCTGTGTCAATTTTTTCTTCCCAGATGTGCTAAGTACGCATGCCGAGAGCAATAATGCAGCCCCAGATGATGACATTTGGGATCGGCCTTCTCATCTTTGGCCCCGATAATGCTAAGTCCAGTATCTCTAGAATCAAACTGAAAAACATAGTCATCAGACCATAGCGCTCCGGTCCTCTTTACTGACAGTCCATTTCAGTTGACCTCAAGCCCAGAGAAGTTAGCAGCACGTCTGAGTGGCACTGATATATGACTTTATCAGTTTTTCTTCACTTACGTTAGATAATGCCAGGATGAACTGTGTTCCCTGACATGCAGGTCTTCTGAAGTATATAGAAGCCAATGTGCTTATGTCCATCACAGAAACATGTCAGCTCTTAATGCAGTGCCTTCTGAGTGCTCGACATAATGCCCATCCAGTTTCAATATTTAGCCTTCTTTTTTACTCATGGAGATTGCTCTGGTTTCTCAAGATTCCCTAAAATTTTTTATGATTTACAAACTGTGAATGGGGACATCCCGAAATTCTGTCATTGCACGTTGAGAAATGTTTCTCTGAAACTGTTTGGCAATTTGCTCATGCAGCTTTTGGTAAAGTCGCAAACTTCAAACCATCCTACGGATGAAGGACTTTGCCTTTTGTTACTGCTCATTCTGTACTCATTCCTTAATTGTTCACTTACTTTTCTGTGAATTGTTTGATTATTCCACAACTTTTAAAGTCTTTCTCTTCCGTTCTTTCAATTGTTTTGGAATGTGTTGCAGCCATTAAATTCAGAATTTGCAAATACAAAACCCAAAACCCAAAATGTTGTGTAAATCGTAAATAAAAACAGAATTCAATGATTTGCAAATCCTTTTCAACTTATATTCAATTGAATACACTGCAAAGACAAGTTACTTAATGTTAGAACAGGTAAACTTTGTAATTTTTTGCAAATATTAGCTCATATGGAATTTGATGCCTGCAACATGTTTCAAAAAAGCTGGCACAAGTGGCAAAAAAGACCAAAAAGAGTTGAGGAATGCTCATCAAACACTCATTTGGAACATCCCACAGGTGAACGGGCTAATTGGGAACAGGTGGGTGCCATGATTGGGTATAAAAGCAGCTTCCCTGAAATGCTCAGTCATTCCCAAACAAGGATGGGGCCAGGGTCACCACTGAGTGAACAAATGCATGAGCTGACTGTCGAACAGTTTAAAAACAACATTCCTCAACGAGCTATTGCAAGAAATTTAGGGATTTCATTAATGTACGGTCCGTAATATCGTCAAAAGGTTCAGAGAACCTGGAGAAATCACTGCACGTAAGCAACAAGGCCGAAAACCAACATTGAATGCCCATGACCTTCAATCCCTCAGGCGGTACTGCATCAAAAACCGACATCAGTGTGTAAAGGACATCACCACATGGGCTCAGGAACACTTCAGAAAACCACTGTCAGTAACTACAGTTCTTCACTACATCTGCAAGTGCAAGTTAAAACTCTACAATGCAAAGCGAAAGCCATTTATCGACAGCACCCAGAAACGCCGCCAGCTTCGGTGGGCCCAAGCTCATCTAAGATGGGCTGATGCAAAGTGGAAAAGTGTTCTGTGGTCTGACGAGTCCACATTTCAAATTGTTTTTGGAAACTGTGGACGTCGTGTCCTCCGGACCAAAGAGGAAAAAAAACCATCCGGACTGTTTTAGGCGCATAGCTCAAAAGCCAGCATCTGTGATGGTATGGAGGTGTATTAGTGCCCAAGGCATGGGCAACTTACACATATGTGAAGGCACCATTAATGCTGAAAGGTACATACAGGTTTTGGAGCAACATATGTTGCCATCCAAGCAACGTCTTTTTCAACGCCCCTGCTTATTTTCAGTAAGACAATGCCAAGCCACATTCTGCACAGAGTTACAACAGCATGGCTCCGTAGTAAAAGAGTGCAGGTACTAGACTGGCCTGCCTGTTGTCCAGACCTGTCTCCCATTGAAAATGTGTGGCGCATTATGAAGCTTAAAATACGACAACGGAGACCCCGGACTGTTGAACAACTTAAGCTGTACATCAAGCAAGAATGGGAAAGAGTTCCACCTGAAAAGCTTCAAAAATTGGTCTCCTCAGTTCCCAAACGTTTACTGAGTGTCGTTAAAAGGAAAGGCGATGTAACACAGTGGTAAAAAGGCCCCTGTGCCAACTTTTTTGCAATGTGTTGCTGCTTTTAAATTCTAAGTTAATGATTATTTGCAAAAAAAAAAAAGTTTCTCAGTTTGAACATTATACATCTTGTCTTTGCAGTGTATTCAATTGAATATAAGTTGAAAAGGATTTGCAAATCATTGTATTGTGTTTTTATCTACGATTTACATAACGTGCCAACTTCACTGGTTTTGGGTTTTGTATTTGAAGACCACAATGGAAGAATGATCAGAGTCACATTTTTACGTTGTGGAGAAATAAAGAATTTAAAATTCAGAAACAAAGCAATGAAAAATATGCATAAAAATACACAATATTATTATTATAAATTCTATAATAATATATAAAATATACAAAAATGCTAAATTTGGACTCTGATAATTTTTCCTTTGTGGTCTTCATTCGCAAAAATCAATATGGTTAATAAGGGGAAACTTTAAATAGTTTCGTTTTGTGCTGTTTTAAACTAGATATAGTTAAAGTATAATTTACAAATCACTTAATGCTGTTTTATTTGCATTTTACATACTGTTCTGATTATTGTTGTATTAGGATGTAAAAGAGAGCAAAATCTTGAATGTGGTACCTCTAAATGCTGTATTCATTGAATAAACTTATGGCTTGCATTTGTTGAGTCATTTTATATTAAAATATCAGAGCATCTGAACTGTTTTTACTCTGGTGCCCATTGTGTATGTTCCCATTTTTACCTATTCATAGTCACCCAGTTTTAATATTGATTTTCTCAAATTATGTCTTCCTCACTCATGGCAGCTCCACCCAAAATAAAAAGCAGGGCTTTGCTGGAGCAGCACACACAGGCCACCCATTGGGATGTGCACGACATTAGTGCTTCTGGTTTTTGTGTAGCCTCAGTAAGATCAGTTCAGCTGTTGGGCCCTTGAGCAAGGCCCTTTGCCCATATTACTTCAGGGGACATTGGCCCTTACGTAGTCTAACCAAAGTCACTTATGGTAAATTATTCAACGTAGAGTACAGTAAGCTCCTTGCTTTGCACATACTGTTTATTGCTTACTGTTTTTTCAGGCTAGAAATCAATCGCCAATCAATGGCGGTTTGGCCCTGGTGCAAAAAAAAAAAAAAAGTCTTTTCAGAAATGAGTAATGATGCTCCAGAACCTCCTGCTCACCTGGCAGGAGTCTGACCGTTTGTGTCTGCTATGCTGAATCACTGCAAGGCATCGCAATGGAAAAATAAAAAAGTTTACTTTGATTTCTAACAATTCAATTTGGCAGGATTTTTGACCTTTAAGGTTTTTTTGTGTGTGTTTGTTTTGAAGGATGTTTTGCTTAACCTTCCGTCTCCATGCCCTGTGGAAGACCTGTGCTCAGTGGGATGTTTTCATAATGCATACAGCCAAGAGCCTCGGTTCTCCTCTGCTGTTCTGCATGGGTATCAGATATTCATGTGAGAATCTGCATTTGCCTTTACCTTGTACATTCTGAAGGGAAACATCCAAAAGTTCATCTTTACAGCTGTTGATATGCCAGTGTGGACTACTTTGCTTCCCATCAGCAACATCAGCGGATTCAACATTGGCTCCATAATCCTTTGTAAATTGCTTGGAGACAATCATACAAATGGGATAATTTTGATGTGCGTGAAAATTTGGGTATTGCTCTGAACAGACTGATCCATGTAAATTTTGAAGAGAACAATTTTAAATAACTGTAATTCTGCAGAGTGCAGCGATCTGTACAACAGCTCGGTCTTCACTCACTCTACTTTTTCACTATGATGCATCTCAGTGGGATTCAGCAGGAAAGAAGATAATGAACTTAAATTTCTGAAATGCAACATTGCCAGACCAGCCAATGGAATTTAGCTGATCAATTTGACCTGAAAAATTACTGCTATGCCATTCATTCCATTTTATTGTGAGGAATCTGACATCTGGGAATATTTTACAAATTACATTTGAACAAATTAATTGAAGGCCCCAGTGCTTAAAGTACTTTAGTCACAAAATGGCTTGACAAAAGTGACTTTGGTAACTTTGAAAGACTTTTTCCTATCCTTAATTTATGATATGTGGAAATGTGACTTAAGTATTTTTAGCACTAGCCTCTTCAATAAGACCCAAATTCAGCCCTGGTGAATTCAGTTGTCATCTACCTGGGCTCATGTTAAGCTCACCAGTCACTTACCTCCCATATAGGGTGTCACACCTGCATGTCAGTTTCAGGGAAATGAATAGAATGTCATGAGAGACTGTGCATGGCTGCTGCGCATCACGCAACAGGGTGCTCTGTGTCAGCGCCTATATTCTTGCAGTTGCACTCTTGATACTACATACATCTGCATTCCTGATGTTACGGCTGTGCTGGCTCCCCCAACATTAATACGATTCCCAAATTCATTTCATTGTTCTGCAGAAAACAGCCACCTAATGTTCCATCCATGTAATAATAATAATGATAATAATAATAGTAATAATAAAAACCAGCGAGGCTGAAATGCTGAAAAATAAGCACCTCGTCTCCCTTCACCTAATCTAGAATGTCAATGCAAATTTCTCAGAAACGTCCTGCCAGGGATTTGCATTTAAACAAATGGATAAAGGTCACTTCAAAAGCTGCATTATCACTGCTATATAATGCCAAAAGGTCGTAAAGACTGCGTCAGATTCTGTCTTTGGTATAATGATAATTACTGACATTGATCAGTGGAAGTGAGCTGAAACTTCGCTGACACACACTGCACTGCAGGGGACTTTACTTCACACAGCAGGCACGGGCAGACCAGAAGAATCAGCACCATGGAAACAGGTAAGACTGCCTTCATTTAACTTTCAGTGATGTGAAGACGCTGACATCTGAGCAAATGTTGACCAACAGTATGTTGACCAACACAAAATATTTACTCAAAATGAATAAAAATTTGGGTGAATTTTGGTATCATATAAGCTTGCTGTACGTCTTTTACTATCCATATTCTGCATGGAAGGGATACTGAAAGACAAGCTTGTGCAATGCCTGGTTCAGAGAAAAGTGTAAAGACATAAAAAGCTGGTCTACCAGAATTATACATCTTTAAAAAACTTTAAAAAGCCTACATATTGAATGAAAGTATGATATGATAATGTATGAAAAGACTCTTCACAAAAGTAGTTTCAAAAAGTATTTTGACTGTCTTGATGATTTATGTTCGGAAAAGTGCTTACATGGTGGACCGTGAAAGAGAATTTATGCCCAGGGGATACTGAGTCAGTGCAATTTCCCAACCAAGCAGGAGTAAACATAATTTCAGCCGGAGAATTTAAAGTAAAAAATTCAGGGGTTTTATTTTTAAATCCACTGGGCCCATCCTATTCTGTAAGAAGAGGCCACTTATCTGAAACCAAATTCATAAAGCAACAGTCTTTTACATAACGCTACTTTTTTGCATGCAATTTCCTCCTGCATTTTAAGTTGCAAATGCTATTTGCTCCGCTATACGAGGCTCCAGAAATATTACAAAACTCTTTAAAACGCTCTAAAATTAGTTCAGTTTCTTATGTTTCTATCTCAGAGTGTGACACAGCCATTGCCATACATAACTATTATACATTTGTTTAGTTCATAATGAATTTGTTTATTGCACATATTTGTAAATGTACTTGAAATGGTGTATAAACCTGCATGGTACCTTCATACTGTGTGTAATTGGATCAGTGAATGTTTGACTTGTTCAATTTAAATCCAAATTATTATTATTATTTGTTCTGTCCTGGCAAATTAAGAATGACTTTGTTGTTTTCAGTGTGTGCGTTTGTCCTATATTGAAAATATCAGGTTGTAATTTAGATTATACTCCAAGATATTTCCTTTAAATTGGGCAGTATTTCTCAAATATTTTCGCGGTATGTGTCAATTGAAACGTTCAAGAAATGGCACCTGAAATTAACCCAATGCGACCAATAACCAGGCTACCAATCACTAAATGACTAGCTACAAAGCAACTAATCAGTAATTCTAATAACATTTCTGATTGCTCAATTTCAAGAGGATGTCATATAATAATAATAATCATAAAAATAATAATTCAGGAATAATTTTACCATTATTATTATTATTATTATTATTATTATTATTATTATCATCAGGTGAGAGCCAGTTGTGTCCTAAGGACTCAAGTGTTCCTCTCAGAATTCTTGCACCCCCAAGTCATGCTGCTCTCTGCAACAGCTTGGAGTTCACCATCACTCCAATCTTCCAAACTCTTTGCCAAGCCGTTAGTCACCATTGCCAGGGCACCAACTTCCACTGTAGCATAGCCAGCCATCTTCCTTTCTGGATCTTCATATTTTTCAACCTTTTCTTCTTCTTTGTCTCTGTTATGAGTATCTGATGGAACAGCAATGTCAATAATGAAGTATTGTCTCTCCCTCTTACTAAGCACAACCAGGTCTGGTCTTTGACTCTGGATTTCATGATCTGTTTGGATGACAAATTCTCTTAGTGACTTCATGTTAATATTTTCCACTACTCTTTTTAGCTTGTATTTGTACCAGGATCTGAAATGAGGATGATCGTGGGAATGTCCTTGATAGACACGCATAGCGTTGACCAAAAATCTACCTCTCCCACTTACTTTCCAAATAGTTTCAAATCACCCATGCACAGCAAGTGGTTTAACAATCTGAAGGATCCACCATTCTTTCTAAAATGATACCTCACTTTTGATATCTGTAGCACTATACATGATGGTATTATCCTGATGAAAAAAGGTGAAAGGTTGCCACGCTGAATATTTCATCGCTGAATTTATAGTCAGAGTGAGGCGCTCCATGACCCACGCATGTGGAACCATGTTGTTAAGCTTTGTAGTAGTCAATCTGCATCATGGGAGGTTGGTGTGTCGACTCAAAATTTTTCATTCACATGCCATCCATAAAAAGTTTGTGTTTAGAACTCCATGCATTCCTTTTGTTCTCTAGGGAGTAATTGTTGTTCCTTGAGATGGATGTTTACCTTCTAAGATAGTATACCACTTTCCACATAATTGAGAATCATAGTTGACTGCTATGCTACCTTGTGTGGGATCTTAAACACTCAAATGTTTTTACCTCATTCATCTAATCTGGCACAGAGCCTAACTCAAAGATATAATTTAGCAGAGTAACGTTAGTAGTCCGGCAGTGAAGCAAAGTAATTTTACTAAGGCTAATATCCTTGCACGGCTTCTGAGCCCAGTCCCTTCCAGTATACCACCTTCTCCAGCTGTTCTTTCACATATTTCACAGTAATTTGGACCTTTTCTTGCATTTTGCAGCCCTCAAACTCTCTCTTTACCTATTTATTTATTTATTGATTCTTCCATTCAAGGAACATCATTCGTTTTGTGGAAAACGCCGTCCAAGGTCCTTATTGTGACTTAACTGTTACAGTTACTTCTGTTCCAACAAATCCAAAAACACAAATTATTAATAATAATGTTGTTGTTGTTATTTTTTAAAAATGGTGTCTTTTTCTGATGACAGAATGTTAAAATGGTTTATAGGACAACACTCTCATTGAGTAAAAAGTAACACAAAATGAAATAGATTTCGCGAAAGAAATTATAAATAACTGAGCTGACAAAGGTTTAATTTTGTTTTTAATGTTTACCTGAAAATTTCGGCCTGATTCTCTGCCACCGAGTTTAGTCTCAATGATCATGCTGCTTGGCTATTCAGAATTTACAAGCCATCGTGACGGGGGTCATACATTTTTAGATAGATTATTATTCAACATAAGGAAAATTATGGATCATATCAGCAAAGATGTAAATTTGTTTGGAAGCTATGGATTACTTGAGTCTGAGTGAGAATTAAGAAGTTGATAGCATCAAATATAGTGCTGCTTTCGAGAAGCATTAATACAGAGCATTCCTCAGCTTTAGCGCTCAGATCATTATTCACTTGGAAGACAGAAATTATCGTGCTGCCATTATCCAACATCTAAATTTATCGAACATCTGACTCCTACATTAAAGTGACACTCATGGTCATCCTTGCTCAGATGTTACTGTCTTCACAAGCCAAGGCAAAACTGACCAGTGGTTGCCTCACTGGCTGGAGCAAGACAGTTTTTTGGCTGAAGTGCTCCCCAAAACTTCACAGAGTTCTCGTCCAATAGTGAAGTGAGAAGAACAGCACCTTCTAAACTGCAATCTATCATCAGGTTTAGCACTCCTGCCTGACCTTTTCAGTATCTGATGGTCACCTTATTGTCCCTCCTAGATCTTGCCTCCAGGTCATCACTTTGACCGCACATTGGTGGAATGAGAGTCTCACTGCTATTAGACACTGTGTGTCCTCCTCTCATAACAGGATATGCATCATCTTATCTGGGCCCACTCAATTCAGCAGTTTTATCTCTTTCTCTAGCCCTATAATTGCTACATTGCAAATGATATCCTCTCAGATCGATATTTACTTTATAAAGTTTTATATATTTTATTATACTTCATGTTTTTCTTGTCTCTATCCCTAAATAAATGATGTATTGTCATCTTTATTAGTTATAACTATAATGGCATGGTACCAGTTTTTTTTTTATTATCTGAAAAGTTAGTAATTTCTTAATTACAGTTCCGTTATCTGAATTTGCTATTTCTAGATATCAGCCATTTTGGGAAATTCGAAAGTTGTCCTGCTTCAGTTACACTTGCAGTATATGCAGCATTTACCTTGGCAATTTGTTTTAATGCGTTTTCTTTTCTTTTTTTGCAAGGTGGTGAATTTAACGGTTCTGAAAACAGAGGTGTTTATTTAAGGCACCCCCATGTAATTATCAAGCTGTACTTTTAAAGAAAGCATTTTGTATAGAAATTAACACAATCCCAGCCCTGATAATTCATGCAAATAATAAGTAACAGCCAAAGTGATGAAGAATCCATTAAATTTCAATGAAGCGTGATTTATTGAGCACAGCTGGGACACAGTATGTTCACAAGTCTGTGCTGGACTCTGCAAACAGAATTTCCTGGATTTACACAATATAGCCTAAAGGAGAGAACCAACAGCAGCAGGTAAACTTGAAGGTGGTTATACAAGTGAGGGAAAAGGCAAATTTAACCCCCCCATAGGTAAGCCCTAGGGTGTTTCCCCCTGGGAAAAAATTATGAAATGGTCAGGAGTGCTCGGAGTGTGCACTCAGAGGACACCCTCTGGTTATACATGCTAATGTACTGCTCCACAACAACACGCTAACCTAACTTCTATTTTTTATTTTTTTTTGTGAACTTCCACCAGCAGAACAATAATCATCCCATTTGTTTAAGCCCAGAAAATCTATATTCCATTGTAACTGGGGACGGTATGACCGATCGAATGTCAGGTATTACATTTTGACTCATGGATAATAAATGTGATTCATGGATAATAAAACAACAAGTTGAAAATAGTTCAATGTTTTCATATTTTCATTATGAAAAAAAAACAATTAATATTCTCATTTCTCTTGGTATTCTTTTTTTTATATTGCATTAATAATACGGATGTAGGAAGTACAAAATGCCATGAAGAAGAATTTGACCCCATCCAGATTTCTTATATTTTTGCATCTTTGTCAGACTCAAATGTTTAAGATCATCAAATTGATTTCAATAATAAAGATAACCCGAGTAAACACAAAATGCATTTATTGAAGGTAAGGGGTTATCTTAAACCTATCGCACCCATGGAAAAAAAAAATTGTCCTCCTAAACCTAATGACTGGTTGGGCCATCCTTGGTGGCAACAACTGCAATCAAAAGTTTGTGGTTAGAGTTAATGTCTTTTACATTGCTGTGGAATACGTCTTGCCCATTTTTTCATTGCTTTTTAGTTCAGCCATGCTGGCAGGTTCACAAGCTAAACTGCCAGTTTAAGGTAATGCCTCAGCATCGCAACTGGATTCAAGTCAAGACTGACTAAGCCTCTCCAAAACCTTTGTGTTGTTTCTTTTGTCATTCAGAAGTTGACTTGCTTGTGTGCTCAGGATCATTCATTTGCTGTGTAAGCCTAGCTGCGTGTGAGCTTTAGGTCATAAATAAGCCGGAAAATATCCTTCAGGATTTTCTGATAAAGAGCGGAATTTTATGGTTCCATCTATTATGGGAAGTTGCCCAGGTCCTAAAGCTCACTTGTCAATCCACAGAATATGATCTTATAAGTCTTGGGGGTGTCATCAAGATGTTTTTTGGCAAATGTGAGACAGGCCTTTGTGTTCTTCTAGGTAAGCTATGGTTTAAGCTTTGCAGCTCATGTGCATGGCTGTCAAAATGGCCGTCATTTTTGCTCTGTCTCTTTTTTACTGTGGAATCATGAACACTGACCTTAACTACAGAAGGTGATGCTAGCAGTTCCTTAGATGTTAGTCTGGGTTTCTTTAGTGGCCTCCTGAATGAGTCATCCATGTGCTCTTGGATTGAGTCATTAAGGTGGCAATTATTTTTTCACATAGGGCCAGGATGGGTTGGGTAGAATTTTTCCTTAAATAACTAAAATAATCATGTAAAACCTACATTTTGTGTTTACTCTGGTTATGTAATTAGTTTGATGATCTGAAACATTTAAGTATGGAAATTTGCAAAAATAGTGAAATCGAGAAGGACCTGAATACCTTTTCACAGTTGTGTAAAGTATTTTACATCTTTCAGTTCTTTTAAGCCAGCATCATGAATTACACTATATTTTCAAAATCACTGATGTCATCAAAAACTTTAGCAAGTTGAACATTCAAAATATGCGCTCTTGATGTTTCAAGGAACTGTGGCAAATGAAATACTGAATAACAACAACAACAACAATAATAATTATTGTTATTATCATTATATCACCGTTAGTAGTACAGTTTTGAATTAAGTTCCACATCTCTGTTTTTTTAGAAACACAGTGCACTGTTTGGGTTTACTTGTTGTTGGTATAGCACATAATTTTACGGAAAAACTTGTGCGGGAACATGAGTTTTATAAATGTTTAATTCAAATTTAAATAAGCTAGCAGCTAGTTCTTGACCAGGGAGTTCTTTTCAGAAAACCTCTGTTTAAGCTTTGACTAACAGAAAATGATAACCAAATGTGCCCCCTATTTGTATAAGAGGTTTTATTTGCAATATTTTGCTTCAAATGTGGATCTACATTTAGAGAAACCAGCATAGACACCAGAGTTTATCACGGGCTTCATGAAGAGTTCACTCTGTGCTTTGCAATGGAATATTTTCCTGTTGATTTAACGTTAATTTTCCCTCTGCTGTTTGTGTGGTAAGTTTCATTTTGTCAAAAACGGGCATGTCAAGAGCTGGTCTATGTCTGTAATCCAAGTTGCAAAATATTTAGCCACTTTTCTCAATTTTACCATTAAATTTCATTAAATTGGGATGTTGTGGTATTTTTTCTTTTTGTGAGTCTTTCAGGTAATTATTATGCTTTTGAATTTTTGAATGTTTAAGGTGGATGAGTTGATAAGACAAAGCGGGAAAGTAACTAAGACTTTTGTGGGCTATTTTCATTGGATCTTTTTGAAGTGTCCACGTCATATTTATTGTATTTATTAATTTGTGTATTTTAATTTATTATTATTATTATCATTATTTTTGTTTCGCTTGAGTGTGCACGCATGCATGAAAAATTCTAATAATATGCACCCTTTCTTTGTAGAGTACTCAAAAAGGGTCTATCAAGGGGTTCGAGTCAAACATACAGTGAAAGACCTTTTGGCAGAGAAACGATCCAGACAGAGCAATGCACCCCGATACAGTGTAAGTTTTTTATCTTTTACTGCTTGCATTCATACTGCTTTCAATTACACTTTCTTTTTTGTCTTTCTTTCTCTCTATATTTCTTTCATGCAGCAGATAAATAAGCAGACAGGAGTCAACGGCCAGTCGTATACACAGAGATGCACATGCGGTCTGGCAGTTGGAGTTTAATCACGATACCATGTTGCCTTTCAGTGTATTTACATTCTGGCTTATCTGCCTTTTTATTATTATAATGATTCATGGCCCTGGATCTGTGATGCTATTCTTTCAGTGTAGGCCTGTCTACAGGAGACACTAAAGACTGTTGGTAAATACCAGCGAACAGGCAAAAGCAGGGCGTGCTGTAAAGCTAAATGGCCGATGGAAAAACCACAATGATGAGCACAATAAAGATGCTCCCGCCAATGGTCATGAACTTCTTGAGTCTGAGCGGCTTGTTAGCTCTCAAGGTCGAAGCTGATTGGCTATGCAAAGCCATCCTCATGCACACCTGCCAAACTGCATTGTTCTCCCGACAAGTCCCAGACAAGCCGGCCATTGTTTCCGCAGATGCTGCAAAGCCGCGCATTTAGACCCTTGCTTGCACAAACAGGAAGAGCTTTGCACCCACAGGCCAGGGCAAACGCTCTCCACACGAGCACCTTTACCTTCTGTTAGCACAGGCAAATCCCAGCACGTTGCGCTCGTGTGGGCTGACACTCACGCACTACTTGAAGAGAGTCTACACAAATTTTACGACCTTTCATCCAAAGCCACACAGCTGGTCCTCTGGAATTTAGCAAACTAAAATGCCGATTTCGGCAAATGTGAACACACACAGCCCGTGGAACAGGCTTGCAATTGCACCATTGTCTGAAAATTACCTCGCAGGAGAAGCTTTACAATTGCAAAACCTATGGCTTCAAACTTTAGATTAAACAATTCTTCAGATCGATGACACATTATATTCACACCAAAAACAATCAGAATCAGAAAATATTTGCGCTGAGTCATAAACAACTGCAAGCTTCCGCACAGTAAAAACTTCTTGTTTCAACTTTATATTTTTTCAGTGTCTGTGCTAAGTTAAAACCTTAACCCTTTCAAAACTGAATACAGAAATATGAATCAGCTTCCAGTTGGATATACCTGTATACCGTATGTCATTTGTGTGACTATAATATTCAACCTTTTTTTTAACGCGGAAATATGTTGATACTTCATTTGCAGTTCCATAATACGGAATACAGAATTGGCCCAACTACAAGGGTTTCTTGGACCCATATGTCCCATCTGGAAATATTGTGGGACATATGAGTTCCATTCGTGCTGAAAGGCTTAAGACAAGTCAATAAATGTGATGTCTGAGTGTAAACAACTCGTAATTGCATCAAGGATGCACAAAGTTAAAAGATTTTTCAACTTTGTGTGATGATATGGTACATCTTTCTGTATTACATCCTATTGCAACTTAGACTGATAGTCTATGTATAGTTCCACAATGACAAATGGCAAACGACAAAAAAAAAGGTATAATATGCGTATCACACAATTTCTGTGAACTCTAATATCATTGCATATTAACCTCTGATTCAGTCACTAAATAAGGAATGCAAATCAAGCAACCATGCAGCTACACCCTAATATTTAACAAGGGTTGTTCACACGTAAGGAAAATCAGGTTTCTGCTGTGATGTTGCTGTCAGCAGATCAGGCTTTTTAAAATTAACCTGTTAACTGTCACTGGGCCGTAATTAGGGCCCTACGAAATTTTCAAACAAATTTTTAATCCTTAATTTGTAAACTATGACTTAAATCCTAAACCAATCCAAGCAAACAATATACCATTTAAAAGTTTAGACGCTTAGGATTTCATCTCTACCCACCTTTTTGCCCTATGTCAGTCTTAACAAATGCAATAAATCAATTTCTCAACATAGACACCACATACTTGAGTGCAATGAAACTTGTCAGTCCTCATCATCAAAGTTCTGCTGTGTATTAGCTGTTCCATTTGGTCTTGTTCGAAAGCTAAGAACCTGTGCAATCAAGATATTACATTGTTTGTCCCAAATTTGAAGATCAAGCCGTATATGTTATGTAAATACTCATAACAGCAACAACAGACAGGCAGTATTTTGTTTAATAGAACCATTGTATGTGGGAGCAGTAAGCATTTGAAGCGTGGTGTACCAATCCGGGCCAAATGTGACAAAATGCAGGTGAAAGTCAAGAGGTTCAAGATCACATGAGGCTTAATGTTTTTTTTTTTTGATACATAATTTTATACTTTAGGGCACTCAATTTCAGATTTTTTTTTTTATATGTCAACTGAAAAAACATTATTAGTCAACATTTATGTCAGAACGCGTGGATATCATATTACAGTAGATTTTTTTCACGCCAAAGTTACTGTCTGATAAATGAATAAAAAAGAGCCAAACCAAATAAACAATACTTAACAACTGCCCAATTGCAAGAAAGTCATGACTTCCCTGTATGGACTTTGCATGTTCTTCCCATGAAATCTCTGCCATTGAACCAAATTTGGAAAAAAAAGAGAATAATACTAATAATAGCTGTAGCACTTTGAGATCATTTATTTGATGTGAAGTGCATTTACAAATAAAATGTATTATTATTATTATTATTATTATTGACAATAATAATAAAAATAATAATGATGATAAATAAGGAAAAATAAATGAGCATTTGGAATTTGTATGACACAGCTGGTGTGACTGTTTCACTGGCAGATTTGGCACATTCTTTTTTAAAAATTTTTTTTGCTTTGGAAGCCTTATGAATTGTATGTCATGTTTCTCTGTTGCTTGCAACAAAGGGTGGAATTTTTTTTCTTTGCTTTTGCTAAGCATTTTTTGAATCCATTGGGAGAAAATCTTGATTTTTTTCCCCCCCATTAAGATTCATCAACGTTAAGTCATCATCAAAGGGTTGAGGCAAGACCTGAGTATATTTTTCCCTCCGCTGGAGAAGAAAACCATTCAAAGCCTGGAAAGTTGTTGGTATTAACTAAGCAGTGCTAAGGTTTTCACTCATAAATATGGATCTCTTTGTAAACAGCAGAGGTTACTGAGGTTGCACGGAGTCATGTAGTCAGACAAGCATTTACTGCTTACAAAGACCATACTATCAAGTGCTCTTGTCCACATTCTGCTTTTGTCTAATATTTACTTTTATCCTAGTCTTCTCTGAAAGAGGCACCAGTAGCAGGCACTGACACAAGGAGACCACAAATCATTTCTTTTCAATTCTCTGGTGCAGAATTACTCAGACAAGCTAACAGTTGGTGAAAGGCTGCCTTTGAAAGACACTTACAATAGGAATAGTAAGAGAAGCTTTTGCATAATCTGCCATGTTACTAAACTTTGTGCATTTTTTCTACTGAGGAATTATCCATAAAGAAAGCTTATGGGCTGTGCAGGCTCAATTTTATACTTCACTTCAAAAATTAAAAAGCAAGTCAGTACTACCAGTACAGTCATTTACAGGAAAATGAATAAATGTGTCACTTATCAAATAAATAAATAAATAAATTAACTAATTAATTTATTTTTATTTATTAAACTTTGACAGCAGTCAGGATGCGATTGCAAAAACAAAATGACAATTAAAAACAATGAAAAGAAGCCTCAGAAATACAGAATAAAAGCGGCCAAGAAAAAGTTTAACTATATTAGGCGGCAGCGTATACAATGGCATTTGCCAACCCATGTACAAGAGTTGTTGGGTGAAAAATTATTGTTGAACTTTTTTATGTAATAATTGAATAACTTCGACTTTGAAACAGCTGTGGTATCAGAAGGTTGATAAAGTGCATTGGCATTCCATACGTAAAATATTCTATTATTAGAATATTTTACTATTACTATTATCCAAATACGAATGTCGGAAAGTTTCTGTCCTAAATTTTGGAATCTGTATTGAAGAAGTATCCTCAGATTGGAATGAAACGAACTGCACATAGGAAATGTCATAGCCACCCCTCAAACATTTACACAGAAATACACAGTCCATTATGTCACGCCGATAGCCAAGCAGTAATAAGTTCAGCTTCATGAGACAGACTTTGTAATCACTACCTTCACAATCACTATAACCAAGAAAGTACTTGGTTGCTCTCCTTTGCACACCCTTGATGTGAAGGAGAGATTTCTTGGAGGCTACAGCCCAAGATTGGGTAGAATATTCCAAGAGTGGTCTTATGAGCGAAGTATACAGTTTTATTTTTGTTTGAATTGAACAAGAGTGACCACAAGTTCTTTGAATTAATCCTAGCATACGATTTGCTTTACTGACCAGTACATTTGCATGTGCATCCCATGATAAATTAGATGACACCACAATCCCGAGATCACACATGTAATCGACTTTTTCAATTATATTACCATTCATAGTGTACTGGTGAAGAATGGGAAATCGCTTCCTTGTAACACTCAAAAGTTTACATTTGGCAGTGTTATCTCATATCCCATTTACGACTCCAGACCAAGATATTTTCAAGGTCGCACTGCAAATTTGAACAGTCTTGAGTGTTTTTGATTTCTCTTAAGCATTTTGAATCGTCCGGGAACAAAGCAACCTGTGTCTCAGGACTTACGCAATCTGGCGTGTCATTGATGTACAATAAAAACATTAATGGACCTAATATTGATCCTTGTGGAACTCCTGATGTAACAGGAGACCAGGAGGATAGAGCACCATCGACAACAATTCTTTGTTTGCGATTGGATAAATATGACGTGAACCATTTTAAGAGATTGCCATGAAATCCGTAAACCTGAAGTTTATGCAGAAGTAAGTCGTGGGGGACAGAGTCAAAAGCAAATGAAAAGTCTAAATATAGAATGTCAACTTGTCCAGACTTATCCGGGATTTTGCCGACTTCATGAAAAACCTGAATTAACTGAGTTGTTGTCGACCGTCCCTTAACAAAACCGTGTTGTAAGTGATGCAAGACAGACACAACGTGAGGATAAACCAAATTTAGGATACACCTTTCCAGCACCTTGCTGCATATGCACAATAATGATACTGGTCGATAGTTTCTCACATTTTCTTTATCAGATTTTTTATGCACAGGAATAAGATTTGCTCTTAGCCAAGCAAGTGGCAAATCTCCAGTTTGAAGAGATTTGTTAAACAGGTTACAAAGTGATGGTGCCAATTCATGAGCACATTCTTTTAAATCCGAGCCGGTAACTCGTCTGGCCCGCACACTTTGTTCTAATCAAGATCAGACAGGACAGATCTGACATCCTGGATAGTAATCGTTACATTACCCAAATAAGCATGTTTAGAAACTGTTATGTCTGGATATAATCGTAGTGAAGGCTGGGGGGTGAAAAGGGATTGAAAATACTCGTTAAACAGATTAGCCTTTGCGCAAGGATCAGAGGCAGTTTTCTCACCATAAGCAACAATGCTAGGGACACTTTTTGTCTTTGTTTTGCTCTTGAAAAACCCCCAGAAGCGCTTTGGTGTTCTGGCAAGGGAATCACTGAGAACATCTAAATACTGATAATACTTAAAAGCACATACATTTCTTAATTTGTTCCTTAATTTAAGAAATTTTGCCCACAATGCTGCAGTATTATGTTTTTTAGCTTTCTTTCCGTGTGGATTGTTCTTTGTTGCTCAGGTGACGTACTTCACTGTCACTCCAGGCAGGAGAATTTACATCCTTGATTACAGTAGTAGGAATGAATTTATTGACAGATGAATGCACAAGATCTAACCAACTTTGCCAGTTAACTTTAAGATCAGGGTGAAGCATAGCAGAGTGGAATGACACTTTGCCCATGTAAGATCAAAGCCCATTAAAGTCAGCTCTCTTGAAATTGTACACTTTACGCACGCATGTGCGAAGTCTGTTGACTCGAGTTTGGAAACCGAACTCAATCACGGCACGATCACGGTCAAACTGACCAAATGTTATATTTGGTTCAGAGCAACACTCGGGGGTATTGGTAAATACTAAATTGACTACATTGCCCATAATGTGAGTTGGTTGATCGATGAGCTGGGTAAGGGAAAAACTGTCAGCCAAATCACACAGAGGGTGGCCAGCGTTCGCTGATTCATCCCACTAAGGTATGTCAGGAAGATTAAAGTCGCCAGGTGCGAAAGTAATTTTGTACTCCACACTACATTTAGTTAATATGTTTAACAATAAATCATGAAAGGTAATTGATTAATGATCCTTCCGCAGGATCCTTCCGCATTGATATGACTGAATCAATGAATAAATTAATGCTGAATGGATAAATCGTAGTTGACTTAACTCCTCATACATCCTCATCACTTTTTCAGCCTTGTTTGTATAGCAGAATCAACTGAGTTATAATATGCCTCTGTAAAAAGGTGAACCAGTCCGACACAACTGAGTTAAGCAACTTCAAACTAATTAGATTTATTAAACTGGCCAAAAATATGAGAATTTTCTTACAGTGGGGTGCAAAAATGTGGGCACCCCTGGTTTAAATGTCTGTTACAATTAATTGCCAAGTGATTGAAAGCAAACCTGAAAACTAAATGCTACGAAGTTAAAAATGACACATTTCTGCAAATTTAAAAGCAAGGTTTCCTTTTATTTACATTTTTCAGATTTTTTTAATTATAAGAAAGGAAGAAGGGCCCTGTGGGAACCCTTTGGGATTATTGTTTGTTACCTTTTAAGAAGATGATTACTAAGGCCCAGACCCAGGTGATTTACTCTTTAGGGCTTCAATGAGTCAGGTGAGTACAATTCCAGGGTTGAACTATATATTCTGAAGTAACTCCATGCCTTCTAAAGTATTCGACTGTGGTGGCTGTTGTGTCTGGTGTTAAAAAAAATGGGTTCCGCTAAACAGTTGTCCAAGGATTTCAAAGTCAAAATGATTCACTTTCACCAACAAGAAGAGGGCTACAAAAATACTCTCGCAATGTTTCAAACCACTCATTTCTAAAGTCAAAAACATCAGAAGAAAATGGAAAATAAATGGAATAATTGAAGTGAAGGTGGAAGATCCGGAAGACCTGGAAAAATTTCAGATAGAATGGCCCAAGATCTGGTGAGAAATGCTCAGAAGAACCCACACATCACTGCAAAAGAGCTGCAAAAAGGAGTAGCAGAGTAGCAGACACAGGTCTAGTTGTTCGCAGGACAGCAAAACAGCGTACCTTAAACAACAAAGACCTACATGGCAGAGTTGCAAGAAAGAGGCCTTTCCTATGACCTCAACACAAAATTAAGCGTCTGAAGTATGCAAAAGAGAACTTTGAGAAACCTCAATCCTATTGGAACAATGTGCTTTGGACTGACGAAACCAAAATTCAACTTTTTGGCCAAAACCAAAACAGGTATGTTTGGAGAAAAATGGGTGAAGCATTTGTGGAGAAGAAGACGTTGCCAACTGTCAAGCAAGGAGCTGAATCCATTATGCTTTGGGGATGTCTAGCAGCCGGGGGCACAGGCAATATTGTGCGGGTGAAAGATAGAATGGATTCCATGAAATATCAAGACATTCTAGAGGCTAATGTTCAAAGCTCAGTCCAAGTATTAGACCAATATCCCAAATAGTTTTTGAAGTGATGGCCTATAACAATTTAAAAAGTTTTTTTTTTTTTGACAAAATTGTGTTTCCTCCAACTTTTGGCTTCCTCTGCTCCTCTATTATTTGACCTACAGATCAGACAACTTTTGGTCAACTTTTCCCCTAGATCAGCATTTTTGGTCAGATTAGGTGTAACTACATTGGTTGCTCCAAAATAGGGCTCCAAAGTTGGCTGAAAAGCCAAAAATCACAAAAATTGCTGTACTTTTTAAATACTACAGTTCAGAAAGTTTAGGGAATTCAAGCTTGGAATTTTTTTTTTGTGATCAGTGCTGATACTAGGTAATCAGGTAATCCACTTTAATCTTGTTTGTGTCTTGGTAGAAATTTTTTTTTTGAATTTTGCTCGTTTTTCATTTTACAGAAAAAAAAAGGCAATGTTGAAGTCCATGGTCCAACACGTGCGCAATTGACCACATCCTTCAGATCTTTACCATAGATTGTTATAGTTGTCAACTTCATCTGACAAAAAAATTGGGATTCAAACTATTAGGGATATTGGTCTAATACTTGGTATTATTTCATAAGTCCACCAGAGGTACCTATATTAATTTTTTGAGAAATTTCTGAGGGGGTCATCTGGGAGGGTCTGGATGCTTAGATATGGACTGACTCACAATGAAGTACCTACAGGAAAGACGGATGAAGGTTTTGGAATGGCCATCGCAGTTCCCAGACTTGAATATTATTGAAAATCTGTGGAGAGATCACAAACATGCCATGCATGCAAGAAGGACGAAGAATATTTCTGAGCTTGAGGTGTTCTGTCAGGAAGAATGGGGAAAAATTCTAAAGGCAAGAATTGAAAGACTCCTAGCTGGCTACAGGAAGCGTTAGCAAGCTGTTACAGCTGCCCGAGGAGGAGTTACAAAGTACTAGTTGACAGGATTCCCAGACTTTTGCACAAGACCTTTTTCCTTGTTTTATTATTTTTAAACTGTAAAAAGATAAAAAT
Organism: Gymnothorax reevesii; assembly: GCA_029721435.1. Taxonomy (NCBI): domain Eukaryota; kingdom Metazoa; phylum Chordata; class Actinopteri; order Anguilliformes; family Muraenidae; genus Gymnothorax; species Gymnothorax reevesii. Next base: position 130,843,927 of record CM056574.1, on the reverse strand, counting down.
TATTCTTTCTTTTGATGAAATGTGTCATGTTTAACCTTGTAGCATTTAGTGTTCAGGTTTGCTTTCAATCACTTGGAGATTAATTGTAACAGACATTTAAACCAGGGGTGCCCAAATATTTTCACCCCACTGTAGACGTTTCTGAAGACAGTTGTGAGGAACTGCTTTAACCTTTTTTATAGTTATTGAATGGGGCCTCCTTTGTTTTTGTTCTAATAGAGCTTTTATTTTTCATTCTTTGCCCTACCATGTGCCAGTATAATATTTGTGTGTTGTAGAGTTGTATGGAAAAGTTCAGGGTACCCCTGATCAAAATATCTGTTACTGAGAATAGTTAAGCAAGTAGAAGATGAACTGATCTCTGAATGGCATAAGTTTAAAGATACAACACTTTTTTGGACACTTTAAGCAGTATTGGTGTATTACTTTTCTTTTGTACGAATCTAGAGCAAAAAAAAAAGTTTGGGCACCCCAAAAGATTTGAGCTCTTTGACTATTGTCTCAGATCATATTTAGTTTGTTTAGGCTATGGCTTGTTCCCAGTCATCGTTAGGAAAGGCCAGGTGATGCAAATTTCAAAGTTTATAAATACCCAGACTTTAACCTTGGCCCAACAATCAGAAGCCATAGGGTCCTCTATGCAGCTGTCTAGCTCTCTGAAAATGAAAATAGTTAATGCCCACAAAGCAGGAGAAGGCTATAATAAGATAGCAAATGTTTTTAGGTTGCGATTTCCTCAGTTTATAATATAATTAAGAAATGGCAGTCAATAGAAACCATGGAGGTCAACTTGAGGTCTGGAAGACCAAGAAAACTTCCTAAGAAAACTGCTCATCGGATTACTAGAAAGGTAAATCAAAACATCCGTTTGACGACAAAAGACCTTAAGCAAGATTTATCACACCAAGGAGTCATGGTGCACTGCCCTGTGGTTCAGCGACACTTGCTCACATATGACCTCCATGGAAGAGTCATGAGAAGGAAAACTTTCCTGCATCCTCAACATGAAATTAAGCATCAGAAGGTTGCTAAGGAACATCTGAACAAGACTAATACATTTAGGAAACAAGTCTTGTGGACTGATGGAGTTAAAATAGAACTCATTGGCTGTGATTAGCAGAGGTTTGTTTGGAGAAAAAAGGATGCAGAATTTCATGAAAAGAACACCTCTCTCAACTGTCAAGCACATGGTTGGATCGATCAAGCTTTGGGCTTGTGTTGCAGCCAGTGGCACGGGGAACTTGTCACTGGTCGAAGGAAGAATGGATTCAATTAAATTTTAGAAAATTCTGGAAGCAAACATCACACTATCTGTAAAAAAGCTGAAGATTAAAGGAGGATGGCTTCCAGAACAGGATAATGATTCTAAATACACCTCAAAATCCACCACTGACTACCTCAAGAGGTGCGAGTTGAAGGTTTCACCATAGCCCTCAAGGTCTCCTACCTCAACATCATTGAAAATCTGTGGATGGACCTCAAAAGAGCAGTAAATGCAAGGCAGCCAAAGAATCTCACAGAACTAGAAGCCTTCGAAAAAGAATAATGGGCAAAATCCCCCAAACCAGAATTCAAAAGCTCTTAGCTGGCACCAAAAAGTTTTTACAAGTTGATACTTGCCAAAGGGAGTGTTACTTGGCACTGACCATTCAGGGTGCTCAAACTTTTGCTTCAGACTGTTTTCCTTTTCTGCCATTTTGAAACTGTAAAAAGATGGAAATTAAAAAGCAATCTAGCTTAAAATATTAAGGAAATGTGTTCTTTTTAGCTTCATGCCTTTTAGAGAGCAGTCAACTTTTACTCACTTAGCTATTCACAGTGACAGAAATTTTGATCTGGGGCGCCCAAACTTTTGCATACAACTGTACATTATATATATTAATATCATATATATATATATATATATATATATATATATATATATATATATATATATATAGCACTCCACTCTCCTGAATGTTATATCCACAGCAGCTGTTATGTTTTATATGAAATGGTAGAAATTAATGGCAGTATGTGTAGGTCTAAAGTAATACATAAAGTAATTGATGCTGAAAATGCTTTATAGGAATTATGTTGCAGGAGAATATTTTCTGCTGAAAAACATAAAAATTTGCCGCATATATAATGGAATATGTACAGTAGGTATGTTGGTCTTCTAGTCAATTTCAACACATAACATTGAAAGAACAGATCAAGGGCATTTTGAGGGATCTATCAAGGCATTGTTTTAATTACAAGCATATAATGTCCATGTTTGACACACACGCACGCGCGCGCGCACACACACACACACACACACACACACGCACACTCTCTCTCTCACACATACACACACACACGCACACACACACAACCACACACACACACACACACACACACACAAACAGGAACTGAAGCATTATAACCTATAGAATATATCAGTGTGTGCATGTATAACATGACAAGTGAATGTTATTACCGTTGCATTATTCAAAGGATATAGAATTCAAAAGTGTGAAACACTATTGACAGTCCCAGCACCTACTGGGAAGTCTCCGTTAAACTGTGTTTATGTTATCAGACTCCTCGAGTCTCTCCAGTTTTACTTCATGTTGATCGCTTCTTTGCAAGGTTATGGTGGGATGAATTGAGTGTCCATATATCAGTACAGCCATTCAAATTTCAGAGTTCACTGCGTTACCTAGTGAGCACTTAAGAATGAGTTGCTCAAACTGGGACAGAGCGACAGTCTCAGTCAGTATTTTCCAATTCATTTTGTCATGCTGTGCTTGAAGCACTAGCCTCTTGAACTGATTTCCATAGATGGCCTGCAGAAGATCACCGAAGCATGCACAGTGTTCATGGGGAAGTCTTGGCACTGGCAAATCACATTCAAATACAGCCCTCAAAATTTGCGTGTCTCCCAGCCAAACCTGCCTTTATGTCAGCTCTTTCACGTTAGCAATATGCAAACCTGAGAAAGCAGGCCATCTCTGTTGCTCTCTCTCTCTTTCGCTCTCTCGCTCTCTCGCCATCTCTCTCTCTCTCTCTCTGAAACACTGTCTCACTCTCTCTCACTGATATTCAACATCATATATGATATCCTGATCTACAGGTTTTGAAATTGAAAAAGCTCAGGTAGTGTCAAATAAAAGGCTTTAACACATCATTTTGATGGCAATGATATCCTGGTCATGCCAGCACCAGCTGTGGTCTACAGCTCAGCCAAGCAGGACATAATTTGATACCAGGCTGCCCCTCACAATGCCCTCTGACTGAGCCTACATCTTCAGTGTGTCCCTGTGTGCCCTGAGAAACAATGCAATTGCTTTGCAAACTTTTCAGATTTCACTAACCAGCCTTTAAGTGTCTTCTCATTATGAATTATTCAAAAAATAATTTAAACAAAAATGTACGGTCACGAGAAATAGAAAATAGACCGTCTTTCAGTTCTATACTTTTATGTATCAGAACATTCCAAAAATCAGCTGGTCCATATCAGGTCTTAAAAATAGGTAAATCCTACCTCAGGTGAAAAACAACATACAACAGATTCCACCTTGGCGTTATCTATTAAACCAAAATTCAGCCAAAATGCAGAACTCATCTGAGAAAAACTAATTACACCCCATGATTCAATAGCCTGTAGAACCACCTTTAACAGAAATAACTTGATCTAATAATTTTCTATATGATTTTATCAGTTTCCCGCATAGTGGTGGATGAACTTCGACCCACTCTTCTTTACAACATTGTTTCAGTTCATTGATGTTTGAGGATATTTATTTATGCACAGCTCTCTACTGGTCCCACCACAGCATTTCAATTGGGTTGTGGTCTGGACTTTGACTTGCCCATTGCAACGCCTTGATTTTTTTCCCTTTTCCAGCTATTCTGTCATAGATTTGCTGGTGTGCTTGGGATCATTGTCCTGTTGCAGGACTCAAAGGTGTCCAAGCTTTAGCTGTCATACAGATGGTTTTACATTTGACTCTAGAATACTTTGGTACACAAAGGAGTTCATGGTCGACTCAGTGACTGCAAGGCGCCCAGGTCCTGTGGCTGCAAAATAAGGCCTAATAAACACCCCTCCACCACCATGCTTGACAGTTGATATGAGGTGTTTGTGTTGATATGCTGTGTTTGGTTTGCCCCAAATGTGGCTCTGTGCACTATGGCCAAACTATTGCACTTTGGTCTTGGCTGTCCAATGGACATTGTACCAGAAGGCTTGTAGTTTATTCATTTGCAACTGTGCAAGCCTAAGCCAGGCTGCCATGTTCTTTTTGGAGAGTAGAGGCTGTCTCCTGGCAACCCTTCCAAACAAGCCATACTTGTTCGGTCAATTTCTTATTGTACTGTTGTGAACTTTAACAGTTAACTTGCTAACTAAGGCCTAACTGCCATGAATGGTTTCCGCTTGTGAATAATCTTCCTCACTGTAAAATTATGAACTTCAAATTGTTTCGAAACGGCCTTATTCTCTCTTTGCATTGTGTTTACACACACCTAATGCTCCAGACCAGTAAAGCGCCAAAACCTCTGCTTTTATAGATGTGGTAACACTGGCTGATGATCAATTAATCAAGTGCATTTGATTAGCAACACCTGGATGCTAATAATCTTAATTCCTATCGAAGCAGTGAGGGTGTACTTTTTCATGCATCGCTTCAGCATTTTGGCTGAATTTTTAATAAATGATGGCACGGTGGAATCTGCTGGGTGTTGCTTTATACCTGAGGTTAGACTTATATAATTTTAGGACCTGATGGGTCCTAAAATAATTAATGTCCAGATGGGTAAAACAATAGAACTGAAGGAGGATGTACTTCCTTTTTCTCATAACTGTACAATTGCTGGTCAATGAATTAGAATAATTTGAAATAGCGCAATCGTTAAATTTTCTTGATGCATTTTTTGTTCAGAAAGCAAATCAGGTGTTCACCGCGCCTGTCCTACTTGTTCGAGTATTCACAGAACTCGCTACCTGTAAAAAATTTGCTCAGCTGAGCTTTCCAAAAGGCCCATTTAGGCCATTTAACTGTGACAATGTTGTTTTATTGAATTAGAATAATTGAGAAACCGTTACACTGAATTAGAATAATTTTAATTATAATTAGAATCATGACTTTCACAGTATTTTGTGGCTTGTATGACTGCCTGAAGTCTCCGCGGCATCGATTTGACCAGCTTGTCACAAGTTTCCGCACTCACAGCTTCCCAGGCAGTGGCGATGTTCTGCTTCAGTTGGTCCAGCGTAGTCGGCTTTCTGTCGCGAATTTTCCGCTTGACGATGGCCCAAAGGTTTTCAATAACATTGAGGTCAGGCGAGTTGGCCGGCCATGCCAAAACTTCAAGCTGTTTTTCAGCAAACCAATCTTTGGTCGACTTTGCCGCATGAGCCGGTGCAAGATCCTGTTGAAATATGAGGTCTTCTTCACCAAACTGTCCCTCAACAGTCGGAATCAGGAACGTTTTCAGAACATCTTGGTATACGGCAGCATTGACAGTCTTCTTGAGGAAGCAGAGTTTCCCTACACCCCGAGCGGACATGCATCCCCAGACCATAATGCTCTGGGGAGACTTGACGCATCTTTTTACGCACTCGTGATTGTAGGTTTCGCCACCAAAACGCCAGACACGAGGACCTTGGTCACCGAAGGAGATGCAAAAGCGTGATTCGTCACTGAAGACCACTTTCTGCCAGTCTTCAGCAGTCCACTCACCGTGTTCTTTGGCCCACTTCAGCCGTTTCTCCATTTGTTTCTTGTTCAGCATCGGTTTTTCCTGCTGGAACGCGAGATTTGAAGCCGAGTTTGCGCAGACGACGGTAAGTGGTTGATCTCGAGACGTTAGCGCCGGTCTGCTCGTTCCACAAGTCGCTGAGCTCAGAAATGGACTTGAACCGGTTGCTGACTGCGATCTTTCTCAGCTGCTCGTTGTCACGAGCTGAAGTTTTTTTGGATGCCGGAACAGTTGGTGCGCTTGCTGCAGTCTTTCTTTAGCGCTTTGCAGATGGAAGACTGGCTGATGCCGAGCTGCTCAGCAATTTTAGTTTGGGTGAAGCCTTGTTAGCGAAGGGCTTGAATTTGAGTCACTATTCCCGTTGAGAGGTTGCGCTGCTGACCCATGATTGATTTTACAACTTAGAAATTCTACTCAACCCTGAATTTATTATGCACAGTGAACACTCTTCACAGAAAACAAAAATTTGAGCACTTATTCTAATTCAATGAAATGACTTATGAATTATTCTAATTCAATGAAACAACAGTGTCACAGTTAAATGGCCTAAATGGGCCTTTTGGAAAGCTCAGCTGAGCACATTTTTTTACAGGTAACGAGTTCTGTGATTACTCTAACAAGTAGGACATGCGCGGTGAACACCTGATTTGCTTTCTGCACAAAAAATGCATCAACAAAATTTAACGATTGTGCTATTTCAAATTATTCTAATTCGTTGACCAGCACTTGTATATGAACGTCTTCTTCCCTGATGCATGGGCATTTTGGCAGTTTAAAATAAATAATAAAGATAAATAAAAAGTAAATATGGTTTGAATAAATGGTTAGCACTGCCGCCTCACAGCAAGAAGGTCTTGGGTTTGAATCCGGCCTGGGGCCTTTCTATGCAGAGTTTGCATGTTCTCCCCGTTTTGCGTGGGTTTCCTCCGGGTACTCCGGTTTCCTCCCAGAGTCCAAAGACATGCATATCAGGCTAATTGGAGACACTAAATTGCCTATAGGTATGAGTGTGAGCGCGAATGGTGTGTGAATGGTGTGTGCGCCCTGCGATTGGCGAGCTGGCCAGGGTGGGTCCCTTTTGTCCACAGTCAGGTGGGAAAGGCGCCAGCTCCTACCACAACCCTAGTGTGGAAGAAGTGGGAATAGAGAATGGATGGATGGATGGTTGGTTTGAAGTGTCACTCCGTGGATGGACCATGCAAAATGCGGCAAGGGGCGGGTCAGCCAAAATGAACAATTTTTGGTGGATATATGTGTCTGATCTAGCTTACTTTGAATGTGCAGTATGAGCGGTTTATCTCCAGTGATTTCAGAATAACTGCTAGAAATAGAATTTTGGCAAAAATGGTCCAACTTGGGATACCAGATTTTGGTGGGTGGATTCCCTATAGGAAGACCTATGTTTCCCTTGAAAACCAATGAAAAATATTACCTAATGTGGGAGCTATAGGTGAGAATGTTACCCCTACCCCAAATAACTGATTCTGAGATGACCATGTTCCGAGCCCAATAACTTGCCTTCTGGAGGGAGTTGGATTATGGGACTCGTATGGGATTAGAACCACACTTGAATTAATGGAAACAGAAAGAAAAATTTGCGAACGCTTACCATTTGCGAGTGAGACCAGAATTTGTCGAACTAGTGTTATGGTGCTGCCCCCTATTGTCACTTCCTCAACCTACAGTATAAAACTGCCATTTTGTTGTAGTTGCTGTTGTTCTGTAGCATAGACTTCACCAATCCAAGTTGATAGCCCCCTATTGGGCAACTGTGAAACTACAAAAAATAGCTAATAACAAGGTTTTTGAAAGCCTAGTGTGAAAATACGAAAATAGCTGGCAAAAAAATTCTTTTTGAAAATAAAAGCATAGGCATCTACCTATATCTTGGCAAAGATTCATTTATCAACACCCTGCGGAAAGTAAGATATAAACCTCGAAATATGGCATCTAATTTTGCAGTGTCAAACTTTGGGGGGCCCTGGGCCAGCACTACCAGAAGCTCGAAAAAATTACTGACAGCAGGGAAAAAATGTTCAACAAGTCCACTTTCATTCAATAGCGAAACGTCTGTTCTTTTTGTAGTTGCAGTGAAAAAAGTTGAAACATCAGTATATTTTGGGGGAAAATAGCTGCTCATAACAAGCGAAAAACAAAAATGGCGCCTTCTCCTACCCTACATGATCATTTGACGAATGGCTCTAACAGTTACCTCCATACCCCAGGGCCAACCTATGGTCAATATACAGAACGGGCCCACAGACCCCCCACCTTGCCGCTTTTTGCAGATTTTGCATGGTGGACCTGTGGAGTGACTGTTAATGGCTGAACTCCCCTCTGGCAAAGCTGGCCAGCAATACATGGGTTAGATATTGGACGAATAAATAGATTCAAGTAATGATAAAATTAGTTACTATTAATTATGATTAACCATACAATTAATAATTGATATTATAATAACCTCAGCTATAATTATGTAATTATAATACCATAGAGCGCAGATTCTTAAAATTAAGTATCATGACGCAAGGCAAAGAACCCTGTTGAGTAAATAGAGTAAACGAGAAGAAGAGTAATAATCTCTTGGTTGTTTTGCAGGGAGGATCAACTCCTTCTCAGCCCGGTTTTGTCCAGATGCCAGGTAAGTCCACTGCTCTTACATCGTATACTCTCTTTACACAGCTTTACTTTTCCCCGTGATGGCAGGCTAATATGGCCATAATGGAAGTGAGTGAGTGAGTCACAGTCCTTTCATACTTAATATCTCAAGAATGGTACTAGCCAACTTTGCACATTAACAGATATAGTGTAGCAGAGGAGCTTATTAAAATTTATAATGATGAGAAGTAGCATCATACTAAATTAATATGCGAAAACGCACCACATCACATGGTCCTGTACAATCCAGTAGGACTGCAGGTTGCTTATAACAGTTAGCTTACTCACCAAGCTAGCTAGCGCATTAATAAAATCATTAGTGATTCAGTCAAAGCCTGAAAAAGGCTCAATTTCGCCTATAGTTATTCTAATGATGTTTATATTGTGTCTCTGGCTCAGTTGAAGTGTACTGCGCTAACGTCACTCACACATGCCTTCATCTGATGTCTACTGTGGCCAGGTAGCTATAGCAACAGGGCATTGAGCAGGCCATTTTTCATGTACTTCTGTAACTTGCTAGCTGCCTACTGTAGATGTCAAATTATGCTGGCTGGGTAGGAATAATTTTAACATTACGATTACTAGTTAGCTACATTCTCTGAACAGATCCTGTGTTTACAAGGGCCACGTCAGCCTTGTTGCATCATGCTTAAGAGTCGTTCCACATGAATGACAAGCCCTTGTGCATCCGACGCAATTTGGATTTTGGGTACATCATTCTACTGAGTCAGCATTAATTGTGTTCCTCGAAAAAGTAAAATGTTATTTGGATAAAAAGAGCTGTATTGGTGCTGTATTCCTAGACTTAAAAAAGGTGTGTGACGCCGTCAACCACGAAGTGCTTTTATCTAAACTACCTATCTTTAATTTTTCAAACAAAGTTATAGGATGGATTAAATCGTACTTGTCAAATAGAGAACAGTGCACTGTGGTCGATGGTGTCAAATCGCCTTTCCTACACTGTCCACTAGAGGTTCCCCAGAGATCCATACTGGGCCTTATGTTAGTTTCCTTGTATATGAATGATCTTCCTGATGTTTGAAAAGATGACGCAGATGATGCTGTGATCTTTACAAAGGCTAAAAATCCTGAAGAGGCTGCTCAAGTACTTTCATCTGCTTTGACTCACATTCAAAATTGGCTCACTAGGTCCTGTCTGTTGATAGATAAACAAAAGACTGCGTATATGACTTTTTTTTTTTCTAAACAATCTTCAAACATTTCCCAATCTAATGTCTATGTGGGAGATCAAGAACTAAAATAAGGGAAGGTGTTCAAATATCTGGGTGTGATGTTGGACTCTGAACTCTATTCTGAGTCACATCGAAACGGTGTCGAAGACGTTAAATACAATTTAAACAATTTCAAACAGATAAGGAGGTCTCTTACTGATTAAGCTGCTATGTTGTTCCTTCATTCCAGTTATTGTCTAACCAGCTGGTCTTTGACAGGAGCAACTGCTCTGAAACCAATGGAGTCACTTCATAAAAAGGCGTTGAAAGTGCCAGATAAAAAGCCCTTCTCATATCCCACTGCAAAAAATGATAAGATAAAAATACAGAGATGAATTTACTTATTTTAAGACTTTAAACGCTTATTTCTATCACCATTTTTTATTAGTAAGGCAAAAAAAAAAAATTCTTGTTTTGAGGTAGTTTTTACTAGCTTTCCAAAGGGGTAAGTAAATTTCACTTGTCAAGTCAAATAGTAACTTGTTTTAATTTTTTTTTTTCTTTCAACTAGTTACAACAAGCCAATCAAACAACAAATATGCTACCAAAACATACTAATCTAGGGGAACGATTTTCACACCCATCTGATGACACATATGGATTTGTCATAATATCAGCTTCATTTATAGTTCTTTGGTAATATTGACCCTCTGGGGGGTGACCCTTTTTTGGCCCCTTTTTTCAGGATGTGGGTATCTTTCAATCTCAATGAAACTTATACTTTTGGAAAGCTCTTGGTGTGTACTGTCACCAAAATACATTTCTTTACGGAACTAGCATTCCGTCATAAAAAATTGATGCGTCTTTTTCATATATTTTCATTTTTTGTGTTGCAAAATGAACAAAGTGGTGCAATAGATGACAGAAAGACAAGTGAGTCATTTTTTTTTTTTTTTGCTGCCGTCCTTCCAAAATAGATGACAGCGGTGATTCCTCATTAGTTGTATAGGTGGCAGGACATGCTTATGAGCACGTCTTGACAATGGCTTCCCAAGTTGGTGAAAGTACCTCTCAATCTTGCACCGTTGGAAACATCCTCAACTTAAGCAATTGTTATAAAAAGACATATGCTAGGTAAGTATTGTGCACAGGCACTAAAAAGAATCCCATCACAATGCATAACTTAATCAAGATAAGAAGTCGTGAAGCCATCAATCTTTCTTCAATGTACTGAGTAGAGAGCCTACATCTAATTGCACCTCTCTGCATTAAGTACTGCATGATCTGGAGGGCAGTACACTGTTTCTGATTATGAATTTGACATAATCACCAAGTGGTTTAGAAACCAGTGACTCTTGTAATGGCACTGGGAAGAATTAAAGCAGTTTAAGGGGCCATTCATAATTTTCAACATCACAGGGGGTGGGATTATCTGTGTACACTTCAAAATGGAGAAATACTGTGGTAAAACTTAATATTCTTGAAGTCAATTTTTAGGGGGAGGAGGATCTGAAATAAGGCACTCTTTGTACATTGTGAGAATAGTGAACGACTCCGAAAGGAGGTTAATTTTAGGACAAAAATGGAAGAAAATTTCTCAGAATTTTTAATGAAGATATGCTACTTCCATAATGAAATTAATTTTGCTGGCAGTGCACATCAAGAGCTTTCAAAAAACAATGGCTTCATTAAAATTGCCTCTTACTGAAAAAAGGGGTCAAAAAAGGGCCATCCCTTTGTATTGTATGTTGCTTGATCAGAATAATCACACTCGCAATTTGGCAACATTAGTTTGAATGTTCTGCCTCTTAAATCAGTCTCTGTTTTTCAAATTTGACAAGTTACCCCATAGCCATGGCTATGCCACAGGCTGAAGTTATCCCCTTTGGGCAGTTTTTCCTTTTACCGATACATGATCTCAATCAAGTACAATAAATAATTTTTTGGTCAATAATACTGAATTGGTTGCCCATAAAACCACTGAAAATGAATGAACAATTTGCCGAACATTTGCCTCTATTGTCAAAATTATATCTGAGGAGCTTACTCAAACTGACTGTTTAGCTACGAAAGAAATTGTTATAATTATATGCACACACATCGATCAAGTGCAACAGTGAGTGGGAAAGTTGCATGCAACATTGTCATGTGGGGTATTTGATTTGGCACTCAAGGACCGGTTTTCGGGCCGTAAACATTTGGTGTGGGCATGTTGGATTTACAGATTATGCGATATATTGAATGATCTATTACGTTCTTTGTGAGGGAGGCTGGGGATCAGGTCAAACTTGGCATTCATGTGTTTTGCCGCGTTTCCACCAAACACTTTCGGTATAGTACCCTTAGGCCCGATGCATAACCTGTACGGACTGATACCTAAACCCTATATTTGGCTGGCTTTTTCATCACAGACAGTACTCTTACATGTGGGCAGGGTTAAAAGAAAAGGGATTACTCAGGCTTTACTTAGATTACTCAGTGCAGGAACAAGAAATAGGCTTGTTTTAATGTAGTTGAGCTTTCGCCAACTTTTTCCATACACAGCACTCTGGCTGGCGAGATCCTGAGGTGTGCACTATAAAGCAAGTTCATTACCCAGACCTTCTTTTCAGGAGCTGGTTCAACAAACCTTAAACTTGCAATCAAAGATACCATAAGTTACCATGGCAGGTTAAAAGAGAGTGACGATCATAAAATTGAAAACCCTGGCTTTAGGTTCAACATACCTTGCTAACCAAAAATAACAATTCAAACAAAAATAATAATGGGAAAAATTGGAACTTTTTTCTGTTCAATTCACAACTTTTAACAATGGAAATGCAAAAACAACCAACTGTGTAAAGATTTTATCTGAAATTAACGAGACTGCTTGGTGGAAAAAAGGCTTTTGAGTAAGAGTACGATTGACATTTACAATAATCGGAATTCCCTGAATTCAAAGTGATGAAGCTAAAACAGTAACTACACGGTGTTACTTTAGAGATGTCGAAAACTAAAAACAAATAATTATCATGCTCTTCCTCAAAGATTGTTCCAGGACAGGAAAACATTTCAAATGTAATTGCTTTATGGTGCAGCAACTTGCTGATGGAATCTTTTCAATATTTTTAATCATAGCATCTTGATTTAAATTGAAATTTAAAGTCTGGACTATTTTAGTTTGAATCAATACTTAATAATTTTCAGATAAGACAAATGCACACATATAGATGACAAAGTACACAATTGTTTTTCTTTGAATTTTATGTTCTGTTCTTTTTTATTTTTAAAAAAGCACTGCACCACGAAAAAAATGATGATAATGGTATCATAAATATTCAAAGTTATTTTCTCTATTTTATTTGAATGGACTTCTATGCCAAGTCTCGCCTGCATCTGATTGTGTGATGTGATCTTGATGAACATAATGTGAATCAGCCTCTTCTACTTTAAAAAAGACCCCGCCATCACATAGCAATTTACTAAAGGACAGTTAATTTTTAGGTAGAAGAGAGTGATGCTTGGGTTTACTGTCATCTTTGGATCATCCACCCGACATATTGATTAAGAAATATTCTACCACAGAAGGTGTTTTCAAATGAGCAATTATGAGCTGTAGCCAGGTGGAGCTCTGACTGCCTCCAGGTCTGGAACAGCCTGTGCTTGATCTTATCTCACCCTGATCATGCACAATAGCCTAGCAGAAACCACTGTGTGTGACAGGAGTAAAGAAACTATAAAGCACCAATCCTGTTTCCCATGCAGGATCCCACATGCTTCCCAGCTATTATGGCATGAGACGGCCCTTCATATCTGACTCTGAGTTCTGCCATCCTGGCAAGCAGTTCCCACCGGAGGTGTACGGTTCACCACTGGGGGGCAAGGCCCTGCCCACTGACCCTGCCTCTGTGACTGGCTACTCCTCCCTGATTGACAGCTACTATCCTGAATCCTTCGGCGATTACCGGAACAGTACATTCACCAGTGGCGGGAGCTCCATATTTCCCCCAACTGCACTCTCCTCCCTGCTGCCCACCTTCTCTGGAGACTCGCACTTCATTCTGGTAAACACCCTCCTGGCAAAACTCATTTGCACATCTGTAATACCTCCTAAGAACCTCCGCACGCTGCCACCACCAGGTGTCCCTGTAGTGCAATGGTTCTGGAAGTGTCCTTGTATGTCCGAGGCTGCTAGCCGAGGACAGTGATGCCTCAGATAATTGAAATGATTTCCTCAATGCCTCAAATATGCTACCAGCCATTTCAGTAAATATTTTCATGGGTTAAACTTCAAATATTAATACAGAATTTTATAGTTGAAGCATCTTTGCATCGGAATGTGTATATGGCAAGACAATGGTTGCATTTTCCCCCAGTTAAGTAAGCATTATTTCACGTACATACAGATGATCATACTATGAATAAGCCTGGCTATCCAGGGCATAAACTGAGACTTTAGCAAAAGGTGCAGTGGAAAAAAGTAAATAAATTTTCAGAATATAATACACAAAAGCACAAAAATCAGCACAAAAATCTCAATTCTAAATCAACTCAGGCACTATACATATGGTCCCCATAGAGCTCCGGTGGTACTTAATATGTCAAAGGGATTAAAACTTCATATATAAACATTGCTGCACCCTCCTCATTGCCAGCACCATCCTGCTGCCTCACAATCCACCCTGCCAGCACCACTATGCTGTCACACACTCCTCTCACCCAGTGCACACACTACACTGTTACACAGGTGACTGCCTCACTGCCAGGCCTCTGTGACATGATTCCATTTCCTCCCTCAACCCTCAGAGAGACTCATGGGATCAGACTGCAACAGACAGCATGAGCTCAGGGGAGGGGCTGTGCTCCGACAGCCTGGCCAGCGTGCAGACCCCAGCCTCCACTGTCACCGGCCCTGAATCGGGCAGCCCCTCACCATACCGAGGATCTGGCCGAGGCTCCGGCCTCTCCTCCTCCCAGAACTACCCCTTCCACCCTCTGGACGACGTGCACTACTCTACCCCTTACAGCAGCGCCTCTAGCTATGCCTGCTCTCCTTACATGACTGTCCCCAGTGACGTGCCCTCAAAAATGCCCACGCTTTCAGGGGAGGAGCCTGACAGTGCCCCACAGACGCTCAGTGACCCCGCACCCTGGCAGAAGGACGATGGCGCCAGTACGTGGTCCCCATATGAGATTCGGAGGAGCTACTGACGGATTACTGGCAATGTGCACAATGGAGACTGCAGAGCTGGAGGAGGGACTGAGCGTCACTTTAAACTGATGATTGGTTCTGTCCTGTTTTCGGATTTGAACCCATGACCTTCTTGCTGTGAGGCGGCAGTGGTTCCCGCTATGCATAACGAAAAAAGAAAAACCACTCTGCTTACCTATTAGCTTTGGTGCACACTGCAGTGTAGACTCTCAGACCTGCACTTCATGATCTCGTAAATTAAAAAAGGCACCGAACGTAAGCTACATCTGCACATATCAGCTGCGTTCAAAATTTTGAATAACGCTGAATGAAATGATCATAATTCTGTGGCCAAATAAGTTTTCACTCTTCGTCTGGCCTAAATGAGAGCTGGCACCTGACAGCACCAGAGTGTTTTCAGGGATAGCATTTTATATATCAATGTAAATGACTGGAAACAGGTCATGACTAATCATCATTTTAAAAGGATATTTTGCATCTTGTCTATTTTCTGTTCAGCAGCTGCCTTATTTCAGCACTTCTACTGGACAGAGCTCAGTGTCTCTGCTTTCCAATATCCCAGGCGCAGGGCAGTGCCCCCTTGAGAAGACAACAAAAATTCCCTTGCCCACGCATGCCAAGCCTTTGCTTCAAAAATTGAAGGATTTTTTCTTGCTTTTCATGTAGCAATGCAACAACATCTCTACTGAAGTGTATAAGTATTGTAAATACATGCATGTGGTAGCTGAAGGTATTGCAGTTATTTAATTAATGGTGTTTTACAACAGGTTGTGGTCCATTCCTACGAGGACTCAGGAAATAAAGAAGATGAGTGAAAAAATAAATATACTCTGAACAATAGTGATATAAATATAAGGATATTTTGGTTAAATTCAAAAATGCATTCAGACCCCATATGACGTAGGTTTGCAGATAGGCTTCCTGTGACAGCAGCATTGGTGTTTTGCAACTAAAACATTTCTTTTTAAGTCTTTCCAGAATAAAACTATTTGAAGCAATTTGTTGTGTTGTAAAATGATGATGACGATGATGATGGTGATGATTATTATTATTATTATTATTATTATTATGGTGTCAATATCATATAAATGAAATCACAAAAGATCCCTTTACAGACCATCCTCGTGCACAACACTTTATGTTATGATAAAACAGTAATGATTCATTTTCTATTTATTTACTTGCTTCCTTATAAAGATGGTGTTGGCATTTTGCCTTCCCCATTTTCTCACTATATTGAGATCAGAAATTTAAGCATTATGTATGAAAAAGCTATCAAGCTTTCAGCCAAACAGAATGATTTATGCGTGGTTTGGTAACAGACAGTCCTCAAAGTCCCTGAGAGTGCATTCTTATTAAATATTCCTGATTGGTTTGTTTTCAAGAATTGGACTTAAATGGTGTGGCTCATTGGGAATATGGAGACCTGAAGTCTGCCATCACAGTCTTCAGAACAATGATTAAAAAAAGCTATTTAGTATTAAATCAGGAAACTGAGGTATATTTGATTTTGTGTGAGCATAAAAATGAAATAAAAAATTATTTATTTGAATATACTGTATTTGCTCGGGCAAAAAGCATTGAAAGGAATAGATGTATGCATTTCTCAGAAAAGATGCATCACACTGCCATTTCAATGTAATATCTCTTACAAAGCAATAGGCCTACTTTAATAAAATTTTCGTATTATTATGTTTCTGCGATAATAATTCCAAATAAACTAATATATTCTGCTTTAGATTCATAGAATTAGATTAGCCTTTTAGTTCCCAGTGGACACGGTTAGGATTTGGGCAGCGAATCGCAACCAGATACATCAATTGCTGTCATAATCAGTCAGAAAGAATGCCACGGCTTGATACACTAGATGGCAATATTGCCCAGAAAACCATCATTTCAAAACACGAGAAGGGCAGGTATTCCATGCTCAAATGCGGAGTGTACATTGGGTTTACAATCCTGCGCATCCACGCTACTTTATTTTTGTCATATACCATGAACCCTCATCTCCGGTCGTTGGCGCTATATACGCCAGCCATTTTGTCAAACTTTTCTGCGACCTTAACACCGTATAGACAAATGCAGACTTAACTTATTTTCACAAAACAATTAAACACCCATAAATTTTCCTTCTTATTCTCCAAAACCAAATGTTAAGTGGCCGCGCAGTCATACTGATTAGGCTACGTGTTACCCAAGACGATATCGTAAAGTGTAAAAGCAGCAATGAAGCTCTTTGCCTTTATTTATTCATTTACTTTGATGAATGTGGTAGTCTACATCACAAGACTTGTTGTCAAGTACCAGACACCCACGTTCCATATGCAAAATGTCACGTATCTATTTATTTCTCATAATTTTTGACACTTCTCATCAATAAAATTCATTAAACACTCTACAGACAATCATTTTATGGCGCCAAGAAACAATTATGATGTAAACAACTTCAGAATTTATTTAAAAATAATAATGATAAAAAAGACCATGAGCTTTATTTCTGTCTTTACATTGGCCAGAATCTTCTCAGGTCACCACAATCACCATGACTTGGAGGCCACTTCATGTACTTGGTTTTTGAAAATAAGAAGGGAAAACTATGCATGTCCTTTTGTTTCGTGAAAATAAAATAAATCTCCAAGTCTAAATTAGACTTTCCTGCGTGGAAAAAATCAACAATGAAACATCAAATAACAACACAAATGTGATTAAATCGCTTCTGTGTCTGTAGTTAACCATCAGGGATGAGAATTCATGAAATTTGACAAAAATGAAATTATTTGGATTATTATGCCACTTTCTTCAACGTTTTTTATTTTTCCGTATGAAGTTCCTCCACTGAAATAGACTATATCATGGCCAATCTTGCAGAACTGCAATGATGCAGAGACGAACGAGGGAAATTCGAATTGGAGATAAGCACTGTTGTCAGTGTCTCAGGTTAATTTTTGCTCACTGAGAATCGATTGGCACTAACATTTTCCATAACTGCTTCGCAGATAATATGTTATTCCCAGTATGAGTTGTAGGCTTTCACGCGATCTGAAATTTGAGACAAGTCTTAAAACCACAAAACGCTTCCCAATTAGCCGACATAACGTTGCAGAATAAAGGGAAGTCATTTGGACTCTTCAGGAACAATATCCTGATGATGTCTGTCCTAAACAGTTACATTCTTATCATATGTCTTGCAGGAAAAAATCTCAAATTTGACTATTACGGAAAGCTTGCCGAGATAGCATGGATGGGCCGCACTAATTATAGTTTACAAGGCCATATAAAAATTGAAATTCACAAAATCTATTCATCCGAGTCATTTTTGGAGACCTTTTTCCTGTTCGGATATGCATGTTCACAGAATGAGAGTAATAGCATAAGATATGATCTGCTGTTGAGGGTCAATAAACCGCTAAACATGCCCATTTGGGTATCCCAGTTATCATCTGTATTAAATATCATCATTCAGTGCAACAATAGTAATTAACATATTTCAAGTTAACTCGAAGTTTTAAAGTGGACACATCGCAGATTATCAGACATTTTCAAGGATATACGGCTTAGCAAAGAGGATGGACTGTTCAGAAAGAGTACAAATAATGCTTTGGCCTTCAGGTTTCTTTATTTATTTTTTAAAATATATATAAGGTTAAGCAGGTGGTACATTCATAATAAGCCCCCTTAACGTATGTAAAAGATGCAGTCAATGGCTTTTCAAAAGCATGAAAATGATGGCACATTGAGAACATGCAATATTATTTTCATTTCACGCTTTTGTGTTCTCTTCAGAAGGTGAGGATATAGAAAATCATATTTTAACACATTTATAAATCGGGTGAAAGTGCCGAAACACACACATATCAGTGAAGTTCAACATTTGACACCCTTTGGTAAAACAAATACACTAACACTTCCGGAACTGGGAACCATGGATAAGACAGGTGTATGAGTGGGTGGGGCAAGCATGATGTAATTTAATTTCGGTTATTGTCAGGATGATAATAAACTTTCACTCCAAAGTTGCCCTTCAATAGTTTAATTTTGCTTGGAACGTCGCATGATTTTCCTGTATCAATGAAGAATACATCTTAATGTGAGGAGGATGCTTCCTATGACAGCGATGTTTATCATGGCTGCTACTGTAGGCCTATGCCACGCCCACAACTTCCATAGTATGACAATTCACATATAAAATTGAAACAGCCATATATGATATGAGTAATTTGTAATGAAGTGTACTCTGTAGTATGTAATGTGTGTCATGCACAGATCTTGGAGTCAAGTGATCGCAGCATCCGACAATGGCAGTGCAATTGGGCTGCATTTGGTGACTGTTACCAACAGTATCAAAAGGTGGATAAAATGTCAAAAATATCACTGTATTTATGATGTAGGTGAATAATGACATCAATTTCTATTAAAGGGCATCTTAATTTAGGTATTAATATAATGGGGACAACTAAAATCGAGCTCTTTTTATGAAGCCTTTGAATATTCAAATTGAAAGTATCGCGCAATCATTGATTGTCAAATCATTGAGTTCTAGAGGTTTTAAATAGTGTGCATGGGGAGAGAAAATCGCAAACTAATATTTCCCTAGCTATATTACAATATTGTTGCATGTCCTCAACCTAGTGTCAGAGGTTTGTGTTGAGTCTTTTTGTAACTTTTGTGAATATTTCGTTCTAGCCCATATAATTGAGCCAGGAACAGGCAGAAGACAGCCATTGCAACTTTTCTTCCAGCGTTTTTTTTTTTTTTTTTTTTTTACTTCTTTCAGCCAAAATGTCCGGTGAGTTTTGATATATTTTCAAATCTTCTTTTTTCAGTCCTTTTATTCTTGTACCTGGAGAAATATAGAGAGATAGATAAAAATTGAGTATTTTCTTGGAAACATAAAATATAACCATTCAAGTTCCTAGAAAATCGAGCGTTGAGTAATCTATTTTCCAAGGCCATTAAAATGAATATACAAGCATTTCAGTCGGTATAGGCCTTTAGCATATTTTAAGGAAAGAACTTATCAGACATCCTATTGTGAACATGTTATGACACTTAAGAGGAACTCGGGTGGTGGGCTATTGATGCGTCACCACGTGTATTGCGTTTGCAGTGAGAAAAGCTTTGTTGAAGTATTTTCACTATCGTGTTTTTAAGCATTTTAGCAGTATAGCAAGATTTGACCCATTGATTTTAAATTAGCAATTGCAGATGCAGCAAACAATGGGTACATTGTATTTATCTGAATGGAGTGTATCAAGTCGTTCACCGAGGAGAAAAATGCATAGCCATGAATAAAACAGCATGATCGAGACTTGTCTTAAAATAATTACAAATTGTGACGATTGGAATAGGGCGTTTCTCCTGATGTAGGTCACTATTTGCCGTATTAAGACAATAAATGAGCAGGATTTTAATACATGAATATTTATCAGGAAGGGTCTGGCACTTCGAGCTTTCGCATTCGTCCTCCGAGAAGCGTTATCGCATCACTTAAACCAATTTTCCGCTCCAGACAAAATTCGAGCTTACTAAAGTGTCTTTTACGTGGTTAACCATTATGTGGCGTTGTTTCTGACTTGCTATTTATTCCTGTATGTTGTGCATATGTAACGTTTGTTGGTATCATTTCACAGTGGATATTAAGAAAATACTGAACGGAGTAGGTTTTTGCCATGGTACCAAATCCATTTGCTTCTGCTTTATCTTCTTGAAGTCTTGATATCTTACGGAAAGGTTCCGAATAAATCAAATAATGAATTTTAACATCTTTTCGGGATTTGTCTGAAATGTATTAATACATTTTTAAAATGTGAAATTGGATTAATTCTTGTTCGACGTGGTAAGGTTCAAATAGCGGCAGACCTTTTCAGACAATCCGAAACTTTTATACCTCCCGTAAACTCTACACGAATAGCAGAGGCTGCAGCGATCTAAATAAACATGGTTCACCAACGACAGCAGGCATATTCAGTTGCATTTGAACATTATTTTACTTACTTGAATAAAAGGAAAAAATGTCGCGACTCACGCATGCTAACGCCTTAGCTTACTTTTTGGTTCCTTTCGAGGATTTCATTGAGCTGACCGTCCACGAGCTTCTCTGTGTTTTACCACTACGTTGCTGTGTTCCAACCGTATTTTAGAGCCCTAAACATTTTCTGGAGTTAGATATTCTATACAGTCTTATAGTTACTGTAGTGATTTTTACTTTTGCGTGCGTTTAATTTTATATCTAGCCTAGACATACAGATTTGCCTTTGTCAATCACTCTTTTACCTCACCCAGAAATGGCCGACAATGGGCTTCCTCACTGCCCACTGTAGTTCACCATTCACCTTTGTAATTCGAAACTCTAACTCGTGCAATGCCGTAAACCTCGGTGTTATGCTGATATCAGGATAAGCCACTAATTGTAATTTATGCACCAGGTTTATGTAAGAAAGAAAAGTCTTATCACCTCTAACTCCCCAAATAGCCTACGTTTTTTCTCAGCATGCAATAGTTTTAACATTAGTTCATATAAGTAGGCATTAAGAGTGTTATTAGAGGGACTGAAGTCAATAGCCGCCTAAATGTCACAAATTAAATTTAGCATAGCAGCGTCGGGCGAAGTGATTAGACCCATAATTGGCGTAGGAATTAATGCGTCTAAATTCTGCCAAGAAAAAAAATACTATTCGTGGTTGAGTTCATTCAATAAGCTTATTCCTTTGATCCAAAAGGGGTCTATCGACTGATTGGCTGATCAGCAGGCTGTAAACTTTCAGCTCAATATCAACATCGGAAATTTGGATTTGCTAACCTATACATATGGGCTGAATGTATTCAGTCAGAGGAAAATAGATGTCAAAGGGAACACAATAATCAGCATTTTCGTTCACAAACACTCAGATTCGAGATTTCACTTGGCTCAGGTAAGGGAGTTTCCTTCTATTGTACTAATGGCACTCAGGGGTGGGTGGGACTTGGGCAGAGTTGTAAATAACCCCAGCGGTCGATTGCAAAGGGACATCCTTCATCCTTAAATGATTTACCTTCACACAAGAAACTGCACAAAAATCCGAATTTTATTTATTCATTACAACGACAGGTGTATCGTTTTCATTTTCCAACAGATAAAACAAAGGTATACCAGGGTGTGAGAGTGAAGGCAACGGTCAAAGAGCTTCTGCAGAAGCAAAGAGCACTTCAGGCGGCAATAAAGACCGCAAAGGTAAGGCGAACTCGGAGCATTAAGACGAATCACGCGTTTGTGTTCTGGTGCGCGAGAAACTGCAAGCGCGTGCACGTTCAGACTTGCTTGTGCCAGCGCCCTCTTTGCATAAGCGCACTGACTCACACAAATTCATCAATAGAAAGGTTGGAATACCCTTTGTATAGTTACAAAAAATCCATGACAACACCTTAATATTATTTCAGTTAGCTTTATAATGATTATTTTCTTCATTTAACATTGTCGATAGTTTTGCTCACCAAATCCTTAATCTGTCCAGTGAGTCCCACATTATCCTTCATTCTTCACAATAGGACAGAAATATAGGCCTATCATTTTTAAAAAGTAGTTTCATGAATGACGGTCATTTTCAAATTTCCATTTCAATTATATGATCATGCAATGATCAACAAAAAATGGTAAATGAATAAACAATCAATCAAACAAACAAACAAACAAACAAACAGGGTGAAATACGTGAAAGAGGCAAATTATAGAACAAAATTGGCCAACACAAAGACAGTCTGTTGACAAAAATGCTGTTTTTGTTATTTCAACATACAATTGTTTCTCAGTAAAATAAAGAACGTAAAGTTTTCTTGACCCTTATTGAAAAATTCAAACACTTAAAAAAGTGCAACCATTTTAACAGTGAAAATATTTTCATGCATTTACAAAGTCTTTGTTTGAATCAAGCTCTAAGCATGCTCTGATAACAATGAATGAAAAGAAAATTACGTTTGCCAGTTACAACGAGAACATGTCATTGCGCAAGTGCGCACCTGCTTTCTTAACGTCCATTTCGCACTGGCTTGAACAGGAACTTTCATTGCCATCGCCACAGGCTACAAATACATTTAAAAATAATCCCCTGGGAAAAAAGTTAGCATGTTATTATCGTTTTCTCATTTAAAAAAATACTGAAATGCATGTTGAGCTCTGAAGGCTTGAGTCGTTGATTTTTTCAGTAGCTATAAGAGGCTGTTTGTCAAGCATGGACTCGGGAAAACACACCCTCCCTCACTCCGAGTGCACGCGTGCGTGTGTTCCTGTAGTTGCTATACTGTGAGGACCCGAAACAACAAACAAACTAACAATAAACCAACAAATAAATAAATAAATAAATAAATAAAAAACCATATAGGGACGGTTTTGGGAGTGAGGGCGTTTAGATTGTCCTCATAACTACAACGGTGAGCTGTGGCTCATCAGTTCAGGTTGGGCTTAAAAGTTAGAATTAGGGAGACGTTAGGTTTATGGTAAGGGTTTGTGTAAGGAACGCGTTGGCTATTGTCAAAATTGAATGTAAGTCAACGAAGTGTCCTCACAAGGATAGAGGCAGTACTGTATGTGTGTGTGCGTGTGTGTGTATGTGTGTGTGCGCGCGCGCGCGCGCGCGTGTGAGTGTGTATGCGTCAGTGTGTTTACCATAAACTGACAAATTTGATCTAGCCCCATTTTATAACCTCGCGTATCACTGGGTAAAATCCCAAAAGTCCCTGATGTCACCTGATTTTACCCATTTCATGGTTGTCGTCAATAGTTCTGAAAATGTAAAAATGCAAGAAATCTTAATAACACGAAACAAAATAGTAAAATATCAGTGACAGAAGCTGACCGTTTCAACCAGAAACTGGGAAAAGGTATTTTGCACTAACCATTCCACCTGGCATAATTCTACGTTGCCTTGCTAGAAGTAGCCTACTCACGTTACGAAAACAATGAACTTATTCGTGGACATGAGGAAACTCGATTTACTCCTATTTTTCTATCAGCGATTGGTCGTTAATCTTCTGTTCGTTTTCTTTTCTCCTTACAGATATCCCAAAGTTTGGCGACTGAAGATGTTTCTTCTCCGTCATTTCCTGGTAGGTTTGTAATGCAATACAGAACAATTTAGCTTAATCGAGATCGCCATAGTTCATGATACATATAGTCTACATGTTACAAATTTTTGTTTATTTACGTCACTTCAGTCCGCATAATTTAAGAAACGAGGAATTAAAAAATCCAAAATAATCAAATCAAGCCTTTCCTCCCTTTAAATACATTTTTAACAGTATGCCAAATTCAGGTTATAGAAAAGCAGCATATTATTGCAAGCCAAAAGTGCACAGATACATGCTTTTCAAAAAGGCTATAGGCTTATCAACTCACTTTCAATTCTCCACAAAAATGCTGCACAGAACTAGGAACAAAGTAGCCAGCGTTACTATCACATTGAATTACATAATGAAATTCATAATAATGCATATATCATACACAAAACTTAGCTAAATAAAGTTGGAACGATCATGTATAAGACTGCTGTATTTTTGTTGCAATATTAATGCAAAAATAAATATAAAAAATTCGAGAAATTACTTGTAAATTAGTTTATATACCAAAATATGTCTCGACAGAAACTTACATTTAATGCCAACGACCTTCAGGCAGAATAATTGGTCAAAATTGAAAGATATAAGCGATTGGCAAAACGGTTCCCCTCGACTTACTGCATTCGCCTCCTTTTATAAACGTTCATTTAAATGTGATTGAACAGTTGGCTGATACTAGTATGACATCATCTCTGAAGTCTTTACTAATTTAAATGTGCTCTTCGGGGTATTCACCATCGTCTTCCTCCTCACTCTCCTATAGCCTATCACTTTGACGTTTGCGCTGCGAATTCCATGCCAGATATCAACAGTTTCCAGTCGCAGCAGTTCACGGACAACGCTTGTAACATCCCTTTAGAAACCATTGCGTTCGACAATCAGCAGTTCATCAATATGATGCTTCCGCCAGAGAATTTCAGCAACAATTCACTGCCAGTGGCGTCTTCGAATCAGTTTTGGAGTCATGGACAATTCCGGTCGAACTCTGAGTACTTCAACCAAGGAATGGTATGGACTTATTGATGGTTTTCGTGCATATCTCTGGCATTGTAATTTCTGAGAAGCAGAACGTCAGATGAGTTCGACGGTCATTAAGGGGTGAATCTCTCTCTCTCTCTCTCTCTCTCTCTCTCTCTCTCTCTCTCTCTCTCTCCTTCTCGATATATAAATAGACCATCCAACATCTCTGTGTGAATTGTATCAATAAGCATGTCAAAAGACAATGTGTTAAAAAGGCAAATTCCTGACAATATTCCAACATTTCTGTGTGAATTGTATCAGTAAGCATGTCAAAAGACAATGTGTTAAAAATTCAAATTCCTGACAATATTGCATTTTCTATTTTTAATTAATTAATTAATTAATTAATTTCTTTATTTCTTTCTTTTTCCCCTCAGGCTCCAAGCTCTCCCTCAGACTCAATGAATCTCCCTAGTCCAATAGATTATAATAGCTACTCTCCCCCTCAAAGCTACTCGTCCTCGTCCTCCTGCTACAGTTCTCCCACACGGATGGACTCCAGTTACAATCTCTTTCCTGAGTCCTACCATTACCAGCACTGCAGTCCACAGCACTGCTACTGTATATCGCACTGGCTAGGTGCCCAGGAGGACTTTCCAAATCTTGACTACCCAAATTATGGCACACCAGACTCTGTTTACCTATCGGCTGAAGAGAGCTATTTCAGGGCAGATAGGCCCCTGCCCAATTCTGAGATGTGTTACCTTTAAGATACTGTCATGTTTGATATTACAGTAAACCAATGTGAGTCAGCAAATTTAGAAATCACTGTTTTTGTTTACTTCATGATGTTCTGTCATAAGTGTTGTTAACCAGCCTCTGGAGTGAACAATTAGATGAACAAATGAATGTAATGTATTTGTGTAATATCCTGTCTTTTGTTGCTTCGTTTATATTTTTCTATGAATGATTGAAAGCGTTGTGAATATTCGCTTTAAAAAATAGACATAAATATCTTTAAAAAATAAAAATATATATTTTTAAATAATGTGTTTTTTCATAATTAAAACTGTTTGGCACTAAATTCTCAGATAAATTCTATGTCAGATTAAACAGGACTGAATTTCCGCATCTGGTTTTTATTTACTAATCTTCCGCAGTCACTGAATATAAAAAAATTGACATTTCATGAACTGAACTAATACGAGTATAGTGCAAATTTGGATGAATTCTTGTTTAACTGTGTATTTAATTTTATAAATAAGTCAAACACATTAAATATGTGAAACGTTTGTTTAAATGCCAAAAAAGGTTAGTTAAAATTTCACACAATTGAAAATCTTTGATGCCTGACATTTGTAAAATATTCCCATCACTTTGTGATCTCTATGAGATCAAACAAATTATGGCCAGCATTAATTCGCATGGATCATATTTTGATGTTTAAAATAATGACATAATGTGTCTGCTCTTTTGCCACAATGAAGGTGAATGTCTGGTCCTACAGATACCAGTTAGAATTGTCTGTACTCCATCTGTAATCCATCATATAAACCAAGTTTTCCCAGCCATCTAAAAGCAAAGAATAGGCACGCTTATAGGCAACATTAAAAGTTTGAAACAGATTGGGTAACCTATTTAGATACACAAAACCTGGCATGATTTAGCGATTTTGAATACTTATAAATGCCTATTTTGACCTTTCTTCGCGCAAGCACATAATTTTTTTGATGTAATTTCCTATTAGATGAATGAGGACATTCCTGAGGTGTCATATAGCCTGGTGCTTTGGTGTGATGGCAGATTCATGAATGACATCAATTATTTGACTTTTCTGAGCAGTGCTCTTGACTGGAAATGATCATAAATGCTCAATTATCATATCATCCCAGATTCTAAACATTGTCCGCTTATGAGAGGCTTTTAAATACAGTGGTACAAGATCTGCTCTTTTGACTGTCGCCTTTATTTGAAGAGTCTGCCTTTCATCTCATTGAAGCGCGTGTAGAACAGAACAGCAAAAGGCATGTTCGTATTAATCCCTCAATGACTTTAGTCTGCAGTGCGGAGATTTAATGTTCCTCCTGATCAGAATTGCTTGGCAAAGCATGATACCCCGGTAGGCTAACCTGGCTCTCATTTGAATCAGCACAGACATGTATCTCCCAGTATCCAAGGTTGGCAGGCTGGTCATAAGTCCTCATTCTGGAGGTTTGGATTGCTCCATAAACCAAGAGTAACCTCAAAATGACCTTCAGCTGGCTGCCACCAGTCTGGACCACATTTCCATAGGCATACAGAGAGCCCACCCTGAGTACAACTATAAGAAAATGGCACACGGGCATGGTAGATAATGTAGTTTATTCAGACTCCATGTGAATATGTGTGCACAGCTCTCTCAGTATGTTTTGGTGAGCGAGAGTAAGAGAATGTGGAATGCTATGTACATGCATGCACAACATCCATGTATGTTGTATATAATGGGAGTGTAAACGAAAGTTCAATCATGAGACGTAGGATTTCCGAGCAATTGCACTTACCCAATCGGCGCCTTCGGTCTTCTTTGTATATAGGCTCGTGATGTGTTCCTGTTTGCTGTTTCATTGATTTCGCATCGCCCATTGCCTCCCCACCACCACCAACTTCTGACTCCAGCCTCTTCAGCATCTACTTCATCCGTATGAACCTTCTGCCTGATGGGGGATGGCTTCGCCCCTGCCTGCTACCCAGGCAGATCAGCACCCCGCCTCGCTTGAGGGTCCTCGAGGACGGAGTCATCGCCAAATTCTGAATTTATTTCATTTCATGCCATTGCATTGTAAAATAAATCTCCTTTTCTTAAATCCGAAGTCTTCGTGATTGAACTGTATGTATGCACTCTATTTGTGCAGCGATTAGTAAAAAAAAATTGTCACACGCACTTTTAGAAGTTCAGCATATTGATCCAGAGTTAGAAGTCATGAAAGCCTTTTGCTGCAGGAGTACCACCGGAGGATTCTGGGAAAGCAGGCAGTGGCAGCACAGGCAGCATTAGGACTCTCCCTGCACAACTTGTTTCCCTTTAGATCTGATAATGCTCAGCTACTGAGAGGAAACTCGTATATAAATAAACAGGTTCAAATTTATTACATCCTTGGGACAATAGCGTGTAATTAGTGAGTGTTTCTGCAGGGTGGACTAACATGCCTCCTCTGCCCTTTTTGCAAAATTGGGCTCAGTTGAAGACTGCATACTTACATGCAGAATAAGCTGGTTTAAGTTGACAATATGTTGAGGAATAATGAAGGAGTAGTGCTTCAAAGTTAGTGTCCACTATAAGGGCGGCACTGTGGTGCAGTGGTTAGCACTGTCGCCTCACAGCAAGAAGGGGGTTCGATCCAGGCCTGGGGCCTCTCTGTGTGGAGTTTGCATGTTCTCCCTGTGTTCGCGTGGGTTCTTCGGGAGCTCCGGTTTCCCCCACCCACAAAAACATGCATTATAAAAACACTCTTCCCAGTACCCCTGACTAAGGAACTGGCTTTAGAACTGGAGTTGGTCCCCGGGTGCTGTTCTGTGTGGCTGCCCACTGCTCCTGACTACAGGATGGTTTAAATGCAGAGGACAAATTCTCCTGCAAGGTTCAATAAAATATATCAAAAAAAGAGAAGGAGGAAAAAAAGAAATTGAGTGGGTTTTTCTCTCACCCCACGGACAAAAATAAGAGATTTGCCGTTCATTAATTGATCAAAAAGTGGTCTCCCCATTTGCCTGGATTCTGATGGGACTTCTTGAAGAGGCAAAATTCTACCATGGCCGTCACAGCAGGCCTAACCCATTGGTGATTTCCGGAACTGACGTATCTCTGTTTTTACAAATTGTCAGAAAGTGAATTTGAAAATTCTGCAGGATGTGCAATCCTCTCCTAGATACCCTATCCGTGCAAACTCCATGGTTATTTGCATCAACGTTGCTATAATTATGAAGATAGTGGCACAAGTAACAGTATCTGGTTTGACATAATTAGCCGCTGAAGCTAGTTAGAAGGTAATACGCCACTTTGTGGAATAGTGGATAGGTAGTGGTCACGAGATACACCGGTGATATGCCAGTTAGTGAAATTGAAAAATGCAAAGAACTGTCAACACCAAGACATACGTCAATAGATTTTTTTGTGTAATACGAGGATCAAAAGGCTTCTACTTTTGATGGTTGAGTAACTTATGACTAATAAATGAGAAAAGTATCTTGCACCCCAACAATATTACTTAATTGACAAAATCAGGTTCATGAAAACCATATAACCCTCAATGATGGTTCATAAAGTGTACTGTAAATATTATCACCCTTAGATGAGGTTGGTTTTGTTGGTAAAACACTCCCAAGGCTATTCATTAACCCTTTTCGCTTCAAACAACAAAAACCTCACCCAGAAATCAAGTACTTTGTTAAACGATCTGGAATTTCTGAGTGTGACTGGCCAGAGGGGTGTTCTGAAACTCATAAGGAAATCGGTTCACTTTCTGAAGTATTGTTTTTCATATCTGGGTAGATGAGAGCTAATCACGCTTTTGAAATCCAACTACGAATATCTTCATCCGTGAGATCTTCATCTGACTCTACGTTTCTTGTACCATCGTCCCACCGGACAAGCACATCTTTGGCAGCTTACACCTGAAAAGAGAAAAGCACGGCGACCTCAGAATGGACCAACCTGTAAAACGTTTAGCCCCAACAACATGAAAGAAATGGCTCCTCTAGGCTATGTAGGCCTATAGGATAACTGGTTGTGCATAATGCGTCTCACAGTCTAGAGAGAAATGACATTTTCAAAATGTTTACCTGTAGCCACAGTAGTGCTTCAACACTCAGTAAACAATGTAAATTCTGACGGCAGACTCAAGTCATGAAACCAAATTGTAGCAGGCTGAAGTTCACCCAGTCACTGGGTCACTGAGGTATTTGGCTAGCACATTGCAGCTGTGCATTAGATATCAACTAGCTGATACCCATGCTATGCACAGGTTATGTGTGTGGGCATTGTTTTTTGATGCAATGTAGGCAGCCATGGTTTTTTTTTTTTTTTTTCACACAATAACAGCTGATTGAATTAGCCGGTTTTACTTGCAAAAACGGCTTCAAAATGCAATTTTCACTTCATAACTAAGTTCGAAACCTGGTGCATCATCTTTGTCTTTTTCACACAGTAAAACCGGTGTTTACGAAAAATACTCATTATTCACGGTGGTTTCGAAGCAGATGTGTGAAATTATACAAATCGTCAACTCAGTAATAATATATAGATGACAGGTTGAACTCATTTTACTGGGGTAAAAGTGAGATATGTCACTTTGTGAAATCATATCAGTCGTTTGCTCCAGTATTCCATGAAGTCCCGTTGCAAAAAGTAGTATACTTGAAGTTCATTTTATCAAGTATATTTGATAAGTATAAGTATAGCAAGTTTACTGCCGGCCATATACTTGTAGTGTACTAGAAAGTATACTAATTTAATACTTCTTTGGACTAAATTGGAACATTTTTCAGTTTATAAAAGTATACTTTTAAGTATACTTCAAGTTTACGCAAAGCAAACTGAAAGTACCCATCTAGTTTACATCTGAGTGTTATTCTATACTGCAACAGATATACTGCTAGTTTATTAGTTGTATACTTCTAGTAATCTTTTCAGTTCATGAAAGTATACCGTGGGGAAACTTAAAGAGTGTCATTGGATGTTTAAAGACCACAGTGAGTCTGGACTTCAGGTTCACATCTCATTAGACAGACAACATCCTCATCACTGCACTGGAGCATTGTGTATTATTCCACGAGAGGGAAGATCCCCACCTACTGGCCCACCAACACCTCCTCCCAAAGTAACTAATTTTCCCAGGTGATCTCCCATCTGAGGGCAAACCAAACCTCCACCCGCTTAACTTCAACCACACAGCTGGTGCAGATGAAGTTGTGCTATGGTTGCTAGTTTTAAAACTAGTGCCGACATTTCATTGTCATTATGTCAGATAGCACTGAAGTTCCAGTCCTCTTAATCTCATATTTGAAAATACTGTGTACATTTATCTGTGAATCTGCACATGATGGCCAGCTAGATTGAACTGATATCTCAACTTAAACGCAGCAATGTTTGGTACAGGTACAATATGTAGGGCTTTGATGTCCACTCTCTTGTTTAAAAATTATAAAATCATTTATTAAACAGAATGTACCATTTTCAAGTATAACAGCACTGCGGCATCTTTTCTTTAGTCGGTCATATTTTTGACTGTGATACAAAATTCCATTAACCAAAAAACAGCTCATCGGTATACTCATTTGGAATATTTCATCATCCTTTGCTTGATTCCGTCGGCCAACTGGTCAGGCTGAAGGCATTGCTAATAGTATTTTATGCATATTTCTGGTTCCATGTGAGAGAAAGAGGTATTTTTTTTGTTTTGAATTAGGATCTCAATAAAAGTTGCCATTGCTGTGTTCTTATACTTTGACATCCAATACAATATTGTGTTTGAAAATTAAATTTATACAGGAATCAATTTTGTTCTCAGTCCTGAGTACGTGTTTCATTGTAAATTATTATAAGTACATTCCTCTGTAAATTTTTCTTCTTCTTTTAGTTTTATGTCACTTAACAAACCAATTAGTGTATTACCGCCACCTACTGGGTTTATATCATCGCTTATTATATTCAAAGAAATCCAAAAAAAAAAAAAAACCTCATTCCAATTATTCAACCATATCTCCAAGTACATCTACTACACCTTTCTCCTCTGTAAACTAAAGCAGAATGCACTTAAGCATTGTTTACCAGCAGAGTATATGAGGTAACCTCTCGTCTACTTACGTTAAATAATATCTGAATAGCAACAGTAATATATTTAGATTGCAATAATCATAAGCTGTGAGTATGATGTTAAGTTAGCTTAAAGAAGACCTTGAAGTATACTAGCAGTAAAAAAAAAAAAACTTTTAGCTCCCTGAAAGTTTAAAAATAAATTTCAATTATAGAGGGCTTGAAGTATAGAATTAGTTGACTTGTTGTCTACCTATAAGTTTACTTGCAGTATACTTGAAAGTGTACTTTCATGAACTAAAAAGTTGGCTTGAAGTACAGCGCCCTCCATAATTATTGGCACCCCTGGTTAAGATGTGTTCTTTAGCTTCTAATAAATTCAGTTTTTTTTTTTCTAAATAATATAGGACCACAATGAAAAAAAAGGAAAATCCAACCTTTAATTGAAGTGCATTTATTCAGTGGGGAAAAAAATCCCACATAAAGAAATAATAACTTTACGTCAAATCGTGTGTGGCACAATTATTAGCACCCCTGATATTAAAACTTTGTACAACCCCCTTTTGCCAACAAAACATCACCTAATCTTCTCCTATAATGTTTCCAAGATGGGAGAAGAGGGATCTTCAACCATTCCTCTTTGCACAATCTCTCTAAATCATCCAATGACCTGGGTCCTCTCCTCTGCACTCTCCTCTTCAGCTCACTCCACAGGTTTTCAATGGGGTTGAGATCTGTGGACTGAGATGGCCATGGGAGGAGCTTGATTCTGTGTCTGGTGAACCATATCTGTGTAGATTTGGCCACATGCTTAGGGGCATTTTCTTGCTGAAAGACCCAGTGATGACCCATCTTCAGCTTTCAGGCAGAGACCTCCAGATTTTGATTTAAAATGTCTTGATATTTCAAAGCGTTCATGATGCCATGCACCCTAACAAGGTTCCCAGGGCCTCTGGAAGAGAAACAGGCCCACAGCAACACCGATCCTCCCCCATACTTCACAGTGGGCATGAGGTGCTTTTCTGCATACTCATCTTTTGTGTTCCGCCAGACCCACTTAGAGTGTTTGTTGCCAAAAAGCTCTATCTTGGTCTCATCTGACCAAAGCACACGGTCCCAGTTGAAGTCCCAGTACCGCTTAGCAAACTCCAGACGTTTGCGTTTATGATTGTGAGTGAGAAAAGGTTTTTTCCATGCATGCCTCCCAAACAGCTTGTTGGCATGTAGATAGCACCTGAAGGTTGTTTTGGAGAATTTGTGACCCCGAGATGCTACCATTTGTTGCAATTCTTTGACAGTGGGCTTTGGAGAACTTTTTATTTCTCTTACCATCCTCCTCACTGTGCCTGGTGGCAAAATCACCTTGTGTCCTCGTCCAGGCTTGTTTACCACTGTTCCAGTTGTTTTATACTTCTTAATGATTCCTCTGAAAGTAGATATGGGCAGGTGCAGGCGAATGGCCATTTTCTTGTAGCCATTGCCTGACTTGTGAAGGTCGACACACATCTGCCTTACTTTAATGGCGTGTTCCTTTGTCTTTCCCATGTTGAAAAGTGGATGAGAGAAATGGCCTCTGTGTCACGTCATATTTATACCCCAGAGAAACAGGAAGTGATTAATTTCTAATTAAATGTTCCTAGGTACTCTAATCAACTTTGTAAACTACTGTAGAAATGACAAAAATACTTCAATTAGATTTAATTCCAAGGAATCGTTAATTGTGGAACAGGTGATTTTATGAAAAATAATTATTTCTTAGTCAGGGATTTGTTTTTTCCCTCAAAATTCACTTGAGTTGAAGGTTACATTTATCTGCAATTTTCAGTGTCAGTATGCTTCTGTAATAAAAATTGAATTTATTAATTTATTTTAAGGCTTTTAACACATCTTAACCTGGGGTACCAATAATTATGGAGGGCGCGGTATATAACAAGTTGTAGTACATCTGAATTTACTTTCAGTATACTTCAAAGTATACTTTTATAAATTAGACATTGTGCTAGAAGTATATAACTAGTGAACTAATAGTTCATCTTTAAGTGAATGTATAAATGTATACTTATGTATACTTAAATGTATACTTTCATAAATTGAAAAGTATGCGAGAGGTACACAACTAGTTAAGTCACAGTATACTTAAAAGTTCACTTGTAGTGTACTTGCAGCACAAAATAAAACTTAGATGTAAACTAGATGGGTACTTTAAGTTTATGTAGCTTTAACTTGAAGTATATTTCCATTTTACGAGTATGTATCAAGTCTGTCAATACTGGAAAATTGTCCAATTTGTTTTCAAATGAAATCAGAAAAATTTTTATCTGTTTCTGTGTGGGTTAATAACACAGCATAAAAATCAAGTTCAGCTCCACCCATGAGCTATTTACTCTGCTATGCTGCCCCAAAGCTGACTTGTTACTGCAAACGTACATGTGGAATATGTAAGTCCATGTGATAGTAAATGCTGAGTAAAAATAAAGCAAAATATAGCAATACTTCAAAAAAGCCAATATGTATGGTAAAAATATTTTAATGTGCTTATTCTTTTGATAGTAGCCAAACTGCAGTATACTTGAACATTAGGCATGAATATTTTAATACTTTGAGATATACTCAAGAAAAAGTATAATAATCAAAAGTTTAGGTGCAAATAGCCAAATATATTTATATATTTATATTTGCATGATGGCATGAGAGAGTTAAGGTTTGCCGTGAGTAAAAGCTGCATTTAAATTTGAACTTAGATACGCTTCAAATTAGCCACCGCCATGCTAATAAAGTCTAAAAAAGCATCAATATGCACCTCTGAGGAGAACCTGAGCAAGCGGCAGTGCCGTAATAAGACTGCCTGGTGCAAAATCTTTGTCCAGCTCTTTACGTCCTGCACAGAGAGAAGATGGTAGAAAGTTCTGAAGTCATAAATAAAAGCCCCACCATACAGTTCTCACATGCATGAATATACTGTGGCTGATGGTAGTTGGTTGGGCATATTAATAATGCCACTTGATAGGAGTAAAACCAAATACCATTGAGGACTCACTGACCCTGAATTTTCCACCCCTGTAAAGTAGCACTGCTTTATAAAGCACCCCCCCCCTACACCCACACACACACCCACATTTTTTATTCTTTAATTCTATCATCAACTGTCAGCCCTGAGAAGTTCTGCATCTATATGTAGATGCTTTATCAAGGTGATAACATTCAGATGAGATTATTGTGTTTACTTGGGTCTGTGGAATGAAACCAGGCATCTGTTCGCATGAGTGAGTCTGACATATGGGCTGTCCACACCTGCTCAAAACGAAAGACAAGATTCTGCTTGTAGCAGCGGCTTGATGCAGTACATCACCTCAAATTCCCCCTTCTTCTCATCTTCTAACTTCCCTCTAAACATCTCACACGCTCGTTGAGGTCTAGCTAATTTATCCAATTCAAGCAAACATGGTACAGCTTGGAATGCTGAAGCAGACTGTTGCCGTACATGCAATAATCAAAGAACTGATATCCAGAATTAATGCCATGGACACAAACCCCTATAAATCAGAAAGTCATGTTTTTGGATTCCCATTGTGACTCAACAGGGTCGTAGCATGCAATAGAATACTACAACCCCAATTCCGAAATAGTTGGGCCAAAGTGTAAATTGTGAATAAAATCAAAACACAATGGCCCTCATTTATCAAACTTGCGTACACCAAAAAAGTGGGTGTACGCCAAATCTCCAGCAAGAATCGGCATTTATCAATCTGAACGTGAGCGAACAGTCCGCAAAAATCTCACGCCAGCTCTGACCAGGTGTACGCAAATCTGAAAACAGCGAACAACATGCAGGAAGGAGTGCAGCTGTCAAAATGAATAATAAACCATATGCAGCGATGCGGACGTCATGCTGTTGTTGTTCTTATTAGTAAAATAAATAAATAAATAAATAGACTAAATAAATGAATTAATAAATAAATGAATAAAAGCAGGTTGTTTCCAAATATAAGTGTAATGAATTTCTCTACACAGATGTCATTATTTATTTATTGAATAATTTCATTTAATAAATAAATAAATTGCACCTGTGTTGAGAAATTAGTTACCCTTATTTGGAAACAACCTGCTTGTCAGGCCAGACGGCCGACAATTACAATCAATTTGATTAAGCGCAATGTGCAGCTTGGCAGATATGCAGTGTATGTCAGATGCTCATCCAGTCAGAATATATTGAACAACAAAAGAAACAAAAGTTAGCCTAATTAAAGGCAGACTGGAAAAATAAGTTTGCGCGTAATTATTTTAGAAAATCAAATTTATTACAAGCGCCTACACATTTACACACGTTTCATCAAACATTTCTTAATTTTGCGGTCCCTTCGACAGAGTAACCATAAGAGTAGCTCTACGTTAACTAACTGCCTAGCTTGCGTTTCTTTTGTTGCTCAGTATATAGATCCCGAAGGACACTTCGACCGTGATCACATTTTGACAATGGCAGATCTTCCATTGTTAGAGGAATAAGCTTCTGTCCGAAGTGAGAGGAATTTCGGCGCAGAGATCTCATCCGGGAAATTGACGAGTGGCTGCTCGTTTTGTGTGGCACCCAATCAATGACATGGAGTAACACTGATAAAACTACAATGAAGAGTGATCTCTGCAGACTTTATTTTACCAGTTACCCTCATGGTGCTCCGATCGAAGCGGGGGGGACTCATCCATGTCCCCACCGGCTCGTATTCCCACGATGGAGGGGAAGCCTATCAGTGCTGTGACAGCTGAGGTTCGAGTGTAGTTGGCCTCCACCGCTCCGTGCGTTTTTTTTTTTTTTTTTGTGGAGGCGATCTTAAAATCGGACCACTTTTTTAACCTACATGTAAAGCATTTGGATTGTCAATTATGTAGGCAATATAACTTGAAATACCGTGGATCTATAAATTTAATTTATTAAGGCTGGTGTTATTCGCACTTTTATGTGTGGCCAATACTATTTTTTTTTTCTTGACCACACTTGTAAGTGCGCAAGTTGATGACCATTCCAGTGCCGCTTAGAAAGTACCGCTTAAATTAAGTTTGGCCAAGAAAAAAATTTTTAGCTTTGGACACACTTAAAATAAGTGTGGGCAATGGAGAAATGTGCGTCTTGGCCGCAATAATAAGTGCGTCCAACAAGAATTTTGGTAATTTAAGTGCGTCCAAGCACAAAAGTGCGAATAGTCACTTCGATTTATTAATGAATTAAATCACACCTCTGCTGCGCTCCGGTTTTCCACCCCAACGGTGTTGACCACTGCAGCAGCAATAGTTTTCCAAACTGCAGCCTACTGGGCTCCCTTTATGCCACTCTTAAGACTTCCAAATAAAATAATTTTGTTTTGCTCCATCTGTCGTCGGCCTGCTGATAAAACCTCGTATCTTCAAAATGATAAACTTTACAGGGGAGCAAAAAAAAAAGTTTAATTGTGCATGTAAGAATGCAGTTGAGCTGTGTTCAGCTAGGCTGATTATTTTTCCTCCATGAATGTATCCCAATCAATGAAATTTAGTATTTTGCAATGTTTATGCTATTATCGTGGACATACGAGTTTTTGTTTCTCATCAAATTGCAGATACGAGGTTATCAGCAGGCCAACAATATTTCCTACTCAGTTAAGAGTTGTCTTCTTTGCCGTCTTTCGAGAGTCCATGTCGTAAAGTGGGCAGGACTACGCCTCCAGGGGTATTAATTTGTAGGGGCGTGTTATGTAAATTACGATGGTTTCTGCCGCCAGATTTATCAACGCCACGGCAGTTCTACACCGAAATCTGCGACTTACACGTTTTTAGTAAATCAGACTTGACACCTGGCGAAAGATGATATTTACACCAGAATCTACACCAGATCCTACGCAAGTTTGATAAATGAGGGCCAATGACTTTCATATTACACCAGCCAGTATTTTATTCAAAATAGAACAGAGATAAAATAGCAAATGTTGAAACTGAGAAATTTGATAATTTTTTCCACAAAATTAGCTCATTTCAAATTTGATGACTGCTACAGGTCTCAAAAAAGTTGGGAAAGGAGCCTGTTTTCCATGGTGTAGCATCCCCTCTTCTTTTTAACAGAGTGGAGGCGTCTGGGCATTGAGGAGACCATTTTCTTGAGTTTAGCCATTGGAATTTGATCCCACTCTAGTTTAATACAGGCTTCCAGTGAGTTTTGGGTCTCCTTTCGACAGACTTTTCATTTCATTATGCGCCAAATGTTCTCAATCGGTGAAAAATCAGGACTGCAGGCAGGTCAGTTCAGTGCACAGACTCTTCTACTATGAAGCCATGCTGTTGTCATAGCTGCAGTATGTGGTTTTGCATTGTCCTGCTGAAATACACAAAGCCCTCCTTGGAATAGATGTCGTCTGGAGGGAAGCATATGTTGCTCTAAAACCTTTATATACCTTTCAGCATTCATGGTGCTTTTTAAAACGTGCAAGTGTCCCACACCATATGCACTAATGCATCCCCACACCATCAGAGATGCTGGCTTTTGAACTAAACGCTGATAACCGGAGGGGTGGACTTTCTCCTCTTTAGGCCGGAGGACACGACGCCCATGATTTCCAACAAGAATGTCCAATTTTGACACGTCTGACCACAGGAGACTTTTGTACAGTGCATCTTATATGATCCTTGGCCCACAGAACATGGCGGCACTTCTGGATCATGCTCAACAATGGCTTCTTTTTTGCATGATAGTTTTAGGTGGCACCATCCACACCAGGATGGTATGGTGGTTTCTAGAAGTATACCTGGGCCGATTTAATAATATCAATGACATTATCATGCCGGTGAGTGATGGAGTGGCGTCTGAGGGCCCAAAGATCACGGGCATCCAGTAAAGGTCTTCGGTCTTGTCCCTTACGCACAGGGATTTTTCCAGTTTCTCGGAATCTTTTGATGATGTTATGCACTGTCGATTATGAGACCTTCAAAGCCTTTGCAATTTAACGTTGAGGAACATTGTTTCTAAAGTATTCCACAATTTTTTACGCAAGCCTTCACAGGTTGGTGAGCCTCTGGCCATCTTTACTATTGAGAGACTCAGCCTCTCTAAGACATCCCTGTTATAGCCAATCATGTTACAGATCTGATGCCAGTTAACTTATTTACTTGCTAAATGTTCTTTCAGCTGATTCTTTTATATATTAATTGCTTTTTCAGCCCTTTTTTGCCTGTGTTTCAACTTTCTTGAGACCTGTTGCAGCCAGGAAATTCGAAATAAGATCATTTTGTGGATAAAACTGTAAAATGTCTCAGTTTCAACATTTGAAATGTTATTTATGTTCAACTGTAAATAACATATTGACTCGTGTGATCTGAAAGTCATTGTATTTTGATTTTATTCACAATTTACACTTCGTCCCAACTATTTCGGAATTGGGGTTGTAGAATTTTTGATAGGAACACGGCTATTATAACCTGGAGACCTGGCAATCTTAGTCTACTCATTTTTGTTTTTACCCTAAAATGACCCAAAATATAACAAATCACTCAGTTTGGACCCAAGTGTTCAGGGATGTGTATCGTAGCAAGAGGGCCTTTTCCACTAAACAGGACAGCAGGAGAATTTCATAAACCAAAACCTGGAACGTCAGTCTATGTTCCTTATAAGCAAGTGTATTAAATTTTGCATGGTGCTGTTTCGTGGCTAACCCAGTAATCCAGCTTCGTGGAACAGGCTCCAGGACCGCTGTGTCCGATCAATAATAACAGAGAGTCAACCCCAGAAATCTGTAGCATGGACTGCAGTACGAAGACTTGCTCAAGGTGTTACTCTGTACAGTTACCCAGCAAAAACTCCTTAAACCTGAATTTCAATGCCTCATGCAAACTTAGTTTATTACACTACCGTTTATTTTTACATTTAGTTAACCTGAGAACATTCCATTGAAAAGGCTCCTCTTTTTCAAAGATTTTCTGGGATAAATGCTGGAGATTTTCTTTAAGAAGTTGATTTGAAACCTAAAAATTCTGCAGAGAAAACATGAAAAAATTAGAGGCAAAATTTTGACGCAATATCATCGCTTTGATCCAAAGCCTCACATTTTCAGTGTAATGAAAAACCCAAGGATCATCATTCCAGAATTGCGATGATTGGTTGCATCTTGAGGTCACTAAGTTTATCTCTATATAACCGTAACAAGCCAACTCTGCAGCAACAAACGTTTTCTGAGGGTTGTTTTATGCATATTGCAGTCATGGAAGTGTCTGATGACTGTGACAGAAGCAGAACGAAGTGTGTTTGATTCATAGTTTAGATGCCTAGGGGCTTTGGAGTTGATGATAGATGGGGGCTGCCTCTTTGGCACTCACATGGGATACACTTCTGGAGCTTTTTCTCCCCTGAATATCTTGTCAAAGAGTGTTTTTTTTATTAAAAAAAAAAGAAAAGAAAAGAAAAGAAAAGAGGAGTGGCACACAGCTTAATCACAAGCTGGGCTGTGTGACCCATTTAAAATCAATGATTCACAGGGTAAGTAGTCTGAATTCATCAGAACGGGCAGTCATAGTGTTGTTAATCAGTCTATCTGAGATTCAATCTCCTTGGGTTACAGGCATTAGCATGCACATGTGCATAAGCATACACTCTTGCACAGCACACACATACTGCATGCACATACTCTCGTACACATACAGTACACACATGCTCATGCAAACACACATGCACATATGCAGACAAAAACATACACATGCTTTCTCTCTCTCTCTATCTCTCTCTCTCACAGACACACACACACACACACCAAAATGTACTGACGTACTCATGCTCACTTTCCTTCCCTCATACACGGTGCTGCCCTGTAGATCTATTGTCCTGAGGGTTGTCACTCCACCCCTTAAAAACACACCTCATTCAAAAGCTTTAGATCTCATTGAGCTGCAAATTAGCCTCATAAAGACTGAAGTGAAAGCCTACAGGATATTATGAACAGGGCCGGGCTGTCTGGCTATAACACAATACCATATTGGTACAAACATATCTCACATGCATAGTTCATTTTATATCTATATATATATATATATATATGTATGTATAATGTATGTATATAATGTAATGTATGTATATATATTCTGGGGCATGTACACTCAGCAAACTAGAAGGACGGGTTCAGAGTTTGTTTTCGGAAGGAACTATTCCTAAGTAAATTTAAATTATTAATAATTATTTAAATTATATATATGAAGAGTTTGGTTCCAAAATGCAATATATCCATTTTAGTCATTTTGAGTAAATCAGCTTTTTCTATGTTGGCGCCTAATGCATTTTATAGAAAAACACAAACTTTGACCTTGAAAAAATACACCATATAGTATGCATTTCTAATGACGGGTTTTTGCACCATGTGTAAGAAGCGCAGGACTGTCGCTCTATGGTATCATCTCAATTTTTGTAATTTTGGCACTTATTGCGTTTTGGAACCAAACTCTTCATATATATATAAAAACTTTCACACACACCATGCACATCTAACACCAATGTGTCACTGTTGCCAATTCGCTGAAGCACAGATTTTCCCTCGCTTGTCAATTCACGCCCACCGCAAATGTTTTGCAACTTGGCAAATGCAGCACTTATCTTACAGCATTTTCTTTCTTCTTTTTTGAGTTTTGTTTGTATTCCCAGGCAACCACGTCTTCACTCGTTCAAGTAGAGAGTGCCAGAGTAAATAGGGGTAGGTCTGAAGAGGTTGGTGCATGTGGTTACAGGGGGTAATGCCACCATCCAGATTGATATCAGGATTTCAAAAGCCACAGAAAGTGAAGTAAAGAGGTTCACAGCATAACAGCAACAAGACTTCTTAAACAAAGCAAGAGTACCCAGCATTCAAGGGTAAATGTTCATGACTGTAGCTTCTTCGATAATATTTCCTGAAAAAAATTGTCCATTTCAGTTGAATTAGAAAGTATTCATATATTGGCAATGTCCGTGAAAGAAAAATGAAACAGAAGTTTCTGGAGTAGAGTATAATTGACGCATCCACCACTCACAAGAATACTTTTAACTGCTTTTCAGTGGTCTGTTAGCATGATAGAACATCGAGCACAGTACTACATACATACATACTGTACATCATGAATAATGTGAAGTTCTGAGACCAGATGAAAACTTTCATCATAGTTTGAACAAAGAGTCACCTACAGAGGATGCACAGTCAGGTTCAAAAATATCATAATCCCTGATTAAAAAATCACAATAACAATGATTATGATAATGATGATAATAAAAACTAGGCAAATAGGCTGGATCGCAATAAACAGCATGGTAAATGATCCCTGAGGACTTATCTGAGTAAAAACATACAGAAATGCCATATTTTTCTGTTCGGAAACAGTCGAGAACAAAGATTTGGATACAGCCATAGTGTAAAGCCTAATTTATAGTCGTCCAACTCCGTCAATGCGCAGACACGCATTTGTTTCGATGGAGATGTGGACCTTTCAGACTTCTCCGTTGCTTAACGGGTGTTGCAAAGCAATTCATTGCTAGGACAATAGTGGGCATAGTGTTTTTTTCAGAGAACCGCCAACTATTTTAGAGACCAGTCCACAACTCTGTCAATACAACTGTGTGTGTGCGCATTGACGGAGTTGGATGACTATAAATTAGGCTTTACTTACTTCAAGCTAGCTTGCGGCTCCTACTACCTTCTGGACAGACCAAACACTGCTTACTGACGTAAAAAGCGTCACTAGATGTCCGCCTGTATTTGAATATAACGCGGGAATCTCGCCGCAGCGGCACTGACAGCTTGACCTGGCAGAGAATGAGATACAGGTGCTTTCATCAATGGGTCATAGGCCCAATCACCATTGTTTTATTCCCCCTCTCTGATAGACACTGACTTAACAGACGGTAACGAGACGGAAATCTTACGGATTACCACTTCAAGTTATGCGTTTCACTCTATTTTCATTTAATATTCTTCTGAAAACAATGCATGCCATATCGGACATGAAAATAAGTCTACTCTCATTCTCATATAGTTTTGCCATTTACTTGAGCTCACGACATGCACTGTTAATTGTTTTGTTTTAATATTCTTCATTCTTATCAAGGATGAAATACTGTATTTCTGTGCTTGTCTGTACTTTAAAACTGCATTGTCATTCACTTTGTTGACACAGGGAGCAGCTTTTAGAGAAATGGGCATTTCCCTCTGAAGGAACTTGAGCAAGCCAGCACATATCAGAGAAGAGGCAAGTCTCTTAGACGACAACTGATAGCCTGCAGGTCCAAGACTAATTACAAGAGGGGATGTACGTGCAATGCATATTCTGTATTTCATGCAGGCATGGGAAAATAATGAGAGTAATGATAAAGTAATAATTTCAGGCAATAAAAAAATTTATCAGCAATACCTTGCATCAGTTGGAAGCATTTGCCCTTAACAATTTCCATAACATGGAATTAATTTAAGAATATCCAGCTCAGGAACTGCAATGCAGTGCATAGCTGGAAGACCCAGTCAATCAGCTACAAGACAGCAAAATTCACTCAAGTGAAAGTGAAAATAACGATGTGTCACTCCAGTGTCACTGAATGAAAGACCTGCACTGATAATTTAACTTCAATGGAAAATGTAATGTTAAAATTAAATGAGTGTATGCTGGCATGTGAGGGAGAGTGTGCCGGTTTCATGGGAAATTGAGTCTTGCCAAAGCAGTGATACCATTTTCTGTTCCGGAGAAAAATTCAATTTGATATTTTATTCACAATGATATTAAAATACGTTCTTTCTGTGTGTTTGCGTGTGTGAGTGAGTGTGTGTGTGTGTGGTGGGGGTATTTAAATCACAATATCCACTGTATTTCAGAAGCTTTTTTCCTGAAAGACACAAGTGTCAAACCAATGCAGAGACAAGAGACGACAAATACCCCGATCCTGTATCACAGAGAAAGTGAAAAATATAACATGCCTCAGCGTGATCTGGACTCACAGATATTACTTTACACAGACGAACGCGGATGCAACATTTTTCTCACAAATATTTTTTCAGTGTAGATTGGTCTGAACCTGTTCAGGTGTTTTGCATGAGACAAATATGTCACTGTTATAATTCTTTTGATGTCAAGCTATTACGACAGATTTTTCATTTCACATGGACAGCATACAAAGTCATGCAGCCAGTAATAATGTCAGAGGACTATTGTCCACCTAATTCCTCTTTCTGCAACTGCTAGAAAAAAATGAAAATAAAATAAACATATTTGAACTGAAAGGCATCAGTCAGTGCCATACTTTTAATACCCAGCAATTCATAACAATAAATGTGTTACATGCAAAACAATAATCTGATAGTCTGCACCTTGGAATTTTTCCAAAGTGTTTATTAATTTATTTTTTTCTTACTGTGTTTACCAAAGTAAGCACCCAGTTCTTCATTTAAACTGTAATAATCCTTTCACACACACACACACACACACACACACACACACACACACACACACATATACATGCGCACGTGTGCGCGCACACACACACACACACACACACACACACACACGCACACACACCAATAAGAAGGATTTGGGGGCAAAACAAGACATATCCCATATCCCACCATGGAATATGTCTCGTTTGCCCGGAAACCATTCATATGTATAGCTTTATTTCTTATGATGAAGCATTCCTACCATGGTGGGAGTGGTCTTTTCCAGGATACCAACGGAAAGCCCGACAAGGTAAACCATTTGAACTCATACAAGAGATTTTGGAACTATGCATTTGACAGCGCTCTCTGTCACCATGATCAAAACATGGAATGAATGAGAATCTATTGGAAGAACGGTTTTCAATCTCTCCCGGAAAGTTTTACACTTGTTAACTCTATGCCAAGCGTATTTAAGCTTATGGAGGCCCAACAACTGGCTTAGTCTGTTCGTACAGTGCTGCGATTTTTCCCAATTTCTGCTGTTTTTGCTTCTCATATTTAAATGTTTCAGATTATCCAACTAATTTTAATTTAAGTCAAAAACAACGAAAAATGCATGTTTAAAGTCAGCATTTCATTAATTCAAGGTAAAGAGTTAAACAAAAATTACAACCCCAACACCAAAATAGTTGGGACGAAGTGTAAATTGTGAATAAAATCAAAATGCAATGACTTTTAAATCTCATGAGCCAATATGTTATTTGCAATAGGACATAGATAACATTTCATATGTTGAAACTGAGACATTTTACATTTCTATCCACAAAATGAGCTTATTTCAAATTTTCTGACTGCAGCAGGTCTCAAAAAAATTGGGACACAGGCAAAAAAGGGCTGAAAAAGCAATTAATGTATAAGAGAATCAGCAGAAAGAACATTTAGCAAGTAATTAAG
Source organism: Gymnothorax reevesii (assembly GCA_029721435.1). Taxonomy (NCBI): domain Eukaryota; kingdom Metazoa; phylum Chordata; class Actinopteri; order Anguilliformes; family Muraenidae; genus Gymnothorax; species Gymnothorax reevesii. Next base: position 130,798,996 of record CM056574.1, on the reverse strand, counting down.
TTAACTGGCATCAGGTGTGTAACATGATTGCTATAAAAGGGATGTCTTAGAGAGGCTGAGTCCCTCAGAAGTAAAAATGGCCAGAGGCTCTCTAACCTGTGAAGGCTTATGAAAAAAAAATTGTGTAATACTTTAAAAACAATGTTCCTCAATGTCAAATTGCAGAGGCTTTGAAGGTTTGATCATCAACAGTGCATAACATCATCCAAAGATTCAGAGCAACTGGAAAAATCTCTGTGCGTAAGGAATAAGGCCGATGACCTTTATGGAGGCCCATGATCTTCGGGCCCTCAGACACCACTGCATCGCTTACCGGCATGATTCTGTCATTGAAATTACTAAATGGGCCCAGGGATACTTCAAGAAACCACTGTCTGTAAATACAGTCCGCTGTGCCATCCATAGATGCCACCTAAAACTCTATCATGCAAAAAGGAAGCCATTGTTGAGCATGATCCAGAAGCACCGCCGTGTTCTGTGGGCTAAGGCTCACTTAAAATGGATTGTAATAATGTGTCCTGTGGTCAGACGAGTCCAAATTTGACATTCTTGTTGGAAATCATGGGCATCATGTCTTCCGGGCTAAAGAGGAAAAAGACCACCCCTCCTGTTATCAGCATTCAGTTCAAAAGCCAGCATTTCCGATGGTATGGGGATGCATTAGTGCATATGGTGTGGGACACTTGCATGTTTTAAAAAGCACCATGAATGCTGAAAGGTATATAAAGGTTTTAGAGGAACATATGCTCCCCTCCAGACGACATCTATTCCAGGGAAGGCCTTGTGTATTTCAGCAGGACAATGCAAAACCTCATTCTGCAGCTATTGCAACAGCATGGCCTCATAGTAGAAGAGTCCTTGTGCTGAACTGGCCTGCCTGCAGTCCTGATCTTTCACCGATTGAGAACATTTAGCGCATAATTAAACGAAAAGTCCGTCAAAGGAGACCCAAAACTCTCCAGCAGCTGGAAGCCTGTATTAAACAAGAGTGGGATCAAATTCCAGTGGCTGAACTCAAGAAACCTGTCTCTTCAATGCCCAGGCACCTCCACTCTTTGTTAAAAAGAAGAGAGGATGCTACACCATGGGAAATAGGCCCCTGACCCAACTATTTTGAGACCTATAGCAGCCATAAAATTTGAAATGAGCTAGTTTTGTGGATAAAATTGTAAAATTTCTCAGTTTCAACATTTGCTATGTTATCTTTGTTCTACTGTGAATACAATACTGGCTGGTGTGATTTGAAAGTCATTGCGTTTTGATTTTATTCACAATTTACACTTTGTCCCAACTATTTCAGAATTGGGGTTGTATATCACCCATGCAAAAAAAAAAAAAAAAACTGCCCCCGCCAACCTGGCCAGGGTTCTCCACTATGGTTAATGACCGGGCAGGCCGCCCGTTCATTCTGAGCGACTGCCCAATCGCCGCCTGTTCTATGCGCCCATCCTCGGCCGCCTGGTCAAAAGGAAAAAAAAAGAAAATTTCAAGAGCACTTGAAGAAGCGCAATTGAGTGTGCATTATCAATGAAATAATACACACTCACCCCCTCAACAAAACGAACCCGCTCGCAAGAGAACGCCTCCTACAGTTCGGTCATTGAAAATTTCAGTGGAGAACACTGCTGACAACTGGTTGTGCTCCCCTTGGTGGCAATTATTGCAGTCAGATATTAGTGATAACTGGTAATTAGCGTTTTACATCCCAGTGGAGTAATTTATCCTCTCTCTTCTTTGTAAAACTATTGTAATTCAGCCACAGAGGAAGGTTTCAGAGCATGAACAGTTTGTATAAGGTTATGTCATGGCAACTCAATTGAATATAAGGCCAGACTTTGAATAGGCCACTCTAAAACTTTCATTTTGTTTCTTTGAGCCATTCAGAGGTGGACCTGCTTGTATGATTTGGATCATTATTCTGCTGCATAACCCAAGGGTGCTTGAGCTTTAGGTCATAAACTGCTGGATGGATATTTTCCTTAGGAATTTTATGGAAGAAAGTATGGTTGCATCGATTATGGCATGTCGTCCACCTCTGTGTTTGACTGTTGATATGATGCTGTTATTTTGGAATATTGTGTTAGCTTTATGCTGGATGCAATGGGACTCATGTCTTCCATAAAGTTCTTTAAATTTAGTCTGGGTTATTCTGTGAACTCTTTGATAGGTTGTTGATGTACTTTTTGGGGAGGAATGTCGGTCAGCTGGCCATTTACTTACTTTTGGATTCCAATTAAAAGTAGATGAGTTTGCTATTCACTTTAAATGATATGATTGATTTGCAGCTCAAACATGCTGATAGGCCACTGTGTGTGCGTTATCAAACATTTGGCAGGGTCTTTTGTAGAATGGAATTGGCATTTTTCAAGTTTGTGTTGTAAGATCACTTAGAGAAGTTCTCTTTTGGAATGATCTCCAGGGTACATTCTGGAGAAGAGAGAAATCCATGTACTGAATTAAAAAAATGATTGATGGGTATTTTACATGAAACTTTCATATTAAGTGTGATGTTGTTATGCAAGGAGTGTTAATACGCTTCCATGCCCTCAAGGTGGTTCCCAGAGCATCAGATGAGAGAGGCCAAACCCACTTGTCAATCACAAGCCACTGAGAGATTTATTTGGGATCATCAAGCAGCTAACAAAGCTAACAACAGAGGCGCGTTTAGGTTCAAAAGTGTTCCGAAGTTTTCAGGAGATTTGTGTGCTGAACAATCCGTTAACGCCTAGCGCTACCTAATGGAGGCTGATGGCGCCAGAACGTAACTTGCGGCAAAACCATCATAGCGGAATCTTTCAGCTATGTGCTCCTCGCACAATTGAAGCGCTTCAATTTAATGAAGGAAGCACGCTCTATAGAGGGAAAAAAAGAACAAACCAACTTGTTCCAACCTAACAGAGATGGAAAGTGATCTTAGATGACTTAACCACTCTGCAAATTCTCAAAAAATCCACTTTTTGAGAGACCAGCTGCTGTTCTGACCGCAGGCTGTTTCCAATCGCGTCATATAGTGCCTTTTTGTATTTTTAAGAACATTCATGGAACATAATTTTACCAAAAACATCAAAATGCATTTCTTATTATCATCTTTAAATATGTAATTCTTTCAATTTCCATCCCAGTCTTTGTAGTTACTGGCAAGAAATCACACTGCAAATAGATAATTGGCAAATAGTTATTGTGACTGTTAATCAGCTAAAATATGGTGCCAAAGTCATTAGACAATGTAAGTCAACCTAATCTTTTTTTCTAGCTTAAAGGGTTTGAATCTGCTGATGAAGCAGGGCCTGGCAGGTCTTTTCTTCGTCAACAAAAATTGGCAGTGAAAGTAAGTTAAATGTTTACTGCAAAGTTTCCATTCAGAAAGAACTTCCCACCACCACTAGTGCCACCACTATTGGCGTGAAGCAACGAGTGGCCAGCTAAGGTGGTGATGGACAGTATCATTTTCTGCCTATTAAAATATAAAAAAAATTAAATGGCAATAGAAACGCACACACCCACACGCACGAGCACACACAAACACACACACACACACACACACATATATATACATTACATTACAGGTACTTAGCAGACGCTCTTATCCAGAGCGACGTACAAAAGTGCATAAGAACAGTACAAAAGTGCAGACCTCCTTGGAGACAAGTAAAAGTGCTAACAGTAAGTGACAGAACACGTTCCATTGTTACAGATCTAGACTAATAACAAAAAGGCAAGGTCAAGGGCAAGTGAGCAAAATGGCAACAAGGTTAAGTGCAGAGGCAAGTGCAACAAAAAGCAATAAAATAAGTGCAATATAAGGGCAACAGGTCAAGTGCAACAAAGGGGCAGGAAAATCAAGTAAACTGACAATAGAGTGCAACAAAATGAAGGGAAACCAAATCAAGTGATACAGTCAGGAAGTGAGGTAAACAGAATAAAGTGCAACAAATCAAAAGGATGTAGGGACAGGAATCAAGGCAGTGGAGTAGGGGAGAGGTGGAGCCTGAAGAGGTGGGTTTTCAGGCGGCGCTTGAAGATGCTCAAGGATTCTGCCGTTCTGACCTCGATAGGTAGATCATTCCACCAACGAGGTGCCAGGACAGACAGCAGCCATGAGCCGGAAGGGGAGGAGCGGAGAGGGGGAGGAGCCAGGCGACCAGAAGTAGCAGAGCGGAGTGCTCTGGCAGGGGTGTAGGGTCTGAACAGTCTCTGGATGTAGGCTGGAGTGGTTTTGTTGACTCCCTGATAGGCTAGCACCAAAGTCTTGAATTTGATGCGAGCAGCAACAGGGAGCCAGTGGAGCTTTGTGAGCAGGGGGGTGACGTGGGAGTGTCTTGGGAGGTTGGGGACCAGACGAGCTGCAGCGTTCTGGATGAGCTGCAGGGGTCTGATGGCAGATGCTGGGAGGCCGGCGAGGAGGGCGTTGCAGTAGTCCAGGCGGAAGAGGAAGGCTTTGACTTGCTGATTTAAGGGATAAAAATCCCTAACTCAGAAATAATTATTTTTCATAAAATCACCTGTTGCTCAATTATTGGCACCCCTAACAATTCCCAGGAAATAAATGTAATGGAAGTATTTCTGTCATTTTTACATCATTCAAGTAAGGCTGATGTGTGTCGACCTTCACAAGTCAGGCAATGGCTACAAGAAAATAGCCACTCGCCTGCACCTGCCCATATCTACTGTCAGAGAAATCATTAAGAAGTTTAAAACAACTGGAACAGTGGTGAACAAGCCTGGACAAGGACGCAAGGTTAATTTGTGACCACGCACAGTGAGGAGGATGGTAAGAGAAATAAAAAGTTCTCCAAAGCTCACTATTAAAGAATTGCAACAAATGGTAGCATCTTGGGGTCACAAAGTCTCCAAAACAACCATCAGGCGCTATCTACATGCCAACAAGCTGTTTGGGAGGCATGCATGGAAAAAACCTTTTCTCACTCACAATCATAAACGCAAACGTCTGGAGTTCATCAAGCGGTACTGGGACTTCAACTGGGACCATGTGCTTTGGTCAGATGAGACTAAGATAGAGCTTTTTGGCAACAAACGCTCTAAGTGGGTCTGGCGGAACACAAAAGAGTCTTGATGTTGCCCGCCGCAGAGCAGATAAGCCCAGAGTAAAATTGCGATTTAGCGTGAGAGTTGGAGTTCTTATAAAGACATACTAAGTGTGATAGGTAAATGTCTTTATGGATAGTGAGACCAGATTTCCTGTAGAGTCTTTCAAGCTGTCGATTTTTGGATTTTATGGAGCGTAGGTTAGGGGTGAACCAGGGGGCAGACCGAGTAAAGAAAACAGAACAAGATTTGACAGGAGCGAATAAGTTGAGAATGTTAGTGAGGCCATTATTGTACTGGGTAGCAAGATCACCAGGGGTGGAAGAAGAGTCCAGAGTCAGATTGGCGGTGCAGGAGGAGAGGGAGTCCATGTTAACGTTCTTTATTTTATGGAAAGAGATGACAAGGGGTGGCTTGAAGATGGAAAGCCGGAGGGTGACACTGAATGAAAGGAGGAAATGGTCCGTAATATGAACTTCATCAGCAGTACAGTTGGAGTGGGTGAGACCAGAGCAGCAAATTAAGTCCAGGGCATGTCATTTTATGTGTGGGGGGGGGAAATCTGAGAAATGGTGGAAGCCAAAACTGTCAGGTAATGAAGAGAAGTCTATGCTGTGTGGAAGAGCAGTATTGTCCATGTATATTTTGAAATCCCCCAGCAGAATTACATTAGGTGAGAGAATGGAAAGGTTGGTGAGGAGGGCAGACAATTCATTTGAAAAGTCACTGTGAGGCTTGGGAGGACGGTAGACTGTGACAATGATAGTGGGACTGGGTCCAGATATTTTACAGGCAAGGCATTCTAGTGAGCAGAGGGGAGGCACAGAAACTGGAAGACCTTCCACTTCTCGCGATAAAGTATTGCGAGCCCACCACCGCGAACTGAGACACGAAGTTTGCAGATGTAAACAAACCCAGGAGAAGTAGTTTCATTGAGCTGGGAAAAGTCACCAGTTAGTTTCCACGTGTCATTTAAACAAAGAAAATAAAGCTTACGGTCAGTAAGGGTATCCTGGATGAAATATCCTTTGCCTGTGACGGTGCGGATGTTCAGTTGACCGAAGTTCACGCCGGTATTGTCATTGCTGAGAGGAGCATTAGCCGGCCTAGCCAGGCTGGCTAACACACTGCGATTCACAGCCCAGCTGGTGTTTCTGGGTGGGCAGCGAGTGGAGGACTAAAAGGAGGTAATACCCTAGGATCCATCGAAGTGGAAACCCCGCCGAGACCCAAGGTGGATGTTCCTCCAGCGAGGCAGGAGGGTGATGTTCGAATGGAGGTGCAGAGCTGCCGGTGGAGATCCAGACCACTGAGTGTGGAGCCTGAAAACTCCGCGGCCGTATACTGGAGGAGTCCTTCCACGGGTAGATGGAGGAGTGACAGGACAGTCCAGACCAGGATAGACCACACACAGACCCTGCTCACCCACATTGTGAAGCACGTCGGGGAGGCGATGACGCAGAGCAAGGTGGTGTGCCGAGCAGGTAGGCTAAAGTTAGCCTGCAATCACAGAAACACAAAGCGATAGCAGCACAAATTAGGTTCATCAGGCGAAAAGGGAGGGTTAAATTCTCAAATTAGAGTAGATATATGGTCAGTATGTGGCTGGAGAACTGTACAAACACGTTGAAAGTTGAAGGTGAGTAGCGACAGCAAGACGCGCCAGCATTCACTCAACCCGGAGGAAAAGATTGTTCTCAATGGTCGATGTCGTTGTGAAGGAAGTGACAGTTGCAATATGATTTCCGACAGTTAGTGGCAGTATTGAGCACTATGTTGAAAAATTTGCTCCACTAAGGCAGAGAAGAAGAAAATGATGTCTATCTTGGATTTGTATTGAGTCGAACATAAATAACCGTTACACCGACTGAAAAAAGTTGTGTTAAAGGTACTTTAAATAAGCCTTACAATGTGATATCATCACCTGAAATGTAGTGGACAAGTTCATCTTGCATCCGTTGTATTCACTCTTTAAAATGCTTCTGTAAAGTAAATTTATGAGCCGAAAATGGTTGCTTCACTAGCCTCGCTATCCATGACCACGATACACAGTATTTCGCATCATGCTCAAAGTAACAAATTTTAAAAGGACAGATTTCAATTTTTCTAGGATGCTCTCTCCAAATATTATGCCATGGTTTGTGAGGTTAAAAATACATTGGCTTTAAATGTTGAAGGTTACATCTGCACTGAACATAAATATAAACGCCCTATGTCAAATATTGATGCCACATGGAGTTAACAACTCTAAGTGAGCATATGCTGACTTTAACTTGTACTATAGGGATATTTCTTTTGATTTGTGTACCATTTTTTAATCCATCTCTCTGTCAGTGAGCATTTACTCAATGATGCAGTGATTTCACTCAGTACATGGGCGTGGCATTTCCAGACGGTGATCAGACAGAATGAGCAGTATCCAGACACACCTTATCCTGGGGACAATAAAAGGCTACCCCAAAATGTCAAATTTGGACAAAAGTCATCATGCCTCAGATGTCTCAGGTCATGTGGGAATGTGCCATTGGCATGCTGGATGCAGGGATGTCCATCAGAGCGGTCGCTGCGCCGCTGAATGTTAACTATCAGACAATAGACCATTTGAGAGTTCGTTTCCGACAGACGGGCAGTACTGCAAATTGACCTCACACCCGCACAAGATCGCTACATCCGGCTCGTCCACCTGCGGGATCGGCTCAGATCAGCGACACGCACAGCAGATGAGACCACTGGTCTGCACAACAGACGCGTCACACCACAAACAGTCCATAACCGCCTACGAGAAGCCAACTTGAACGCTCTGCGTCCTCACAGTGGTCTGGATCTCACTGCTGTCCAGTGTTGGAACCGACTCGCATGGGCAAACGCACACGTTCGATGGCCCTTGGCACGCTGGAGAAGACAAATCCCGGTTCCAGTTTTTTATTAATAAAAACTCAAAAATTTGACATGGGGCGTTTATATTTTTGTTCAGTGTTATCGTTGTGAAAGTAACATTCTGTATTGCTATATTTCACAGTCCTTCATATTTATCTTTTCAATTCAGATGTGAATTATGACCAACAGCACAAGAAGGGGAGCATAGTAACTTTGTAAACATCGTCATTGCTGAAAGAAGCTGTGCTTCCTCAGCAGTCAGCCTTGTTGCAGTCCCAAGAATGTCAACAACTGTACCACTTAACATGGCTTTGATAAATGAGCCCTAAATCAGAGGTGTGTTTTGGCTGAGTAAATATGAGAATGAATCATCATTCATTATCGCTTGTTCATATCTTCATAAAATGGACACTCCTAAAATGTAAACCATAGGCCACGGGAACTGTTCCTAAAATTTCCTGGCAATATTTTGCGTGGCACTCCCGCCAAGGCTTCTCCAGTGTCAAAAGTAGAATTTTGGGTGCAACCAGAAAGCATAAAAGCATATATTGAGTCATTTGTAATCATTGTAAATCATTTTCAAACATAAGACAACCTCACATTTATACTTAAAAATTATATCGATCACTATCCATCAAATATCCATCACTTTTATTATACTAACTTAGACAAAAATATCACCAGTGAGATGAGATCACCACTTTTCTAGCCAAAGTAGGTTTTAGATTTTTAAAATTTAGTACAAGACAATATTGCAAGAGTACAGATGTATTTCATTTTTATAATAATCATTAATTATTGTGTTCTAAACCTTGTGAATTTGAATACTCTTTACTGTTGCATTTAATCACAGTAATTGTGTATGGTGGAAATTAGCTGAAAGACCTTGTTTCAGGACCAAAAAAAAAAAAAAAAGTGGAATATTTCCAAATTAGCATTTCTCCATTTGCAAAGTATTGGAAGGAATTTGGGGGTATGTCAAAAATGTACCTGACGTGCCATTCTGGAATTCAATGATTTCACTTGTACCAAAAAGGTTATGCCTTAACAAAAGATTGACAAGTATTGACCTATCCTGAAAACATAGACCCAGCCCAGGAAATTTCATGAATCTGTGCTAGATGAACAAGGAGAGAAATTACATTGAATTTCATTTCCAATCAGCACATTCTTTCCTCCTTGCCAGGTGGGAGAAAGAGGGGTATACCCACCACAACGAGTGAGAATTTCGAAGGATGAAAGGGGAGAGAGAGAGAGAGAGAGAGAGAGAGAGATATGAGGAGATATTTCTCTGTGGCGTAAATCCTGCTGTCTTCGAGCAGCTTGTATAGATTTGCTCCCGCATCACACTTTAACACGATTAGCAGGATCAAAATGGGAGAATGAAGACTTGTTGACAGCTCATTTGAGCTGTTCTGTGCAGCCTAAAAGGCCCATGACAACCTGTTCCTGTTCTCAACATCCTGATATAATCCCTTGATGGCATGCAAATATCTGCTTTATATAATAATTGCATCACAAAAAATTAATAAGCAAATAATACACAATTATAACTGATGAAAGAGACTGTCAGCCTGTCTGACACATTTAAAGTCCTAGGATTAGGACTAATGTGATATAGAAGTGAACTGATCATTATCTCTGTCGATGGTAGAATTACAGTTACATTAGAGTGAGTATTGTGCAGACAGTCCTACATTCGTTAGTTCCTTCCTAGAAAGCAAGGGACTCAGAGCCGCACCTGCTCCTGCTGATTCTGGCCTGAACCGGTGCATATCTGAGCCAGAGTCACCGGCTGTGTGGGCGGCTAATCAAGAATCTAGGGAACATCCCATTTTTATTTAATTAAACAGAACATTAAACGTGCTAAGAGCAACTTCTTTACATGTATTAATCATGTATTAATCACTTTCGATCAGCAATGTGTGAACAGACTGTGACTTATTTAAAATATGAAATCTTTCCCGACTTACTCGGTTGCCTGTAACAGCCTGGGTACTGATTTTAACGTGGAGGTATCAGGTCTGCTTTTCCATGAAAATCCAGAAGTTACCTTTATGCGTGCTTCCGAGTGCTTTCCCTGCCTCTCTTCACCCCTGCTAGTTTAGACGTGGCATCCGCTCAAGTCAACAAATGACTGTTGACAGTATTAGTGAAATAAGCAATGGTAAGCAGTATGACAAAGCCAGTTAAACCATATTGATACATGAATACATAGACCGTGTTCAAGAATAATGCCAAAAATGCGTTCTGTCATTGCTCCGTACATTTTCTGCGCATTATCTTCAATGTAATGTTATTCATCCCATTCTTATCATCTGTTTATGTTTGACATAAGTTGAGGACTGTTATCTTTCTCTCAACGAACTTCCAGACCCATTCATTCCATTAATGCTAATTGACAATTAAAAAACGGTATTTTTGCTGATGCTGAAATAGCGCATCGATTATGCACAATTAGAGTTCTGATGGATGCTGTCACATCAATAATGGTGTGTGACAATCTAAATCATAATAGTTTGCAAACCGTGAGAATTAGCATCCAGAAAATATAGCTTTTCTGACATTGCTGAGCCTGTCAGTGGAGGCTAACGACAAACACTGATTGGTAAGCTGGCTGCCTTGTAAATGCTGACACATATACCATAACATGAATCATGAATGTAACCTCAAAGTGCAAACTTACAGCGCCCACTTTGAGGGTATTTATCTCCAGAATGGGTGATCAGTGTAATAATTACAACACTTTATAAATATGGTACCCCCTTTTTAAGGGATGAAAATATCTCAACATGCGGCTACTCAGTGGTTGCATGGCCAGGTATGTGTTACTTTCCCATCATTTCATTTAAAGCACATGTAAGCAGATAAAATGTGTAGAATTGATTTTAACTTTGCATTTGCATTTGGAATCTGAGGTCATTAACTTTTAATCTGAATTCCAAAGAGCTACCACTGCCGGTGAGGCCAGCCATCATTAGTTTCAAAAACAAAATCAGCAGCTCCAGAGCCCAAGCAAAAACATCAGGTCAGGCAAATCAACTACTTGGTTCATTCCAAAAGATGGGGAACAAGACAGTCAGCTCAGAAACACCAAAAGGTGTGGAATGTGAGAAATTAAAAACTTGGGCGGAGGATAGAGAAATTTTTTCCTTGGTGAAAATAAAATCCCATCAAAACAGAAGATCAGATTAATAACAATCTCCAGGAGGTAAGCGTACATGTATCAAAATGGACAAGCAAGAGAAGACTTCACCAGAGTAAATAAAGGTTTACCACAAGATTTAAGACACTGCTAAGTCTCAAATCAAGATGTATGCCGAAAAAAAAAGCCAATGCAGTTTTGGAACAAAAGCCTACGGGCAGAACATGAGACATAGATCTACATGAACCAGAATCACGGGATGAGAAGAGAGTGGAGAAGGGAAGGAACTATCCATGACTCCCAGCATGCCCCTTAATCTGTGACGTATGGTCATGTGTAGGCATGTATGGCTGTCAGTTGAAGTAGTTCCATTGTATTTATTGATGATACTGTATCTCTTCTGCTAAAATCAACAAGAAGAATTCTGAATTCTAAGGCTATATTACGTGGCTTATATTACATGAATATTTAGTAAAAATGCTTCAAAACTAATTCTACAGTGCTTTTCTTTGCAGATGGACAATGACTCAAAGCACACTGCAAAGCCAACCCATTTAAGCGAATGAGTGGAATGCTCGACAATAGCCAATCATGCTTTTTACTTGCTGAAGGCAAAATTGAAGGAAAAATGCCCCAAGAGTAAGCAGGAACTGAAGTCAGCAGCAGTAAAGGCCTGGCAGAGCATCGTCAGGCAGGAGGCCCAGCATCCAGTGATGTCTGTGGGTTCCAGATATCAGGCAGACATTGCCTGCAAAGGATTGGCTACCAAGTACTACTAAAGAATCTTTAATGTGTGATGATGTCTGTTTGTCAAAACATATGTGTGTCCATTGTGGCATACACAGCCGAAGTGTTGTGTTCTGGCCTTTGGCCAGGACAGCATTTATGGTTTTAACAGTTTCATGTTCAAGAGTTTCATAGTTTCATGGTTCATAGTTCATAGTCATAGTTTTAACAGTTTCTTGTATCAGGGTTTTGCATTTCATGTTTTACATTCCATGTCCATGTTTTTACTTTTCCATGTTTTTGTTTTCGCCTGGTCTGCCATGCCATTCCACCGCTTGTCTGCGTTTCGCCCCGTGCCTTCGTTGTTGCACATTTCTGAGCTCTGGTTGGCTTTGGTATTTCCCCTTCCTTCCATGCTGTGCTGGATTCGGGCCTCTCTAAGCTTAATTGACAATTTACTGTTTTTAAGTTACTAACATTTACTAACACTCACTGGGTTGGTGTAATTCTTAGATAGGCACATTACTAATATTACTAATTTAGACAGGGAGTTTATTGTCATGATTCCTGCTTTGCTATTTCAAGATCTTGCTGTGCTTTTCTGTTCTTAACATTCATGCTTGCTTCCAAACTGCATACTTAATTGGTACTTAAGCTGAGCACGCTCATTCTCTTAATGAGCAGGTCATGTCATCCAATCTCTGTCCATGTCTTGATCTTGCCATGCCTCTTGTTTCTCTCTCTCCAGGTGTTACCCCTCATGTCATGATTTCCAAGCCTTTATCTGGATGCGGTGGAAGTTGGCTGGCAGACAGTGTCTCGCATCTCGTTGCATGTGCAAGTTTAGCCAAGTTCTTGTTGTCAAGTTCCCTAGCATTTCTAGTTTCAAGTCTTGTCCTAGCCTCTTGTTTTGTGTATATATATAGTCTTGTTATTTATTTTCCTTGATCTCTTGCCTGGAGTTTCCAGTGCCTTTTGTTTTTGTCGTTTTGCATTCTTTGTTTATAGCTCTGTGCAGCATACTTTAGTTTGTCTTTTGCAACCCTTTGGGCCAAGTTTTTTGTTGGTCCTCGTGCCTGTTTTGTTTTTTGTTTAATAAATCCTCGTTCCCATTTCCCCGCATCTGGTGTCTACCTGATTCCTTATCACAAAGTTACGAAAATTGCGTTACTGTCCAAATTCTTATGGACCCAATCATATGGTAAGCTTAACCAAGCAACATAATTCATCACAAATTCAATGAATACTTTAACAAATGCCAAGGGTGATGTATTTAAGATCTCTGCCTCTTTGATTTATGCAGGAATCTCATGCCTCTGGCTCAAGTACAAACTGAAATTATAACTGCTGTACATGTGTGCAGACAGCTGGAAGAGGAGATAGTAAGTTTGGGAGACTGGAAGGATGGAAATATGAGTATAGGAAGTGAACACAAGTTGATACAGCAATGCAAAGTAGGGTGTTGGGTCACCACTCTCAAATGTTAAAAAGATTTAATGTTCTTTCCCTGTTCTCTGGTTCTGACCTGAGCTATGAGCAAAAGCATAGGTGTCATCATCCTGTATATAATCTTCCCTTGACTGCAGGTCTTTGCTGCCAAAGCCCTCGCTGCAAGCTACCAATGGACATCGTCATGGACAACACAATTCATTTAACAAGTTCAGTTTAGTTATGGAAGCTTCGCTTAAATATGCCCCAGCCGAACACCCATAGTCATAAGCTATGCTAGTTATAGATACAGCCAACAATGGGTGGTTTCACGGCATGCATGTCATAAAGCAGCTATCCTGGTGCACGAAACTTTCATGAGCTCACGTCTAGATATGTGCTTTAGAAAAGAGCACTCTCATCAGAAACCTCTGTGCAACGGAAAAACAGGATTTCTTCCATGGTCATTTCACTCCAATCCTGGATTGACATGTCCAAACAAGTTGTGGAAGAGCGGGAGTGTTAAGGCAGTAAAAGCAAACACACCCTGTTTTATCAACAAAACTCATCAAATTCTCAGCCGTTTTAGTGAACTCGAGAGAATCATATGAGTTTTAATTCTGAGCATCTCACTTTGCTGAATGAAAGCAATGGTCTGTTCTCCTCCATCACAAGCATGCCATTAGTCAGTGTTAAAGTAGGCACTAGATAATTCTTATATGTACATGTAATTAATTGTTCAGGACTAATGATGAACCAATGCTGAAAAATGATTTAGTAAGTTCAGTATTGCTCATAAATATCACCCACTGTACCATTTACCTTAAGTACCTTTCAGAAGCAATAAAGCAATATCACACTTTTGCCAAAGTGACATCATTTTGCATATACTCTATAATGTTTTATATACTCTTCCGAAAAAGAAACTATACAATGTTTTTAGCATCAATTTATTATACATGAAATGTTTTGAGAAATGTGGAAAACATATTGAAATATACTCTTCTAAAAAAGAAACTATACAAATATTGACTTATTGATTACACTTTCTTTTCTGAAAAAAAAGTGAAAAAAACATTAATGAAAAAACATGAATACATAGATCGTCCTACAATAATAAAACAAGCAACACATAATATGCTCCACACCTTTTGGGTCTGCATTAAAATGCAGGCATCTTTTCTCATACATGAAGACGGTGAGTCGGCAATAAGCATCCTCATGCCCTTCTGTATGAAAAATCCCAGCAATAAGCAACAGCAATAGAGTTACTGCTCACAGACTGACAGATTGAGGGGCAAAAATACAAGTGACATTCTTGTTTTGCAGGCCTTGCACATATGCTATTTTGCTATTTCATTTTTAATTTCAGTATTAGGCTGGGCACTGCCTTTTTGCTCTGCAAAGCATCTTTGTGACAGTCTGTCTCTGAAAAGTGCCATACAAATAAAAACTGAATGAAATTGAATTTAGTATAACTTTGGTTAGAATTACAATACGTGCAGAAATGGCAGGAAATAAAGTTTAAAAAATTTAAAATAATAGAACAAATATCGGGAAGGAAGCAAATACTTTTTGTAGCACTGTATCCTTACGTATGCTATGATTAGAAATTATCATAGTAAAACCATAAAAACAGTGATCTGTTGTTAAGGCTCATCATCAATTCTACCATTCATTCTAGCGAATTCTGCGCTTTGATTGGTTAACACCAGGTATCTATTCACCGCTAAGCCACCTCGCACTGAGTCAAGACCCCGCGCTGCTTGAAGAGCTCTCACTTGATTATCTCCCAACTTTGCAATAAAAAATATTTTCGTAGGGGTGTTGACAAGAGTCATGGTAGAATGGAGATAAACCTACCGTTTTTTTTTTTGAGCACTCGGTATTTATTGCAGGCTAGATACCTGGAAATTTACATTTGAAACCTCGCCCAAGAGCTTGGTTTCAAATGAAATTTCCAGGTATCTATCCTACGATAAATGTCTCATGTTTGAAAAAAAAACTGTAGGTTTATCTCCAAATTATCAGTCCTTCTTTTCAGTTCAAAACATGCATATTCACTTCAGTAAAAGTTTCTGCCAGTATGCTGCCAGCTGGTAGAAACCTTGATTTGAAAATTTTTGAGACATTTAAAAACAGTGGTTGTTTCAAAAGTTTGAAAACTGTTTCAAAGGTTTGAAATTGCGATCCAGCTTTTCCCGGAATAAAGTCTCAACAAAGATATAGGTTTATCTAGTGTGGGTGCTGGTGCACAAGGAAATATTGAATGGTTTATGCAGTTAGCAAAATGCATTTCCTATTTGACCCTGAACCCAAGGAATAAGATAAAATCCAAAGTCACCAGCTGATGCACAATAAATGACTTCCAATCTGTCCATAATACAAGCCTAAGCTGTAAATGCAATGCAAAGTGTGATACAGAGTATTTTTTCTGTTTTGCTGTTTTTTCAGTTTTGCAATGGACACGGTGGCGAATATAGAGGAGACAACGGTGATGATGGCAGAAGGATTGTTAATCAATGGTCTCCCCGAATTAAACCGGGGCTTCAATCATTCAATAACTATGCACACAGGAGAAAGAGAGACAGGAAGAGAATATTAGGAATATTAGAAGAATAACTCATTATTCTAATATTCATTATAAGAATATTAGGAGGAGCCCCAACACATTCGCAGTAAAGTGTCTGCTTTCTTCTATGGCTACAAGGTTCGACACATTTTGGCATTAATGTTGACTTTGCCCCAGGCACAGAGAGGTAACTGAATTTTGGGGCGGGGGATGGGGGGGGGGATGGGGTGACAGCAGGTGCACTGCTGGAGTCCTTGACCCTGAGGCGATATCAGCTCCCTTCCAGAGGTTGGGGGGGTGATGGCAGAGTCCCGTGCCTGAGGCCCAACTACGCTGCAGGAGACGAGCTGGGCCGCACGTGGTGGATAATGCAGGTCGATAAGTTTCAGCTCTGAGTACGAGCCAGGTGGACTTAGGGATTGTGAGAGTAAGGATGACAGGAAGCGATTGTGTTTACACCCTCAAGAAAAATGGAAAATTTTCATGTTTCATCCATCCACAGTCAAATTTACTGGAAGTAAGGTGGACCTGGAAGTTTGACTAAGCAGATTTTATCTTTATCACAAGCAAAATTATTCACTGGATCACTGTCAAACAGGGATTTAACTGAAGATCCCAGTGATAAACATACTTAAGTCACAAAATGGCCATTTTGTGAAACTTGACGCAGTGGAAATAGGCAACTATAAAAGATGTTTTCCCATCCTTTCTTCACATCCTTTCTTTGCCACATAATTACATTATTGCATCCATTTTGGCTAAAATCTTCACAGTGACAGATTTCAAATAAAGCCCATTGTATGACTGATATAATTCAAAAGCCTGTGGAAATTCTATTGTGATTATAGTTATTTTGTTATGCTCGCATTAAAAAAAAATATTGAAAGACAAAAGAAACATTTCAAAGATTCCGGTGCAAAACAATTAACTGCTTTTGATAAAATTAACATTTTTATCTTACCCAATCACGTTGTCTCACTATGTTAGTCTTAAGCAAAAGTAGTTTTTGGGACATTTCTCACTTTGATTTCTCAGAAATCCTTCATTTAGTTTCAAGTCTTTGCATTCAGATGAGAGAAACACATGGGTATTCAGAGTGGGGACAAAGGAAGGGCTGAAAGTTAACAGGAACTCTTGGGCCATCCCCAAAATGGCTCAGCTGCCAATTGTTCCATGCATAAATTGAGTACACTGGGTGAAAAAGTTATCAAGTTTCCGTAAACGCAGAGTATTTCAGTCGCCTAAATGGTGCATAGCATGCAATCCAGGTGTAGCAGGCCGGAATATACCCCTGGCCAGAATATACCCGATTATATTCTGGCCGGGGATATATTCCGGCCTGCTACACCTGTGTTTTGCTGATTATTCTTGGGCCTGAAACTGCTGTGTCTTGAAAAAAAAAACAGTATGTGTTATCTACTAAACATACTTTCAACTGTCAGAAATATCAGCAATAGGACCGACTATATTTCAATGGTAGGGTTTGCATGTTGTATGATGCTCGCTCTTGCGTTAAATAGCACTCTGCTTTTCCTTTCGATCAATCTGACGGTGATTAGCTCATAACATCGCTCCATCGCTCCTGAACCTTTTAAAAACTACAGCTTGATGTCCAATCTGTGAATTTCTTGGCAAAGTCAAGTTTTTTTTTTAAGTTTCCAGCTCTTGGCAGGTACAGGACAAATCAGACCGATTTCACACAGGCATCAGGAAGTAATAGATCTTGATAATTTCATCTCTTCACTTCTGGTGCTATTGAGGAATTGTCGTGCTGTCAACAGCAAATTTTTTTTTTTACTCGTCATACACAGACAATGAGCCTTTGTGCCATTGTGTATGCTCAAAGTTCATGTCACCTCATTTACTGGAACAATTGACCATCAGAGGTAATTTTGCTGAATAATGTTGCCTCAGACCAGTTTAAACAAATTTTTGGCATCAATAATCATAGAATGAGCCCTCTAACATGTATTCAGGCTATGCTGGTGTCAAAAAACTGAAATTTGCTGCAGCATTCAATTATTATAAAAATTTTCAGTGTTTTCAGTGTTTTTGTTTATTACCCATACTTCTACTTTAATATACTAGTGGGTATATATTTTTTGTTCTCATTGACTTATTTTCTTATACATTTTCACCAAAAAGTCTCGGGAGGTAATATATTAGGACCCCTTTTAGATGAAAGTGGTGGTGTATAATCATCACTGCACACTGCTGTATCTTAAAACATTATTCCATGTACTCCCTACAGGAAGGTTTGGCAGCAGGATATTAAGGGTATGTTTAGTATTTATTCTGAGGAGACAGTGGTTTGGAGACTGTTTCAGGACTGAACAAAGGGGAAAGATGTGAAAATTAGAATAGTGGGCTAAAAATTCTAAATTCATCGCAAGGACTATTTTAGTGGATACATTAGCCCGCCTAAAATGTTCTCAGGATCCCCAAGTTATATGGAGTCAGATCAGTCTCATGATGAATTAATGCAGATGTAAGGATTTACAAATGAGTGTGCATCATAAAAATCATTTTTCATGTGGATGTTTGAGATGGAAAGGCCTATATATGTATGTGTGTGTTTGTGTGTAGATTTAAAAAATATTTTTGTGGAGTCATTCATCTATTCATCCCATTTGTGAATCGTTCTATGTGAATTTATTCATTATGAGACTGATCTGATCCCACAAAGCCATGAACTCAGTTACTTTAGAGTTCATGCTTGAGCAGAACCCCTAGTAAAGGTTTCGCGCCCCATAAATCTAGTGACCCGCCTGACCAGCAGGCTCAGTGGGTAAAGAGGGAGGGGCCATGGGCAGAGCTCTGGGTAAAGAGGGAGGGGCCAGTCGCATATGTGTCTTCATCGCCGTCCTCTTCCAGGAGCTTCTCAAGGGGAAGGCTAACTGCAGAGGGGCGAGCCGGCTCCTGCTGGGTGGGGTCTGGCTCGGGAAAAGACAGGGGGATGGGTAAGGACACCAATTGGGGTGCAGAGAATGAGGCAGGGCCTGGAGTGCACTGTACTGCTGGTGGAGGGACAGTGGTCAGGGTCTGTGTCCAGGGGATGTAGGTCACTGGGGCGTCCGCAGGCAGGTCCACCTGGGGTAGAGGAGTGGAAGCCAGAGTTCTGGTCTGAAAGGCAGAGAGGCACTCCCTTCAATTTTCTGTCACTCCTCTAATCCAATCACAATGGTCATTATGCAAAAAGAGCGGTTAACACCAGGGATCATCATATCTGGACCTGAATCCATTCTTAGCCCAGGTTTTCATTTCTCTTTTCTTTTCTTCAATTAAGTACTGTAATTAACTGAACAATTAGTACTCTTGATTGGCCGGTCTTTAAACCTGACTCTTAGACAAGAGAAGGGCAAAAAGCTAGCAGTTCTCAGACCTCCATGATGTGATGACCCGTGCATGCAACTTGTACAATGAAGCAGTCAGCTGGTCGGAAATAAGCCTATGAGAATCTGTAACTTTTCCATGACGATAAATCAAAGTATGGCGAAAAATACAATCCCAGCAGGCATGTTGTGCGATAAAAGAACTGTCAACTCAGGACTAGGTTGATACATCTTCATTTCTGCAGATACAGTTGCAATCAAAATTATTCAACCCCTGTTGCAAATTAGGTTTACTGGCAAAATTAACAAACTTTCAGCTGTTTGCACTGAACAAATCAAACAAGAACAATTAAAATGGCTCAACGTAACAAATATTGCAAGTGGCTTCTCCAAATTCAACACAAAATGCCATTTTTAATTACAACTGCAAGCTCAAAATTATTCAATCCTTTCATGACAAACTTCTTTCATACAAATACTTAGTAGAGCACCCTTTTGCCGCTATGACCTGCTGAAGATGTGATGCATAGGCAGACAACAGCTTCTGGCACCGTTTCCAAGGAATCTTAGCTCAGTCCTCATGGACAATGACCTCCAGTTCACTAATATTCTAGGGTTTGCATGCTGCAACTGTCTTCTTCAAGTCCAACCAGAGCTTTTTATGGGGTTCAAATGAGGCGACTGTGATGGGCACTCTAGAATCTTCCCAGACTTCTTATGAAACCAAGCCTTGTGGATGTGGTGGATGTTGAGGTACGCTAAGGATCATTGTCCTTTTGGAAGGTCTGATGATGCCCAAGCCTCAGCTTCCTTATAGATGGCATGACATTTTTCCCTTGAATATCCTGGTACTTGACTGAATCCATTTTGTCTTCCACACTTTGCAGATTTCCAGTCCCAGAGGAAGCAAGGCAGCCACAGAACACCAAAAAGCCCCCACAATTCTTCACTGTAGCCAGGATGTACTTTTCAGCATATGCTTCTTTATTCCTTCAACAGACATACCACTGATTCATAAGCCCAAAATATTCCAATTTTGTTTCATCACTCCACAGAACAATACCCCCAAACTTATGTGGCTTATTTATATGGTTATGAGCATATTGGAGCTTGTGCTTTTAGATCAGTTGTGGTGTATGTCTTGGAGTTTGGACATGGAGAACTTCAATATTTAGTATGTGCCCTACTCTGCAAACTGAAACCTCAGTGCCTTCTGCCTCCAAGTTTTGCTGCGGGTCTCCTGCAGTCACTCAAGGGTTTTTGACCACCCAGTCTCCTCAGGAATCTGGTGGCAGCCATTGATAGCTTCCCCTTTCTGCCACAACCTGGTACTGTAGTCACTCTTCCTTTAACTCTGAACTTGTGAACTATGCTTCCAACATTTTTATCCACAAAATGAACTTATTTCAAATTTTCTGGCTGTAACAGGTCTCATAAAAGTTGGGACACAGGCAAAAAAGGGCTGAAAAAGCAATTAATATAGAAGAGAAACAGAAGAAAGAATATTAATTAGTAATGAATTTACAAGTAATTAAGTTAACTGGCATCAGGTGTGTAACATGATTGACTATAACAGGGATGTCTTAGAGAGGCTGAGTCTCTCAGATGTAAAGATGGCCAGAGGCTCTCCAACCTGTGAAGGCTTGCATGAAAATGTTGGGGAATAACATTGCCACGCAACTGCCGCGTAACTCAAGTGTGCTTGAGCTTGAGGTCACAAACTGATGGTCAAACATTCTTCTTCAGAATTTTCATGTAGAGAGAAGAAATCATGGTTCCATCAATTACAAAAAGTCATCCAGGTCCCGCAGCAGCAAAGCAGCCCCAGACCATCACACTACCACCACGATGTTTGACTGTTGGTATGATGTTCTTTTTATGAAATGCTGTGTTAGTTTTACATGAGATGTAATGGGACGCACACTTTCCAAAAAATTCAACTTTTGTCTCGTCAGTCCACAGAATGTTTTCCCAAAAGTCTTGGGGATAATCAAGATGTTTTTTTGGCAAATGTGAGACCAGCCTTTGTTTTCTTTTTGGTCAGCAGCAGCGGCGGCTCATGAACTGGCAACAGGGGAAGCCCAAACAATCCCTTAAAGTTAATGATTGTTCATGACCCGTTTTCAATCATTCATTTAAATTACCATAACAGAAACTCCGAAAACTGGCCACATCTGATAATGTAGAGAGTTTTCATTTATAACGCATACTGATTACGACTCCAGACTTTTCACGCTTTTATTTACTCAGGGGTTGGGGTTGGAAGCAATGCATTTGTTTCATTATTGTTTAAATGAAATAAGATAATTTGAAACGTCTTTATGCAATTCCATTGCTTTAAACTCCTCCATGCACAAGTACTTAAATTCCTCGAGGAAATCTCTTACATACGCGTTGATAGAATAATTGCTGTCTACAGCAGAGGAACGTAAAAATGCCACTTAAACTCATGCCGAATGCGTGAGAGTTGACATGTATGCGTTATTAATGAAAACTGGCCGCATCAGATAATTTAGATTTTTCAAAGTTTCTGTCATTGTTATTTAAATGAATGATTGAAAACAGGTCATGAACAATCATTGACTTTAAGGGATTTTTTGGGCTTCCCCTGTTGCCAATTCACGAGCCGCCACTGGTCAGCAGTGGTTTCTGCCTTGGAACTCTCCCATGGATGCCATTTTTACCCAGACTCTTTCTTATTATTGAATCATGAACACTGACTTTAACCGAGGCAAGTATAGCCTGCAGTTCTTTAGATGCTGTTCTGGGTTCATTTGTGACCTCCTGGATGAGTTGTCAGTGCGCTTTTGGAGTAATTTTGGTAGGCCGGCCTCTCCTGGGAAGGTTCACCTCCACTCCAAGTTTTCTCCATTTGTGGATAATGGCTCTCACCGTGGTTCGCAGGAGTCCCAAAGCCTTAGAAATGGCTTTGTAACCCTTTCCAGACTGATAGATGTCAATGACTATGTTTCTCATCTATTCTTGAATTTCTTAAGATCGCAGCATGATGTGGGGATCTTTTTGGGATCTTTTAGCCTACTTCACTTTGTCAGGCAGGTTCTATTTAAGTGACTTTCTGATTCAATAGGTCTGGCAGTAATCAGGCCTGGGTGTGGCTCGTGAAATTGAACTCAAAAAATGTGGTTAATCACAGTTAATTCATGATTTAAGGGGGGGGGGGGGGGGTGCAATTAATTTTTCACATAGGGCCAGGTAGGTCCAAGGGTCCTGTAGCTTACCAGCAAGCAGTTTACATTTATAAGACCTTCTGTAATACAATCCTAAGCTCTGAAGCAGTTTTGGCAATACAAGTCATTATAGTATGTCGATATGTATTCAATATGTCAATTGTGAACTTTAAAGGTTGTGGTCAGATAATGGACTTCATTTACGTATGATTTTCTAAATGTCTATATAAACCTTGGCTTAGTCTGTGACCATTTTAGTGATACAAGTCATTGTAATTTCACTGCCGAGTTTGACCCTCTGGTCACTGACAGTCAAGTTGAATGTCACCAAATGAAAGTTCATATGTGACTTTGGACTTCCTAGATGTCAGTAACACAAACCTAGGCACCATCTGTGACCGTTTTAGTGATGCAAGTCATTGAATTTTCACTGGGTCTCATTTGACCTTTGAAGGTCAATACAAAGGTCACCAAATGAAAGTTCATAGATGACTTCCCATATGTCTTACAAACCCAGACTCCATCTGTGACCGGTTTGGCAATACAAGTCATTGCAATTGTATTATGACAAGTTTGACCTTCAAATGTCGTCAATAGTCAAGCTGAATGTCACCAAATGAAAGTTCATATGTGACTTCCTATGTCAGTAACACAAACCAAGCCTCCATCTGTGACCTTTTCAGTGACCGAAGTAATTGGATTTTCTCTCGGTCAAGTTAGACCTTCAAAGGTCAATATGAAGGTCACCAAATGAAAGTTCATACATGACTTACTATACTTCTCCAACACAAACCTACACTCAATCTAACAATTTTGCTGATATAAGTCATTGAAATTTCACTGCATAGTTTGGCTGTTGAAGGTCACTGAAGGTCAAGTTCAAGGTCACAAAATGAAACTTCACACATGACTTCCTTTACGACCACAATACAAACCAAAGCTCTATCTGTAATAGTTCTTGTGATAGAACTCATTGAAATTTCACAATGTGAAGTTTGACCTTAGAAGGTCACCGAAGGTCAAATTCAAGGCCACTAAATGAAAGTTCATGTATGACTTCCTATATATCTCCAATACAAACCAAAACTATCTGTAACCATTTTGCTGATATAAGTCATTGAAATTTCACTGTGAATTTTGGGCATTCAAGGTCCCTGAAGGTCAAGTTCACTGTCACCAAATGAAACTTCATTCATGACTTCCTATATGCCTGCAATACAAACCTAAGCTCTATCGGTTATAGTTTTGGTGATTGAAGTCATTGAAATTTCACTATGTGAACTTTGACCTTTGAAGGTCGCTGAAGGTCATGTTCAAGGCAACCAAAGGAAAAATCATACATGACTTCCTGTAAATGTTCAATGCACATATGTCCCCAATCTTCAATTTTTTTCAAGCCTAGAAACCTTTGAAAATTGTAACATTTTGCTTGACCTCTAGACTGACCTTTCAAAGTCATCTGAGGTCAGCTTTAACACAGCCAAAGTATAGATCGTATATTACTTCTTATATGTCAATAATACAAACTTAATCTCTATCTGCAACCATTTAGCTTCCACATGCGATTTGGCCCATTCTCCATAAAGTTAAAGTACAGCGCCCCCACTAGACCCACTTCTGTCGATTCAATCAAAATGGCACTCACACTGTAAATAAAGTGTATCAAGGTGAGTTGATCGCCAGATTTCGAAAAAAAGTTATCAGACAGTTTTTGAGAAATAATTTTTTAAAATTTCAAGTAATATCTTTTAAAATTGTTAATATATTTCCTGACCTCAAATTTGACCTTTCAAAGTCATCTGCGGTCTATTTTAATATTGCCAAAATATAGGTCATATATTACTTCCTATATGTTGATAATACAAACTTAATCTCTGTCTTCAACCATTTGGCCTCCACAGGCCATCTTGCATATTCATAAAGAACAGCGCCCCCAATAGACCCACTTCTGTCAATTCAATCAAAATGGTGCTCGCACTGTACATTGATGGTACCAAGGGAAGTTGATTGCCTGATTTAGAAAAAAAAATTATCACGCTGTTTTTGAGAAAAATTTTTAAAAAATTTCTTAGTCCTATCTTTAACATTGTAGCCAAAATTTCAAGTACCCGTAAAATGGACAAAAATGATCAAAAATCTGAGAAAAACATCTGGAGATCTAGTAGGTATCTAGAAGGTCTAGTAAGTATGTTAGTGCAAATTTACATGAAGATTCATCAGGCCAAAAAAAAGATAAAAGATGTTCCGGACAACGGATGACAAACGACGGATAATGGACGCCCCACCTCAACAATAGCTTATCAGCACATAGGGCCGGTAAGCTAAAAATGTAATTTTGTATTTACTCAGGTTATCTTTGTCTAATATTAAAATTTGATCTGAAACATTTATCTTATATTTATGCAAAAATATAAGAAATCAGGAAGGGGGAAAATACTTTTTCCGCAGCACTGTATATACAATAAACAAAATTGCTAAATTTGGACTCTGATCATTTTTCCTTTGAGGTCTTCATATGTCCTGGCCATCAACCCAAGAGCAACTTTCAACATCAGCCCCAACAACAACGGCTAATTCAATAAAATTCTAGAAAATCAAGTGTTATCAAAAAACCTGCTGCTGAGGTAGTTATGGGGTGTCAGAGGTTTGACTTACCCCAAAGTTGGTGAAGAGGGGTGTTTGCGCGTACGTCAGCATGGACGATGGCCCCACCACTGTGTAGCTGGGACACATGGGCTGCACATACATGTCCATAGTGTGTGCAGAGGTAGAGGGGTCCAGGGCCAGGGGATCTGGGCACGGCCAATGGGTCACTGACTGCAGGGGAGCAGGTGTTGCCTGTGCAATCCACCCAGTGCAGAACGTCCCATTTTCAACTGCTGGCACTTCTGAGACGCACCCTGCCATCTCAAGAAATTCAGAGGGCCCTAAAGCAACAGGCACATTAGTTAGACTGAGGCAGAGGTCCTCTCCCCTGAAGCGTCCAATCCCAGGTGTAACCAAAAATTTACCTCATTAACCCATTCCCCATTATTGACAAGATTTTCTGTCAATTACGACAATGCTTCCCCCACCACATTTTCACTGATATATAGTGAGGGGTGTGGATACAGATCTTTCACCAAAAATAGGTATCAAAAGATGAAAAAATACTTTAAAAAATGCTGGCAGAAGCTAGCAACTTGAAAAAAAAATACACTGATGGGGAAAGTGTTATTATTTGCTTATTTGTAGAATTGACTATTGAAAAATACAATGAAAATACATTCTCAGAAATGATGCATAATTGCAATATGATAATTATTCTTGGGTGATCTGATAAAAAAAAAAAAAGACTCACCAACTTGAGGATGAGAAGACAAGACAGTGTTAGGGACAACAACCTGCAAGTGTAAAAAAAATTGTCAGGAAATCGTAAGCCCAAGCCCTAGCCCAAGCAAAAACCAACATCCAAGGGTTTACCCAATGTTATTCTTACAACATTAGCACAGCACTTCTGAAAGAAATCCGCCACAATGATGCATTATGGAGTAAGATAAGGAAAATGGGGTAATGACCAGGTCAGAGCCCCCCAAGAGCAAGCCAAGGAAGTAAACCCTGACTCCCCACTGGAGTCCTAACATGGAGGAAAAACACTTATGGGGAGAAATCTTAGAAGGAGAAATACAAGGGAAGCCCAACCTTCGCTGACTGTCAAAGTATCAGGTGAAATGGCCGTCCACCTATAGTATCTCCATTTATCTTCACAGTTAAACAGTGAGAGCATGCAAAATAGAAGTGCCCAGGCCTTTCCAAGCAACAAACTTACTCCTGTTAGGAAACACTGTCACTGTTAAATTAACTCACCCTCTTATTCTGGGTTAGGTTTGCGGTGGGGTTGAAGCCTGCGGAGATGCAGGCAGAAATGCACCTGGGACAATTTAGTGACTCCAATTAGCATGTTACGGCCGTGGTTACAGCTGAGGTATGCACCCAGCAGGTAAAGCAAAACTCCATTTGAGGGCATGTACAATATGCACAGTTAAGCGACAGAGAGGTCCTGGAGAGAACCAGGATGCTTCTGGTGGGCAGACAAAGAGGTGGAATGTGAAACCCTAGTTTTTTGTTTGAAAGGGCTGTGACTCCACCACCTGAAGCTTGGTGATTGCCCAATCTAAACTTGTGAATTACCCCACTGACACTTTCAATTAATGGGCTCATTTGCAAATGGGCCAAAAGTCTTTGTGGGAGGGAAGCAGCAGGCCATCCCTGCCAGAGTCAAGAGGAAGTCCAAAGCAGCTGTCATTCACCTACTTCTGATGGGTCCACTTTGTCAAAAAGAGAACATTTATTGAAAGCATACAGGCATATTACAGGCATATTAGCATACAAGCATAAATTGGATTTGGTGACATGGCTCTGCTCTGAGAGATCCCTGCTCGTCTGAGCGTGGAACCGAAGGGAGAGAGCTGCTGCTAACCCCTCCTCCATAGAACGGAGCCTATAGCAGCAATGACCTCATAAGGCAGAGATATTGTGTTCTGAACAAAAATTTAGTCAAAAGAGTATATTATCAATGCATGCTATAAAACACAGGTGGAGCTGGGGTGGGGGAGGGTTGCTGAGCTAGTGCGCCGAGGAACAGCTACTCGGGAAGGCAAACTTAAATAAGCCCAACATATCACCGGCTAAGCAATCATCTGATGCAAAGTCAGATGACAGTCTAATGCACTCAGGTGACTCTCCAGGGAGTAGCACCTCCAACATTAAGCAAGCTTGACTCCGTGGCCTATCAGAATTTCCGCCAAAGCTCTATTTGTTCAACTCTTCCATGACAATATTAAAAAAAAAAAAAGTTCATTTCCCACGGGACAATCATCATTGCCTTGAGTTGTATGGGAGACATAAATGAGGTTATTCTGAGGGAGTTTCTCCATGTGGGAGCAAAACCCACAACTCATCCTTAGCTATTTGGATACTAGCAACAGAGGTCTCCATTAAGAGCTTTATGACATGCTTCAAAAGAGTGGCAGAATGTGGCTGATGCTGCAGCCAATGATAATGTACACGATTCCTTCACAGATTTACCGCAGACATGCAATGCATGAGATTATGACGAACTTTTAGTGACCCAAGCATCACTTTGCATATCCAAACACATCTGGCTGGGCAAATAGAGCTCCCTGGAGGCCAGGCTAAAGACTATGAAGTGGTGCAATTACGACTGAAATCACCAGTCCATAGTTGCAGAGATCCAACAGGGGGAATTTTATCTCCACTATTGGTCGTCCCCTATGTGAACACAATGGGCCACAATTTGCCTTTGAGCGTTGAATCCATTACTTATGCTAATGAACTGTCCTCTCTGAGCTTCTGCTGAGTCCTGTCCAATGAGTAATGCAAGCTACTGTCAGTGTTTACAAGTCAGGGCAGACAATTTGGCTCCCAGTAAACGTAGTAAAAAGTAGACACAGTACAGTACATTAATACATCTGAAGATGTCACCAAAGCAATGCAATCTTTCATTGTGTCATGCTCAATGTCCGTACCTCTGCGCACATAGTAGATGCTTTTGAAATACCATGGCACGCAGCTCAGCAATAGACATGACACGGGACAATCGTGGCAGGATTATGCTCTAGAAAGTCCAGCCAAGGATGCACTGCGTGTATGGGCAGTACTCCTGAAGCATCTTTGAAAGACCTTGCATGCCTCCAGCGAAGATGCCGCAGTATCAAAGGGCAGCCGTCTGCCACAATACCCAACTTCATGGAGACAGCGATGAGGAATTCCAGAACAGGTAGCCTGACAGGAATTTTACAGTCCACCCCTTTGCTTGATTGTTTAACTGTCCAAGAAAACCACTACAGTCTCCAAAAAGAGATACACTTCTCACAGCCCATTGGCCAGAATAAAATACATAATTTACCATTCTTTTGAGCCTTCAAATGGTTAAGAGCAGGGATTACTTGCGCCCCCCCCCTTTTCACATTATTGGACCGGTCTGTGTTTAAGCCCGAATGCATGTATACTCTGGTCAGAATACATGTTTATTTATTTATAAAATGCACACATTGACAAAATGAAGAAAAACTAAAGTCATAAAATGCTCATTTTGAGGAAATTGAGAAAATGGACTCGGGTAACTATAAAAGATATTTTCCCATCCTTGCCCCACAGTGTGTGAAAATATGACTTAAGTACTTAAAGCAAAAGGCTCTTCAATTTATAAGGCACACTGACTAATACTGGACAAAAGCTCTTTAAACCTTTTTAATCACCTAAATTCTTCACGGTATGGATTAATGCGGCTCTGAAGTCATTCCTTCAGGAGTCTGGTCCATGCTGGCAAAAAATAAATAAATAAATTTAAATATTTTGATATACCAAATATTTGTCAGGCATACATACATGCTGGGAACCTCCCATTCCAGCTCATTTCAAAAACATGAATCTTTATACTGGAGCAGAGGCAATTTAAGTCCACCCACAAAAGTAATCTAGAAATCGTGATTTTTCATTTTTTTTTGCTAAAAAGTTTTTAAACTTCCCTTATCGACAACCACGAATATTATAACTTAAAAAACTAAATGGGATAATAGGTCCCCTTTAAGATCTGTAACAGTGTGGGGTCTTCATTGCTGCATTTTTTCTTTCAAGATGCTCTGCCGATTGTCTATTTGGGAAAGGTTGAGACTGCAGGCATGCCAGTTTAGCACTGGCATCCGGTCCTTATGCGGCCATACCTTTGTAATGCATGCACAATTTGGTTTTGCATTGTCTGGTTGAAATATGTCATTGCAGTGCCTGGGAAAGATGTTGTCTTGAAGGCAGCGTAGGTTACTCCAAAATTTCAGAGTACTTTTCAGCATTAATAGTGCCATCAGGGAAATGCAAGTTAATACTGCCAAGGGCACTGACACGCTCCCATGCCATGACACACCATGGCTTTTGGACTTGTTGCTGATAATTGTCTGGACAGTCCTTTTCTTCTTTGGTCCGGAGTACACAACATCCTTTCTCCCAAAAAGGATCATATTTATTTGTCTTCATAGTACAGGTTTCCAGTGTGTGACAGACCATTGCAGATGTCTGCCAGCCCAAAGAAGTTCACAGAACCTCTGGACTCTGTTAACACATGGCTTTGATTTTCCGTTTCCGTTTTTCGTTTTCCTAAGTAATCTGAGCCCATGTGGTTATATAACTCATACATAAATGACTGTTCTTGAGGCAGTACCATCTGAGTGATCGGAGATCACAGATATTCAGTTAAGGCTTGTGCTGTTGCCCACTATGCACAATGAATTTCTCCAGATTACGTAAATATTTTGATTGTATAATGCTCCATAGTAGGTGAAATATACAAATCCCTTCCTTTCTTTCTTTGAAGGGCATTGATTTTGAACCATTCAATGATTTTCAGACAATTGTGGGCAAATTGGTGATCCACAGCCCATCTTTTCTCCTGAGGGTCTAGGCATTCCCAGGATGCTGCTTTTGAACCAAAGCATGATTACAATCACCTGCTGATATCAGCTATTTAAAATCACATCATTATTCAAATTCTTTCTCATTACTAATCCTAAATTGCCCCATCTAAATGTTTTTGGGAGGGAGTTGCTGACCTGAATGGCTGGAATGGGTGTATATTTACAAATAAAATGGAGTTGATCAGACAAGACATTTAATATCTTGTCTTCATAGTGTTTGGCATGCCCTCATAGCAGTCAAAGTAAATTTAGAAATCACTGCTGACTGTTTTTATATGCGTTTCCAGCACCATCCCAACTTTTTCCAAGTTGGGGTTGTAGATGAGATCCACTGATGGGGACGCCATGTATGTAATCCTGTATTTAACTAGGGTCGATCCATTCAGAACATGCTTCTCTTTTTCAAGCATGCCCTGGGAGAAATGCCACTGAGGGCAGTTACAAGTGGGGAGAGAGACAGTAAGAGTGAGGATTAGACCCCTGAAGGAGTTTATAAGGGCCTGGCTGAAGGGCTCAACCGGCACAGGTCTTTCTGTTTTGTTTAGAGACCCAAGTTCTTCTCTCCAGATAGATACAAGTCAGCATCTCTATTTGCCCACCAGGCATTTACTCGACAGGTAAGCTACCTTGCCTCCCATATCTGCGGTTAAAGTGAAAGTGTGTTACTGCTGCTTTTCAGCACGAGGTAGGCTTGTGATATGACTTTAAAAATTAAATTAAAATTAAATACATCACCCTGTTGCTCTTGCAGTTGGGTCACACGCTCCACGTAACAGGATCTTATGGAAGAACACTAACCTATTGCTGATGTTCACACTACTGCCAAGGAAATAATTTAGGCCTCTCTAACCAGGCCCCAATCTGGCAAATTGGAGGAATGTCTCATATGGAAAGTATTGTTTTCCTGTTGAAGCATGACACGACAAAGAAAATGACCAGCTCAACAGTGAATTTGTGAAAGGGTATTATTTGTGTGATCGTGTGATCTATCATAAGAGTTCAGTCCACAGATCAGCACTGTTGTCCAAATTGAATTATGAACAAAAGCCGTGAAAGTCATTATGGCTCTGTAGTTATATTTATGCAGGATGCACAAGGGAGGGGATCTGGGCACCTGTCAAGAAAACCTCTTGCATATTTGAAATTTATCTACATGTAAAGACATAGTGTTCACGGAAATGGTGGGAATGCATAATTCATGATAAATGCCATAGCAGTGCACTCACCAAAACAGTCATCATCTCACATACATGTCAGATTTATTTTTTTTTTTTTAGTTGATCATTGCGTGGATCTTTGCATTCTTTCGAGTGCTTTGGGCATGTTGTACTCTGTCTGTTACGGGAGGTGTAACCCAGAGGCTGCGTCTGGGAGGCGCGATTGAAACATCAGGATCAAGGGAGGGTCGTGCAGTGGGAACCTCTGACTGATTAAAAGATAACAGGGTGACAGTGGGAACAACTGGCCAAGGGGGCTTTCACTGTCCACACGCCGCACTGTATCAGTCCGGAGATGTTTACTTAGACACACCAGACGAGGCCCTGAAGTGAAGCAGCAGATGAAATCAGCCTGACTGACAGCAGAGTTCTCACCAAATTTTCTCCAGTTAACACCGGGGGAAAGTTTGGTGAAAACCTTAATCCCTTTTTATGTGCACCTAATATTCTTATTGACTGTGCTTCTACATAATTTGCCACTGGAGATTAAAAACAAGTGATATTTGAGGAAGGCACCTTGTTTTGAGTTTAGGCGATCCGATGTATGCGACACAATAACAAATTAAAGATATGTCCTGGAGGAACTGGCAACTGCTTTGTGAGTAAACTTGTCCTCAGGGATCCTTTCCATGATCGTTCCCGGAATGTCATTAGTTTTCTCCAAAGTATATAGCTTTCAGTAATCTTATATGACAGCTTCCAGTTCACCAGTCCTTCTCAAAGCATAAACAGGGCAGGCTATGCTTCCAAAAAGCTCTTACTTTTTGGCACCATAAGTGTGTATGTGAGTTTGTATGGGTGCATATGCGTGTGAGTGAGTGCATGTGTGTGGACATGGAGCATGGGTATTTATGTGGAATTCTGTGGTGTGATGCTGGCAGCCGGAGCTCCTTGGCAGAAGGCACTAGACTGATTTGCATAGGCACTCTGCCTGGCCCCGCAGCAATCCAAGGTGATGTTTTAACTGTCATGGAAAAACCCCTGGATTATATAAGGTCAAAATCCCCCTTTCTTAGAAGATTGAAGGGATTGAAAAAAAATCAAGATGTGTCCATGTCCTGATGAGTCATTATGCATGAGCCCTGCCATTACATGTGTATGGTCCATAACATCGATAAACTTTAATGAAATGATTACAGGGGTTTCATCCAAGCCTTGAAACTATAAAATCTTAATTGGCAAGCAGATTTGCATATATTCCAGGTCCTGAGACTGTGAAGTTGATCATGATTGATGATTTGGTGTTCTTCTATATTAACTGACAGCAAACCAAGTTTAAAGACCACTTTCAAATTATTGCAAATAAAAAAGAGGTAACTGAACACAGCCAAGAGTTCAGTCAGCTATAATCTTGATGAAATTCAGAGCACAGAGAAAATAAGAAAATGAACTTTAAATTCAGGCGATTATGTTGGAGTCACGAGTGCAGGACTTTGCTTTTTTAGTGTATTGGGGCCTTCTCTTTACTGTATATACTATTTAATTTGCATACAGAGGGCAGTGCAAGTGCCGACAAACATAACAGAATTAAATTATTAAGTCTATTTAATTTATATATTAAAGTAAAAGAAAAGGAAAGGATCCTTGTTTTGACCCCTGTGGAACTCCAAGGAAAAGTTGGCAGTGCATGATATGTAAAAATGCAGTTTTAACTGAAGGATCACATAGTGCATGCTAGCAAATGCTTTCCTGAATTTTGTGAATATTGAATTATCAATCTGGTGAAGAGCTGTGCCAATAAGCGTTCATTGAAGTCCGGTACCTTAAGAAGTTGTGAATGAAACTAAAAAAATCATTCAAATAATGAAAAACACTGCAATTTTGAAATATGGCCAACATAACAGAAACACAAAGTAAGTTGATAATGCACAGTCCGGGTAAGTCTTCAAAGGTTCAGATACAAAGGTACAGCACAGAATCAGGTCATCCAGCCATCCACTATCTGTACTGCTCTTTCCTCACTATGGTTAGCGGGGAGGGGGGGGCGGGGGGTGGGATAGACACCCCCCCCGGGAGAAAGGTAGGGACACATCCTGGATCACTTGCCAATACGTTGCAAGGTGCACTGTTCACCCTTCATTCACTCACACTCATACCTATGGGCAATTTAGAATCTCTATTTTCCTGACATGCATGTCTTTGGACTGTGACAGAAGACCAGAGGACCCAGAGGAAACACTCATGAACACAGGGAGAATATGCAAACTCCACACAGAAAGGCCCCAGGCGAGATTGAAACCTACAACTTTCTTGCTGGGAAGCTGTGCCGCTCACTGTGCCACTATGTCCTTCCAGAAAGCAACATACAATGAGGCTAGAAGGATGTAAGCACCATAGATGAGGAAAAAAACTTTGCAGGATGAGTGTTAGTGCTCTCCTCACCGCAGTAGGGGGTGGACTCTTTGAGTTAATGAACCTGGCCCGTCTTTTTCTCCGCAGAAGCTCCTTGACAGGGTCCTTGACTCGTACCCCCTGATACGGTCTAGGAGATGACTGCTCAGGGGGAGGCACTGTGGGACATAAAATTAACTTGATTAGTGCAATACCATTGCATGGCATAAAGCATACTGTGTTCCTGGGATGTCACAGAGCAAGACAACTCTTTTGGCTGATGTGGCTGACATGGTTAACGTGGAATCAGGCCCTGAGATCACAAACATTGAAAAATAACTCGCAAAATAGCTCAAAATACCCTTGGTTTATTATGACTTTCCTAGATATCAGACAGCTGGTATGAGTCACTATGCATTAAAACCCCAATTCCAAAATAGTTGGGACAAAGTGTAAGATGTGAATAAAATCAAAACACATTTTCTTTCAAATCACACCAGCCAGTATTTTATTCACAGTAGAACAAATAACATAGCAAGTGTTGAAACTGAGAAATTGTACATTTTTATCCACAAAATGAGCTCATTTCAAATTTGATGGCTGCTACAGGTCTCAAAAAAGTTGGGACAGGGGCCTGTTTGCCATGGTGTAACATCCCTCTTCTTTTTAACACAGAATGGAGGCATCTGGGCATTGAGGAGACAAGTTTCTAGAGTTTAGCCATTGGAATTTGATCCCACTCTTGTTTAATACAGGTTTCCTGCTGCTGGAGAGTTTTGGGTCTCCTTTGACGGATTTTTTGATTAATTATGCGCCAAATGTTCTCAATCGGTGAAAGATCAGGACTGCAGGCAGGTCAGTTCAGCACAGGAACTCTTCTTCTACGAAGCCATGCTGTTTTAATAGCTGCAGTATGTGTCAACCCTTCCCCCAACCCTAACCTCTAACCATAATCCCGAATCCTTATCCTAATCCCTTGAAATCAACTGCCGTACCTATAAAAACTGCTGTGTCTCTAGACACTGCGTTCAAGAAATTACACGCAACTGCCTACACACCCCATGGCTGCAAGTAGTCTCATCACACTTTAAAAAAATCCTTGTTCAACATCGCCATATGCTAACTCAGCATATCATCTCTCATTGTAGTATTTTTAGGAGATCTATAATGATAAAATAAAAATAAAGAGATTAGTTATAAGACCGCCCTGGATTTTAAGTGTCTAGAAAATACACAAAGGTGGAAAATATTCTGAAAAACGGATGAAACATGAATGTGATATATAAATGATCAGTCGCACAAAATGGCATGGCAATGACATCATGCTCATGAAAATCTGCTGTTTTACAGCTATTCAAATTTCGAAATGCATCAATCAAACATGCTGTCTTAATAAACAGCTCTACTCATTCAACTTAGAGAGTAAACGAATCCACCATTTCATTGCCAATCAAGCAAAGTAAATGGGAACACGTTTACTTTTCTTCTGTAGTCCGTTACTTGGCTTTGTGCAGCATGTCGCCAAAAAAAACTTATGCCAGTCAAGTTTTTTTCCGGAAGTGCTTATGATACTGAATTATTGTTGCAACAACCCTAGTGAGTGACTGGCAACTCCAGACTAGCTGCTGGCAATTTGCCTGCATGGGCTTACTCGGTAGCCAACTCAGGTTATGACCACACGAGTCAACAAAGATGACAAACTACTGCACAAATTACCTTAATGTCACACAAACAGACTGACAAAACAAGCGGTGGCACAAGTAGCAACAAAAGAGATATGGGCGAAGTTTTAATTCCCTGAGAGAGAAGCACAGGGCCGTAAATGTGACCTCACTGAAGAGTGAAGACAACAGTCTAAGAGAATGGGAAGGTCCCTAGTAATTCGAGGGTGCTCAGTGGTTTCACAGCAGAAAAGACTGGCAAAGGAATCCACCAATCATACATAGTGATAGATAAATGAAGCATACGTAAAGCTCACTCTAAATGGCTGTCTACCTCCGGCTGTGAATCAGTTGGATATCGTGTGTTTACTATCAAATAGTAGTAAATCAGTTTTTTATCGTGAGTTTTCATTGCGTGGGCTGAGCTTTCCTCAGGGTGGGCACTGCCCAACTCCTGCCCCCCCTTGGCAACGCTCCTGCCCTCAACTAACCTCCCTGTTGAAAAAGGAGGTGAGCAAATTTTGTTTATGTGGCCAGAGTGCGTGAAGCAAAAAAGTTTTTGGGGCAAAGGTTCATACACTGATGTAGAACATTTCTAACATTGTATGGTCTATGTGCACAGCTGGCTAGCTAGCTAGCAAGCAAGCATTGAGGTACAACTCTAAAGCTTAAGATTAGCTTCACATTTAGCTGAAACTAGTTTGCCAATAAAAACTTGACACAGAAATGGCAAATTTTGGCTAAATAAGACATGGCGGCCATATCTGAAATTGGATCGGAAAGTTTTATGTAAAGTTTGGTGTCCTCATTGGTAGGAACATGCATGCCAAATTTCACCATCATAGTTGCAGCTGTTTCAGAGGAGAATATGTCAACGGACGACGAACGATGGACAACCAGGTCATGACATATGTAAGCACACTGGACCTTCGATCCGGGTGAGCGAATAAGTAAAAATGCTTTAGATCTTGGCTTCTTTGATTTAGTACTTACTTTGATCCATACATACATTTTTTTGCTTCCTTCCCTCTTATGCCAATTTCAGTTTCCCAAGACACTTGCAGAACAATTTTTCCCCTTTGAACTAATTACCTCCAATGTGTTCACACACTATCCTACATTATATCCCATGAGTTACATCCCCACTGCCCCCCAAAGAGATGAAAAGACAAAGAAAATAAAATTATATGTGATAAGGTATGGGATTTTGTGACAATGCGTCACAGCCCAATACAAATATATGAGCGAAACATTCAACAAAATTTGCACTCATGTGCTTTAATATTTCATTATTTTATTTTGTTTGTTACAATCACTGAACTGAAATTATTCTCCAGAAAATTAAAATTTTTTTGAGATCCAAATGAATTTTTTTTTTCATCTTACCTACCAAACCTACCTCCCAGCCCTCAGTTAGTCACAACACAAATATTTATGAGCCACAATCAGTAAATTACTCCTTCTTTCAGCAAAATTATGTGATTAATTAAAAACAATTTTCTAAATAAAGAAGTAATGAAAAAACACCTTACGTGTGCTAATGAATGGCTTCACTTAACAGCTCTAAGAGAAACCACATTAACTGTGATTGGCTGCTTAACCGTTAGACCGAGAATGACTAATGAATTAAAATGAGAGCCTTGGGGTATACTATAAGTGTACAATGCTGATTTCTATTCGACGAACATGCCTTGTGTTCCAGCTTCTGGCTGACCTGTTCAAACTTTGCACCACTGTGCTGATGTACTTTTATAACTTCTATGCAGCCTGGCAAGTAATCGAGCATCGAGCACAAATTTTACCATGGTTTTCAGTATGTTACATTGTCAGAGAAAATCTAGAGCAAAAAGTTCAGTCAGATTACATTGCAAGCACTCTACATGGCCTACTTTTCGAGAAACGCTGCAGCTGCCAAATATCCAGCAGCTCAAAATATTGCTCGACAAAAACTCTACAGGAAGACCAAGCCCAGGAGAGGGAGTGTCAGAGTCAGAGGTTCTTAGAAGTTCATTTCTTATTTATTGCTCAGCTCCTGCTATGAGCCTTTCTCTCTCTCTCTGATTTATGGACATGTTTTCACATGCTGCACAGGACCTGGTACCAGGATTCAATCAATTCAAACTGGTGAATGAGTAAATATATTAAAACTATTAATTGTAGACACGAGTTTTTCACCATATACTAAACCATTCAAACATGTTTGCGAATATTATTCATTTCATATACTTATAATCATGTAAATAACGTCAAATGGCACAAAGTAAAATGCGAATACTGAGGAGTGAAAATGTTATTTCATTTCATTCGAAATCAACCAGTAGAATTGGGGACAAATAGAACATGTAACTCAAGAAGACAAAGCTCACAAGTGCAGCACATCCATAGTGTATGGTGTGACCATACATTAACATCTGATAATGATAATCTTCAAAGAAATACCGTCAATCTGCTCTGCTGATATTATAGCAAAAGGAGGCCATTTTTATGATTCGAGACATTTGTTTTTCCCCTTTTGTAACCACTTGAGTATTGCAGGTGAACTAAAACTTTTGACAGGCAATACACAGTAGAGCACAACTTTCTGGTGTCATGGTTTGGAGGCTTCGAGAGCTTTCTTTGCTACTCTCGTCTGGGACGACATTGTTTTGCTCTCAATCGAATTCTCGGGCCAGCTGGCATTTATTGGGGGTGTTGCCTGGATTCTATATAAGCCCTAGTTCCGCCTCAATTCCCTTGCTAGAGTGTCAGTGCTATGTTTCGCACTTTAGCCAGTAAGGTCTCTAGTAAGAGAGCACTTAGGTTTTAGCTACATATTTGAGGAAGAGTTCTAGTTAGTAAGGGAATATTTCTGTGTTCCTCTTTCTGTTCGTCCAGTCAAGCTCGCTTTGCTTCCTTGCCTCGGACTACATCTTGGTCCGTTGGAAGTGTGATTCTCGCTCTGCTGTTTTGTTTGTTTGTCTCTCTCTCTTCTGTGTGTCCTCCTTTATTTCTGGCCACTGCCTTTGGCATCTCAAACTCACCACTCATCACATCTGGACTGCCCGCAAAACACCGGAGAGCAGTTAGGCTCATGGGGACAGGTGTTCGAGGTGAGTCATTTGATTCACCTCATGACTCATTGACCCATGACTCATGGTGTGAGTCATGAAAAGAGAAAAGAAAGCCATAAATTTAAGAAATAATTTTGAAGCTTACTGTTTACTACACTGGGTCAAAATTGGATCATTTATGGTCTACTGTATGTGCAAAATTGTGAGCAACGGTCCTGGATTTGTAAGAACCCGCTGTCAACTCCTCCAAGGATTGTCTGCGCCAAATCTGTCTAAAAGGGCAATGGCAAATGGTAAAAGTACGCTCAGCCAGCTGACCAATGGCGTAACATCATCAGTCAGTCAGTCAACCACTCACTCGGTCAAGGACGTCCCCCAATGTAGGGCTGGGCTATGCTGGTTCAGAAAAATACAGACAGCCCCGATTCCTGTATTTTCAGTGATCTCTCCTCTTTACTGACTCCACTCTGGGCATATTGTCATATTTCTATTGCATCACAAAGGGCCAATGCCATTCCATTGGAATCAGTGGCGGCTCGTGAACTGGCAATAGGGGAAGCTCAAACAGTCCTTTAAAAATTAATGATTGGTCATGACCTTGGTCATGACCTCTGAAAACTCTCTACATTATCAGCTGTGACCAGTTTTTATTTACAACGCATACTGATTGCGACTCCAGATTTCTCACACTTTTCTTTAGCGGGGTTGGAAGCCATGCATGTGTTTCATGATTGTTTTTATTAAATAATATAATTTAAAACATCTTTATGCATTTCCATTGCTTCCAACCCCTCCATGCACAAGGACCTCAGCACAAGAATCTCTTACATATGCGTTGATTGAAAAATACTGACTACAGCAGAGGAGCTTCAATATGCCGCTTAAACTCACATCGAATGTGCGAGAGTTGACAGGTATGCATTATTAATGAAAACTGGCCACGCCTGACAATGTTGAGAGTTTTTGGAGTTTCTGTAATGGTAATTTAAATGAATGATTGAAAACAGGTCATGCCCAATCATTAGTTTTACGGGACTGTTTGAGCTTCCCCTGTTGCCAGTTCACGAGCCGCCACTGATTGGAATGAAATAAAATCTAGTGTTAGTGAACCATATGGTGTCATGGTTTGTTATGTGCTTTTTGCTTTCTTTGTTACTCTCGTACCTGACGACATTGTTTTCTTCCCACATCAGATTTTTTACCCAGCTGGCTGATTACTCCTTGGCGGTCCTACTCGGAGTCTATTTAAGCCGAAAGTCACCACGCCTCCTTCGCTGGAGCGTTTGATATGACTCAATATGCTCACTTCGGCTTAATATATTTCTAGTCAGGGGTTGGCCGATTTATATATTTTCTTTGTTTCTGGGAAGCTTAGCTTCTTTAGGTTATTTGGCACAATTGTCAGGTGCCTTGTTTAGTTTTCTCACTCTTAGAAAAAGAAATCTCAATATCTGGTTGCTTGCTTCATTTCTGACACTAAAGCCTTTCGATTATTCAGAAACGCAAGCTTGTTTCCGCTCTTATTTAGCTCAATCACTTTCAGCTGCGTTGGCTCTCTGCTTGATGCAGCTTTGCCTGCCGCGGCATCTGAAACTCCGCTCTAACCAGCCCTTACATATGGTGCATGGAGTTGGGGTATGTTGGTTAAATTTACAAATATTCAATGTAATATCATTCTTTGCCCATTATAGACCAGTGATCTTTAGGAAAAAAATGTGTAGAAATTCTATGTATGGGTTTATACCTACCCACTCTTTATTACAAGCAACAATATAAAATTTAGGAAAAAAAGTCTTTTTGGTAACACTTGATTATCAAAATCTCAATCAAATGTACAGATATAATAAATGAGTTAAATATTTATATATATAACTTGAACAGATGGGACTAATAAGGATTGGCAACATGTCAAATTTTTAAAACTACCAAATATGGAAATAATTTGCTTGACTGTTTATATTTGGCCAAAACACACAAAGTTTAAAGGGCATAAACAATATTTAACAATTCGGTTCAAATATGTTGGGAAAGGTGGTATCTTTTGAGTTAATTCTAATTTGAAAAGAGATGTATGTTTGAATGTGAGGGAGATGCATGGGCAAATGAGTTCAACTTTGACGAATCAAGGCTTAATTTAGCGACCAGACATCACTGAGTAAGTACCCATGGGAAATGGTAACATGTGCTGTACATTATATTATAAACGTGATAACTGACATCAAAACATTATCATGCATTTAATGGCCAATGCTCCGACGGTGCGCAAACAGAACATTATTGCTTTTCTTCATGTTAAGGTGAAAATAAATGAGCTGGATTAAGACGTTATAGTCTATCATACAGAAGAACACACACACTCACACTCATACACAGAGACACACACGCACACAGCAAACATTCACCCCCCCCCCCCCCCCGACACACACACACACACACACGTCCGTACGCAGATGAAGAGACACATCTCTGAAAAGGGGAAGGTGTCGAATAAATTAAAAACAGAGTAGGGTGAAATGCAGCTGTGATGCCGTTGCACGGTTTTGCATATCAAGATTACTGAGCCCCCGTTACAAAAAAAATGCTCTTCCTCCCAACCATGTCCAGCATTGTTCTCTTTGCCTACACTGCAAAAAATTATTAAGGCTCAATTTCAAAAATGAACATTTCAGTATTTTGGTTGTTTCAGGTGAGAAAAATGCACCAAATGCACCTCCCTAGGTATTCGCTATAACCTTTTGCAACATCTTTCCTGTTAACGGTTTATGTGATTCAAAATTTTTACATTTCTTCCTTTATTTTCTCCCTCTGAGCTGAACCCACAGAGAGTGCGAGAAAAGGAAGCGTGAAACAGATGTAAAGAAGGAGGAATTGAAGAAATGTGCATCAGCAAAATGGCGGGGTCATTTGGTGCATCTGAATTATTGTAAGCGGGTGGCCTTTTTCCTTTCCTCCGAACTTTTAATTGACCTGGCTAGGGAAAAAATCAAATGTCTTTTTCTTGCGTAGGTCACAAGCTTGATGCTGATTGATAATGAAATGACTGCTCAAACAGGAAAACTATAATGAATGACTTATCCAGTTGCTACAGTTATTAAGGATTGCAGTCCATAACTAGTAGTTCCTTTTCTCCTTTTGTCCGGTGTTTCCTTGCTGGAAGGGACCAACAAAGGAGCAAATTATCTCCTACTCCTCATGATTTTAACACTTAAAACACTCCTTTCCATGGCTACTTGCTAATCTATTTCTGGTCATGTTTGTTTTTCAACAAAGTTCCTTGGAATTCTATAATTCAACAGCACCTGTTTTTGCTTCAAATATCAATTCAAAACACTGCTTTTCCTGAAGTGGCAGGTACGACATACAGCAAGAGATGGTGGCACAAGTGATTTGTTAATGAATCACAAGGACGTTTAAGCAATTCTAAACAAACATAAAAGTCTAATGAAGAAAATAGTACCTTGTTTTAAAGAATCAGACATAAAAACAAATTCAGAAAATTTTAATGGGCTCATGCACACTCAATGCTACCAGAAGGTAACAACAGTGTGGTTTGTTTGTAACCTAGATCTGTTGAGAACCTTTGCCAATGACGCTACTTTGTGACTTACGGTGGTTGACAATATGGCTACTAAGGAGTTAAAAAAGGACATTGAAGATCTTAAAATTTCATTAGACTTGATTACTAGGGATCTGGCTAAAATTACGACCAACCAGCTTTCTATTATGTCATTAATGGCAGATATCAAGGATTTGAAAGCAAAGAATGAAGAGAAAGATAAGAGGATTGCTGCCCTGGAGAATCGAATTTCTGATCTTGAACGGTATTCACGAATGAATGATGTCATTATAACAGGGATGGTGATTAAACCTTGGTCATACACCCATGCCGTGACTGACCCCAAGCGACAGGTTACAGGCAACCTTGATCATGAAGATACTACAGAGGCTCAGGTTACTGCTTTTCTCCGGAGCAAAAGCATAAGTATTGATAGAAATAATATCAAAGCCTGCCAAACCTTGCCCACAAAAAACCAGATTAACCAACCATCCATAATAGTCCGCTTTGTAAATAGAAAGCATAAAATTGATCTGCTCAGGCAAGGCAAGAATTTGAAGGGCTCTAATGTCTACATTAATAAGCATGCACCCAAAAAAATGCAGGTATTGCTAAGAAGGCTAGAAGACTAAGAAGCAGCAGAAAATACAGTCCACCTGGACTGCCAACTGTAAAGTTTTCATTTGAACAAACGGCTCACCTGAGAGTGCTAAAGTTCTATGCATCAGAGATATTGCACAGCTAGAAAAATGGGACTCTTAATTATGATGCATTGTCTCATAGGCTGGTTATTACATTAACAGTTAATCTCTTTTATTTTCTATGATGTATTTTGGTCTACCAAACAAAGGTTTGAAAGTAGCTCATCTCAATATCTGTAGCTTGATGCATAAGGTACATACAAGATCTATCAATGGTACTGTATACTGAAAAAACACACATTATGGCCATATAAGAAACAAATTTAGACAATACAGTGGAAGACTCATGTAGTTTCATGTCAATTGGACAAATAGTTCCAAAGATATGGCAAAAATTGTGAATTTTATGCGACAAAGCTCCACCTTGTGTCAAAATTTTGAACCAAACAGGTATAATGTCATCGTGGGACACATCCTCAGGTCATGACCTTTCATTTGCACTTGACTTGAGGTCAATCGGACAAATGTTTCCAGAGATATGATAAAAACAGTGAATTTTTCGGTTTTTGGTCCCTGGTGGCCAATCTACAAATTGTAAATTGTCCAAAATCGAATATGTTCTTCCTCTTTATGATACTTACCTATATGCAAAACTTGACATTTCTAAATGAAATATTACTGAAGTTATCGCGTTAAAACGTGGTGCGGCGGCGGCGGCGGTCGGACCAAAAACATAATATCCCCGGGTCGGGGATGTAATTATACAGATGTCATTTGTACTATGCTTCAGAAAGTCTCAGAATATGACAGAGGATTTTATTCTTCAGGTGACTTTAACATTTAGTTGGCTAAGTCCTGTGCTCTTAAGGGGAGATTATAAATGGTCATGAATGTACAAACCCAAAACCAGTGAAGTTGGCACGTTATGTAAATCGTAGATAAAATCAGGATACAATGATTTGCAAATCCTTTTCAACTTATATTCAATTGAATACACTGCAACGACAAGATGTTTAATGTTCAAACTGAGAAACTTTTTTTTTTTTTTGCAAATAATCATTAACTTAGAATTTAAAGGCAGCAACACATTGCAAAAAAGTTGGCACAGGGGCCTTTTTACCACTGTGTTACATCGCCTTTCCGTTTAACGACACTCAGTAAACGTTTGGGAACTGAGGAGACCAATTTTTGAAGCTTTTCAGGTGGAACTCTTTCCCATTCTTGCTTGATATACAGCTTAAGTTGTTCAATAGTCCGGGGTCTCTGTTGTCGTATTTTACACTTCATAATGCGCCACACATTTTCAATGGGAGACAGGTCTGGACTACAGGCAGGCCAGTCTAGTACCCGCACTCTTTTACTACGGAGCCATGCTGTTGTAACACGTGCAGAATGTGGCTTTGCATTGTCTTGCTGAAATAAGCAGGGGCGTCCATGAAAAAGACGTTGCTTGGATGGCAACATATGTTGCTTCAAAACCTGTATGTACCTTTCAGCATTAATGGTGCCTTCACATATGGGTAAGTTGCCCATGCCTTGGGCACTAATACATCCCCATACCATCACAGATAGTGGCTTTTGAACTTTGCGCCTATAACAGTCCGGAT
This sequence comes from Gymnothorax reevesii, assembly GCA_029721435.1. Classification (NCBI taxonomy): domain Eukaryota; kingdom Metazoa; phylum Chordata; class Actinopteri; order Anguilliformes; family Muraenidae; genus Gymnothorax; species Gymnothorax reevesii. The sequence goes on along the minus strand of CM056574.1, from coordinate 130,755,150 downwards.
GGTTCTTTTCCTCTTTGGTCTAGAGGACACAACATCCACAGTTTCCAAAAGCAATTTGAAATGTGGACTCGTCAGACCACAGAACACTTTTCCACTTTGCATCAGCCCATCTTAGATGAGCTTGGGCCCACCGAAGCTGGCGGCGTTTCTGGGTGCTGTCGATAAATGGCTTTCGCTTTGCATTGTAGTTTAAACTTGCACTTGCAGATGTAGCGACGAACTGTAGTTACTGACAGTGGTTTTCTGAAGTGTTCCTGAGCCCGTGTGTTGATGTCCTTTACACACTGATGTCAGTTTTTGATGCAGTACCGCCTGAGGGATCGAAGGTCAGGGGCATTCAATGTTGGTTTTCGGCCCTGTCGCTTACGTGCAGTGATTTCTCCAGATTCTCTGAACCTTTTGACGATATTACAGACCTTAGATGATGAAATCCCTAAATTTCTAGCAATAGCTCGTTGAGGAATGTTGTTTTTAAACTGTACGACAATCAGCTCACGCATTTGTTCACTAAGTGGTGACCCTTGCTCCATCCTTGTTTGTGAATGACTGAGCATTTCAGGGAAGCCGCTTTTATTCCCAATCATGGCACCCACCTGTTCCCAATTAGCCCGTTTACCCGTGGGATGTTCCAAATAAGTGTTTGAGAGAGTGGAGGAATGCTCATCAGTCTTTTTTGCCACTTGTGCCAGCTTTTTTGAAACATGTTGCAGGCATCAAATTCCAAATGAGCTAATATTTGCAAAAAATTACAAAGTTTACCTGTTCGAACATTAAGTAACTTGTCTTTGCAGTGTATTCAATTGAATATAGATTGAAAAGGATTTGCAAATCATTGTATTCTGTTTTTATTTACGATTTACACAACGTGCCAACTTCACAGGTTTTGGGTTTTGTATGTAATCTGTCTTAGAGGATGAATGTACCAACACAGGTGTGCTCCAACACTGCTGGGATACTGTCATCCACATGTATCGATCACATTTACACCAATGCAGCTGATTTATGCTCTAGAGTCATTTCAAAACAAGTGGGTTTTAGTGATCATAATGTAATAGCAATGGTAAGAATTACTAAGGTACCTAAGCCAGGGCCCAAAATAATGTTTCAAAGGTCCTATAAATTCTTCTGCGAAAATGTATTCATCGAGGACATTAAAAAAGTTAAATGGGAAGATGTACTTGAATCTAATGATGTAAATATAGCACTTCATGCATTCTCAAGTATATTATTTCCTATAATTGATAAGCATGCTCCATTAAAGAAATTCTCGGTCAGGAGCACTTTTGCTCCCTGGTTAGATGAGGACATAAAAGCCCTCATGACTAACCGCGATGCATTGAAACGTATTGCAATAAAGTCAGGTGATCCCTCTAACTGGAGCAAATATCGTGCTGCTAGAAATATGGTGACAAAAGTGAATAGAAAAAAGAAAAAATGTTATTACCAAGACAAAACTAGGCTTATGCCGTCGGAGGCGACGGCTGGGGGTATATCCCCGTACGCCCCCATTCCTCCAATTCCCCAATCCTTGAATAGACCTTGAATAGACTTTCATTTGAACTTAATTTCAGGTCAATCGGACAGATGGTTCAGAAGTAATGGCCAAAATGGTAATTTTCCATCACAAAGCGCCACCTGGTGGCAAAATATTGAACCATACTGGCATGATGTCATCATGTGACACGTTTTGAGGTCATGACGTTGCAGTTGCACATAGTGTCATGTCAATTGGACAAATAGTTCCAAAGATATGGCAAAAATTGTGAATTTTATGCGACAAAGCTCCACCTTGTGTCAAAATTTTGAACCAAACAGGTATAATGTCATCGTGGGACACATCCTCAGGTCATGACCTTTCATTTGCACTTGATTTGGGGTCAATCGGGCAAATATTTCCAGAGATATGATTAAAACAGTGATTTTTTCAGTTTTTGGCCCTTGGTGGCCAATCTAGAAATTTTAAATTGTCCAAATTCGAATAAGTTCTTCCTCTTTATGATACTTACTTATAGACAAAACTTGGAATTTCTAATTGAAATATTACTGAAGTTATCGCGTTAACACGTAAATCAGTTTTTGGCCCCTGGTGGCCAATCTAGAAATCTGAAATTGTCCAAAATCGAATGAGTTCTTCCTCTTTATGATACTTACTTATATGCATTACTTGAAATTTGTAATTGAAGTATTACTGAAGTTAACGTGTAACACGTAATGCGGCGGTGGCGGTCGGACCAAAAACATAATATCCCCCAAGAACGCCATTCGGTATTCGGGGATATAATTAATGAGATAATAAATGATCGCAAAAGACTATGGAGATTTTTTATGGCATTCTGGGTAAGACAAAAACTAATAGTCCATCTTTTATTGAGCCTAAGTGTATGTTTAGTACTAAACCTCTTGAAATTGCCAATTATTTCAATAACTTCTTCATAGAAAAGGTTGACAAACTGAGAATGTCTATGAAGACTTCAGAAGGTGACCAATCTATAAAACCAATTAAAGAGGGTATAATGAAGAACAAGAATTGCAAATTTTGCCTTAGAGCTGTGTCCAAAGAAGAGGTGAGAAAACTTATGTTGTCAGTAAAAAAACACAAACAATCTGGACTTGATCTTCTTGAAAGTAGATTGGTACGAATTATTGCTGAACAGAACCTGTGTGCCATATATTCAATCTTAGTCTTAAGGAGGGTTTTTTTCCACCGCCAAAATAATTCCTATACCTAAAAAGGAGTTCATTTTGTGGTGCTAACAGTCGACCTATTAGTATTCTTCCTTCTCTCAGCAAGCTGTTGGAAAGAATTGTGTATGATCAAATACTAAATTACTTTTCCAGCAATGAGCTTGATTCTGTGTTTCAACATGCTTACAAGCAAAATCATTCCACTTGTACAGCATTGACTGAGATGACTGACAATTGGCTAAGTCAAATTAATCAGAAAAATATTGTTGGTTCTGTGTTGTTAGACTTTAGCGCTGCTTTTGACGTTCTAGACCATGAACTATTGCTGGATAAATTGTGTACTTATGGTTTCAGCAATAATGCTATTTGATGGGTAACAAGCTATCTCTCAAAGAGGAGTCAAAAAGGGTTTTTTAATGGCACTCTCTCAACTGTACATAGTGTGGTATGAGGGGTTCCACAAGGCAGTTGTCTTGGTCCACTCATGTTTTCAGTTTTTACGAATGACCAGCCACTTGCTCTTAATAATGCATCTATTACCATGTATGCAGATTACTCTACCATATACATAGCAATGAGTAATGTTTCTGAACTGACTAAACATGTCAATAATGTTGTAGGTAAAATGGGTAGAGCTGTATCAATAATAAAGAGATGTGCCAATTTTTTGAATAAGCATTGTGTTAAACAGGTTACACAGACACTTGTGTTTTCCCATTTAGACTATTGCTCAGTTGTCTGGTCTCGTACAAATAAAAAAGATGTACACAAATTACGACTTGTGCAAAATAGAGCTGGTTTTGGGATGTCCTCTTAGAGCAAATGTGCATGGCATGCATGTTAATCTTGGTTGGTTGAAAGTGGATGATAGATTTGTTTGTAATCTTCTTGTTTTCTTTAAAAAAAATCTACACTGCCACACTGAAAATTGTGCTCGTCCAAGATAGACATAGATACTCCTGAAGACAGGCTACTCTAGGGAATGTTGTTGTGCCTGTATCTAGAACTTGTGCCATGATGAGAATGGCTATGAACAGGACTTCTTTAAAGTGGAATACACTGCTAAGTCACATTATCAGTACGAGGTCAAATGCGACCTTCAAAAAATAAATTAAAAGTCTCTACATACCTAAAGAATAACTATACTATATTATAAACTATGGTCTCATCCTGTGTTGGTATTTCTTGCTGTTTCTTGTATCTTCATACTTTTAATTAACTTTTACTTTTAAATTTAATTTTTGCCTGGGTTTGTTTGTTTGTTTGTTTGTCTGTTGGTTTCCAAAATAACTCAAAAAGTTATGGACAGATTTTGATGAAATTTTCAGGGATTGTACAGATTGGTATAAGGAAGAAATGATTAGATTTTGGAAGTGATCCGGATATCTTTCTGGATCCAGGAATTTTTAAAAGGATTCCTTAACATTGGGAGATAGGGCCATTTTCAACATTTATGCATATAACTACACCAAAAATGGTCAGGGCACTTGGAAAAAACATACAGGACAACTTTCGAACATGTTCTACAATATATCAAAGACTGATCCTGAAAATGGAATAATTCCGGATACTATGATCCAGAATACAAAAGTAGGGGACCTTCGGAACGTTCATTATAGGAAGAGAACAAATGAAGCTACAAACATGCGACAAACACCATTATATAGCCATGATATTGCAGACTTAGGAAGGTGTCACCGGATTAACTGTATCTTCAAAAGCCAGGGAACTAGATCCAGAAGAAAACCACCATTACGGAAAATTTGATTTTCGTGAATAACGACTAAACTAATATTGATATCATTATGAATTCAATTGCAAATGGTATGTTTTCTTGGTCAGGGAATCTGAAAAAAATAGATGAAATAAATGTAGGACTAATATTTATGTGTAAATCACAACATGAGGGAAAATGTTGCATCATAAGAAAAAAAAAACAAATGAAGCTAGAAACATGCAACAGACATCTTAGTTCCACAGCCGAGACGCTGTGGAACTAATATTGATATAGAATTATTAATCAAATTGCCATGTTTTCATGGCCAAGGAATCTAAAAATGAAGATAAAATAAATGTAAGACTAATATCTATGGTGGAAGTCGCAATATGGAGGGAAATGTTGTGCTTGGCAGAGGTCTGCGCTCTCCGAGTGCTTTTCTACTTCATTTTAATCTACTTTTTATTTCCTTTTTTGTTATTTTTCTGTTTATAACTTGATTTCATGCTGCTTTAGGATTTTGTGGGTTGTATTACCTGCTTTGTTTTACATTACTGTCAAACAGTTTTTATCATGTATTATGGGTTTTTGGTTTTCAACATGCATTATGTCAATGTAATATAATTAGTTATTATTATGTATCTTACCATATTTTAATTATGCTGTGTTAATATATACCTCTAGGACCCCAGGAAGATTAGCTTTCACTTTTGTGTCAGCTAATGGGGATCCAATAAAACAATAAAACAATGCTTCTTTCATCAAATGTAAATCTTTATTGGACCTCTTGTAAAATTTGCCCCATATTTATAATACACCAAGGGGCAAATGCAGTTGCAGGGAAGATGGCATTCCAATTGGTTAATTATACGTTAGACCCAAGACACACCTGATCATTAATTAAGACACACCTTGTTGTGTTCCGGGGTTCTGGCCTTTGGCCAGAACAGTATTATTCATGGTATTAACAGTTTCACGTTTCAAGAGTTCATAGTTCATAGTTCATAGTTCCATAGTTCATGTTTCATGTCACAGTTTTAACAGTTTCTTGTTTCAGGATTTTTCATTCCATGTCCATGTTTTTACTTTTCCATGTTTTTGTTTTCGCCAGGTCTGCCATGCCACTCCACCGCTTGTCTGCGTTCCGCCCCGTGCCTTCGTTGTTGCACATTTCTGAGCTCTGGTTGGTTTTGGTATTTCCCCTTCCTTCCATGCTGTGCTGGATTCGGGCCTCTCTAAGCTTAATTGACAATTAACTGTTTTTAAGTTACTAACATTTACTAATGCTCACTGGGTTGGTGTAATTCTTAGATAGGCACATTACTAATACTACTAATTTAGACAGGGAGTTTATTGTCATGATTCCTGCTTTGCTATTTCAAGATCTTGCTGTGCTTTTCTGTTCTTAACATTCATGCTTGCTTCCAAGCTGCATACTTAATTGGTACTTAAGCTGAGCACGCTCATTCTCTTAATGAGCAGGTCATGTCAACCAATCTTGTCCATGTCTTGATCTTGCCATGCCTCTTGTTTCTCTCTCTCCAGGTGTTACCCCTCATGTCATGATTTCTGAGCCTTTATCTGGATGCGGTGGAAGTTGGCTGGCAGACAGTGTCTCGCGTCTCGTTGCATGTGCAAGTTTAGCCAAGCTCTTGTTGTCATAGTTCCCTAGCATTTCTAGTTTCAAGTCTTGTCCTAGCCTCTTGTTTTGTGTATATATATATATAGTCTTGTTATTTATTTTCCTTGATCTCTTGCCTGGAGTTTCCAGTGCCTTTTTGTTTTTTGCTTTTTTGCATTCATTGTTCATAGCTCTGTGTAGCTTACCTTAGTTTGTTTTTTGCAACCCTTTGGGCCAAGTTTTTTGTTGGCCCTCGTGCCTGTTTTGTTTTTTGTTTAATAAATCCTCATTCCCATCTCCCCGCATCAGGTGTCTACCTGATTCCTTATCACACCTGTTCATTAATTAAGTCCAACCCACTTAAACCTTGTTACTGTGACTGGTGCTTGAACTGTCTGCTGTGAAACCAGCAATAGCAATCAATAAACAGACTTGCGTGCTTCGTTTTAAAATGTGTAGACTACGAGGATGAAGTTCTTTGATCTGAAAATTGCTTGTAATCCCCTCACAGTCTTCAGTACAAAAACTCCCCCGCCACTTATGTCTGACAGTTGTAATGAAATTCTCTAAGGTGTGCAATATGTGACGCCACCCTAAATATCTCTAGGAGGAACCATAAATAGCTCAAACATGAGGGAAAGTCTTTGTTGTTTACCTTTTTTAACACTTTTTAAAGTTACTGTTACTGTTGGTTGGCCAGGGGAAGGCAGGTTCGTGGTTCTTGTAACTATCATTTCCAGATTTTAAAGTGAATTTAAAAAAAAAAAGGTTTCTGAAAGCATGTGTGCCATTTGGGTTTTCAGTTGGGGATACTTTAAATAAACATTTGTATCTAAAGATCATTTTTAAAATAAGTACACATTCATTCATTCATTCATTCATTCACAAATGAATGTGTTGTACCTTACATGACCAAATTACACCATATTAAGTCAAACCGCCAAAAGTATAATATGTTGAATCCTGAAATCATTTTAATTTTGGCCTAAAATCTTAAATTTCATCTAACTCTTGAATATCAATTGTCTCAATAAATATTACCTTTTTACTGCTTGTATTCTTGTACTTTGAAGTGAAAATGAAACCTTATCAAATGGACTTAGATAAATTTAAGCTGATTACTTCATCTGTTTCTTGTTTCCAATACATAGTCAGCGCCATTGTATAGGGGAGAAAGGTGATGACAATTCTAAGGGCCCACAGTAGCCACCATGACAAAATTATTCAGCATAGATTTACCTAATATTCATACTAATGCATCATAGTTTAAACAAAGCCATTAAGGCATGCAGTATTGATGAAATACATTTCAGTAACCCTCTTCTTAAAAAAATGGTTTGATCCATGCTTCGTGTTTGTATTGGAAAATTGTCTGTGCGTTTTTGCTGGTGAGGTCGCAAACTAAGGGTGCGTTCCAGCAAACTTGTGACCCGTGATATACCAGTTAAAAGTGGGCGGAGCAACTGTCAAACCTGTGAGTTCACGCCGGTGAACTCGATTGTGCTCAACGTACTTCGACTTCCTTGTTTGACTTCACGCAGCTCAACTAAAATTTCGGCACCAACAGTGAAGTCAAGTATGAAGTCTGTAACTCATTTCTTTTGCCTGGCATGCTATGAAGTCGTGACTCGTAACTTTGAAGTTGTGATTCACAGGTTCAAACCTCTGCTGGAATGCAGCATAAGGCAGCAAACAGGGTGCACTACCCTTGCGAATATGATGTAAAAAAAAAACAAAAAACAAAAAAACCCCCAAATCTGGACTCCAGAAAAGAATAGATAGAGGACAGCAGGAGCAAAGCAGGGGTCCAGAACATTACTAAATTCTTTTAAAAGAACGGTGAGAGAGTATTTAACTAGCTTGCTATGTTAGCTGTTCAGGCTGGCTTTCCAGCTGCTAACGTTACATTAATGTAACATGCGGTCAGCTGAGTAAATAATCGCCTGACAAGAATGACATTACTCAGTTATTAACGTTATTATCCACAGAAAAGATCGGTACGGTTATCATTCACCAGCCATTATAACATGCCTTCAAAAAATCTGGTAGCAGCAGCCTAGGACACGTTACTCCGTTCTTATTATGAGTGGTTACTGCATACTTAGCTCTCTCTGGCTGCAAGTTACTGTGCAGGCTAGGTTTGGCTAGCAAACTACATGCTATCAATGTGGTAACCTTATTTGTAACTTAAATAATCACTTGACAACGCTGACATTACTTTTACCTTAAGTGTTTACTAAAACTGAACTGCTACATTAGCCTGTTGACATAAGTCTCCTTGATGCAGTGGGTAACTTAGCAGAGTTAGCCCTCCTCTTAACAATAGCAAAATGAAGCTGAGTGCTTAGAGCAATGGTACTGATAAGCTCATTTAGATTTTGTTTATTCCAAGACTCGGTAGGTTAGTTCTTCATCAGTTGTTCCATGGAACATAACTTGAAATGTTTATGAAAGTAATATGAAATGGAACAATTAAACCTCCCCTCCTTGAATCGCCACCTTATCGTTGTGGAGGGGTTTGAGTACCTGGATGATCCTAGGACCTATGCTGTCTGGAGCTTATGTCCCCTGGTAGGGTCTCACAAGGCAAACAGGTCCTAGGTGACAGGTCAGACTATTCGATATTTACGATATTCTGTTATATTCTGAAATTCTCTAAGGTGTGCAAGATGTGACGCCACCCTAAATATCTCTAGGAGGAACCATAAATAGCTCAAACATGAGGGAAAGTCTTTGTTGTTTACCTTTTTTAACACTTTTTAAAGTTACTGTTACTGTTGGTTGGCCAGGGGAAGGCAGGTTCGTGGTTCTTGTAACTATCATTTCCAGATTTTAAAAGTGAATAAACACAGTTATAGGTTTCTGAAAGCATGTGTGCCATTTGGGTTTTCAGTTGGGGATACTTTAAATAAACATTTGTATCTAAAGATCATTTTTAAAATTAGTACACATTCATTCATTCATTCATAAATGAATGTGTTGTACTTTACATGACCAAATTACACCATATCAAGCCAAACCGCCAAAGGGATGATATGTCGAATCCTGAAATCATTTTAATTCTGGCCTAAAACCTTAAGTTTCATCTAACTCTTGAATATCAATTGTCTCAATAAATATTACCTTTTTACTGCTTGTATTCTTGTACTTTAAAGTGAAAATGAAACCTTATCAAATGGACTTAGATAGATTTAAGCTGATTACTTCATCTGTTTCTTGTTCCAAATACATAGTCAGCGCCATTGTATAGGGGGAAAAGGTGATGACAATTTTAAGGGCCCAAAGTAGCCACCATGACAAAATTATTCAGCATAGATTTACCTAATATTCATACTAATGCATCATAGTTTAAACAAAGCCATTAAGGCATGCAGTATTGATGAAATACATTTCAGTAACCCTCTTCTTAAAAAATAGTTTGATCCATGCTTCGTGTTTGTATTGGAAAATTGTCTGTGCGTTTTTGCTGGCAAGGTCGCAAACTAAGGGTGCGTTCCAGGAAACTTGTAACCTGTGATATACCTGTTAAAAGGGATACCGCCAAGCTAAAGAAGGAGTCCTATCGAGCTTGGTTGGCTCATGGGACCCCAGAGGCAGCTAACAGGTACTGGCAGGCTAAGCGTGCTGCGGCCCGGGCAGTGGCGGAAGCAAAAACTTAGGTATGGGCAAAGTTCGGGGAAGCCATGGAGGAGGATTATCGGTCAGGCCCGAAGAGATTCTGGCAAACCGTCTGGCGCCTCAGAAGCGGAAAGCAGTGCCCTGCTAAAACTGTTTACAGTGGAGGTGGGGAGCTGTTGACTTCGACTGGGGATATTGTCGGCCGGTGGAAGGAATACTTCGAGGATCTCCTCAATCCCACTGACACGCCTTCCATAGAAAAAGCAGAGGCTGGGGACCCAGAGGCTGATTCATCCATCACTCGGGCTGAAGACACTGAGGTAGTTCGGAAACTCCTTGGTGGCAAGGCACCGGGGGTGGATGAGATCCGCCCTGAGTACCTCAAGTCCGGGACGCTTTTTTACAGATAGGGTGAGGAGCTGTGTCGCCCGGGAGGATCACAGAGTAGAGCCACTCCTCCTTCCTCCTCGGAAGGTGTTCCGGGCATGCCCCACCAGGAGGAGGCCCCGGGGAAGACCGAGGACACGCTGGAGGGACTATGTCACTCGGCTGGCTCGGGAACGCCTCGGGATACCCCCGGAAGAGCTGGAGGAAGTGTCCAGGGAGAGGGAAGTCTGGGCATCCTTGCTTAGGCTGCTGCCCATGCGACCCGACCCCGGATAAGTGGAAGAAGATGGATGGATGGATGGATGGATGGATGGACGGACAATTAAACCTTTATGCACTGCTACTCTAGAATCAGTTGTGGTCACTTCATCTGAACTGAACCCAGCAATACACCTTCACCACGAGCAGTCTGAATATGTTTTTGATGGCGAGTAAGTGAGTGAATGTGAATTAGACAACTAATAATTATTCATTCACATAATAATACTCTCTTTGTTGAGTGGTTAATCTTAAAAAAAGGAAAAATTGGGTTTATTGCATTAGGCACTGCCAAGAACACTGAGAAACAGAAAAATAAATATTAACATAATGATACATAGTGGTAAAAAAAATGGCAATGAAAAGTCGGGGGCCCTCACCGATATTCTGTCAGGGGGCCCAGAATTCCTAGCAACTGCCCTGCACATAGTCACACTAAATGTAATATCTAATTAAATTTAATATCTAAGACTTTGTTAATTGAAACTGCAGTTTAAGCATTTATTCTTCAACAGTTTAACTCATTACCTACGGAATACTTTCACGTAAAATTGTTGCGTTTGTACTAAATACTTTTCCTGAAAATGACACAATATAAAGTATTGAAGTACAGGTGGCTCATGACCGTGATCGTCAACTGATTTTGTGTTTTCATCAGACTGTGAATGGTCATCCACGCCGCTGGCACTGGCTTGCCGTCGGGAATGGTAGAATTTGCCGCGCCATTGTCAGCGGTTTGCCGTAGGGAGTAAGTGAATTCACGGCACAGTGAAGGTCCATTCAGATTTTCAGGTATTTTCCCAATTCCTGATTTAGTATGCATTTGTCACACCTATTTGTTTTAGATTATCAAGCAAAATGATATGATAATGACAACTTGAGTCATCCTTAAGTGGCAGTTTTAGACAAATATAAAATTAATTGATGAAAAATGTAAATCCACGTAATCTGGCTTAGAGTGAAAAAGTAATTGCCCCCTTAATGACTCAGTCAGTCAATTCCCCAAATCCAATTTTGTGGGTTAAATGGGACTAAACACACCCAGGTTTACCGCCAGTCCTACTGAATCAAAATATCACTTAAAGGTTCCCAGTCATGTCTCCAGGCGCGCAGCCAATTAGTCATTTAGAGCCATTTCAAAATCTGTTAGTGACAGCATATGGTGAAGTGACCACCCAGAGACAGAGGGACGAACCATTTAATCAGTTCCTTCATTATTCTGGCTGACCCTTCCCTTCTATGGTGTCAGAAATAACACATTTTGAAATTGCTTCCAATAGATAATTGGCTGTGCACCTGGTGAAATGACAGGGGACTTTCAAAGTAGACATGTATTGATTTGAAACCTTGCAAAATAATTGTTGAATTTGGTATAATTCAAACGAGCATGCAATACATTTTTCACCTCGAGAAAATAGTGGAATAGAGAAATCATGGATGTAACACAGACTTTTAGCAAACCCTAAAAATTTGCCCTTGAAAAGCACTGTGAATCAGGCCAAGAGCTGTGACATCACTCTTGGGATCAATTGTAATACATAGGCTATCTTATTCGTATTTTTCATTGCAAGTTAGACGAAAGATGTCAGAATTTTTGCTTGTCGTCGATACAAAAGTTAAAGAGGATGATTCAAGTTCAACAACTACCGACAGTGATAAGTGATGGAGAGGTAGGAGAAATGGAAAATGAGATAGAACTCGACAATGATAGGGATGCAGCTGAATGCCAAACACTACCACAAGCGTACCAGCATAAACCGGAGTCTCAGTCACGAGTGAGTGAGCAGGAAGCAAGCTCTGGGGTGCGTTTCCCAAAAGTATAGTTGCTAAATTATTTAGTTGGAATCATTGACTGTAGGCCTATATGGTCGAACTAGCTATGCAAGTTAGCAACTATGCTTTAGGGAAACCTACCCCTGTGCAAGAGCAGAGGGAACCTGAACATGTACAAGCTTAGAATTTTACTGACGCGCGCCCGGCTGGCTATGCAGTGAACAATTCTATAATCCTTCTCATCCGAAGCCGGCAGTCCCTCCCAATTTATACCCTTGCAGCGCGGAGCCAATTGTTCACTGCTCTGAAAAGGCTACGGGCACTGGTGTGACCGGGGCTCCAACTCGGGCTGTGGTGCAAAGTACTGCTCCGCAATGCGGCATCTTGACTGGTTGAGCTAACCCGGTAGCCAAATAATAACATACTTTTTGACAATCAGAAATTGAATCCGCTTGAAATATAAAACAAAACGAGACTAAGAAATGAACAGATTAGGACAGGTAGACGATGGTCGACGCACTTGACTTGCTTACCTTGTGTCACTGTTTCCCACAAATTACGCCATCAGAGAGGGGCTATTATCACTCAGTTTTTTGGGGATGTGCACAAGTTGAATGGTTATTCAAAATGCCTTTTAGTCTCTTCCTGTTTGAGTAAGAGTCCAGAGTTTTATCCGTCATTTCCATGACATTACACTTCCGTAGAGGTATAATATACCAATTTTTTTTATTTCTCAAAACATATCTACTTTCAATGGAATCTTTCTGGCAGTGTGAAATAAGCTTGGGCGAAAAGGTCTTAACAAAGCAAACTGCACAGCAATGATAAGAAGTTCAGTAAGAGATGAGAAATAAAATCACTGGAATATGGCAGTCTGGCGAGGGATGCAAAACCATGTCCAAGCCAATAAGACCCACTGAACAGTGAGAGCCATAATCACCAAAAAGACAATGCTAAAGGCCCAGTCACTCAGCCGATCACGCACGAATCACTCACAAATCACGCACAGATTGGGTTTGTGCGTGCTTGAGCGTTGAGAAATTGACCAATTTTTCGGGGTGTCGGGGGTAGAAATCTCGGACGAATCACGCATGAATCGCGCATGAACCACGCATGTATCACTTACAATCACTGACATATCGCGCACGTCGACGCATAATAGCAAACACGGTTCAGTATTCCACGAACATTCGACGCACGCCCGACGCATGAATCACCGATGGAGCACGTCCAAACACGAACGCTTCACGTATTGTCAGTGAATGTCAGTGGAATGAACGTGATACATGCGCGTTTCATGCGTGATATGAACGTGGGGCATCAGTGGACGGACGTGGACGTGCGCGGATTCAAACCAGTTCTGACGCATAAGCACTGACAGCTGACGAGTGTCCCGCGCATAGTTACGCATAGTCGACGCATAAACTACGCATGCCGACTCATGAATTACGCACACCAACGCACAGTTGTGCGTCGGAAAATTTTTGAACCGTTCAAAACTCAAAATCACGCACAAACCGCCTTCGACGCACATCCACTTACAATCACTGACAGTCCACGTTCGTTCCACCTACGAATTACGCATACGACGTACGCTCCGCGCAGAAACTAAAATCTGTGCGTAATTCATGTGTTTTCGCTGTGTGACTGGGCCTTTAAGGAGAAGTGGTGACTCTGCCAAGAGTGCATTGACGACTCATGCAGACTCATTCATAGACGACTCGAATCACACAAGAACCCAGAGAAAACATCCAAGAAGCTTGTTAACAACAGATATAGTCAGTTTTCATGTAACCACAAGAGAAAGGCTGGAAAATATTTTTTTTCCAATGGAGATCTGCAAGGTGAACAATGCAACTGGAAAATCCAGACGGAGAGTGTCTGGTCATCAGTCTGTGAAATGAAGCTGAAATGCAATTGGGATGTGCAGGGTGACAATACTACACAGTAAAAGCAACAAGGCACAGTTAGAAGGTTTAGATTTATGCACTTTATAAATTTATGCCCTATGCAGGCACATGTTCAGTACACACACACACACACACACACACACAGAATCCATATCAGTACTCATGAGACACGCGCACGTTCAAACATGCACACAGACAAGAATATACACTGCTTGAAAAGCTGTAAAGAAACAGTATTAAGATTTGAGTGGCCAAATTTAAATCCTGACTCAAATCCTATTGACATGCTGCAGCAGAACATTAAATTGAATTTCACAAAAACCCTCCTTTGTGGCTGTATTAAAAATAAATAGATAAATTAATAACAACAACAACAAGAACAACAATAATAATAAATCCACAAAGAAAAGTAAGCCAAATTTCCTTCACAGTGACGTGACAGACTGATTGAAAGCATTATCACCACTAAGTTTTAGCAAGACATCAACTTTTTCACTGGGATAACAGGGTATTTTTTGTCTTACACTAAATTTCGCATGAAGATTTGAAACCTTTTTGTTAAACGAAGAAGCAAAAATAGAGGACATCTGGAAGGTAGGCAATGTTCTGCCAGTGTATGCTTGAAAGCGAAGGAAAACAATGCTATCAGATTCAATCTATTCAATAATCACATAAAAATACATTTAATAAATTAAATTCAGTAGAAAATCATAAACAGCAAATTCAAACAAAAATGCAATGAATTATTGATCATTTATTTGAGTTTAGTCAAATCATGACCCAGCAATGATTTGCATTAAACAAGCCATAGGAGTTATATTGATCTAATGCTCTTTGGCACAGCAATATTTTGCATTAGATTCACTTTTGCAAATAATAGCCAAGAGCAAGTGTGAAAAAGATGACAGCTGCAAAGCGGTGCAAGAAAATCACATGAGGAAATAATAATTGGACTCTTAACAACCCACTTTTTATTCCACCCATTGATTGACATGGATTCCTAAATCACAATAAAATAGAAAAAATCACACTGCTCATTCGGTTTACTGGTTTTCACTGCTGAAACCACAAAATTTACTCATGCCTCAGTCATAAAACTTACTGAAATATACAGATATTAAATAAATACTACTGGACTACATGTAATATTTAGTTTGTAATAGGGTTTGAACAAGGCAATGGTCAGTTTAGATCACTTCCTCGTACAAACGGGTTAAAAATATGATGAGATGAGATAGTTGAGTAAAAGGAGAATGAAAACAAATCCCATGATTTTGAATATAAAAGACAGAAATGTGGTTAACTAATATTGGGGAATGATTACATGTAAAATTGCCATTATTATTATTTTTATTTTTCTATATCAGGAGGAAAAATTTAGTTCTATTATCCTAAATAGGAACATATGCAAGAAATCATTTCATTTATGCATAATAATTTAAACGCCATTTCTGAATTCATAAATCTGAAAGGGTATGCATCATTGATCAACCATACTCATCTGAACATCTGTGCCATAAGTGAATGTCTGTAACCAGCAACGGCAGAAATTACCCTTAATTAAAGTACTTACTTTTTTCCCAGTGCATACTCTCAGTAGCTTCCAAAGCCTTGTATCTTTAAGTTTGATTATCAGTGATATGTTGCTGGGTCATTTGCTGGCAGCTTTTTTTAAAGATCTCTATAGGACCCTCTTGACGTCATCACACGTCCAACCGCATCTCGGTTCCTTTGCTACACACCATTGCCAGCTCAGTACCGGAAGGCATCTCACGCAGCTACACACACACACACACACACACATACATATGCATGCACTCACACAAACAAACAAACATGCACCATCAAAGATACACACAAACATGCATACTCATGTACCTGTGCACATACTACAAGACCCTATACAGTAGACTCCACAGTGCCAGGGACAAAGACATATTTTTTTCTTCCCTTACTCCATAATTTTGAATTACTCATGAAACAGTTACAGAATTACAGTAATTCACCTGTGGTTAAAATAAGTGATTCAATTATAAATCATTAAATAACTCTGCCAGACAGATGAAAAAATGCTTAGATTTATTTGGTTATTTATTTATTAGCTTTTAAAGAGGCTCAGAGGTCTGTTAGACCCAAAACAAAACATAAAGGTCAAGGTATTTTGTGCATTTTGGCTTCAAAAGCAGTTTTTATGCATCACCAAACCCTTTCCCCAGTTCTTTCCATGTGATGACTGACAGAATTATATATTATTAGTGTATTATTAATTATAAGTGATTAATTTATATGTTCGGTGTATCCTCCTTGGAGATACTATGCCAGACTGCCAATTTAGCAGTTTTAACCTTTTGCTAGTTTTGGAAACTGTTTGCCTAGTTTTTGGGAAGCATATCGAGGGCTGACTGCAATAAACAGTTGTGTCCAGATGTTATACATTGGACATAACTGTTTATTGCAGTCAGCCCTCGATATGCACTGCATGCACACTTGGATTCAGATCTGGTGACTGGCTTGGGCTGTGTGTTTTTTGCTTTGGCTGAATTGCTTCGTGGCTTTAGTAGTGCAGCTGGAATTTCTTTGCTTGTAACGGTGCATGGTTAAATACTTTTGCAAGTATGGGTATCATCTGCATAATAACCACATGTAAATAGTTAGTTTCAAGTTTAAAAATTTTGGAGTACGAGGTCAAACAAAGAAACAAGAAAAAACTAGGTAAGCCTACTTTCGGAGGATCGAAAGTAGCCAAAACTGGGTATACACAACAGGTATTTTCTAATTCCTGTCACGGGAATGAGTAAAATTTGTAGGTAACATGGGTATTGTTGGCCTCAGCTGAATTTGGAGTCTCATTGTCTTAGGTGACTCAGGCCTACTGACTGAAAACTGACAGAAACAGAGTTTGGGCCAAAATCCAGCCACATTAAATACATTATTTTTTTTCTTTTCTTTTTTTTTTAAAAAATAAATCTTGCTCCATGTTTAAATGGTAATAATTGTCCATTTATTGGAAAATTTCATGGAAAC
This sequence comes from Gymnothorax reevesii, assembly GCA_029721435.1. Lineage (NCBI taxonomy): Eukaryota > Metazoa > Chordata > Actinopteri > Anguilliformes > Muraenidae > Gymnothorax > Gymnothorax reevesii. Next base: position 130,738,157 of record CM056574.1, on the reverse strand, counting down.
ATGGTGGAGACAGTCCCATAGGAAGGTAAACCAGAGCATAATTGAATGATTTTCCGGTATACTATTCGATTCTATGCTAACACATTTCACCAAAAATGGAAAGAGCAAGGGTTTTATATTATTGTCAGAAGCATTGGAGTTTTTGTACCCACAGTTTTTAAAGGCTTGAAATCATTAGTATGTGACCAACATGTCGCTTATCATTTCATTTTCTTTTTAAATGTTAAAAGTTACGAGAAGACTTTCAGATTTGTGCACCAAACTCTGGTACTGCAGTGATGTTCATCCATTTCTGTCTTTTGCTTACTTGCTTGTAAATGTAGTAATAAGGGAATAACACATACCTGTCCATGGATCAGCGGTGCCACCAATCAGCCAATTACATTTGGACCATTAAAAGCAGGGGGTGACACATTCTGTAAAAAAAAACCAATTATTCCACTATTGTTCACCCAATTTGGATTGAAATACCTTCAAATTAAAGCTGAAACTCCACAATTTGGGCAAATTCATTTAAACTCCAATATATTATTACAGAAAGCTAAAATATCAATAACTTTATCATTGTCCCAATATGCATTATTTTAACACTTAATTGAGATGAACATAGGAGCACTAACAATCAGAGATGATGCAACTCATTCAGATAATATAGCATATCCTTGTAGTGTATAAATGGCGTAATAAGGAATTTGATTGTTAATTCTACACTACTGAAATTCCAGAAGAATCGAGATGATGTGTAAAATGTGAGTACAAACAGCAAGCAGAATTTCCTGATCCCTTTTAATCTGCATTCAAGTGGAAAAAAAGTCTGTGCATGGAACAAGGACTGTTTTATCTGAACAACTATGCTGTATTTTTTAAATAATATTTTGAGATGTGATGTCTGCAGCATGTTCCAGTGAAGTTGGGACCGGTTCATGTTCACCGCATAACATCACCTCTCCCTTTCATATCACTCAGTTGTTGTTTTGGAACTAAGGACACTAATTTTTAAAGTTTCTGTAGAAGCACTTGTTCACATTCTTGCCTGATATAGGACATGAGTTTGTTAACAGACTGGGGTCTCCATTTGACCGACAGGTCAAGGCTGTAAGTGGGCCAGTCTAGTGCTCTCGCTGTTTGACTATTGCGCTATGCTTTTGTAATACTGCCAAGGGTGGCTTGGTGTTATCCAACAAGTTGGGGCATTCCAGAAAAATAGGATCTCTGGAAAGGAGCATATGTCGTTCCAAAGGTTAGCAATGTTGCTTCACAATATGGAGTTTCCAAGTTTGAGTCCTGGCCTGCCAGAACCTCTCTGTGTGGAGTTTGCATGTTCTTGCTGTGTAGGCATGGGTTTTCTCTGGGAACTCTGATTTCCCCACCCTGAAGATCATGCTCCACAGGAACACTTCTCGCTGTGCCCCTGGAGTTGGTCTCCAGGCAGTGAACTGTGGCTGCCCACTGCTGCACTGCCCACTGTCGCAGATAACAGCCGGGATAATCTTACTATTTCGACCGGAACAGACATTAGTTATTTCCAAAACCAGGTTTTTCTCACTCATTTCCACTTGTCTTCAGTACATTTCAGATAAGCTCAAGCTCAGAAAAGTTGGCAGCGCTTCTGTATGGCATTCATATACAGTATGGCTTCATTTGTTTGTAGGTGAGGCTAATCATGCATTTAACACTGCCACAATGAACTATGTCCTCTGACACTGGTGTTCTGATGTGTGTGCATGCCAAAATAATTATGTCCATTACAAAGGTATGTTGGTTCTTCATAAAGTGCAATTTGAGGTCTCATAGATCATGCACATCCAATATTTGTATTCTGCCTCGTCTTTTACACAAAGAAATTGATTTGGTTTTTCAAGATTCTCAGTCTTTAGAGAATATTACAGCCTTTCGACTGAGAAAAATTTAGTTGGACCAATTGCTCACAGTATTTTCAGCAAAGTGGCACCCTTGAACTATTGCGCTGGAAAAAGACTGTACCTTTTGTGAGTACTCATTGTATGCCTAATCATAATTAGTTCACATGCCATATTCAAGTGTTTACCACTAAAAAACGGGTACCAAACGGGTGTGTTTCTGAACATTGCACAACTTTTCTAGTCTTCCCATTTCCCTATCCCAATTGTTTTGCAATGTGTTCCAGGCATCAAATTCATAATTTACAAAAATATACAAAAATCAATGCATTTGACTGAGGTGATTTATTTATTCCATTTTTGACTTAATGTAGGTAAAAGCTAATTTATACATCACTTAAATTTGTTTTTACTATTCCCAAAATTGTAATTGAGGCTGTACTAAAATTAATTCTGATTAATTTGTTTGGTGTCTATCAAGCATAGACCTACTTGAAAATAGTACCCATTTTCTCACATTAGACCAAGCAGGTTTTACAATTGTTCTCAAGACCAGAAAGAACTTTGCAGTCAGCACAAATTCAAGCCACACACCTGTAGAAATGGTCCTGGCTAAAGTTAGCCCATGGATTAATGAGCTGAAACTTTATCAGAATAATAGAGGAAACACCTGCTGGTGTTTCAAGGTTGAATGGCCACCATGCTGAGTTTCCTTTTTCTGACCCAATACTTCTCACAGTCAGTAAGACACTTAACCTAAAACATAAAATTTTCATCATGCCAGCATCATTTAGATTACTGTCTGTATATTGCAAAATTAATTCCGATCATTATGTATAATACATCAATAATCACAAAATTGCACAGTTAATTTGAGCATATAAATATGTTTATCACTCTTTCACACACCAGAACACAGCCACATACATAGCCATATTCCTTCTTTGTCATGTCGTGTTGTTCTTGTTATTTTTCTTTCCAAAAAGGCATATAATTTTAGGAAAATAAAGCCAGAACTACTGTAAAGCATCCAATTCATAAACAAGTTCTTTTTGAATATTGTTTTGAGTTCTACTGAGTGAGTGGAGTGCAGGCACCGTTTCCAAGACATCACGAAAATATAGATCAGAGATCTTTCAATTATCACTCGTTGGCATGGACCAGAATAATAGGAGAAAGACTCACGGATACAAGGTTAGATGTAGTCCACCGTTCCATTGTCTGCCACCTACTCTATAATCCTCTCTGAATCACAACAACTCAACTGACTGATGCAAACTGTGGCTGCTTTTACTAGGCAAATGCAAAAGAGCTGTTACCTAGACAAAATTAAAAAGTCCCCCATTCTCATGGTGCTGTTAAAATGTGCAAATTGAGACCACTGGAGCAGTACAAGTCTTGCAATTTGCTTATCGTTCATTCCTCCACTAGATTTTCAATTTAGACTATATCCATGCTTCAATTTAATTTCAAGATGGCCTTATAAAGGCTGGTTTCAGTTCTTCTCAAAGTGGCAACATGTTTTACTCAATAAAATGGATGAAAAGAGGAAAATTTTGAACAAAGGCCAAAATTTGAGATCAACTTTTCAAACAGGAGTCAAAGACAAAGAGCCAAATCTTTGTCCACACTTACAATAATATTATCCCAATAAAGTAGCAGATGTAATCTCATAAAATTTATTAGGTTTGTAATATCTTTTCTGTGTATGGTTGTAGCAAAATCGTTACCACATTTAACAATTAGCATTTAGAGGAGTAAATGCTTCAGAGTGGCTTTTAGAATATGGGTTATGATTTATACATAAATATCACTCATGGTACTATGGGAAGTCACAGGGGAAAATGTGACATGACCAAATATTACTGTCCTTACCAATGCTACTCTTACACAGCATCCTATGACACAAAGACACTGCAGTCCCTCAGCACTTAAACAGCGGCTCTGTCACGACATTCACGAGAAGGCCTTCTGTGTCTTCTCCCATTCAGCAACTTGCCTGTCTACTTCCCATTTGATGATTTTGCATCTTGCTTGCTCCCCTAATCCCCAGCTGTGTTGTGTTTTATAGTTACTCCACTTCTTGTGTGGGTGATGTACAACATTGTATTCATACCCCTTCTTTTGAGTTTCAAGTTGATGGATTGAAATTCTGTTATAAGTGCTTCGTAGTATTCAGCCTTTACTAACAAAACTCATCTTCATCTTTTGAAAGTACAACATAATCTTTAATGATGGTAATTGAAGGCAGGGTAGGTAAAATTATGAAATATACAGTTGTTGTTGATTTTTTTCAAATGGTCTTTGCACCCCAACAGCAATAAAAACTTAGGAATTCTGGAAAAGGTTCGAAGTAGATTTGTCATCTGTAGTTTCTGTAATTCTGTATGGAGACCAACCAATCACTCCCTCGCGGTCCGGTTGGAAAGAACCAATGACAAACCTCCTCGCCTCCCTGCCCATATTCTCACCTTAACATGTATGAGCTTGAACTCAAGGCGCGTAATGACTGCCGGAGGAAAGCTGATCTGCTATCAAATCAAAAGAAGAAGAGGTTGTTGGAAATGTACCGGAAAATGGTCATTGCTAGAAAACATCGCTTTTATTAGGTGCCTTAGGTAAAGTCTGCCCAAAAACCTCTGATTGACTGGAGTGCATCGCTGAAGAGAACATATACTAAAGGACTTGACTTCAGCATTTATGATGTGATTTCTGACCGCGCGATAGTGCTCCGGGCAATTCTAACACTGCCAGAACTGCCATTGCCACAGTTACTTGTGACCACTCACCCTGCCAAAATGGCCAGGAAAAGAATGTCTGGAGCAGAAAAAGTTTAGACAAAAAAGGCTGCAGATACTGCAACAGGACAAATGCGAGTCAATATCACTGTAGCTTTTCAGCGAAGGAGTCGAAAGGCCAGAAAAGTGATGCAATGGTTGCCGTCTGTTGGTAAGTTGATGTTTTGTTTATTGGAGGTTTTCACAAATGGTTAAGCCAACATAACGATTTATGTTACATTAGTCATATTATCCCAATGCTAATGTTAGCTTCCCTGTCTATCCAGGCTAGTAAGTTATGTTAGCTAATGTACAACCCCAAGTCTGAAATAGTTGGGACAAAGTGTAAATTATGAATAAAATCAAAACGCAATGACTTTCAAATCACACCAGCCAGTATTTTATTCACAATAGAACAGAGATAACATAGCAAATGTTGCAACTGAGAGATTTTAAAATTTTATCCACAAAATGAACTCGTTTCAAATTTGATGGCTGCTACAGGTCTCAAAAAAGTTGGGACAGGGGCCTGTTTACCATGGTGTAGCATCCTCTCTTCTTTTTAACACAGAGTGGAGGCGTCTGGGCATTGAGGAGACAAGTTTCTTGAGTTTATCAATTGGAATTTGATCCCACTCTAGTTTAATACAGGCTTCCAGCTGCTGGAAAGTTTTGGGTCTCCTTTGGCGGACTTTTCATTAAATTATGCGCCAAATGTTCTCAGTCGGTGAAATATCAGGACTGCAGGTAGGCCAGTTCAGCACAGACTCTTCTACTATGAAGCAATGCTGTTGTAATTGCTAGCGTATGTGGTGTTGCATTGTTCTGCTGAAATACACAAGGTCTTCCATGGAATAGATGTCGTCTGGAAGGGAGCATATGTTGCTCTAAAACCTTTATAGACCTTTCAGCATTCATGATGCTTTTTAAAACATTCAAGTGTCCCACACTCCCACACCATATGCACTCATGCATCACCATACCATCAGAGATGCTGGCTTTTGAACTGAATGCCGACAACAGGAGGGTGGTCTTTCTCCTCTTTAGCCTGGAGAACACGACGTCCACGATTTCCAACAAGAATGTCAAATATGGACTCGTCTGACCACAGGACACTTTGTCACTATGCTACAGTCCATTTTAAATGAGCCGTGGCCCACAGAACACGGCAGTGCTTCTGGGTCACGCTCGACAATAGCTTCCTTTTTGCACGATAGAGTTTTAGGTGGCATCTGTGGATGGCACGGCGGACTGAGTTACAGACAGTGGTTTCTTGAAGTACTACTGGGCCCATTTAGTAATGTCAATGACAGAATCATGCCGGTGAGTGATGCTGTGGCGTCTGAGAGCCCAGTAAAGGTCTTCGGCCTTGTCCCTTATGCACAGAGATTTTTCCAGTTTCTCTGAATCTTTTGATGGTGTTATGCTCTGTCAATGATGAGACCTTCAAATCCTTTGCAATTTGACGTTGAGGAACATTGTTTTTAAAGTATTCCACAATATTTTCACGCAAGCCTTCACAGGTTGGAGAGTCTCTGGCCATCTTTACTTCTGCGAGACTCAGCCTCTCTAAGACATCTCTTTTATTGCCAATCATGTTACACACCTGATGCCAGTTAACGTAATTACTTGCTAAATGTTTTTTCAGCTGATTCTCTTATATATTAATAGCCTTTTCAGCCCTTTTCTGCCAGTGTCCCAACTTTTTTGAGACCTGTTGCAGCCAGAAAATTTGGAATAAGCTCATTTTGTGGATAAAATTGTAAAACGTCTCAGTTTCAACATTTGAAATGTTATCTATGTTCTTTCGTAAATAACATGTTGGCTCATGCGATCTGAAAGTCATTGCATTTTGATTTTATTCACAATTTACACTCTGTCCCAACAATTTTGGAATTGGGGTTTTATGTTTCCATATATCTTTCTAACAAAACACTAACTTGCGTTACATTACATTGTGGGGAAGTGGTTGTATTAATAGTATTAAACAAGCCACCCCCCCATATTTCTTTTCAATTGTTTTATTACAGAGCAAGGTTTTTCTATTGCTGTTAAGAGAATTGTATTTCTGTTTTGGAAACGTGCTTAATATAATCTACTGTCACTTGAATATAATAATGGTCATTGTTCAACAGTGGGATGTATTCCAGAGGGTGGCGCTCATAGTTGAGGGAAACGGTTAATTGCATGACCAGAACGCTAAACAAGTCGTCTGGCGTTCTATTGTCGTCATTGTAGAAAGAAAGCATTCATGAGCAACGTGCTGAGCAAACTGCCTGTACATGAGCAATGACTGTGTCAAACTTTTGTGTTTCAGGTAAGCACATACAGGAGTAATTATAAATAGAAAGCAGAAGTGAATTAAACAAGTCACGAGTTGTGGAATGAAGTTGGCCGTAGATTCCCAATGTGTAAAAATAGCAACTAAGTTAGTAGGCTCGCCGCTAGCCATTAAGCTAACTCGCTATAATTGCGCCGTGACTGGGTGAAATGTGGGGCCGATCGAGTTTTTGCACATTTATATGTCTCCTGTTGTTACGGCTAAGAGCTGAATTGTAGATGGTACGGTTATATTAATACGGCGTGTACTGCAGTTGTATTTCAATGAATGTTTGGTTGTGCTAACATGGAATGGTGATAATGCGTGAATCGGGTATGAATAGAAAGAATATGAACATGTGAATCGGTAATTGAGCAAGTCGTCTTGCGTTCTATTGTCGTCATTGTAGAAAGAAAGCATTCATGAGCAACGTGCTGAGCAAACTGCCTGAACATGAGCAATGACTGTGTCAAACTTTTGTGTTTCAGTAAAAACCATTCCACTCAACACGCATTCCTGTTTTTAATGTGTGCAACAATATGTTAGCCAGTGTCAGAACATGTAGCTTTCATATTAGGTTTTCACAAATGTGCTGATTCGGGGTGCTGATTATTATTATTATCTCTTTTATCACAGTCTTTGCTGGTGTTCTTTTTGTGCATCAGCCGGGCGCAAACCATGCACCTAGAGCGTCAGTCACTCAAGTCAATCATTCTGTTCATACACTGAGCACCTTTCTAAGGATTCGTGCAGATCCCAGCATGCAGATCTTTTGAATCTCTGTCATAGTAGCCCTCTGTGATATTTTCATGTTTTCTACCATACCCTTCTTCACTGTACCAAGCGCACCAACAACCACAGGGATCACTACAGTCTTCATATGCCACATTCTCTGTATTTCTAGTTCTAGGTCTTTGTACTTGCTTTTTTTTCAGTTTCCTTCAGTGCGATGTTTCTATCTGATGAAACAGTCATATCAATCAGTTTGCAGGTGGAATTCACTGCATCTTTAACAATGATGGCTGGTCTGTTCGCTGTTATAGCTCGATCAGTTGTGACTGGCATATCCCACATGATGGTGATGTTGTTATCTTTATTGTGAATCACGGTCTCTGGCTCGTGTTTGTACCATTTGTCTGTAATCTGTATATCATGATCTTTACAGATGGTCCAATGGAGATATGCTGCACCATTATTGTGCCTGGAGATGTACTCTGTTTTGGCTAGTACCTCACATCCAGATAGAATATGGTCCACTGTCTCTTCATGTTGCGAACACATTCTGCATTTGCTCTCCACTTGCTGGCCACATATTACTTTCTGGTAGTTTCTGGTGTTTATTGCCTGGTCCTGAGCTGCTACAACTAGTCCCTCTGTCTCTCCTTTCAAATTACTTGACAACCATTTGTTGGTGGTAACTGTGTCTACATGAGGCATCTCTAGGATCTTGGGATACTGGCCATGCAATGCCTTGTTTTTCCTCTTTTCTTCTTTCATTGACTTCATCTTGGACTTAAACACATGTTTCAGAGCTTTGGCATTTTCAGAGGCAGATTTATTTTCTCTGTTCTCAATCTCTGGCATAGTTACTTCCCTTTTGAATTTAGTAGCATTCTTGGCTATTGAATTTTTGGCTTTAGATCTTTCATGTTCAAGCACCTGCTTTGGATATTGCCCTTCTTTGTGCTTCAGATAGTGGTCAAGCCCTATTGTTGCTGTTTTGAATGCTGTTTCTACATCACTCAGGCCCCTTCCTCCATCTTTTCTTGGGATGTACAGCCTTTCCACATCTGCTTTAGGATGTAACATCTTGTGCATGTTCAGTTGCTTGCGTGTTTTTGTGTCAATCTTCTTCAGTTCAGAGATTTTCCAGTCAATGATGCCAAAGCTATATTGTACAACTGGGACTGCAAGACTATTGATAGCTTCTATTTTGTTTCTTCCATTAAGCGCAGTTCTTAGGATTAATCTTACTCTCCTATTACATTCTTTTCTTATTTTCTCTTTCATTTTGCTGTGCTGAATACCATCACTTTCATCTACACCCAGGTATTTGTATACTCCTTCCTGGTCCAACTCTTGTACTTCTATGTCATCATCTATTACTATGTTTCCAGTTGAGGCCAGTTTACCTTTCTTGAAACTGGCTTTGGCACATTTCTCAAGTCCAAACTCCATGCCAATATCATCACTGAATTGTTTCACTATTTTCAGTTCTCCAACTTGTTCTTGCTCGTTCCTGCTATACAATTTTAGATCATCCATATAAAACAGTTTGCTGATTGGAGCGCTTGTGTTTATGATCTTATATCCATACCCAGATGTAGCCAGCTCTGAAGTTAAAGGCACAAGGGCTAGACAAAATAGCGGAGGCGAGAATGAGTCTCCTTGAAAGATCCCTCTTTTGATCTAGATCTGATCTGTTGTGAAACATCCATCACTGTAAGATAGCTTCATCGTAATTTTCCAGTTGCTCATTGAGGTTCTCATAAAATTGATTAGTTTTTCATTAAATCTGTACATCTGTAAGGTCTTCAGTATCCAACTGTGAGGAACACTATCATAGGCTTTTCTGTAGTCTATCCAAGTCATACTCAAATACTTTTTCTTCTTTTTGCAGTCTTCTATGATCATTTTATTTATTAAGAGCTGATCTTTACATCCATATGAATCCCTGACACAACCTCTCTGTTCCTCTGGCAATATATCATTCTTTGTGATATGAGTATAGCTCCTTTCAGTCAAAATCGATGTGAGCACCTTGTAGGATGTTGGTAAACAGGCAATTGGTCTATAGTTTTTGGGGTTCTCTGTGTCTTTGTTCTTTGGTAGTAAATATGTTTGTGCTGTAGTGAACCAATCAGGCAGATTTTCTGGGTCTTTTATTGCTTGGTTATATACATTCAGTAGGTGTTGATGTAGTGCTGTGAGTTGCTTTAGCCAGAAGTTAGGAACTGCATCAGTGCCGGGTGCCTTCCAATTGCTTGCTTTCTTTAAAACAGTCTGTAACTCAACTTGGCTAATATCCTCCCATGGTTGGCATTCTGTCTCAGCATATTTCTGCTCCTCCCTCTTCATCCACTCTGCTGAATGGTTGTGCTCTCTATCATTCTCCAAGATGTTACGCCAGAATGTTTCTGTTGCTTCTTTCCTAGGTGGTTTTTCAACTGATATCTAGTCTTTACCAAGGTTTCTGAAGAACTTTTTCCTATTGTTTGCAAACATCTGGTTTTGACTGAATTGTTTACTTCTTTTTACATATCCTCTGATTCTTTGGGCTTTTGCTTGAATTTTCATTTTAAGGGATTCTCTTACTGTTTGCAGTTCTTGATTTCTAGTTATTTTGTATTTCTTTTTAATTCTTTGTTTGTTCTTAGAGATCTTTTTGCATTCAACTTCCTGTGCTATGTCCGTTAATACCGACAGATCAGCTCTCATGCTTTTAATCTGATTCTCTATTCTTGTCCTCCATTTTGGTTGCTGCCTTTTATTGCTGTTTGTCTTTGGAAGTTTTGGCATTTTAACCATCCTTTCAGATATCACATACGCAGTGACATATTGTAACAAATTGATGTTATTGAGGTTGGGTGCCTCTTCTGCTATTACCAATTGAATTGCTTTGTTTGCTTGTTTGATCAACAGCTCAGCTTTTCTGTTCACTGATATCTTGGGTAGAGGGGGCCTCTCTGCCATCCTGATGTTATCCCATTCAGCTCTTGTCCTCTTAATTTCTTTAACTAGGTCTTCGATCTCAGCTGGATTTTGTGATGGTTCTACCTCATCTTCATTTGATTCCTCACAACAATTGTTGGCTTCTTCTACAAACACATCTTCTACAATACTATCTGTTTGATTGTTTTGTTCATTCAATTCATTTTCAATCCTTTGCTTGATGTTATCTAATTCGATTTCTGTTAGTTTGTGTTGTTTTTCAATATATCTATGTTGGTTCATCAGTGCATTAGCTGTTAGATTGGGCCTTTCATTCCCTCCATATTCTGAATGTATCTTTTGTTACACCTTCACTGGGATCAGCCTTTGCCTTGTAATAGCAGAACATGACTTCGATGTTATCCTCTCGTGTCCATTTCTGTAAGGCGTTTCTTCGATCTGTGTTGGTACCTGCTCGTTCTGGTGTGGAAGGACCCTGTTGGGAGAGACTCTCAGATGGGTTGGCCGCCACTGCAGGGTGAGAGGGTAGATCAGTAGACAACTTTTCGACCTCAGCCTGTCCAGTCACTGAGGGACGCGCTCCTTGTTGACCCGCGCCACGAGCGATGCGGTATGAATTCCTTACATTTCTATTACTCATATTGGTAAAGATGCTATTTGACCCATAGCTGGGGAGAGGCTATCCCGCGCTAGATCTCAACTTGGTATTTCTAACCCTCGCGGGTTTATTATTATTATTATTAATATTGTTATTATTATTATTATTATTATTATGTCGTAGTTATGAGAAGGATCACTCGACTTCCACATCATTGAAACACAGATTGATCATGCGACCCATGTATACGGCTGCGCTCGTGCACGACTGTGCAGGGCGTGTGGCTTTGGAAAGGGCCCTGAGGAGATGCTACTTTCAAATTCTGCTAGCTTTAAATTCTTACCTACCGTGCCTTTAAGGAAGTTTCCTTCTTTGTCTAGTCAATAGGAAGAAGCTCTCGAACCTTCCTCCTGGTCTCCAGGATTGGGACCACTTCCCTGAAAATCCTGTCCCAGTCTTTTCCTCCATCCAGTTTATTGAGAACATGCTCCTAATCCTTCTATGGTCTTTAGGATTGGAACCGTCTTCCTCCTAAGATACTCCATCCTGCCTAAGAGCAGTTCAGCACTGGCAAATTGTGCACTTATCAGTCATCCCATAAAACCACTGGCCTGAGATTGGCAACACCTACACTGCCTCACCTGCAACATCTGAACTGTGTTAGTCTCCTCTGGGCTCCGTTGAACTGTTACCATATGAATACCATTAAAACTTATAATTGGATTGTACTCTGTCTCCGCATTTGATTCCTGGTCTAGATCATAACAGGGATGGTCCAAGTAGATACAAAATTTGCACATAGCTCCCAGAATATGGATGAAAATGCCTGACGTGCAAAAATCAAACAGTTTGTATCTGTGGTTTCCAAATCCAGCATACTGGATTGCAGAGGCAAAATAAATATTGTGTTACACCCTGAAAACTTCAGGACTGCAATGTCTATGTGTGATATGGATTAAAGTGTATATTTCAAGTTAAACACTGCGATTGATTGAGAGCATGAGGAGGTGGCAAGAAACACTACAGAAATTTATGATGGGCCGCAACCATATAATTTCGAGCCGGGCAGGCTTGAAAGAGGGGAAGAAAATCCAACAAATACTGGCTCACAGAGACGGATAAATCCTTCAACGGAGGCGAACGAGTGGAGGGTTGGCGAGGGGTCCTGGAGAGTAGCTATATAACAACTAGCGCTTGAGCTAGTCTACAATCAGCAGTGAAAACCGTAACAGCACCACCACCACCACATATTTAAGTAGGAATAACACTGAAGAAGCAAACGTTTTCTGTACATCAAGCTGCTGTGATAATGTGATATGTTCAGATGAAGACGTTGACTAAAAATGTACTAGACAAATGATAACTAAGGCATTATGATAGCCAGCCTGGGTGTAGCTTGCCAGTTCCCACTCCGGCTATCGAAATGATGTTTATTTTATCGGGATTCTCCTTTCACCCTGACGTTGTAAACATATCCGCCTGATTGTCCAATGCTTCGATAGTATGGTACTAGCTCTACAACATCTAAGTCTAGCAGTGGTGGCAGTTTCTTTCCTGCGGGTGCGAACGTTCATGTTCATGTAATCTCACATGCCAGGCTTAATCTGGTGTTGATCAAACTTCATAGCTGATTCATGGGAATGTTGTGGTCTGTCTGGGAGAGAGGGAGGGAGAGAGAGAGGTGTCCTGTGATGCTATTTATGACAGGTGTTTGTGTGGGCAGTGTTATCCCCATGGTCATCACATGGAAACTGGGGTGTGACATTAGCGTACAATAAATTTGCCCGTCTGACGTGGACAAATTGAACCCACTGGCATAAAATTTGTTTATTTTTGACAGGAACAAATGGACTCTGTGCCCTGTTTAGGATGAATTCTTATACCCTGCACAAACAATAAAAGCTGCTGTATAGTGCAGGCCAGCATTGCATTTTGGGAGCGTAGTAAACCGCTGTGAAAATTACCTTTTTTGTATTATATTCCTTTTTCTGATAACCAACAACATAAAAATATGATGTACAATTGTTCAGATATTTATTTCTGAAAATAGTTCAAAGTCCTTGGAAAGTTAACCTGACATAGACACTTTAAGTGTCACATTAGCAAGAGTAGTGATACTGAAGCACTTTCATATTTGCTAATGTTAGACTTTGCAAGTGGCATCTGCTGAACCATAACTGTTCCACGTGGTCGGTATTTCCTGAATCCAGGACTGTGAATATGAATAAATCACAATCCATATCTCAAAAATCACAAGACTGAAAATACAAGTACATTTGTGTTCATACGACAAAAATCAGTAGTACTTGCTGCAACCACTTCTGTGTGTATCATTCTGCTTTGACAGCAAACACGAGATGTCAGAGTCAGGGGCGCAACCAGGAATTCTGGGGCCCATGAAAAAAAAAAATCACACTGGGCCCCCCCTGGAGAGCTGTTGTCACCACATCTCTAGGACCTAACTGACCCATTAAAAGCTTTACATAACTCCAACTCTGAGGGCTTGCAACTGTGTTGGTCTTATAGTTCAATACCACCAGTGCAATATTTACTGCTAGTGAGTTGTACATGCATACAGTATGCAAGTCACAATTTGATGCGAGAGAACATAAAAAATGTAAAGGCCGTCTTTTACAGTCTCAATGTAATTTTTATTGTAAAATGGAAAATCATCAGTGGTGGAAATTACGAATTTTAAGGTCTTATATTTGAGGTCAAGTTGACTTTAAAGGCCATTATCAATCATCTAACTGATGCCAAAATGTTTGGAAGGATGTGTCCTGACTCAGTACTCAGAAAGTTGGCATTGCAATGAGAATTATACCTAGAAGTACACATATGCCTGACCCAACTCAAATTACATATACTCTTGAAATAAAGAAATTCAAGACCTTGTACATTGATAATTTTGCTTAAATAAAAAAATTGTACACAGTTCTATTACTTTTAGTGGAGTATTTTTTTTGTAAGTACACAGCTCAAAAAAATAAAGGGAATACTTAAACAACACAATGTAACTCCAAGTCAGTCACACTTCTGTGAAATCAAACTGTCCACTTAGGAAGGAACAATGATTGACGATCATTTTCACATGCTGTTGTGCAAATGGAATAGACAGGTGGAAATTATAGGCAATTAGCAAGACACCCCCAATAAAAGAGTGGTTCTGCAAGTGGTGACCACAGACCACATCTCAGTTCCTATGCTTTTTGGCTGATGGTTAGGTCACTTTTGAATGCTGGTGGTGTTGTGTTCCGTGGTCTGAGTGTCTGTTTAGTCAATCTTAGGTTTCTATCATTTTGGTATGTCAGTTTTTTAGTCCTTGTCTTCGTGTTTCACATTTCATTCCTCTCCCGTGTTAGTCCAGTCCATGTTTTACCCATGTACTGTCTTTGCTTTCTCCCCGGTCACGTCATTGTTTGTATCAGTTTCTGTGTTAATTGATTGTGACACTATTTCGGGTGATTTAATGGATTCTGGGTTTCATCCTTCCTTCTGTTCTCGTTTGCTAGTTTCCCCTTGCTTTTCTGTTCATACTAACATTACTAACAGTTTGCTGTTTTCTAAAATTACTAACCAAACTAACCTGGTATATAATACTAATCTACTAATGAGCTCCCGGGATTGTATAGCTGCACTTACTAATTGACTAATTATCTCTCAGCAGTCGCTCTGTTCTAGCTCCGCCCCTTGCTTTACTGTTCACTGGCTTTGCTAAAGTTTCCCGCAGAATCTCTGCATTCTTATAATCTGTTCTGCCTCTTTTTCTGTACACTTAGGAGACTTTTTATCCAGTTTATTTATCCCATCTTTGGGATTGTCTTGTGATCCTTGTCTGTGTTAATGTTAATCTGTTTTCAAGTAATTGGTTTCCCTCATGTTCCACCCCTTGTTAATTAGATTAAGTTTCAACACCTGTGTCTGTGTGCCCCTGCCCTATATGTCTGAGCAGTTTCTGCACGCGAGCAGATCTGACTTCGCACGCATTCCCACTCTCACTTACCCTGCCCGGTGCACTTCTCCTCTGGTCCCCTCAGTTTTCCTCTGTGTTCTCAAGTTCAGCCTCCTTCCCTGACCAGCCTGCCCTTCCTGCTGCCTTCAAGCCCCTGGTGCCCCCTGTCTCCTCCAGCGTCTTCTGTGACCTTGTGCCAGTCTTCTTCCTCCGTCTCGAGTTGTCCTGAGCACCAGCCGCCCAGCCTGTCCTGAGCACCAGCCGCCCAGCCTGTCCTGAGCACCAGCCGCCCAGCCTGTCCTGAGCACCAGCCGCCCTGCCTGTCCTGAGCACCAGCCGCCCTGCCTGTCCTGAGCACCAGCCGCCCTGCCTGTCCTGAGCACCAGCCAAGCCCAAGCCATAGTCCCGAGCTCAAGCCAAGCCCAAGCCATAGTCCCGAGCTCAAGCCAAGCCCAAGCCATAGTCCCGAGCTCAAGCCAAGCCCAAGCCATAGTCCCGAGCTCAAGCCAAGCCCAAGCCATAGTCCCGAGCTCAAGCCAAGCCCAAGCCATAGTCCCGAGCTCAAGCCAAGCCCAAGCCACAGTCCCGAGCTCAAGCCAAGCCCAAGCCACAGTCCCGAGCTCAAGCCAAGCCCAAGCCACAGTCCCGAGCTCAAGCCAAGCCCAAGCCACAGTCCCGAGCTCAAGCCAAGCCCAAGCCACAGTCCCGAGCTCAAGCCAAGCCCAAGCCACAGTCCCGAGCTCAAGCCAAGCCCAAGCCACAGTCCCGAGCTCAAGCCAAGCCCAAGCCACAGTCCCGAGCTCAAGCCAAGCCCAAGCCACAGTCCCGAGCTCAAGCCAAGCCCAAGCCACAGTCCCGAGCTCAAGCCAAGCCCAAGCCATAGTCCCGAGCTCAAGCCAAGCCCAAGCCATAGTCCCCAACTCAAGCCAAGCCCAAGCCATAGTCCAGAGCTCAAGCCAAGCCCAAGCCATAGTCCAGAGCTCAAGCCAAGCCCAAGCCATAGTCCCGAGCTCAAGCCAAGCCCAAGCCATAGTCCCGAGCTCAAGCCAAGCCCAAGCCATAGTCCCGAGCTCAAGCCAAGCCCAAGCCATAGTCCCAAACTCAAGCCAAGCCATAGTCCCGAGCTCAAGCCAAGCCCAAGCCATAGTCCCGAGCTCAAGCCAAGCCCAAGCCATAGTCCCGAGCTCAAGCCAAGCCCAAGCCATAGTCCCGAGCTCAAGCCAAGCCCAAGCCATAGTCCCGAGCTCAAGCCAAGCCCAAGCCATAGTCCCGAGCTCAAGCCAAGCCCAAGCCATAGTCCCGAGCCCAAGCCAAGCCCAAGCCATAGTCCCAAGCCGAGCCATAGTTCCTTAGCCATAGCCCCAAGTCATAGCCATAGCCATAGCCATGTCCATAGCCTCAAGCCATTGCCATAGCCCAAGCCATAGCCCCAGCGTTCCTGCCTGCCCTGAGCCCTGTGTCCTGTCTGTCCCCCTCCTGATGTTCTCCCTTACCCTTCTCCTGGCTAGCTGTGCCACCCGAGTTAGCCATCTGCCAGCTGTGCCAACTGTCTTGTCTTGAGAGTATTTCCTAGCTTCCTGAGTTCTGTTTGTTCCCAAGTCTTGTTCCAAGTTTTGTTCCGAGTCTGTCCCCCTGGTATCTGTTAGTGTTTTGGATTCTTGCGTTCTCCTGTTTCAGTGCTAGGCACGGTGTTTTTGTTAGCCGGAATGCCCCCTTTTTCCCCTGGATTATTTCTGTATTTATTTTAATAAATATCATTTTGGATTCCCGCATCTGGCGTCTCACTCCCCTTTTGTGTCTCCCTCCCGTTCCGGGGTCTTCCGAGAGTTTCCAAGTTCACGCTCATGTTCATGTTTCCACGTCCTTGTTCGCAAGCTCATGTTCCCCTAGTGTGTTCCCCTCGTGTATCCGTAACAGGTGGTGCTTTCACTCTAGTGGTAGCATGAGATGGACTCTACAACCCACACAAGTGGCTCAGGTAGTGCAGCTCATCCAGGACGGCACATCAATGCGAGCTGTGGCAAGAAGGTTCGCTGTGTCAGTCAGCGTAGTGTCCAGAGTATGGAGGTGCTACCAGGAGACAGGCCAGTACAGGTTCACACTGAGCACGTGTGACAGACGTGACAGACTCTGGAGACACCATGGAGAACGTTTTGCTGCCTGCAACCTCCTCCAGCATGACCGGTTTGGCAGTGGGTCAGTAATGATCTGGGGTGGCATTTCTTTGGGGGGCCGCACAGCCCTCCATGCGCTCGCCAGATGTAGCTTGACTGCCATTAGGTACCGAGATGAGATCCTCAGACCCCTTGTGAGACGATATTCTGGTGCGGTTGGCCCTGGGTTCCTCCTAATGCAAGACAATACTAGACCTCATGTGGCTGGAGTGTCAGCAGTTCCTGCAAGACAAAGGCATTGATGCTATGAACTGACCCACCCGTTCCCCAGACCTGAATCCAATTGAGCACATCTGGATTCGCTCCATCCACCAACGCCACGTTGCACCACAGACTGTCCAGGAGTTGGCGGATGCTTTAGTCCAGGTCTGGGAGGAGATCCCTCAGGAGACCATCCGTCACCTCATCAGGAACATGCCCAGGCGTTGTAGGGAGGTCATACAGGCACGTGGAGGCCACACGCACTACTGAGCCTCATTTTGACTTGGCTAAAAATATCGCAGAAAGACGT
Organism: Gymnothorax reevesii; assembly: GCA_029721435.1. NCBI lineage: Eukaryota > Metazoa > Chordata > Actinopteri > Anguilliformes > Muraenidae > Gymnothorax > Gymnothorax reevesii. The sequence continues at coordinate 130,720,294 of CM056574.1, read as the reverse complement.
CTTTATGAGTCAAATTTGAATGGCGGGGCTTATGTGGTTTATGCCACAAGCAGTATGGATGAATTTTGTGGTTTTTAAATGTTGTCTTTTACGCTTAGAAAAGTGGTCTCCGTCGACTTCAATTGATTTGGATTTGTTTTCAGTGCTGTTTTTATTTGTAACTCCAAAAGTGTTAAGAGGAATAAAGAAATTTATGGACCCTTCGATAAGCCTTGGCGTGAGTATGTGATGAGTGAATTTTCATTTTTGGGTGAACTTTTCCTTTAAGCTAACAGGTTAATTTCTACTACTTAGACTGTAGGCTAGGCTACCCACCTATCTTGGAGAAAAACTGGGTCACATATTGGCACCCTTTCTTTTGCCACACTTCTCTCTCCTTTTTCTCTTTCCTTTTTTGAAAACTGGATTTTATTTTAGCAGTAGCCAACATTGTAGCACTCTGGCGCAACTACTGACTGCTACCAAGCTCCGCCATGGCTAAGTGCCCTAAGGCAGGACCAAACCATTTCTTGCAGATACAGGGGGGTGGTCGGTCAATATGGATGTTTACTTTTTGGTCAATGTAGATATTTAACTTTTACTGCCAAAAACAAGGAGATTGTTTTTGATCGTTTTCTTACTAATTGAAAAAAATATTCGCAACCCAGCCAAATCATATTTAAATTTTTACCTTTTTTTTGGGGCCCCTGTCAGTCAGGGGCCCTTGGAATTGTCAACTTTCCCCCCATACGGCACCCCTGCTCAGAGTACAGCCACAGCCACATCCTTCAGCCACATATTTGACCACCCTCTATCACGTAAAACCACCCTCTGTCATGTACAGCAGATTAAATCCCATCTCTCAAAGATTGCTGGCTGCTGTTGCGGAAAACTGCACTCTCTCAGTCATGAAGCTGCTTGAATGGGGCATTCCCCTTTGATAGGTTTTGCTCCCGCTCATGCTTCATGAAGGGAGCAGAGAACATGCTGCTTTAGGGCAAAGTCCACATTATGGCCAAAGAAACAGCTCAGAGTTGAAAAACGCAGAAACCATTCTTCATTATATATACTGTGCTTAACAAATTTATTAGACAGCCACAGCTGCCCTAAATTAACAGCATTGGTAATAAAAAAAATTATTTTCTTAAATGTGTCTGTTATGGTTAATCTACCAGTATGCGAAAACTCTTGAATTTAAATATCTTTAATACTAAAATATACAGTGCCCTCCATAATTATTGGCACCCCCGGTTAAGATGTGTTCTTTAGCTTCTAATAAATTCAGTTTTTTCTAAATAATATAGGATCACAATGAAAAAAGAGGAAAATACAACCTTTAATTCAAGTGCATTTATTCAGTAGAAAAAAAATCCCACATTAAGATATAATTCTTTTACAAAATCATGTGTTCCACAATTATTAGCACCACTCATGTTAATACTTTGTACAACCCCCTTTTGCCAACAAAACAGCACCTAATCTGCTATAATGTTTTACAAGATAGGAGAATGCAGAAAGAGGGATCTTCGACCATTCCTCTTTGCACAATCTCTCTAAATCATCCAGCGACCTGGGTCCTCTCCTCTGCACTCTCCTCTTCAGTTCACTCCACAGGTTTTCAATGGGGTTGAGGTCTTGGGACTGAGATGGCCATGGGAGGAGCTTGATTCTGTGTCTGGTGAACCATTTCTGTGTACATTTGGCCACATGTTTAGGGTCATTATCTTGCTGAAAGACCCAGTGACGACCCATCTTCAGCTTTCAGTCAGAGGCCACCAGGTTTTGATTTAAAATGTCCTGGTGTTTCAAAGCATTAATGATGCCATGCACCGTAACATGGTTCCCAGGGCCTCTGGAAGAGAAACTGGCCCATAGCATCACCGATCCTAACCTCATACTTCACAGTGGGCATGAGGTGCTTTTCTGCATACTCATCTTTTGTGTTCCGCTAGACCCACTTAGAGTGTTTGTTGCCAAAAAGCTCTATCTTGGTCTCATCTGACCAAAGCACACAGTCCCAGTTGAAGTCCCAGTACCGCTTAGCAAACCCTAAATGTTTGCGTTTATGATTGTGAGTGAGAAAAGGTTTTTTCCGTGCATGCCTCCCAAACAGCTTGTTGGAATGTAAATAGCACCTGATGGTTGTTTTGGAGACTTTGTGACCCCAAGATGCGACCATTTGTTGCAATTCTTTACCAGTGAGCTTTGGAGAACTTTTTATTTCTCTTACTATTCTCCTCACTGTGCGTGGTGGCAAAATAACATTGCGTCCTCATCCAGGCTTGTTTACCATTGTTCCAGATGTGTTAAACTTCTTGTTGATTCCTCTGACAGTAGATATGGGCAGGCGCAGGCGAGTGGCTATTTTCTTGTAGCCATTGCCTGTCGTGAAGGTCGACACACATCTGCCTTACTTGAATGGTATGTCTTTCCCATGTTGAAGAGTGGATAAGAGAAAAGGCCTCAGGAGGCAATACAAAATTTTTTTTTTCTTTTTTCGTTTTTATGTTTGAATAAAGACTAACGATTTAGTTGTTTCAGTTTGTTATTTGCAAAAGAACTAAAAATATGATTTTTAGTTGGAAACAAGTTTGACAAATTTCTAAAATATTCTCATTTTACTGACTGGAGGTCTAATAAATTTAAGCATGTATGTATACACACACACACACACATTACTAAATGAATAAATGTGCTGTTCATGTACACAAAAGGCATTTTTGCATGCGCAATGTCCATATTTGTCTTTATTATGAATACGGTTAAGGAATGGTCAGGAGGACACCAGATGCAGGATCCAGAGGGTTTTATTTAGAACCTTGACACGGGGAAGAGGTGGCACACAGGCACACAAGGGGAAACAGAAACACATGGGATTAAGAAACAAATTCATGAGGACCGAGTAGACAATAATGACTCGAGACAAGACGCTAAGATGATCAATCAAACTAGACTGTTGAGATCGGGGGAATCTAAACGCGACGAATAAAAAGCACCACGAGAAAAGCAAAGGAAAGCATAGCTTTAAACACAGTTAATCAGGGAAAGCTTAGGAAGGAATTTACAAAAGCTAGAAACGCACGCACTAGCTAATGAGTTAATTAGGTTAGTAACTACGTGACGAAATATTTACACACCCTTAAATAAGTGCTGGTTAGTACAGTTAGTAATGGCCCTATCAGAGAATGCATTCACTCAAAGTTAGCGAGACCCAGAATTGGGTCACAGGTGAAAGCAATGAATCAAATACCAGAGCCGAAAACGAAAGAGGAAACGTGATTGGACAACGAGACGCAGGCATGCTGAAGGCTGTCACGCGACATCAATGGAGTTTGGCAGAGAGGGAGTCGATCAGACGGCAGAAAAAAAAGCTGAAAAATAAAAAGAAAGTAAGGCACAAGCTCAAAAAAGCACAAGACAACACACAAGGTAAAATCATAACAAAATACTATAAATGCTGAAGTTGCCAACTTAAAAAATGCACTTTAGGAATTCAAGCCATTCCCGCATTTTCAGTGGTAAACTGTACGGGTGTTGCAGAGAGGATAAATGAAACAGGTATGCTTGGTATCCAATCTTTGGACCCAAACAGCTCCTTGGACCCAAACAGCCCAGTCTCATCCCTGACCTAATATCAATACAGTATACAATGAAAAAGGTGATTTTGGGCATCCTTATTTGATGCCAGTTTAAAAGAAACCTTACCCCCAACCCTTAAATTCAATCACTAACCCTAAGGGCTATAATTTCTTGGCGCAGCGCAGGGTGGGGCTGCGTGGCGTAGCCCACGCAGTGGTCATTTTGTCCAGTGCAGCACCGTGCGCAGCCACTTTGGCAATTTGGTAGATGGCCGTGCGCTGAGATGGGTGTGGCAGCGTAGTTGGGGAAGGTGTCACATATTCATCATGACGCAGTGACAATTTCGTGGATAAAGGTTCTGCCAAAAGTGCGCAGAGAGCTCGCCAGATCCAACCTGGTGTACTTTCTGTGCAGTGGTAATTTGGCTGACTGGTGCACAGTGCACACACTTCACAGAAACCTCACAGGCAGGTTTCCAGAATGTCAGGGACATTTTAATGCAATAAATAATTACAGCAACCACTATTTAATGTAACAATCTGAATCAGCACTTAAATTATCGTATCTATATCAATTTTCCTGATGTCAGATGAAAGAGAGAAAGAGAGAGAGAGAGAGAGATGTGTGCATGTAGGTGCGTGAGTGCGTGTCTATGTGTCCTTCAGCTGTTTTCACACCGGACGCGAAACAAATTTTTAGCACGACTGATTACATTCAAAGTCAATGCAAAGTCGCATTGACCTTGAATGTAATTTGTCAAGCGAAAAATTTGTTTCGCATCCACTGTAAGGTGGGGGGATTGAGTAGGACTCAATATGCACGCAATCTCCCGATACAAAGTCAGAATCACAAAGACTCCAACCACTAGAGACTCCTAAGAGACAGACAGGAGGGGCAAACCCCGTGAATAAAAAATAAGGTGGCTGAACACTCCTACGGGAAGGTATCCCAACTAAAGAAAAAGATACCTGCCTTCAGAGAAGACAGGGAACCGAACGAAGGCTTGAGGAGTGCAGCTCTACACTTCAATATAACAGGCAGTGCTACAAATCAAGAGAGTGACGCTATAGGAAACAGTCATCCTTCCAGGAGAAAAACTCACGAGAAGGCAAGAGCTAAATAAGAGTTTTTTAAAGAATGAATATTCAGCGAACTTAATCGCAGCTTCTCTTTTTAGTATTCTTTCTTACACAACAAGTGGTACCGACGCATGAGTATAGATGACTACATTACAGGTACTTAGCAGACGCTCTTATCCAGAGCGACGTACAAAAGTGCATAAGAACAGTACAAAAGTGCAGACCTCCTTGGAGACAAGTAAAAGTGCTAACAGTAAGTGGCAGAACACGGTCCATTGTTACAGGTCTAGACTAATAACAAAAAGGCAAGGTCAAGGGCAAGTGAACAAAATGGCAACAAGGTTAAGTGCAGAGGCAAGTGCAACAAAAAGCAATAAAATAAGTGCAATAGAAGGGCAACAGGTCAAGTGCAACAAAGGGGCAGGAAAATCAAGTAAACTGACAATAGAGTGCAACAAAATGAAGGGAAACCAAATCAAGTGATACTGTCAGGAAGTAAGGTAAACAGAATAAAGTGCAACAAATCAAAAGGATGGAGGGACAGGAATCAAGGCAGTGGAGTAGGGGAGAGGTGGAGCCTGAAGAGGTGGGTTTTCAGGCAGCGCTTGAAGATGCTCAAGGATTCTGCCGTTCTGACCTCGATAGGTAGATCGTTCCACCAACGAGGTGCCAGGACAGACAGCAGCCTTGAGCGGGAAGGGGAGGAGCGGAGAGGGGGAGGAGCCAGGCGACCAGAAGTAGCAGAGCGGAGTGCTCTGGCAGGGGTGTAGGGTCTGAACTGTCTGAACACTAATGCAAGGAAAACTCCGCACCTGCATAACTTAAATAAACCACACACAGGTGCAACCAATTAACAATCAGGCTCCATAGGAATCAGTGCATCCACAAACCAACCAAAAAACGATCAGCCGATTAGCATAAAAGGCATCGATCGCACAACAACGATATTACCAGTATAAATAGTGGCAAACTAAACGAATACACTACGACAACGTGCATACACACTCACAAAGGATAATACACATGTAAACTCCACATAGGAAAAAATAGAGTAAAACCAAACTCAGGTCCTCCCATGGGGAAAAGAATTCAGAATAAGACCTGCAACGTGACAGGACCCCCTGCTCAAGGAACGACTCCAGCTGTTCCCTCTGCACCCCGTTTATGAAATTCAGAGATCAATTTGGGGTTAAAAATATTCCTAGATGGAACCCAACAACGCTCTTCCGGGCCATAGCCCTCCCAGTCCACTAAAAATTGAACCCCTCTTCCCTTACGCCTTACAGACAAAATTCGTCAAACTATGTAAACCGGCCCTCCATTAATAAATCGTGGTGTCGGTGGCGGCTTGTCAACTGGTGCTAAAACACTAGTGCTGACGGGTTTGAGATGAGACACATGAAAGGATGGATGAATCCTCATGGATCGAGGGAGTTGCAAACGAACAGTAACTGGATTAATCTTCCGTGAGATCTTAAAAGGTCCTATGAACCGTGGAGCGAGTTTCCGAGATTCAACTCTTCATGGAAGTTCCCGTGTAGAGAGCCAAACTCGTTGTCCTACGCGATACAATGGCGCAGTACAGCGCCTTCTACCTGCTAAGTCCTTCTGTTTCATAGAAGCATGCTGGAGGGATGTGCAAACTCGTCTCCAGACCGATCGGCACCTTTGACGAAAATATCTCGTGGATGGGAAATCGGTTTCTTTCTCCAGTTCTGGAAACAGAGGGGGCTGCTAACCCACCTGAGCCTCAAATGGTGAAAGACTGTGGATGCATTCCGCAAAGTATTATGGGCATATTCTGCCCAGGGAGGAAACCGGCTCCATTATGTCAGATTACTAGCAGCTAGACAACAGAGCGTGTTTTCAAATGACTGATTAGTCCTCTCCGTTTGTCCGTTTGTTTCCAGATGAAACCCTGAAGAATGACGGAAGCTCTCAGTTGCTTACAGAATAACCGCCAAAACTGTTCTGAAAACTGCAACCCTCGATGAGAAATGATGTCCTGCGGAAGGCCATGCAACTTTAAAACGTGATTTATTACTAATAGAGTTGTCTCCTGTGCTGACGGCAGACTAGTTAATGCGACAAAATGGACTGCCTTAGAAAACCTTTCCACAATAACTAAAATTACTGTGTTTCCGTGAGAAATTGGCAGACCCGTAATAAAATCCAAAGCAACGTGGCTCCAAGGGTGTCTAGGGATGGGTAACGGTCGCAAAAGCCCCGAGGGTTGGAGGTGAGAACCCTTACTCCGAGCACACACACCAAGCAAGTGGCTACCAACTGCCTAACATCATTGTCTAAGCTCGGCCACCAAAAGCGTTGGGAAAAAAAACTCCTTAGTACTCTGAACACCAGGGTGGCCCACCAGTTTAGATGCATGCCCCCACTGCAGAACTTGAGAGCGAACCCCAACTGGGATAAACAAACGGTTAGGCGGTTATCCCCTTGGATCTGGATCAGAACGTAACGCATTCTGGACCACCGCTTCAATATCCCACAATACAGGGGCAAGAATCCTATTCTCTGGAGCCACAGATTTCGGAGAAGCTTCCATCTCTAAACCATCATGGATGCAAAATAATGCATCTGGCTTGACGTTCTTGGACCCCGGGCGATACGTCAATGTGTAATTGAACCGATTGACAAGCATCGCCCAACGTGCTTGACGCACATTACGGCTCTAAGTTCCTTGGATATATAGCAGATTTTTATGGTCAGTTCAAATCACAAAAGGTTTTTCTGCTCCCTCCAGCCAATGGCGCCATTCTTCCAATGCTAACTTAACCGCTAACAGGTCACAATCACCAATGTGATCATTGCGTTGTCTCTTTCAGCAGGAGACAACGACCTAGAAAAGAACGCACAAGAGTGTAACGCTTTATCATGCTGTGCACGCTGCGAAAGAATGGCACTGACATCAACCTCAGTAGCATCAACCTCTTCAACAAAGGAGAGCGAGGGGTTGGGATTGACGAGGGTAGGTTTAGAATTGAATTTCCTCTTCAGTTCTTCAAATGCGTCATTCGCCTCTGGATTCCAAGTAAAATGTGGAGAGGATTTTTTCTTAGTCAACGCAATGATAGGTGCTGCAATAGTGCTAAAATTTTGAATAAACCGCCTATAAAAATGGGCAAAACCTAAAAAATGTTGCACCTCCTTGACCGAGTGTGGAACAGGCAAATTCATGACTGCTGAGACCATGTCTGGGTCCATATGAACCCCTCCCTCAGAAATGATAAACCCCAGAAATAAAACCCTCTTAGCATGGAAAAGGCATTCCTCAGCTTTCATAAAGAGTTTGGCCTTCAGAAGAGCTTGCAAAACTTGAAGAACATGATTTTTATGCTCATTAACATATACAGAAAATATCAAAATGTCTTTGAGGTAGACAAAGATGAACCTCTCCAGCATTTTGTGCAAAACATCTTTGACAAATGCCTGGAAGGCAGAGGGGGCATTAGCTAGGCCAAAGGGCATCACTAAGTATTCGTAATACCCATCATGAGTGTTAAACCCAGTCTTCCATTCATCCCCCTCCCGTACTCGAATGAGATTGTACGCATTTCTTAGATCTAATTTACTAAAAAAATGAAGCCCCTTGGAGGCATTGAAATGCCGAGTTCATAAGTGGTAGCGGGTACCGATTCTTTATAGTAATGTTGTTGAGGCCTCTATAGTCTGAACAGGGTCACAGTCCACCATCTTTTTTAGCCACAAAGAAAAACCCTGCTTCAGCTGGAGAGGTGGAGGGTCTAATAAAACCATTCTCCAAAGCCTCCTAAATATATTGCTTCATAGCCTGACTCTCAGGGGCCAGAAAGTGAATATAAAGCTCCTCTAGGAGGAACAGTACATTCGATAAGAGATCGATAGCACAATCATAAGCGCAATGGGGCGGCAGAGTAGTGGCCTTTTGTCTTCTGAACACCTCCGCTAGATCAGAATAATCCAAAGGAACCTTAGAAGGTAACTCAAAATTCAATGTGGCGCCCAGCTTCCAACTATCTGTGTCATCTACCTCATCAGAAGTAGCATTAGATACTACATCCCAATCTGGGTCCTCGCTGCCACTGACCTCCTCCAATTCTCCATCAGAATCAACTGATCAGAAAATCACTCGGAACCACTTTCAATTTAGTCTTCCTATTTTGTTCACATTTATCCTGATTATTGGACCATCAAAAAAATCTGGCTCCATGACCGGTCTCTCCCAATCAAATTGAGAATCCCAGTCAAAATTATTGTCCGAATTCTCAGACACTTCTGATTGGGGCGACTCAATAATGTCTCCGTCATCATCACTCGGATAATTCCCAGTGGTTTCATCACGGTGTGGTGGACTGCAAGACCAAACTTGGCAATGTTCTTCACAATTAGGGCCCCGTTGAATTATGGGGTCAATTCATTAATCGCCCCAATTAACCTGGGGTTTATGTTTAACCAGCCAAGCATGCCCTTAAACAATCGGAAATAAAGGAGAATCTACCAAAAAAAAAAAAATTATTTCAGAATGTCCGTTCAATTTAATGGACATGAACGATGGGTCTGTGACCTCTGAGACTAAACCCCACCCCAAAGGGCGACCATCCAATGGCAAAACAAGATGAACATTAGAGAGAGAACGAACTGGTAAAAAAAAAAAAAAATTTCTTGCCCAATTAGCATCAATTAAGCAATCCACAAAATTGTTTCCCTTTAAATCCAGTCGGCGCGGTTTAATATGGCCTGGCTTGTTACAGTGGTAGCAGATTATTCTTCGTCCTTTAAAATTGCGAACCTTGCAGAGCATAGCTCCGTCTACCTGTAAAGGCTTGCTGTAATTACTTGACTCAGCGGACAAAACTGAGGGCGTCAAAGGTTTCTTGAACTGGGTTTACAAACGTGCAGCTAAGTTTTTTCTCATTTGCTTCTCCTTTTCACGTTCACGAACTCTATTGTTGATGTGTATAGCAGTTTGCACTAGTGCATCTAACAACTTCGGGGGTTCCACCATAGCTTGCGCATCTCTGACTGGTTCAGGCAGGGCACAAATAAATATAGTCATGACCGGTTCATCCGCCCAACCAGTTTAACTGGCTAGTGACCAAAAGGTTACAGAGAATTCAGCTACACTTTTCTTCCCCTGAGTCAAGTTCATTAAACGTGTGTCCACATCCTGTCCTGAAACGTTGTGGTCAAGAACGGAAACCAGTTCATTCATAGCCTATCAAGTGAGTTTACGACAACTGAATTTGCCCTTGTCAATGGGCCCACCCAATCCAAGGCTGCTCCTGCTAACAAGGTCAAAATAAAACAAACTTGTGAATCCTCACTGTGAAATCGCAATGATTGTGCTCTAAAAAAATTTCTCATTGAGCTAAAAAGTTTCTGCATTTGCCTGGTTGTCCCTCATAGCGATTGGGCAATTGCAATTTTGGTTCACAAGGGGCTGCAGCTGTAGGGGTAATATTAGGAGTGGGTTGATGAATCACAGAAACGGCTGGTGGGACAACGGCTGGTGCTTGTGCTTGTGCAACGAGTGTGGCAACATCATTAGACAACACCTCCAGATTAATGGTCAGCCAACCATGCAACTGCCTTGGCTTAGTAATCGTTCATGGAGTTCCAGTTGTCTTTTATGTAATTCCTCTAATCTGACATCGTGGCTCACAGCCATAGCTTGATCGCCGGACAACTGTCCTGAGTCCATGTTACGGCGTTAGAGTGCTATAAGGAGAGGAGAATGAGTGGGACTCAATATGCTCGCAATATCTTGACACAAAGTCAGAACCACGAAGATCCCAACCACTAGCGACTCCTAAGACACTGACGGCAGGGGCAAACCCCGTAAATAAAAAAATAAGGTGGCTGAACACTCCTACGGGAAGGTATCCCAACTTAAGAAAAAGAGACCTGCCTTCAGAGATAACAGGGAACCAAACGGAGGCTTGAGGAGTGCAGCTCAACACTTCAATGTAACAGGCAGTGCTACAAATCAAGAGAGTGACGCTAAACAAAACAGTCATCCTTCCAGGAGAAAAACTCACAAGAAGGCAAGAAGGCACACAAGCCGTTGAACACAGAGCATTACACTGTATGAAAATACAAGAAATAAAGAGACCTGAAATGACCCAGAGTCAGGTGGATGCCAGAGAGTTACTGTGACTCAATATGGCCCGCTGCATGTCTCAACAAAAGCACGGATTAATGAGTCAAATCAATTCTAATTTGACAAATCCACTTCAGTGACAGTTATGTACGCAGGAAGAGCATTTTGCATGTGCGCAGTGATTCTCTCTTAAAACCGCATTCCCACATGCTTGGAAGGGAATTTTTATCTCCCTGATATTATGGCAAAAAAATAAAAAGAATATCTGAATAAATAAAATTCTTGCAAGAGCAAGTACAGACATAAATAAATATCACGGAAATGGAATTCCATTATTTATGGCTTAGGTTCCGTCTGACTAACAGTTTTGGCACATTTTTATAGGCCAGCTGTACAATTAGACTATAATCAAGTTGCACTCATGTGAAACAAGCAAAGACAACAATCCTGAGTTTCGCGCAAGAGTATCAAGTCTCATATCTGGCCTGCAGGCGCCATTAATTGCAGATCATATTTCACGTGGGTTAATCTAACCTCTGGGGCATGAGGTTATATACCAAGGTTCATCCTATTTGCGTTAAAAAGAACAAGACATATTCCCTTTTCGTAAGTGCTCATAATTGTAATTAAAATAATTTTATAAATAGCGTCTGTCATATTTACATTTTTTAAAATATATTTCTCAATCACAAGTTTTGCATTCATTTTTGATGAGTCAGATGTAGTTCTCCAGTCTGTTAACTTTATAAAGGTTTGTTCTTCAAATATATATTTTTAAAAGAGAACAAAAAATGAAACAATTTCATTTTTGCTTTTGAGCAAAAAAAGTAATTTTTAAAGCTGACAAACTGACCTCATGGAAGGATTTACTGGTAGCTATTGAAGAACTCTTATTGTAGTTGCTTCTTTCATTGAACTGCTGTGGTATACACCTTGTTACATGCCGCAATTGCTCAAATTATTTCACACTGACAAATGCCAAAATGTGAATTTGGCTTGCATTGATGATAATAATTTATTCAGCTAAATTATTTGAGGTTGCTTCATGCATTTGAATCTGTGTCTATAGCAACTCCACAGAATCATAAAATAAGACAGTGTGGACATGCAGTCAGTAGTTCCCAATGTATATAATCATTAAGAAGGTTTATTATTACCAGGATAACAGCACGGAGTCCTGTAATTTTTGACAAGGGGGGGATTTCTGACCATAACTCTGAGCAGATCCTTTCAAGACCCTTCACATTCTTGGGTTTGCATTTATCAACTGCCCTCTCAACTCAGCCCACAGGTGACTGGCGACTGAGATGGCCATTGCAGTGTTGATTTTGTTGTAATGCAAGCATTTCTTTGTGAATCTTGACGTATGCCTTGGGTCATTGATGGAAAGTCCACCAATGGCCAAGTCCAAGCGTCGTGACGGAGGCAACCAGATTGTCAGCCAAAATATTTGGATATTGGTGGAATTAATTATGCCACTAATCGTAACCAGTGCCCCTGGACCTCCTGAAGTAAAACAGCCCCAAAACATGACTGATCCACCGTCGTATTTCACCAAGGGTACAGGGTGATTCTGCTTGTATACATCTCTTCTTCGACGCCGGACATGCTGATGCTGTATCTGAAAATGTGCAATTCTGGTCTCATCTGACCAAAGCACCTTATTCCAGTCATAATTTAAATGACGTTTGGCAAACTCCAAGCACTTGCTTCTGTGTCTTCCAGTCAGAAAAGGCTTTATTGATCCCAAGCTGCCACAAAGGCCTTCAACTCCTTCACAGTGATTCTTGGGGGTTTTGTTGCTTCCCTCATCATCCTCCTCAGTATCCTGGGAGGCAAAATACAGTTGAATCCTCTACCCTTGAGGTTTTCAACAGTTCAATATCTTTGATTTTTAAAAATTATTTCCCTGACAGTGTTCAGTGGCATATTGTGAATCTTCTTGTTGCCATCTGCCTCTTTTGAACTGATGGTTACTTTTTTTTACTTCAGGATGTAGGATATCAAAGGGAATTCAATACAATACCTTGTTTATTTTTGGTAGATATTATTTTCAATCATTTTTAAGGGTAGCATTAATTGTGAAACCTTGATTCAGAGGAAATAGATTTTTAATTAAATCAGTAAATGATTTTGGTTGGTTCCATTGGAGCATTAATATCATACAGAATTTCTCAAATTTCGTCATTTAGAGTTTCTCTTTGAATATGTATTTTTAGAATTTTTAAAAGTATTTGTGCATTTCCAGTCAGGGGTGCCAGTAATTTTGGAGCCCACTGTGTGTGTGTGTGTGTGTGTGTGTGTATACCTTGTGTATTCTTACATTAACTTTTTTAATACTATCAGAAACATGAATGTTTTACAGTCATATAAAAAGAAATCAAACGCTGTTGTGAAAACATGAATGAGATTCCTAACAGCGATCTGCACCCTCCACCCTGTCTGATCCCTGTGATTGGAAAAGAATGCCAATAACCCGGGGTAATCACAGGGAACAGAGAGCCCTGTTAGTCGCGTGCCTCCCCTGGTCATCTCTGGGGTAAAACCAGGAGCTCGCTGTCACAGTCACATAATGCCCTGTGCTGGAGGGCAGCAGTACAGGAAGAAGGTCGCGCGGGAGGAGTTCGCTATTTCGCTGATGAGGCCCAGAGGGACAGATACTGTCATACTACCAAAGCCATATATGGCCAGAGGCCCTGATAGAAACTGTACCTGTCACAACGGAAGTATCAGGTGCAAACGGTCACCGTGGCGTTCATAACATGTTTAAACATGTGCCATGACTCATAATATCCCAGTCTTGCTGAAAGCAGCTACTATGGCATTGTAAACATTCAGAATGGACTTTTTGAGATGATGGAGGTGTGCTAGTGGCAATGTCAACAGAACTGAGAATAAAAAGCATTCTAACCGCTCAAACAATCAGCTCAGTTAAAATCATGCTTGCAATCATTTTCTATTATCGGTAATTTTCACAGAATTCAGCAGTTTAAAATGCATAAATTACCTCAGAAAATCAGTAAAAAATTTTAATATTCTCCGTATATAATATCTACACCAGGCCTTGAGGCAGTTGTTTCACAATCACCCTTATTAGTTGTTTTCATAAAGGTCATGCAGTGATTAGACATATCTTAAAGAAGCAAGAAGTGAGAAGTGTCCCAGCATCAAAAACAAACAGAACATAATCTGTAAACAGACAAACAGATTAGTACAATGTTTATAAATGTATGTCCATAAATGAGTTAAAATTGCAACTGTTTTTAGAGAGAGAGAGAAAAAAAATGTTTACTCAATTTAAATTTGCCTGAAAACAGAAGACTTGGTTGAAATGTTTCCAAAGACCAGTCTCTGATTAAAAACTAATTAAAGAGATGACTGGGGCATGTTTCTCTGAATAATTATCTTACATTCAAGGTAATAGTAAAGCTTAGGCTCACAAGCCTTGAATAAATTCAATAATACTGACTCATTTGTCGATGTATGCAAATAAGATAAGTGTAATAAGAAGCAGACTTTTTTATTCTGACTAACTGTACTGGTATGTATCCCACCCAACAAGGACTCAGATAAAATATAAGTACACGACAAGTGCTGCACTACATCAATGAAAAAGCGCCAATAATGCCTTTTTCAAAAGGCTGATATGCTAAAGACAAATCTGTGTTACAAGGAGAAATGCATGGCTGCCCAACCCTGCTCATAGCGATATACCATTCCTCAGGTTCAGTCCACCCCTAACACATCTCAGTCAACAGCAAGGTTGAGTCCAAAATAGCATCTAAACTGTTACAGCCCTGAAAGATTTGCTCTCCATTCTGCACACTGCCGAGTACTTACGGCTTAGTTGAATGTGCACCATATCTGACAGGAGCAAGTTAAAAGGCAGTTGAGTATGTTATATTTTTCCAAATATCGCCCACTTAAAAATCCCAGATTATGCACATATTTCTGTAATTCAGCCTGCGCGTTAGGGAAAACTGCTCAGGAAATAATGCTTTTTAGGAAAACAGGCCTTTGAGTCAAATTAATTATCATCAAATACATTGCAGAGGAAGAGGCAGGTGCATCTTATCGCAATGGCAGACAGCATTTAACACACCCATCCTGTTGGAAAGTAGAGTGGCACTAAAAACTTGGACAGTACACTTAGAAGGTCAAAGCTTCCAGTACTTTTGGGGGATTCCCGTTCTCAGTGAGGCATTTTAACTACACTTTTAAGTTAACATATAACCTTATTTAACTGTAAAGTTAGGCAACCTTCTTGTCCAGTGCATGCAATTTATGCTTGCGATAGACACCAAAGGACATTTATCTACTATTTAGAGAAATGAGAACATTAGTGATATTTAATCTCCAGGCACAGGGCTGAACAGGACAGAATTAATGATACCTGAGGTGTTTTACCTGCTAACTCCCCACAATCAAAGAAATCTGCACTTAAATCCACAGGCCAAACCATTTTAAAATAAAATTACACACTTTTGGTCACTGCAAGCAATACGATCAATATCAAGGCCTATTCGCATTCTACACACACATTTGTATACAAACATATGCACTTTGTAAATACTTTGTATAAGCATGCACTCAGTGTATTCACAGTTAAGTTCATTAAGTCCAGCTTAATTGCTTAAGTATCATGTTTTATGAATTGCACTCAGATAAACAATGTCCAGCCGGGCTTGCCCCACGAACAGCACATTTCTGGCTAGGTTACATCTGGTTGGTATTATTTAATCCTGTAGTCACAGATTAATATGTGAACTTTTGAAAACTGCAGCATTTCAGCATTATCTAATTGCACCAAAAGGCAGAGCCAAAGTGGACCACCTTCAGACTCAGCCTACTAGAGTAACAATTTAGCTTTTAGAAACTTACAAGCTGCTAGAAATTAATGGAGCACTTGCAACGCTTGACACTCACAAATGCTGGATGCATGAATAGCTGTGAAAACGGTGGTGTTGGAAATAAGAGTCAAACATTCTAAAGGCTTAGCTACATACATTACAATTAGAAGTGGACTTTGTTTGACCATCACCCTTTAACTTGTTTCTTGGCAGCACAATGCATAACAAAAACATGAGGAAGTTCAAGGTTTCTGACGTATAGGTGAGCCAAATGTAAAGGAAAGACACTCTAAAGGGGGATAAAATTCTTGTCAAACGATTGACAAAAATGAATGACTGAGAGTATAGGCCTATTGCATGCCTATTTAGGCATGGCACAGCTCACACAGAGTGACTTGTGTTCCTTAATCTCGGGGAATGCCAGGACATTATATGTACTTACCTAACTATGCCACTGTGAAATGCTGACTATGAATATTAATAATTACAGTACAAAGAGAATCAGAATAAGAAGACAAAGAGGAAGAATTTGCTGTTGTATTTGCTTGCTCTCACAATGTGTCAGCACTGCAAAGCTCTTTCTGATCTTCTGGGCCTTTTTGTATTCCAGAGCCCATCAATGGTTTCTTTTTTAAGAATACACCAAATGAATAATCTGGCCACTTCCAAAGATTTTGTCATTTTTCTGACGAGTTTGTTTTCATTTTCAGCCTAAAGATGGCTTACTTCACACGCAGTGACAACTCTTTAGTCTTCACAGTGAAAGTTATCAGCAAGATTTCCATTTGAAATCAACTGTGGACCATATATCTGGTTACTGTAAAATAAAATTATTACGCAATAACACATGCAGCATGGTGCAGCTGAACAGTCAACTGTCCAATTACTATGGGTCACTTTTAAAGTGGGAACCTCCTAAATAAAAAATGGACACTGTCAAATGGTGCATATTTGGACTCATATTCATGAACTGATTTGAACTTCAACATATTGCGGTTTACAGCTAAAATGAAAATTGCTTTATCAATTTCAAAATATTTGTGGACCTTACTGTACATATGAACACTATAAATTACTGAGATGGGAAAAGAGTGATAGATTCTGTATATGAATGAAATAATAAAGCTCAACTGTAAACAGAGTTCCCATTCAATCTAATTTATGCAAATAAAACAGAGCCCTCTGCTGGACTAAAGGGGAGTAGCACAGTAAACCCTCAGGGTTCTGGAGAAGCAGCTTCAAATACTCTGACAAGAAACAGCTAGACTTAGAAAGGAAATGGAAAAGAGACTTCTAGATTGCCAGAAAGAATTCCTGTGTGACATTGTAATTCTCCTCCTGGTACTGTAAAATAATAAGTGACAAGAAGGGTTTCAGACTGGGTTAATGATTGTTCAGTGTGGTTCCTTATTTTGGAATCACTGTGGACTGAGGAGGGGCACTCAGAGGTTTGAGTCTGATATGGACACTAGGAGGTGAGTCGTGGCTGAGCACAGCATTAGGGAAGTGAAGGCTTTATTTCAAGGCAGTGAACACTGACTAGGTAAAAAATATGTACAAAGAAAGGATTCGAGCGTCGATGGCAGCCAGGACCCTGTAGCTTTTCTGGAGCATGTTCCCACATGCATCGTGCTAGCAAGCGTGAGAGAGAAAGTCTTGGCGACTGAGAACGAGAGCGAGTTCACAGTACAACACACTCATGCTCAAAACAGCACTCTCCTTCAAGTACAAACTGAAGCATGACGCGAGGAAGGTGATAGCTCAGGATTTTGCCACCCCCCTCCTAAATCCAATTATTCATGGATGAAAGTTTTAACTGTCCTCAAGGTCAAGTCACAGTGTATGCCTAAACACAGTTTACTAACATTAGATTAACTACAGTAAATCTGCCACGTGCGGAGACTTCTTTGATCAATTTTTGTGTTGGGTCATGAGGGCAGGCATGCAGGGGCATTATTGTTTTTCATAATTTGGGCTGTCGGGGTTCCAGGGGTCCTGGGGTTGATGGTTCAAATACCACTTTGGCACAGTACACCTGGGACACATTCTTCAGTTGGACTGCATCTGTCATAACAAGCCTCAGTGAAACAAGTTACTGCTTATCTTTAGAAAATCAAAGAAAAAAAAAAAGCCCAAAAAAAAAAAAAAATGAGACTGACCCGGAAAAACAAATGAAGCATGGACATTGAACGAAATTCACTGCTATTTCTATATCATATTTTTGTTTGCTTTACGCACAGGATTAAGGACTTTAACAGTTTGAAGACCCAAATAAAGCCCCTCTTTTCAGATCATGGCAGGGTGTAAAAGAGTGGGCAGCTGGTATATTACAGTGTGACCTGGGGACAAACAGAGGCAAATTAATGGTCAAGAATCAGAGCAAACACTATAAAAATCACAGAGCAAATAGCAGGGTGGGTGTGGCCACTGTTTGAGAAACTGTAGCTACACTAACAGAGTGGGTGCCATCACCAAGGCAGCAATGCTGTTGACCCGCAGGCTACAAGCATGACCCGTAGACTACAGTCACAAAGATTTCTCAGCTCTGGCTATCTGGTTCTCAGAACTGAATCAAGCCTACACTGCAAAGTTTGTCTTAACACGTGACTTAAAACTGCAAACATGATTATTTTTTTCTTCTCACAGGTAGCTTGCCTCAAATTAACTTCTGATTGACAAGTGCCATTTTTAAATGAGCAAAATTGTCTCACGGGACTGTAATTTATTTATTTATTTATTTATTTTCCCATAGATTACCCAATAATGTAATGGTTAAATGAATAACAAGTTAATACTGACTTCCTGACTTTTTGGGATTGGTAGCATCTGATCACTTATCGTCCTTGTCCTGGAGGTCAGCATGCCCTAGCGATTGGGAGAGGGACAAATGCAAATGCATGAATTTAAAATATTTATCCATTGAAATTATTATTATTATTATTATTGAGAGTCATCCCACCTAATCGTAAGTCTTGCATATTCTCTGTGTTATGACAGTCATGGTTTTGTAAAGTACTAGAGGAAACTCCTCACAGTGGCACATGTTGCCGTCTCCACAGCTGTGTCGACCTGAGGCCGAACTCTCTCCTGTAAGGCTGCTGATATATGACCATTAATAGATCTAATTATTCTTGCTTCAAGGGACCGTTCACTGACTCATTTTATTTATTTTCTTTAAATTGATTTACATGCTATAAATTGACCAAGCCCAGCTTTTTTGCTATATTTAAGCATGTTGATATGCAAGAATTGAGAGTTTGTAGCCCAAGGTAAGATACTGTAATAAATTTTCAGTTGCAAAATTAAGCACAATGCAAACAATCTTTTTCTTACATACAGGCTATGTAAATATAGCTATAGAAAGTAGTATTTACAAATATTTTTAAACCTCCTGACAAGAACCCACAAATGACACCACATCAGCAATGACAATGCCACTTAGACAACAGAAACATCTGCAAGAAATAGCCTTCACTGCCCAAAACAATAAACACAATCATACTGAACTAATTTAATAATACTTGACAAGAAGGTTTGACATGCTAGTCCAAATCGACACAAGCTTGTCGGAGACCGCAGTTCAGTCAGGACAACTCACGTATCGAAATAAAATCCATTTATTGAGCATGATGTAGAACTTAATTTGGCTGTGAATGGGTCTGCTTTGGGTACTCGGTGCACAATATGTGCAGGAACCTGAATACAGGGAGAAGTAATATCTACCTATGAACGAGAAAGGGAATCCACCGTGTACACAAGCAGATCAGACATGACTGGGCAGTGAGAGGAGATGTGATGTCCGAATTCTGCAATGCAGCGGCTGCAAGGAGTTCCCTGACTGAACTGCAGCTGACATTTCATGCAAGCTTCTCATAAGTCATCCATCAAAGATCAAATGTATGCACGCATAGACAGATGCATGAATAGATGACCAGATGTGACCTCAATCAATAGTCCCTAAAACTACTGCCGGGTGGCGAAGGACTAATTTGAAAACCCACTGCAAGCAATTTGGAAGATACTATCTGGAAAGGAGAAACTGAAGCCAAGGTCAGATGTGAAAGATTGCATAACATCATGGTCATAGTAAAAAGTAAAAAGGTCAAGGGTCACAAGTCAACCAAACATTCAAAAGATCCGAACAGAGAGTAAGGTTAAATTACATAAGCAATTCCAAAATTCAGCAGTGGAAAGTGTTGGAGATCTGCTCTAGAAAGAAAAAAACAGTGATAAAAGTCATTGCTAAAAGGTCAACGGTCAACGGTCAGTGACTAAAAAGGTAACAAACATGAAGTTTTAGTGAAGGTCATAAAGTCAGTTTAAAGTGGTTTGCCCACTGCGTATAGTTTCAGAGCAATGGGTCTGGATGGATGCACACACGCACAAATGGACCGGCAGTCTAAACCAATAGTCCCCCGATCCACCCTCCAGGAGAATAAAAATGTCGGGGAACAGATTTGGTGGATAGTCACTCAAATAAGACTCATTGTCCCATACTCTTCCAGACAACAACTGGAGAATAGGTAAAACAGACAGGAAGCCTATTTAAGGCCAAAAAGTAACACCGCAGTCCTTTTTTTATATGAAAAGGGAAATAGTTAATACTAAACAAGTACCTTATACCTTGGGAACCGTAATTCATCGGACAGTGAGAAATTCATTATTTTGGTTGTGCACTCTATCATGTTTGGTTTGAAAGGATACAGTGTCTCTAGACAGAAGTCAAGCATTCATTAGCATGCAAAGGATATACGACCAAATAAAAATAATGATGTAACTTTTTAATGCGCCTGAAAATGGGAGTAACTACAAACAAAAGTTGCTGTTATTTCAAAATAATTCACCCAATATGGATTAAAAAAAAAAAAAACTCAAATTAAAACCGACCATCTGCACTTCAACCTCACTGACACCGTAATTCGTCGGACAGTGAAAAATTCATTATTTTGGTTTTGCACGCGATTATGCATGGTGTGAAAGGATACAGTGCCAGTGTGGTTGAAGTGCAGATGGTCAGTTTTAATTCGAGGGGTTTTTCATCCATATTGGGTGAATTATTTTGAAATAACAACACCTTTTATTCATAGTCGCTCCCATTTTCAGGCGCATAAAAAAAGTTTAACACAATATTTAATACAGTGTCATTATTTTTATTTGGTCGAATATCCTTTGCATGCAATGACTGCTTGAATTCCCCAAACACCAGGTTTGGGGAACACCAGGTATCCTCCCTTGTGATGCTCTGCCAGGCCTGTTTTGCAATCTTCAGTTCATGCTTAGTTTGGGGCCTTTTTGTCTTCAGTCACCTCATCAGCATGTAAAATGCATGTTCAACTGGATTCAGATTGGTGATTAACTCAGCTCACAGAACCAAAATAACAATAAATAAATAAATAATACAGTGCAATGAATTGTGGTGCTCACTGTCATGCCTCTCTGAACAACAAATAGCACCTGGGCCAGCCATTCATTTATTACATTAACCCCCCCCAAATCCTTGCCACCCTGAGCAGTTTAATTATCAAACCAGTGCAATCAAAACAGGCCATAAATGAGATTAAGACAGCAGTTGGGAGTTGTTGAGAGTTGACTTCTGTCCAGGT
Source organism: Gymnothorax reevesii (assembly GCA_029721435.1). NCBI lineage: Eukaryota > Metazoa > Chordata > Actinopteri > Anguilliformes > Muraenidae > Gymnothorax > Gymnothorax reevesii. Next base: position 130,699,110 of record CM056574.1, on the reverse strand, counting down.
GCAGTACCTCAGTCTTAACTGCTCATTAAAAACTCATGACCTGCAATCAGCTAAAATACGGGACTGCCCCAAAGCTTTTACATTACGGTTCATTAATTTAATCAGTAAAATTTCAGGTGCTCTCTAAAAAAGGATTCTAAAATGTATTGCATTGTTTGGGGAAAAAAAACAGCTAACACCTGAGGGCTCTCTGAAAAACTTGATTGGATTGTCAAAATTTACTAAAACCTTTATTTCTCAGCCTCTACATCACACAGAAACATGAAGTATAAACAATTTGAGAGCTTGCACCTTTGACTTTCATTGAAAATTATCGCTGTTGCCCTGAGGTTCATTTAAAGAGCTTAGGACATGAAATTCAGCTCTGTTTTTTATGTGATAAAATGCTGCAAAGTACCTATCTTGAACACTTAGTGATGGTTTTAATATCGTGTACTTGGTACTTGGTACGCAATGTTTAAAAAAACCTGCATTTCATCTGCTAAATTATCCACTTGAGGGAACGTATGGCAAGAACTAGTAGAGGGTACTGCCGTCTGATATCAAGGATATGGAATCATCATCATACTATAATTTGAGGAACGTTTGTCTGTCTGTCTGTTTGTTCCCCTACTCCTCCGAGGTCCTCTGACGGATCTTCACCAAACTTGGTGGGTCTACGTAGGTTGTCCCTGGAATTGTCCTTGAGGGGTTAGTTTTTTGAAAGGTCAAGGTCACTGGGGTCAAAGGTCAATTTTTTGCATCTCCCATCTCCCTGGACAATTTTTCATGAAAGTTGGTATGTGGACGTAGGTCGTCACAAGACATGACCGCGAGAGGTCCGTTCCGTCAAAGGTCAAGGTCAAGAGGGTCAAAGGTCAAACCGTAGGTTGTCACGAGAAATCAAGGTCACTGGGGTCAAAAGTCAATGGACAGTTTCCTGACAAACAAGGCACATACACAGACAATGTTGTCCACAGAGAAATCCTCATCTAGCCAGTAAGTTCCAACCAAACCATTCTACTTTGGACACTCCACCACCCCCATGCCGGACAAAACTCCCCTTCCTCCCATGCTCGCAGTCGAAATTATTCTCGCCACGGGTAATTCACTAGTAAATGTTAAAAGGGCTTGCCATAGGAACGCCCCCTTTGCCTCAATCGAGAAGATTTGCGCTGGGCCAGCTCAACCATGTGACGTCATAAGTTGTACACGGATTTTGTCTAGGTGGTTAGCCATAGTTCACAACTCTGGTCTGGATGGAGAATATCTTAAAGGATGGAGTAACAAAAATAGTGAGTACTTACATATGATAGGATTTTTTCCTGGGGGGGCAAAATGACTTAAGAGCGCCCCCTTGAAATTTCCTGAAAGCCCTCCCCATTAGGCTTTTTTTGGAGTTGATGGATAAAAATTGGTACGCATGTGTAGAATTTGTCCTGATGCACAAAGAAGTCCTGGCAGCCATTGTCTACACCAAACAGGAAGTCTGCCATTTTGATTTTCATTTTTGATTATTGGCGATTTCCTCACCTTGTATTTTAACGAACTCCTCCCAGGGATTTTACCCAAATGACTTCCCATTCAGTACAGATCATCTAGAAACAATGCTGATCAAAAGAAATTGTATAAAAAAATGTCTGTAGGTCAAACGGCGTTGCTGCTAGGGCATGACAAACTTTGGGGACTGTCTGTGATTTTGCTATCCATTTTTTAACAGCTCTCACACCCTCATACTTTATCCTAAAGGCTTCCAATTTAATGGACATGATGAAGGCTCCATCCTACACCATCGAATTACATTTGGCTTTTTCATGGCTTTAACGAAGTCATAACCTCATGAAAATAAAAACACGTCAAGAATGGCCGTTAGTGCACACCTGCACCCGTCAGGATCTCACCACCACCCCCAACGTGCACAAGGGTCCGAGGGCCCGTTCAACGCTGCTTGGGGCTTTAATTTTAAATAGTTTTTTGGAAATAATGGACAGTGCGTTCTCAAGGCTAAAGAAGAGAAGGTGAATTATGACTGCTGTCAGCAACATGTTCAAAAGCCAGAATCCACTGAGACTGATCTTTTTCTTCACAGCTGCCAGACTTTACATCACGTCCTGCACTTTGAGATATTGCAGCCGCATTTTATTACGTTTTTCACAGTGCTGTTCTAGTGTTCTTTGATAACCACGCGATTGTAAATACTCTCAAATTATTCCAAAAATCCCTGCATTTTTGTGCGTAGGATGTAGTTGTGGTTGTTTATTTTCATCTGCCGAAATCTTAAGCAAGCATTTCATTGCCTTGTTGGTTAAGCATTTCATTAATTTTTTCATTAAGACATCACATAACAGCCCACTTCTGTGCTAAGTACAGTTGCTTTTGGATTTGGTGTGAGTATGGTGCCACCATACTAGTAGAGCACCTCTTCCATGCGGACTCATGTACCGTGCCCAAGCACGATACGCTTGTGTTCACACTTTACAAATGAACTGCCTTTTGGAATCAAGTGTACTCGGCTTGGTGCCCGCATCCCTAGTGTGAAAGCATCCTAAAACTCTACTATGCAGAGAGGAAACCATGTACAGTACCGACGCCATTCGGAGGCACTGCCTACTTCTCCGGGCTCAAGATCATCTGAAAGGGACTGACAGAGAAGTGGAAAGTAGTGCTGTGGTCTGACACGTCCATTTTTCAAATGGTTTCTGGAAATAATGGACATCCTCAAGACTGAAGAGAAGAAGGACCAGCACAACTGTTCAAAAGCCATCCGCAACATGTTCAAAAGCCAGCATCTCTCATGGTCTTGGGCTGCATATTACATAATTACGGCATGGGCAGCATGGACATCCGTGAAAGCAAAATTAATGCAGTAAGGTACATGCAAACTTTGAACAACATAAAGTATTCGCCTTCCAGATGTTGCCTTTCCAGCAAGATAGCGCCAAGCCAACGACAGCATGACTTTGTAGTCATGTTAAGGCCTGAGATTCTGAACTGTTTCCCATTGAAAACAGGTGGCCATCTATGAAGTGCAAAATACGCCATACACCCTGCACTGTCGACCAACTGAGGTCCTACACCAGGCAAGAATAGGAGCACATTTCGCAGTCAAAATGTCAACAATTACTGCCTTCAGTCATAAAATGACTACTGAAGGTTACTAAAGGGAGAAGTGGTCTTGATGATAAAGTCGATGACTTCTATGGGGTGATCTGGGGTTAAATGAAAAATGACACCAGGAAACAACTCAGAATTAATCTAAAGAGGTATATGTAATAACCACCAAAAAAGATACTAGTTGGCTTTTTTCAGTTTATTCGGCTGCCATGGTTACCGAGCAAACTCATTAAATTTGCAGAAAACTTCTGGCACCAATTCCTCTTTAACTCTGTGATAGCATTCAGTTTTTCTTTCATCGTTTAAAAGCCATTGCTTATCCAAATGCAATCACTTAGCCATTCTTTGCCCAATTTATCAGTTTTGTGATTTTGGGGTATTTTACGCAAAATTTTAAATTATTTTGCGTAGAATCTGACGAACATGCGAAATATTCAAAATATACTCAGCAACAAAAGTTTCTGTGACACCATTTATGTGTATGTTATAAATGACACGCAAAGATCTCAATGCAATCAATATGTTTATTTAACAGGAGAAACACTGACTTTTCAGTGCCAACGTCACTCAAAACGAAAAATGTCATTTTCATGCGTCATGAAGCACTTGTCTGACGTCTAACCAATTGTGACCTTCACACTTCAATACCGGGTGTGACTTCCTCGTGCCATGATGCAAGCAACGCATCTCCGGCGCATGGACCGAATCAGATGTGCCAGAAATTGCTGTGGGATGTCATTCCATATCTGACGTAGACGTTGTCGCAATTCCTGGAGTGTAGCTGGCGGGTTATCCAACCGCCGCAAACGTCGATCCATCTCGTTCCAAAGATGCTCGATTGGGGACATGTCTGGGGATCTGGCTGGCCATGGCAGGACATTGACATGTTGTTGCATCAGATACTGCTGTACAATCCTTGCAACGTGTGGTCTGGCGTTATCATGTTGCAGCGTTATTCCGGGACCATGTTGCATCAAAAACGGTACCACCAATGGCCGTAGCACTTCATCGCGATATCTTTGACCTGTCAGATTTCCATCAATAACAAGCAAATCTGTTCTGTTTCTAGCCGTGATCCCTCCCCAAATCATGACACTACCACCTCCAAAACGATCAAATTCCTGAACACAGTTGTTGGCATAACGCTCTCCACGTTGACGGTATACACGTAAACGACCATCACATCGGTTAAGCATGAATCTTGATTCATCAGTGAAGAGTACAAGATCCCACTGACGTTGGATCCACCGTCGATGTTGTTGTGCCCACTATAGACGCAGTCGTCGGTGTTGTACTGTGAGTATTGGACGTCTTGCTGGCCGACGTGGGACAATGCCAAAATGACGGAGACGGCGACGGATTGTCTGTGCAGACAGTCGCCTCAAACCAGGTATCGTTCTTGCAGTTATGGTTGCAGGTTGGAATCGATTTCGGAGATGGGTTGTTCGAATCCAGTTGTCCTGTCTGGGAGTGGTTACTCGTGGACGGCCGCTGCGAGGACGGTCTCTGACATGTCTTGTCTGCTGATGACGCTGCCATAAGTTCCAAATGGTGTTTCGGTGGACATTCAGGCGATGAGCAACTTCCCTCTGCGAGGTTCCGGATTCAATCATCCCAATGGCCCTCCACCGATCATTTTCAGACAGTCTTGGCATTTAGAGGGTAGAGTTCCTGATCCGAAATGGCTGTGTTTTCGATAAGTGATGCTTCCGTCGTTCATCAGGCACAATGTGAACATTCCAAAAATTCTCCTCTTTTATTGCCATCCACAAGCATGATTTACGCACATTTTCACGTGCAAAGTCATTTTCTCGCATTTTCATGATTTCCATTTCAATGTTGTGTTTACGTGTACTGTTTCAGTCTGATATCACCATGTATGACAATTTCATAATTGCGTTATGAAAAATAATTAACAATATTGATGTCACAGAAACTTTTGTTGCTGAGTATATGTAAGAGATAGGCAAATGTCATTATGTCATTACATTTCTAATAAAGTAAAGTACCTGCAGCCCAAATTTCATTAATTTTCAATGATAAATAAAAAAGTTATGGCTTCCACAAACATGAGAAACATGGAAAAAGTAATACCTTAGGAAATCAATGGAAAATGCATTAGACCGCATTGAAAAGATTGAGTTCAGTCTTAGTCTGTGGCTTACACCCATTTTTCAGACTGTATCATCTGATTATTCAAATGTTTATCACTTTCCAGGAGTGAAAAGCATAAATTTCATCATCACAGTTGCTTTTAAATCACGATTTTATGGCAAAATTCAGTTTTTAATCCTTGCAGCAATTAGAGATTATTAAAGGTGGGTCATTATAGAATATTTTTATTTAAAAAAACATTTTTGGTAAAATAATCAAATTTTGCCCATTTAACCGCAGATCACCCCTTAGCTCTATAGGTTTGCAACCCAGACAAATGCAGTCAGTGCATGACAGCTGGGTAAATTCCAGTGATAACAGCATTCCCCCATAGGCAAAAATTGGAGGCGCTACAGGAAAACATATAGGGTCCAAAAAATCAAAGAGGAAAAGGACCATCCAGGCTCTCATGTGCCGTTGGCAAAGGTATCTTATACAGCTGTGAGGGCACAATTAATTCTGAAAAATACACCAAGATTTTGGAACATATGGTGCCTACAAGACAACATCTTGCCTGAGACATCCATGTATATTTCAAAAACACAAAAAAATACTGCATGCATTACAAAGGTAAAGCTGCATTAGAAGAGGGTGGAGGTGCTGGACTGGCCTACCTGCAGGTATGATTTGTCCCCAATTGTGTGGTGAATTTTAAAATAAAAAAGGTGGAAACGAAGACCCTGTACTGTTGCATACCTTATGACTTTTTTGCAGGGAGTATGGGACAAAATTATACCTGAAACAAAGAATCACTTGGTGTTGCAAAAATGGCAACGTTACAAATTGGTAAAAAAATCTAAATTGAAATGTTTTTATTGTGAAGAATCAATAAAGTTAATGCAATGAAACATCAAACAATGTGCTACTGTATTGTGTTTAGTATAACAGTGGAATGTAACTTCTAAATGTCTTCATTTTAATGTAGACAGTATGTTTCATTAAACATATGTAACATACTGTCATATTGTTTGTGAGTCAGTGTTGTACATACATGAGATTTTCCTCAGCAAACATCAAAGGGAAAAAAAAGAAAATTTCTCTTTTTGGAATATTGGTTGCATAGTAACATTATACTTGTAGATCAACTCTTTAACACAGATTTGTCTGTTTTCACTTGTGAGGAGTTTTTGGTATGACATAATATAACTTAAGTCTGGAGGTTTTGCAGAGATTAGCCGTAATCTCTTTTGGAGTATGCATGCTGTATATGAATCATCTGAGGCTTTTCAGCCTCCAAATACCAGGACTCTGCTACAGGTGAAATATGTCCTTCTTCTAACTTGCATGACAGATCTCTGAGAGCCCTGCTTCAGGAATATGGCCACTGTAATAAATGTTATAGTTCCATATGCGGTGTCATACAGGAATCAGTGGGCAGATGAAGTGGCTTGACGAAAATCTTTAAGGCGTCACGGAAGAGTCCACTTGCATGTTAAGTATGGTTGTTTTTGCATTTAGTGTGAGTAAAATCTACCAAAATCATTTAATATATTGAAGAGCAATTTACTTGTATTTGGAAATGTATTTGGTTTCCAAGACAGTTCTGATGGAAGGGCCCATGTACATAGTATAAAATATAAACAGTTAATTAAAACACAACTACTGTTTTGTGGTTAAATGTTATATTTATCCATGTAAATGTTCAGGCAAAAAACTGTTTTGTTGTGTTTTGTGATGAGGTAAAATATTACACAACTCCTACAAAAAACTTTTTAAAGCTAAAAACCAGTGGCGGCTGATGATAATTATTCTAGGTGGGGCTGTGCTGTGCCATACTCAGTTGTCAGTAACCATACCACTACGTTCCCAGCACTTTTAGGAAGAGTCGGTAATTATTTGATTCTTGTAATAAACATTTGAGTAATTTTTAATCAAAAACAGACAGCTACTGAATACTGCACAAACTAAAGCTTTCCCTTTGAAACTGAACTTGAAAAAATGAATTGCCTTGTGTATTTTTAGTGATAATATCTGTTGGGAAAATGTATTAAAAATAAATCAAAATCATAGCTATAATTAATTTGATTTAACTCTGAGAAAGTGTCAATTCTCTGAACACATCTCGATAAGTTTCTTTATCTCACAAATTTCCTCGTCTTTGGGTTGACCTAATCCATAGGCTAGCTAGAGACCTAACTTGCAAGCTAGCTTGTTAAACATAGAAGTTAGAGTGCGCAATGCGAATCACAAAGTCGGACGTAGGTAAAACCATCCTAAGACTTAATACCTGCTTTTTTCGCCCTGCTGGTGCACTCCACTCCTGTAGTCATAGTAGTAACAAAACACATGTGGCTGGAGACAGAACATCATCCTTGTGGAAGACTACAGTAGCAGGCAAAAGAGCTAGTCAGATATGTGGTTTTAGGGCAGCTAGCTAGCTGGCATACACTACAAAAAAAAAAAGTTAAGGATGTTAAGATTTTTTTGTGTTGGGGGCTGTTTTGTGAATTTGGCATTATTCTAGCATTTTCTAGGCCCTTCCTTGTTTTTCTTCTCCATTCCTTTAAGTTTAACTCGGTTCAGCTTGACTAACTCTGGCCAATTTGAGCATTAAGTACTCACACTTGTGTATTTAAAGAGCTTCTTGTCTGGGCTGACTTGTGCATTTTGCAAGTCAACAGTAGCCAAGATGAAAATGTTCATGCCTGTCGTTGTTGTTTTGTTGATGTTGTATCGAGGTTGTGGAGCTGTGCGACGTCATCTGGATGCTACAGATGTGGCTAGAGCCATCCAGCTCCTCGAAGATGGTGTTAGGCAGGTTGAGGTGGCCAGGCGCTTTGATGTAAGCCAGAGTGCTGTGTCACGTTTGTATCAACGTTTCCAGCAGACCACCTGTATCATGACAGACCATGTTCAGGACGCCCCCGTGCTTTAACTGCCCGTCAGGATCGATATCTGAGGACAACCGCTCGACGAAACCGCTTTAACTCAGAAAGAACTCTGTGAAACAATCTCCAAAATGCCACCGGTGTTCGTGTCAGTGTCCAGACTGTGAGGAACCGACTGAATGCTGATGGCTTGAATGCCAGAAGTCCGGCTGTGGCCCCAAGACTGATCCCTAGACACTGTCAGGCGAGGTTGGCATTTTGCCATGCACACGTGGACTGGAATATCGAGGCCTGGTCGTGTGTACTATTCTCTGATGAGTCCAAATTTTGTGTCTCCACGAACGACAGATGCCAGAGAGTGCGGAGGGCCCGTGGGGAACGTTTTGCAGAGTGTGCCATTGTTGAGCACGATCGTTTTGGTAGTCCCTCTGTTATGGTGTGGGCAGGGATCAGTGTCGGGGGTCGCACAGACCTTCACGTGTTCCAGCAAGGGGCGATTAATGCCAGGATGTAGCGGGATGACATTATCCACCCCATTGTTCGTCCCTATGCTGGTGCTGTCGGCCCTGATTTTCTGCTAATGGACGATACCGCACCAATGCATCCAGCAAGGCTGGTGCAGGACTGTCTGGATACAGAGGCAATCCGTCGTATGGACTGGCCAGCTTGTTCAAAGGATCTTAATCCAATTGAACACCTTTGGGACCAGCTTGGGAGAGCCGTGCAACGTCGTCAACAGCCGCCAACCAACGTCCAGCAGCTCAGAGCAGCCCTTAGTGAGGACTGGCAAAGACTGGACCAGGCGGTCATTGACCGTTTAATCCAGAGCATGCCAAGGCGGTGTCGGGCTTGTATTCAAGCAAGAGGAGGTCACACGAGATACTGAGATGGGCAGCATTAGGGTGTGATGCTTGTAAAGTCACCTTTTCCTATGTGGACATTTTGTTGTTATGGACAAGTTCCTAAGATCCTTGTTTGTTGTGGCTAAAATTGTAAATAAAACTGCATCTGGTCATAAAAATAGTGTTTCATTTCAAAACACATTAAAAAATGGCAAATACTACTCTACAAAAACCCAACTGAAAAAGATAGCCATATTTTGAAAAATATCCTTAACTTTTTTTTGTAGTGTATCTCATGTGGCTCGCAACTAGGCTTGGGCACCGTGGAAATCACCCTAGATTTATATTGCTACACATCTATCTTACCCCAGCGACAGTCCTTTATTGGCTACTCGCCTCTGTTGCATGGACACTGTTTCTAGCACCCGTGGACGCTCGTTTCCCATCATTCCATTGAACATACTTATTTATATTTTAAACAATATACATTATTGTGAATTTTAAACACACACATACTGAAATAAATAATCATTGTTAATGTTAGATTTTTAAAAGTAATAATAATTAAAAAAACTCTTCATCAGGGAGGGTGGCGTCCTAGCCACCACTGCTAAAAAATACTGAACTTGTATGCAATATTTTGAACATTTTTTAGAATTATGTTAAAAAAAAAAAATCATACCAGTTTTCATGTACATTTATATTTCTATACAAATTTATACTCCTGAAGCAAAAATTTTCCAATGCCGTACTTGAATTTCTGAGTCTTTCAGTGCACTATTCTTGAGATGCCACTAGAGCATGAAAAATCCAGACTTTACCCAATCTATTGAATCCTCCTAATCCAGAGATGAACATTTTGTGGAAGGGAATAGCCATCTCCCCTTTGGCAGGAGAGGAACAGTATGACGTGAGGTGTGAAGACAGGATTAAAGTTGAAAAACAATCAAGTCTAATTGAACAGACCAGTGCGAAAACTCCATGAGTCACATTTTCACACACCATGCAGTAAGGATGGGAAAACGTCTTTTATACAGGAGTTAGTGCGAATAAGTAATTTGATTGGACAAGAGACATTACATGAGTGCTGATATAGAGTACAGCAGCACTGGGACTTTTTACAGAAATTATCACTCCGCTGTACAGGCGTTCTGATAACCACTAAATTAACGTTACAACAGTTGTTAACTATCTTAGATTGTGGCAAACTTTGCACCGCAAAGATGGACATATTTCCACAAATGACCAAATGTTATTTGCGGAAATATGTCCATCTTTGCGGGGCCCAGGTTGTCTGCCTTACGGTGTTAGTTTCATTTTTGCTCTTCTCTAATTTGTCGAGCTCGGCTGACGTCAAATCAGCACACCCAGTTTGCGCTGATTTGACATCAGCCGAGCTCGACAAATTAGAGAAGAGCAAAAATGAAGCTAACGCAGTAAGGCAGACAACCTGGGCTCTGAACTGCCTTCAGACTTGGCTGAATCTCAAAAATATCCAAGTCAACTTTCAGTTAAGAAGACCCAGCTGAACACAGTGTTGAGGCAGTCTTATGGATCGATCCGGACAACTAAAGGGGAGCTCTACAGCATCAGCTTTGACTTCGGGCTGGATTAAATCATTAGGCCATATCAACGAACTTCCGGTTAGCCATTCATGGAATTTAATGCAGGACCCAGAGTTTACACCAGCTAGCAATGTTTTCAAAGGAGTCGTCCGAGAGATAAGAAGGGCAGGGAAGGAGAAAACAACACACCACCCCCCGATCTCACCTGAAGACCAGCGCATCTTACAATATTCTGCAGCGATGAGTCCAGAAAATCCAAAAGGCTTACTGAACAAGGTCTGGTGTAATATTCAGTTGCACATTGGACGCAGGGGCAAAGAGGGGAATCGGGATCTCAGACCTGACTCATTCATCCTTGAAGAAGAGAAAACTGGAGGGGCGCTATGTATGAGGAGTGAGGAAATCCTCTCTGTCCAGTAGCATTGCTCGAAAAATACCTAAAGAAAATTCTGCCTGATCCAAAGGCCCTGTATCTACAGTCGAGGAGGGTAACAGTTGCGACAGACAGCTTCTGGTATACCGCCGTTCCCCTGGGAGTAAACCAGCCAGTGGCGGCTTGTGAATTGGCAACAGGGGAAGCCCAAACAATACCTTAATGTTAAGGATTGTTCATCACCTGTTTTCAATCATTCATTTAAACAGTGGAGGGTCATCGGCTGTAACAAAGTTAAGCCAAAACCTCGCCCTTCAAAGCTTAATGACTTAAACCTTTCGCAGTTTACTTTTCTTGATCAGAAGTTGCTCATACGAATTGTTAGAACAGTCAGTTGAGTCAAATTTATTTTTGATAGCATTGTTATACATTGCACCACGAAATTGAGGGGTTTTCTTTCACACATAAATTACGACATAAATTACCATAAGCTCACGAAACGGCAAAGATGCGCAAATTGATTAGCGAGACTCAATAAGCAATAAGCTGTGCAACATTGCATTCTTTTTTTCTATATTAAGATTGTAGAAAATGGACTGTCGTGGCTTCTTGTGAAAGAAGCCTCGCAAACTGATTTATAAAGACGTGTTGATAATTTGCGTCGTCATTTGCTATCGAAAATAAATTTGATTGTCCTTCAACCAATTCGTATGAGCAACTGCTGATAAAGAAATGTGAACTACGAAATGTTGAAGTCATTAAGCTTTGAAGGGCGAGGTTCTGGCTTCCCTTTGTTACGGCCGACGAGCCGCCGCTGAAACCAGCTGTCACAGATGTTACCCAGGATGCGCAAGGAGGCAGGGACACACAGGTCTTACACCAACCACAGACTGAGAGCCACTGCCATACTGAAGCTGCCTGATGTGGGACACGAGACGAGGGAGATCGTGGCAGTGAGTGGGCATGGGTGAGATGCTTTGTATAAACAGACACAAACCATGATGTCAATTTTGATTCATAGATAATATGCCATAGAACATGAAATAAATATCTAAACAAAAACTTGTTTCACATGTCTGAAAGCTCACTAAAAAGTTACTGGAGACCATCTATGGAGAGCCGAAAACGATGGAGCAACATGCTGTCTGATCGAGCTGTTAATTCATCAGAAACACATACAGGGGAGTTCGTCTTGCAGTTCATCGGGCAGTTCTGCAGTTTGTCTTGGGGGCAGTTCCTCTGGCGCTAGAGTACTCGGCTTTTCATTTTTCAACATGACACAATAAAGCCTAATTTTTCCTTTTTAAAGAATCTGTCTCTCTCCAATTGCTTGAGGATGGGGGAATCTCAATATGTTGAAGAAAATCCACAACACACACATCATGCCACCAAAGCATCTGTCAACAGACTCTTCTCAGTGGTTGCGCAATAAATGGAAACATTCAGATAAATGTAAGTGATACCAAGTAGCGGTAATATGCAGGCACAGAGTAGCAAGCTTGTGTGCAGGAAATGTTTACGTGTTGCCTGACAACAGCCTTGCCTCCCTTCCAGTAGTGGAACTATTTGTGTTGGCTGAGCGAGATAAACGATTAAATAAACAAACAAACAAATCATAATCTCTTGTCGCTTTTTACTGTTAACTTATAAAATGCGCCTGTAGAACTTTTATATAAAAGCAATATCACACTCGAGGTCATGCAGTTGCGCTGAATATCGGCACTGGTGTGATTATCTGCAGCACTCAGCCTGCGGCCCTGTGCCTACGACCGAATCACACCAGTGCTGATATTCAGCACAGTTGCGTGACCTCGAGTGTGATATTGCTTAATTCTAGTCCCATGATTGGATTTTCTGGATTTCCACAGAATGGACACCTTGAGGCTTGAGTTCTTTCAGCACTGTGGTCTTCACCTAGCAGATTTTGTGGATCTATTACACATTCAGACCATTTTTCTCAAAATAAACATTTTGTGACTTAAATGCTTTTAGCACAGGGGACTTCATTACGTCTGTGCCAGACAGAGTAGACTGAAACCTAAACCATAATATTACCTTCACCTTGTTTCACTGAAGGGGTTAAAAAGTCATTTTTGAAACATTCTTCAGCTCTAAGGCGCACATAAGCTCTGTGTTTGGGTGAGAAAATTTCTAATTTTGATTAATCGGTCAAAAGGACCTGTTTCCAGTCCATTGGTGTCAAATTGTTGATTTCTTGGCAAACTTAAGTCTTTTTTTGATGCTGCCAGCTCTTGACAGCAGCACAACAGATCAGACCATTTTCACAGAGCCGTCAGGAAACAGTTTATCCTGATATTTTCATCTAGCGCAGTTAATATCATCATGGAGTCGTCATGCAGTCAACCGCCAGTTTCTTTTCACTTGTGGAACATTAATAACGAATATCAGAGACACTTCCATTTTGCACCTCTATTGCCACTAGTTTTCAGTGAAATGGTCTCTCTGAAATGCTTGATGGCGTTTATAGGGATGTTTGATATTGGTTTTTTTGCCGATAATTTCCGATTCCGATATCCACCGATACCGATATATGCGAGCTATATTTCCCCCAAACTAATTTTAGGCAACATGATATATCTCCTGTTGTGGAATTAACACATCATGTCAACTTTTCTCGTGATGCCCCACTGGATGCATTCACAAGTGCAACAAGGCTTTCCAAATGTAAACAATAAATAAGAAAAAAAAAAAAAAGAAATCAACTTCAACTTAAGTTATGGAAAAAGTGCCTCATTTATTTTTTTCAATTTTCTCTCAACATTTTGGATCACACTCTCCCTGAGATAATCCTGACAGTGCCCCCTACACCGAGGCAATTTGACTACTTCACAAGTTTGAAAATATTGGATCAGTACAACTGTGTGCAGCAAGTAAGGCTGACTAAAATAACAAGCAAGTGAGTAAATTTTGGGATATCTAGGCCAAAGAACAACTGAGATATGAGCAAAAGTTCAAATCCAGCTATGCTGGCAGAGATTCAGTGTTCAGAGAAAGTGAAAAAAGGAGCACCCTCCAAACAATGAACTTCTCAAGGTGCACGACAAAAAATAAATAAATAAAAACTTACTAGAAAAGGATGTGTCAGCACTCAAAAATGTCGTTTTTGGGTTGTTTTACTTAGGCAAGGCATAACGGACGTGTTTCGACTCGTGGTCTTCGTCAGCGTTGTGAACACTACGCGGACGAGCACCTTAAATACAGGAAGCAAACCAAACATCATAGATCCAACTTTCAAAATAAAACCTTTTCCGCTTCCTGGTTGGGGCTATAACGCACAGTGATACCTTGTTCCAAGACGTAAAAAATAACAATAGATGTGTATTAGCAGTAAATCAGCAACGACAATTACAAAATACATCATTACAAGTAAAAGGACAAATAACTATTGCAAAAACTATTACAACATTATATAATAACATTAAATTTGCCACTAATATGTCTTTGTCCCCCGCCACAAGATGTGAAATCGTGTCAAAATGAGCAATCTCTCGGTGTGACCTTGAGAGTGACGCGAAGGTCACCAAAATCAATTGGCGCCGGGGTATCACCCTAATACATGTTGACATGAAATTTGAAGGAAATCCGTCAATTTGTTCGTGAGATATCTCGCTGACAAGGATTCGGGACGAACGGACGTACGGACACGTTCCGCACGGCAGCGGACTTAAAACATCCAGGTAGGAGCTCTTCATTTAGACCTTTGGATACTCTGTTTAGAGAGTATGTATTCAAAAAGCCTCCCTTTGAAGTAATAACTTGTCTCAGCTCCCCCCTCTCCTAGGGATTTTGACCTCTTCAATACCTTGAAATCTCAAGTGCAAACATCGTGTCCCATCTCATTAAAATGTCTTGCTACTGACGATTTATCGTCCTTATTTCTAATGGAGCCTTCATGCTCAGATATGCTCAGAGTTTTTAATTCTCTGGTTGTCTTACCAACATAGCATAAACCACAGGGGCATTTCAAAAGATAGACAACAGATTTAGTTCTGCATGTTATTCTAGTTTTTATTGGAAACTTTTTACCTGAATGTAAAATAGCCTTCTTTCAACATAGCATTACATTGCACACAGTTAGAACAAGGGAAGTTACCGTCAGGAAGATTAGACAAGAAATTTAGTGGTGGTTTATAACAGTTTGCTCTCACAACTTGATCTTTGATGTTATTAGCTCTCTAAAGGGCAAAAGTCAGAGGGTTTTTTAAAAGATGGCCTACCTGAGGGTTGCCAGACAAAATATACCAGTTCCTTTTGATACAGCTTTTTATAGCCTCAGAAGCAGGAGAAAAAGTTACAGCACACACTAAGTTGTTGTTTTTGTCTCTTGAGGATTTAGAGGACAACGTAGTAAGTCTATTAGTCTCTCTAACTCTTTGTTAGCAGTTGTCCAGAACCTTTTTATAATAATCCTTTGAACTAAGGCTACATTCACACTGCTGTGACAAGTGACCTGAATCTGATTTTTTCGCTGAAATGTGACCCATATCCGATTTGCTTTTGACAGTGTGAACAGCACAAGTCACGTTGAATCTGAAATTTTCGAATCAGATTCAGGCCACTTTCAAATGTGGTACTGAATCGGATACATATCGGATTTTTTTTTAATGCGAGCACAGTCTGAATAGCCAGGTTGCATTTAATGCGACTTTGACGTCATTCTGACACACACTGTTTTTTGAATAAAAAAAGTGCCACAGGCGGCACACGACACCTTTGTGTGCGTGATGTTATGAATGATCTGCCTGCGCATGCAGGAGCATGAGTGGTTCACACAGCAATCCGTAGACAGGCCACATTTAAAAATGTAATGTGCACAGCCAAATAAAACATCGGACTTGAGCAATAAATCGGAAGTGGCCATTAAGGCCTGCAGTGTGAATGTAGCCTAAGACGTGTATATAGATCAGCCGCTTGTTCCTCAAAAGCATCATCAGTGTTACATATTCTTCTGATCCTTAAAAACTGACTGTATGGAGGGCTTTTTTTAAGAGATGGGGGCTGATAAGTCTTATAATCTAAAGAGCTGTTAGTATCTGTTTTCTTCTTATCCACCCAACATCTAAAATGGATGCCGACGTCTGATTAAAATCTAGAGAGAATTTTATAGTAGGCATTCTCCAGTTGATGTAACTTGCTTGTAAAGTTGATGTAAAGTCTTTTAATTGATCCTGAGTTCCACAAAAAATGAAAAACACATTGTCTATAAATGCATCCGTTGGACCTTACCTAAATAATACAAGTTTTTGAGTGCTGACACCTCCTTTTCTAGAGGTTTAGTCTTCCCAATGGGCCAGATTTCCAATCGGCGTGCTTTTAGGTTTTGCTGCCACCTGGCAGTGGAATGCAACGATGCCCTACATCAGCCAATGAAAATAACTAATAGGTTGCCTTGGCGTGGTGCTGCACTCTCTGTGTGCTCTTGCTTCATCGATTTTCATTGTCGGCAAAAAATTTGATAATAATCTTTTCCGATAATGAGTGTAACTAGTTCAGGCAGGAAACTCGAGAAGAGCTACATCAGCTGACAGCAGCCTGGTAAGCTACCAGCACGTCAGCATCAGCAGGCACACAATTGGAGGATACACATCACGAGGTCATACAGCGGTCTATTTGAAAGACGTCAAGCTCACTTACTTCCGCTGCTGTTTGCAATGACAAATATGCTGTTTGGTTTTTTGCTTGATGCTCATTCTGGCGCTTGCAGCAGTCCCTCGCTACGCAGATTGCATTTGCACCTCATTGCTGTCTTTGTTGGTTATTATGCTGCAATTCTGTTTCTGCTCAGTTGACAATATGTTGTTGCTTGCGCTTTTTCTCGGCTTTTGGCGTGTATTCTCTCAGTGTCCCAGGATTAATGGGCGCCTGATGAAACTGAATTACTAATGCAATCATATTTTATCCTGTTAGAGTTGGGACTGGTAAAGTGCGTGTGAACGCCCCTCAAACGTTATTTTCCAATCGAAAACCTGAGATAATTCTGTTTCAAGTGAGGTTCCTGTACAGAACTGCAGGCCACAGTAAAGGTCAGTGTTTATGATTCCACAATAAGACTAGAACGGGCACTCGGTAGAGCGCATACCTTCGCTGACGCCACTGAATCCCTCGCCACTGGCGTTGGTTTCATGCCGATCGGATAAAAATTGACCGAGATATGGCCGAAAGTCGGTTTTGACCTTTTCGTGGCCTTGACCTTGACCTTTGACCCGATCACTCCCAAAATCTAATCAATTGATCCTCAGGTCATGCCAAATCAACCCACCAAATTTTATGAAATTCCGTTTGGTACTTTTTGAGTTATTCGATACACATACACACAGACAGACAGACACACAAACAAATAAATACACGGGGATCAAAACATTACCTTCGTCAGTGAAGTCGCTGGCGAAGGTAAAAAGGACTGGGCAAAAAATGACATTCATTGGAGAGCTGCGAGGCAAAAGCCACGGCTGACCTAAAAGAATATAAGAAGAGTTTGGTTCCAAAATGCAAAACGCAAAGTGCCAAAATGACAAAAATTGAGATAATACCACAGAGCGATAGTCCTGCTCTTCTTACATATGGTGCAAAAACCGTCATTAGAAATGCAGCCTATATGGTGTATTTTTTTCATGGTCAAAGTTTGTGCTTTTCTATAAAATGCAATAGGCGCCAACATAGAAAAAGCTGATTTACTCAAAATGACTAAAATGGATATATTGCATTTTGGAACCAAACTCTTCATATAGACCTGTCTTATGTTTGCCAATAAACATCTTAATGACCCCCCAAGACTTTGAGGATAATATTCCGCAAACCGATGGGTCATTCATGACACTTTTTGGATGACATAACCCTCTGTACATCTGGCATATAACAAAAATGGCATTTGAGAAAAAGAATATCATACCAACTGCCAAACACAGTGGTGGTGGTGTGAGGGTCTGAGTTTCTTTGCTGTTTCTGGACATGGGCAACATGCCGTAATTGATGGAACCATGCATTGTGATCTCCACCAGAAAATCCTGAAGGAGAATATCCTGTCATCAGTTAATTACCCAAAGCTCAAGTGCAGTTGGATTTGTGGCAGGACAATGACCCTAAGCACACAAGCCCGTCACAAAATGGAGGTTTTGGAGTGGTCTAGCCAAAGTCCTGACTTGAAACCAATTGAGAAGCTGTTTATCAGCAGTTCATCCTCAAAAATCTACCAATATGGCTTAAAAAACTACAACCCCAATTTCTAAATTGTTGGGACGAAGTGTAAATTGGGAATAAAATCAAAATGCTTTTATATAAATAAAAAATTATATAAATAAAAAAATGTAATACTTTCAGATCACATGAGCCAATATGTTATTTACAACAAAACATAAACATTTGAAATGTTGAAACTGGGAAATTTTACAATTTTGTCTACAAAATGAGCTTATTTCAAATTTTCTGGCTGCAACGGGTCTCAAAAAAGTTGGGACACAGGCAAAAAAGGGCTGAAAAAGCAATTAATATATAAGAGAATCAGCTGAGAGATCATTTAGCAAGTAATTAAGTTAACTGGCATCAGGTGTGTAACATGATTGGCTATAAAAGGGATGTCTTAGAGAGGCTGAGTCTCTCAGAAGTAAAGATGGCCAGAGGCTCTCCAACCTGTGAAGGCTTGCATATAAAAACTGCGGAATAGGCTAGTTTAAAGACAATGTTCCTCAACGTCAAATTGCAAAGGCTTTGAAGGTCTCATCATCGACAGTGCATAACATCATCTTAAATTCAAATAAACTGGAAAAATCTCTATGCGTAAGGAACAAGGCCAAAGACCTTTACTGGATGCCTGTGATCTTCGGGCCCTCAGATGCCACTGCATCATTCACCAGCATGTTTCTGTCATTGACGTTACTAAATGGGCCCAGGAATTATTCAAGAAACCACTGTCTGTAAACACAGTCTGCCGAGCCATCCACAGATGCCACATGAAACTCTATCATGCAAAAAGGAAGCCATTGTTGAGCATGATCCAGAAGCGCCATCGTGTTATGTGGGCCAAGGCTCATTTACAATGGACTGTAGCAAAGTGGCAGTGCCCTGTGGTTAGACTAGTCCAAATTTGACATTCTTGCAGGAAATCATGGGCATCGTGTCCTCCGAGTTAAAGAGGAGAAAGACCACCCCTCCTGTTATCAGCATTCAATTCTAAAGCCAGCATCTCTGATGGTATGGGGATGCATTAGTGGATACGGTGTGGGGCACTTGCATGTTTTAAAAAGCACCATGAATGCTCAAAGGTATATAAAGGTTTTAGAGCAGCATGCTCCTCTCGAGACAATATCTATTCCAGGGAAGGCCTTGTGTATTTCAGCAGGACAATGCAAAACCACATACTGCAGCTATTACAACAGCATGGCTTCGTAGTTGGAGAGTCCATGTGCTGAATTGGCCTGCCTGCAGTCCTGATCTTTCACTGATTGAGAACATTTGAAGTATGATTAACCGAAAAGTCCGTCAAAGGAGACCCAAAACTCTCCAGCAGCTGGAAGCCGGTATTAAACAAGAGAGAGGGATCAAATTCCAGTGGCTAAACTTGTCTCCTAAATGCCCAGATGCCTCCACTTTGTGTTAAGAAGGAATACCATGGTAAACAGGCTGTTACGAAAAACACGGGTGGAACATGAACGTGGAAACGTGAGCGTGAACTTGGAAACATGAGCTAGAACGGAAGGGAGACACAAGAGGGGAGTGAGACGCCATAAGCGGGAATCCAAAATAAATTTTAACAAACACAGAAATAAACCAGGGGGAAAAAGGGGCACTCAGGCCAACAAAAACACCGTGCCTAGCACTGACGCAGGAGAACTCAAGAATCCAAAACACAACATACCAGGGGAACAGACTCCGAACAAGACATGGAACAAGACTAGACACATGGAACGAGACTTGAGACAAACAGAACTCTGGAAGCTAGACATACTCACAAGACAAGACAGTTGGCACAGCTGGCAGATGGCTAACTCGGGTGGCACAGCTGGCCAGGAGAAGGGTAAGGGAGAACATCAGGAGGGGGACAGACAGGACACCGGGCTCAGGGCAGGCAGGAACGCTGGGGCTATGGCTTGGGCTATGACAATGGCTATGGCATGGCTTGGCTTGGGACTGTGGCTATGGCTTGGCTTGGGCTTGGCTGGTGCTCAGGACAGGCAGGGCTTGGCTGGTGCTCAGGACAGGCAGGGCTTGGCTGGTGCTCAGGACAGGCAGGGCTTGGCTGGTGCGCAGGACAGGCAGGGCTTGGCTGGTGCGCAGGACAACTCGAGACAGGAGGAAGACTGGCACAAGGACACAGAAGACGCTGGAGGAGACAGGGGGCACCAGGGGCTTGAAAGCAGAAGGGCAGGCTGGACAGGGAAGGAGGCTGAACTTGAGACACAGAAAAACCTGAGGGGACCAGAGGAGAAGTGCACGAGGCAGAGGGAGGGGGAATGCGTGCGTGAGTGATGCGAAGTCAGATCTGCTGACGTGCAGAAGCTGCTCAAACATATAGGGCAGGGGCACACACAGACACAGGTGTTGAAACTTAATCCAATTAACAAGGGGTGGAACATGAGGGAAACCAATTACTTGAAAACATTAACATTAACACACAGAGAAGGATCACAAGACAATCCCAAAGATGGGATAAATAAACTGGATAAAAGACTCCTAAGTGTGCAGAAAAAGAGCCAGAACAGATTATAAGAATGCAGAGATCCTGCGGGAAAACTTTAGCAAAGCCAGTGAACAGTATAGTGAGGGGCGGAGCTAGAACAGAGCGACTGCTGAGAGATAATTAGTCAATTAGTAAGTGCAGCTATACAATCCCGGGTGCTCGTTAGTAGATTAGTATTATATACAAGGTTAGTTTGGTTAGTAATTTTAGAAAACAACAAACTGTTAATAATGTTAGTATGAATAGAAAAGCAAGGGGAAACTAGCAAACGAGAACAGAAGGAAGGATGAAACCCAGAATCCATTAAATCACCCGAAATAGTGTCACAATCAATTAACACAGAAACTGATACAAACAATGACGTGACCGGGGAGAAAGCAAAGACAGTACATGGGTAAAACGTGGACTGGACTACACAGGAGAGGAATGAAATGTGAACACTAAGACATGGACTAAAAACTGACATACCAAAATGATAGAAACCTAAAATTGACTAACCAGACAGACACTCAGACCACGGAACACAACACAGGCTCCCAACTTTTTTGAGACCTGTAGCAGCCATCAAATTTGAAATGAGTTCATTTTGTGGATAAAATTGTAAAAATTTTCTGTTTCAACATTTGCTATGTTATCTCTTTTCTACTATGAATAAAATACTGGCTAGTGTGATTTTAGTGTGTGAAGTCACTGAATTCTGATTTGATTCACAATTTACACTTTGGGGTTGTACATAGAACAGTAAGCCTCAATTCCTTCATAGTGATGCAGAAGACTCATTGCCAGTTAACACAAATGTTTTGTTTACAGCCTTTAGCAAAGACTAAAAATTAGAAGAATGCATGCCCAAACAAAAATAAGTGGTTTATTTACTGAGATGTCTATTCACATGGAAGTAAAATTAACTCAGGACCTCATAGTTTCCCAAGAAGCAATTGGTATTTTCTGGGATTTTTACTCAGCATCCAAGTAATATTTATGTATATGACTAATTCTGTCAGGATAAAAATCCCCAGAATCATGAGCAATAATTCCAATTACCAGTGGTCCTGAGGTTTACAGCATGGCTGTGTAATTTGGGGGTGTAGGTAAAACACTGTAGTCTTAGGACAGGAGAGTGAAACACTAAGTATATCAATTAGAATCAGGCGCGGATTGGCCATAGAGAACGCCGGGACATATCCCGGTGGCTTGATGGTAGCCATCCATTTGACTTGACCCTTCATTAGGCTAATAACCGAATTAGGAATGAATTGATGGATCACACCAAATCCACAAATCAGACGATCGCCGTGTGAATGAAACCATTATGGCACCCTGCGACGGACAGAGCAGCCGAACATTCCCTGGTTTTTAGACGCGCCTGGAATAATACAGCAAACAAATGCGGAGCGGAGAGGGAGAGGATGAACAACGCAAAGCTCTAGCCATAGAAGCAGCGAAGGCTTTAAAAATTGCTGACATGTTCGCCAGTAAGGGAGCAGGTCAGTAAAAATCACTCAATAAAACAGACACACACCCATCATTGTTAGATTTCACTTAAAGAGGCAATCGATACCTTTTTAACTGGTAAGCTGGTAGCCCTACTATGGTTATTATTTTGTTGTAGCTAGCCAGCTGGATTCGGTCAATCTGGCAACGTTAAGGTAATAACATTGATATTTTGTGTCTGTCCATTGATACTCATTTGTAGAAATACATCTGTCCAGTTGGGGTGACTGAATCGCTAGTTAGATGATGACGACCTGTCAACCTAATGAATGAACAAGGACAGCCACTGACTAGTGATTCAGTCACCGACCTGAATAAATATCAATCCATAGACAATACTAGAACGGGCACTCGGTAGAGCGCATACCTTCGCCAACGCCACTCAATCCCTCGCCACTGGCGTTGGTTTCATGCCGATCGGATAAAAATTGACCGAGATATGGCCGAAAGTTGGTTTTGACCTTTTCGTGGCCTTGACCTTGACCTTTGACCCGATCACTCCCAAAATCTAATCGATTGATCCTCAGGTCATGCCAAATCAACCCACCAAATTTTATGAAATTCCGTTTGGTACTTTTTGAGTTATTCGATACACATACAGACAGACACACAAACAAATAAATACACGGGGATCAAAACATTACCTTCGTCAGTGAAGTCGCTGGCGAAGGTAATTATCACCCTTTCTGTTGTCACTCTGACCGAATCCATCAGCTACAGCCATATCATAACGCTACCGGGTACCAGTAAAAAGTTATCTGTTGCCTCTTTAATAAGTTCCACTTAGTGGGAGCTGATTAAAAAAATAACGAACTGTTGTTGGGGAAGCGACTTTGAAAGCATGGCTTTTGAAGCTGTCAATGACATTACCCTGAAAGTAGTTTAATGACAGAAAAGCTATCGTAGGAAAAAATCTAGTTTGGTCAACTTAAGTTACTTAGAAAAAGTAGTATGAATTACTGATACAATTAATTAAACTGACAATGTTGACAATTGACAATGACAGCTGCTTTGGAGCTTCTTATCAGTTGAACAGCCGAAAAACGAATGCAACACATTTCACTGGTCTAAAGATGCTGATTTTTCATTGTATATTGATCACAGACTGTATAAAAAGATGGATGCAGCACCCGGGTCTGAAAAGTAAGGCCAAAGCGGAAAACTCTAAAAATTACATTCTATTTAATGGCCAGCAGTTGCCGACGTCGGTGGTTGCAGAGGGAAGTTCAATGCTATAGAAGGCTATGAGAAAATGACCCTACTTTACCACCTGATTTATTATTTCAATAATGATTTTCCACATTATTTCATGGTATCTATCGCACGTTTCAAGTCTCGTTCAATATATCATGATGTTCATTTTTGGAAATTATGGTCCCAAATAGACTAGAATAAAGGATAAAGCCAAAATATGCTTTGGGGGCGTGGCTATCCTCTGGTCCTCATCCAATATGGTCCGATCCACGCATAGATACATCCCTCGCTCCTCCCTGATCTTCAGTTCATGCTCTCGTCCAATAGGAATCACATCCGGTTTCAAAATGACAAAATAGCGCTGTTCAAATTGCCAAAATCAAGGCTTCCTAAATGGTATGCTGAAACCAATGGGTGACATCGTTTGCTTCATCCATCTTTTTATACAGTCTATGATATTAGTGATATAATCTCTTTGTGCGACTACAGTATGCTTTAGTAGGTAGCTTTTAGTAGGTAGCATTTACTATTTGTCTGTGTGTGTGTGTGTGTGTGTGTGTGTGTGTGTGTATGTTGTTTTTGATAATTTGGATATACTTGATGCTTGAAAATCAAAATAAACATTTGAACATTTGAGCTAATTGTGTATCTCTCTGTAACTGTGTGAGTTTTTGAGAGTTTGCCCATAGCCATAGTATACATCGAAAATTTGGTAGGCTACTCAGATTTTTCCCAGTTCAGTCCTTTTTTTAACTTTCCTCTCAGAAGAAGATAGTGGCCAAATTTATGACTCTGGTTCCCATTACATCAACAAATAGGGTTAGCCTACAGGATTAGCGGTCTTTATGAACTGGGTGGCAGTGGCCTGGGATGGAGTCAAAACTCCTGGCCTGAATTTTTGCCTCAGTCCACCACTGATTAGAGTTGTCTCTTACAGAGAGTATCTGTGACATTGAGGACCACGTCATATGTTTAACCCCTATGTGCAGATATAGACGCCTACGTCTTTAAATGGCGAAATTTAATTCCTAAATAATTCTGTAGTTGAATTTTCAAATGTGCTGCTTCACTGGAATCATTTTCCAGAGTCTCTGTGACACAAATGCCGAGTTATAAAGCCTGAATCAGCTTACACATAACAGGAAAAAAATTAGCATTGTTTGTATTCTGCGCAAAGGTTAATCTAAGTATGATCACTGGAGGTTTTCATTTGTCTGGGATGACAAAGGGGCTTTGTCTAACCTCTCCTCCAAGGAATATCTGTGCAGTCCTGCTCCACGAGTTTAAAAAAATTTGATTAATCATTGACTTTTCAGTGTAACTTGGTTGGATTGGTGTTGATACGGGCAGAAATTCACGAGAACACGGAGGTGGAATTCCCCGACTCAGTCCCACTGGAATGGCAGATCACACCTGGTTTATTATTTGTCTATCAAATGAGAAGTCCTGCCTGCCCATGTCCTAAAATTTGCTTTATGCAGTCCTAGTTCCGATGAATACCAAAAAAGCACTTTTTTCCCCGAAAAGTCACAAAGTCACATGCCCCCTAGTATGGTAATATGACATAATGTTTAATAAAACCAGAGAGTTTTGGTGAACCAGGGAAAACAAATAAAAAGAGAATAAATTAAACAGGTCTTATGCCATGATTTGGTATTATAACATCTTTTATCACTACAGGAAAAATCTCTATTCCAAAGAGCAGTGCTTCTCCTTCAATCAATATTTGGGATTTTTCTAAGTAAATTCTGCTTCCAGATGTTTTAATCAACCTGACTGTACCCTTAAAATGCAAAAACGTTTCAGAAAAAAGAAATGAATATAATCAAAATAATATATTTCTGAGCACTACAGTTAGTAAGATAGTAAGAAATAGATTGGTCTCCAAGGCCTAAGTTAACTTCTCAATGGTACTAGATCTGTGGTCACAGTGATAAGCTGGTATTCATTGCTGTGTATATTTCCATGTCGAGAAAGCAGTAAACGCTGTAAAATTGCTATGTAAATAAATCGGTTGCAAAAGCTCTAAAATGGAGGACAAGGTGCACAAAATGCAAGCACAAAATAAATGGATATGACCGTATTCTGAAATAAAGAAACCTTTTGTTTGAACCATTTCTAAAGACCCTGTGTTTATGAACTTTCATTCCCTTGCCTATACTTTGGTGCTTTCAATGCATTGTCTGGGTAGTGCCAAGTTGACTAATCTCAAATTTACACAGCACCGAAAGACGGACCGAAGCACGCACAAAAAACACACAAAAGATCTGTGCCTTGTTCCCCTCCTCTTAAGGCACAATTCAGCCAGAATGCTCAGGTAAACAAGAAAAGAGACATTTTTATTACTGAAGATTACAGGGCTTACACAGCTGTGCATCAGTGCTCCCTACTGAACTGGGAACAGTCATGGAGCCACCAGTGGCAGAGGAGGGAGAAGAGGAAATGATCAAAGGAAAGGAAAAAAAGCCAGCGAATGAAAATAAAAATATTATTAAAATTGAAATTATGTATATATACTGTATACAGTATTTATAAATGCGTGCGCGCACGCGCACCCGCACTCACACACACACACACACACACACACGTACACACAGCCCATAGGCACACAGTAATTGGAAGCGGAAGAAAACCCCAGTTTCTGTAGTCAAAATTTTGCCCTAATTAGCCATCCAGTTAGTGTAACCAGGAGGTACAGCTGAGTATTGAAATTACCAGGAAGTTTTCCCAGGTAGAGGAAATTTAAGGTAGGACTTCTACTTTCTTATGAAATAATAATTGCATGAAGTTATGCCCTCCTGTTGGTACTATTTGTTGCATGGTCGCCTGCAGAATACTATAACCTGCATACCAAGACATGCGCTGATCAACCTATATCACTGTGCCAGGCCCACCTGTCCCACTACAATATAGACCTGCCGCGGTCACAATGCCAAATGAGCAATCACCAGTACCCCGTCAAATATAGAGAACCTCTCTCTCCATCTTGGTGGATTATTCAGTGTTTCTATGTAACATTTAGCCAAAGACGGTAAGTAAGAAGGCTAAACATGAAAAACAACTAATTAAGACATTAACAGCTTGTTAAAATCATACGATTACAATTGTGATCGGAACAAAAGCAAGCATACACTGTGGGTCCCCAGGAACAACGTTAAAGACCACTGCTTTACGGGGTAGCAAGTACAGTCTTCATCCCAATCTCAAATACAGATTTGGCTAAATGTGCATCTCACTTTCACAAACTTATTTGTGCTAATCATCGGCCTAGTCTTTTCATGTAGCCTTTCGTGGTCTTTGTCAACAATGCAAGAACTCCTACAAATATCAAATAAACTAGGCAAATGCTCCTAGAGGACGACAACAGAGTGTACTCAAAGAACTGCAGCGTTCTCCCAAATTGGCTAAATTTATAGTTTAGCCAAGTGGTCCAACTACAGGAAATTCAAATTCAATTTATTTGTATAGCGCTTTTCACAGATAAACTGTCACAAAGACGCTTTACAGTCAGAGATGAGTTACTGAAAGGGCAGTGCCCAGCCTATTCCCCACTACAGCAAATGAGGCAAAAAAACTCCCAGTAAGGAGAAAAATCCTCAAACAGTGGTGAGAAAAAACTCCCCAGTGGGAAGAAATCTCAGGAGGAACCCGGCTAAAGTGGGGAAGCCCATCCTCCGCGGGCTAGCTAGTTGATAACAAGATAATGACAATAGAAAAAGGAAAGGGTATATGGTCCAGAAAATCAACTAAGGAGCTGCTCTGGGCAACAGGAATGTCGAGCTCAAATTTTATCTAATTACCATATGGATCGTTTGACAGTTATGACAGCATGCTCCAATGCTTGCATGCCTCCTACTGACGGAGAACTTTGAGGGGCTGGAGGAGGCCACTGGGGATTTCATTACTGGACTTTGCCCAGGCACAGGTATCATGGGCAGGGACACAATCTCCGGTGTTTTGCCGAATGGTTGGCCACGAGAACTGTCCACAGACGAGAGGTAGGATATGGGATACTCTACGATTGCATACCAAGAGGAAGGCATGGGCCCAGGCAAGGACTTTAGCTCTCACCCCTTTCAAGACAACGGCAGAATTTGAGCCAACAACTGGACCGAAGGGCCACCTCCATGACGTGCTTCACCAACAACTTGGCGGTGACAGGATGCATCCCTCAGGCACCACAGTCTTTGAATCCTCCACAGAGGTGAGGGCGGGCAGGCTAGACAGGACACCAGACTTGGTTCTTGGTCCTCTGGTAGCACGTGAGGATGAAATTAAGAGGCAAAAAAAGGACCATCGAGCCTGCCTGGGACTGAGCCTTTTGTTTGAGTTTAAATACTCGAGGATTCAGAGGTTAATCCAAACGAGGAAGGTTATACCGGTCCCCTCAAGCTAGTCCCTCCATTCCTCAAATGCCAGCTCGAGGGCCAGAAGCTCTAGATCCCCAATTCTTTAGTTCCTCCTCACAGGGCATAACCAGAGAAGAAATTAATCTCAATCTCAATAAAAAGAAAAAAGCTAGTGGAGATAGCCGGTTTGCCTGTATGGCCTTCTTCATTATGTGGACTGAGGGCACAGTTGGTGGCTTGGGGCCCATGTATTAAGTGGAGGATCCAACCCACAAAGTGAGCGCTTGCACCATCACATGCTCAAACTAGCATCACATGATCTCAGGGCAGCTGCTCAACATGTGTCATCCTTTTCTACAGTTTACATCTGCATCTTAAAGCACACCAGCATTGACAAGGATGCTGCTTCCCCCACCCAAGCATAGAAAATCCTTGGTCTACACATGCTCAGGCAGAGGAGTTGAACCTCCTGCTCTGTGCTCACTGCCGCAGGCCACCAGAATCTAAAAGTAATGTACAACGGGAAGTCCACCTGTGCTGAAGGCCCTTGAAGAAAAAACTCCTTGAAGAAGGCTATAAATCACAATGTTGAAAGGTGACTGTGCACTCCTTTGTTTATGATTTCTTTGCTGCTTTGATGTGTTCCAGTGAAGGCTAACCCAATTGTGGTAGTAAATGCATAATAATCTGGCAGAAGCTATTATTAAAAAAAACAACAATATAAATTCATTTTTCGCAGCTACTTCGGAAGTACAACCTCAGTTCTGAAAAAATGGCACATGGTGTAAAATGCAAATAAAATCATAAAGTACACTGAACAAAAATACAAATGCCCCATGTCTAATATTGATGCCACATGGAGATAACAACTCTAAGTGAGCATACAGTACAGGCCAAGAGTTTGGACACACCTTCTCATTCAATGCGTTTCCTTTATTTTCATAACTATTTACATTGCAGA
The DNA here is from genome assembly GCA_029721435.1 of Gymnothorax reevesii. Lineage (NCBI taxonomy): Eukaryota > Metazoa > Chordata > Actinopteri > Anguilliformes > Muraenidae > Gymnothorax > Gymnothorax reevesii. The sequence goes on along the minus strand of CM056574.1, from coordinate 130,670,566 downwards.
TTCTCAATGAAGGCATCAAAACTATGAATGCACACGTGAAATTACGTATGAATCTAACAGTTGTCCAATAGGGCTGTCAGCTGTGTATCAACCTGACTTCTGCACAACACAACTGATGGTCCCAACCCCATTGATAAGGCAAGAAATTCCACTAATTAACCCTGACAAGGCACACCTGTGAAGTGAAAATCATTTGGGAAGCTCATCAAGAGAATGCCAAGAGTGTGCAAAGCAGGAATCAGAGCAAAGGGTGGCTACTTTGAAGAAACTAGAATAAAAGACGTTTTCAGTTACAGGTATTTCACACTTTTTTGTTAAGTATATAATTCCATATGTGTTCATTCATATTTTTGATTCCCTCAGTGAGAATCTACAACGTAAATAGTCATGTAAATAAAGGAAACTCATTGAGTGAGGTGTGTCCAAACTTTTGGCCTGTACTGTATGCTGACTTTTACTTGTACAATAGGAATATTTCTCTTGATTTGGGTACCATTTTTTCATCCATCTCTCCGTCAGTGAGCATTTGCTGATGATGCAGTGATTTCACTCAGTACATGGGTGTGGCTTTTCCAGACAGTGATCAGGCAGAATGAGCCTTATACTGGGGACAATAAAAGGCCGCCACAAAATGTCAAATTTTGTCAAAAGTCATCATGCCTCAGATGTCTCAGGTCATGCGGGAACGTGCCATTGGCATGCTGGATACAGGGATGTCCACCAGAGTGGTCCCTGCGCAGCTGAATGTTAACTATCGGACGATAGGCTGTTTGAGAGTTCGTTTCCGAGGAGCGGGCAGTACTGCAAATTGACCTCATCCACGTCGGCCACGTGTGACCACACCAGCACAAGATTGCTACATCCGGCTCATCTACCTGCGTAATCGGCTCAGATCAGCGACACGCACAGTGGATGAGACCGCTCACCGCTGTTCGGCGGCGGAACCGACTCGCATGGGCAAACGCACACGTTCGATGGCCCTCAGCACGCTGGAGAAGAGTGCTATTCACAGATTAATCCTGGTTACCGTTGTTTGTTGATAAAAACTCAAAAATTTGACACGGTGCGTTTATATTTTTGTTCAGTATACTAATTTTAAAAGCCCAGTCATCCTCTTCTTTAGTGAAAACTGTACAACAACAAATTTATTGATCTTATTATGTGAATTAGATTGCATATTAACATACAAAGTACAAAATCTGATAACTGCAACTGAAGACACCTATTCATGCAGGACTCTGTTGCACTCTCGTTCTGCTGCGTTGTTGCTTTTCGTGGCCTTCCCGCGCCGGTGGTACTCGATCCTTCATCACAGCCAGTATTGTGTGTGTCCGATTCAAGTCAAGTACTCAGCATCATCGCAGCCCGCTGCAGCCTTTAGAAGTTCCCCATTGACTATGAGCGTGCATAGCAATGAATTTTGTAAAGGGCTTACCATCCTCAGACAGGAATACGGTCATCCTCACCATCATTGACCTGATTAATTCTCTTAACTCTGCTCATTTCTTTTCATTGCTGAAGCTACCCACTGCTAAGCAAACTGCTAACCTGCACTGCTAACCTTCCGCCTTCATGATGTGCATCAGGAGGTTGCGTCAAACCACTTTCCACAATTCTCACGCTGGTTCTGGAAGGCCTTCTGCACCTCAGTGGGCGCACCCCTGCAGCTCTCCTCAGGATTTCACCCTGAAACCAACAGCCTGGTGGAGCAGCTAAACCAAGAGCTGGGCAAAACTCTTCATTGCTTGTGTGAAGGTAATTCTACCAAATGGTCATGTCGTCTGACTTGGGTGGAGTTGGCTCACAATTCATTACCAGTGACTGTATTGGGCATGTCTCCCTTTCAATTTCGTTTAGGCTATCAACCACCTCTGTTCCAGAATGAGGACAGAGAAGTGGCAGTACCCTCTGCGCAAGTCTTGATACGGTGTGCCCACTGGGGCTGGAGAAGAGCTTGTGTGTTACCACTCAAATGTGTCTCAGCCCTTGCAGAAACAGAACTGTTGGGCAAAGACTGCGGCTCAGAGTAGAGGACATCCCCCTCCAGGAGGAGTCCAGAAAGCTACCCCCCGTTCACGGGCCCATTCACTTTCTCCTGTCTTCATCTGCTGTCAGGCTCTTTCTCCCCCATTCCCACGTAATATTCACTCAGTCTTTCATATCTTGAGAATTAAGCGTGTGTCTGTGTCTCCCTCCAGCCCTCCCTCCCACTCCCCAGACTCCTAGACAATCGGTTTAAGGGATGCAGCTGGCAGTTCCTAGCGAATTGAGAGGGGTACGGGCTTGAGAAGTTCTCCTGAGTCCCAGGATCCCTCTCTAGTTTGCGATTTCCAGCGCTGATGGCCGGGGTTCACTTCTGGGCCACCTAGTGACGCCCATCGGGGGGCGGGGGTGAGGTGGGTCACAACCCTTGGTGAACCCCTGGTGCATCTCTTCGCAATTCAGTGGTCTGCATGTCTAGTAGGTGTATGTGTGTTGTCAATGGGGTACATCTTTCCCATGTCACCCCTCTTGATTGAGTCTCGCAACTCGCTCATTTCCTCATGAGCGAGTGTAAGATATTTAAGCCTTCTAGTGCATTTTCTTGTTGCTGGATTGTTGTGTTTGTGCTGAAATCCTAGTCATATGTATGCTAGTTAAACTACTTTGTCACATACAACCAGTACTTTAATGGCAGCCAAAGTCTCTTTGAAACATTAATTGTCATTAGTTCAGCCGAACAAGTTTCCAATCCTAATCAGGGTACGGGATTGGGACTGAGATCAAGTTAGCTGAATTCAATCCTATTCATCAACTCTAGTTTTCAAGAACAAGTGTCCACCTTAATCAGGGTCCAGGGACCAGAACCGCATTCTTTTTTACCCCTGCAAGTTTGTTCTCTTTATTAAGACTGTCAGGAACGAGCTTCCAACCATGATCCGATGCCAGGAACGGTACTGCGTTCCTCTCGTGATATAACTCTCTTTTTTGTGGGCAGTTCAATACTGGTAATCACTTCAAAATCTTAAACATCTGGAAGCACAGTAGAAGCCGCTGGCTGGGGACAGCAGCTAAGCATTACCTATCACACCTGTGCTAAACTGGTCCTCATTCTCCAGGGGTTTCGTCCTCGCCTATTCTTTCTAGAGTTCCATCTCCCTAATAATTGTACTGCTGCCAATAACTTTCCAGTTGTATTAAAAGTCAGCCTCCACACTTGATTCCTGGTCATGAACATAGTTGTGGACCATCTCACACTTTGTGGTCTGACAATGACTGTGGCACTAACAGTGATTAAGCCCTCCTTTCCACACCCAAACTGAAAAATTCTTCTCGGCATGGACGTCAAAGGGGTATGGCCTTCCCACTCACAAATGTGCCACTCTCCTGCTGGCAAAGAGGCAGCATGCATTGATATCACAGAAGGGAGATGATGGGCCTGGACTTACCGTTCCTGGAAGCTTTTCCACAATCCATGGGAAATGAAAATATCCAGGAACTTATGAGTGAGAACTAATGGTTCATTACAAAAGATAGGACTTATCAAAATAAGCTATTTAATTTATGGCTATAATCATGTGTTTCAATGATTAAAATAAAGACATGTTGTCATATTCTGTTTTTAACTTTTGGTCAATAATGCTGTTCAATAATTCCACTCACTTTATCCGCTATTCTCTCGATGTTGAACCACTAAAAAGAACCATATTGAACTAGAGACCATATTGCAATGGGATCTCACCAGCTGCAGTTGCTGCCCCCCGCTCGGACCACACTCATCTTTGAACTTGTCCTTCATTTTGATCTCAAGTACACAATATCATGGCGATACAATCTATTCACCAAGAAACAAACATAGTATAAACACTGGGCAAAGCACTCATTAACGCTAGAAGTTCTAGGTACAACAGGTATCTCAGGAACCATGTTTTCCCATGGTGACAGACAGACGAACGGAAACACACACACACCCACACACACACGCACGCGCGCGCGCGCACACACACACAATCTCAAGGTGAAAACAATACCAGGTGACATCATGTAGGCTGGTAATCGTATAAGTTTTTTTTTTTTCTTTTTTTTTAATAGCAATACACAATATTACAAAAAAGCCTAATAGAGCAGCTATCAGTATGCTACGCATGGGTGATCTAATCAAATATTCCCATGATAGGAGTGACCAAGGAACTGCACTCTTTCTGACAACAAGCTCAAACTACGAGACATGTCGTGCCAGCATACAAAATAGTGGAAAATAAGCTTTCTTCAATAGAGATGCAGCCAATGTTATTGTTATGGCAATGCTCACAATGTATATAAATGGCCATGTTATGGCAATGTTATTGTTATTTTATCTGCATACAAAAGCATGTTTTATGCCCTATCAGTTTTAGTTTGAGGTTATGTACATCCAAATCAGGTGAATTACATCGGAATTACAGTAAATTTTACTCATAGTCCCTGCTTTTTAAGAGACGAAATATAAGAGGGTAGTTGTTGCAACAGATGTTCCATGGCCAGGTCATGGTCTCATTTCATTTACAAATGAGCAGATACAACATCTAAAGTTGATAACAAGTGTGACATTTTCATATGGGATCTGTTGCTGTTAACCCTAAATAAGAAGTACAAAATGCTTTCATTGCCAGCGAGGCAAGCCATCATCATGCTGATATGATTGTAGGGTTTCCCTATTGAAGAAAAGCCTTCCACAGTAGTTTGCCAGATGAAAAACACCCTCCAGCAGGCAGGCATATCTGAGTCAATGAGAAGTCTTTACTTGAGTTCATACGGAGGGTTTAACATTAAATGCAAGACATTGGTAAACCTCAGTCCAAATGTTTTTGTCCCCCCCCCAAAAAGCCTCTAAAAAATGTGTGTACAGTTTTGGAACAACATCCTGTGGACAGATGAAACCAATACCAGTTTGGTCGTGTGAAGGCATGTATGGCTGCCTCTGGAACTGGTTCCCTTGTCTTTACTGATAATGTGACCGCTGGCAAAAGATGCTGAATGAAAACTGAACTGCATTGCTTATTTTTCAACCAAATGCATTAAAATTATTCTACCATTCATTCCAGCAAATTCTCCATTTTGATTGGTTAACACCAGGTATCTATTCACCAGTAAACTACCTGGCACTAGATCAAGACTTTGCGCTGTGTGAAGAGCTCTCGCTTGATTATTGAGGCTAAAACGTAAGCCATTAATTTCCGTGTGCAAAGAAGGCGACTGCTATGGCGTCTGACATTCCCACTTAAAACTTCGACTTCAGAACTTAAGAGTGTTGACAGGAGTCATGGCAGAATGGAGATAAATCTACAGTTTTTTTTTTTTTTCGAGCACTCGGTATTTAACATAACATAACATGAATGGCAAGAACAGGCCGTCCAGCCCAACTACGCTCGCCAGTTTCTTTATACTATTGTTAATATATCCCTTCAGATTCTCAATGACTCAATGGTATCTAGCTTCAAGTCAAGCCTGCTCTTGAAAACCTCCAAGGTCTCTGCCTCAACAATATGGTCAGACAAGCTATTCCACATTGAAATTACTCTTTGGGTGAAGAAATATTTCCGAATATCAGTTTTATATTTACCTTGGGTCAACTTCCATTTGTGACCCAGAGTTCTACTCACAACACTTGGTCGAAGGAATCCTACATAATTCACATATCACAATTTCACTATTTTCACTTAATCCCTTAAACATATTTAAAGAGCTCAATCAAATCACTCCTTAGTCTCCATTTCCTAAAACTAAAGAGATTAAGGATCTTCAGCCTCTTCTCGTAGCTTTCATCTTTTATACCTGGAATAAGCTTAGTGGCTCGTCTCTGAACTTTCTCTAGAGGCTCTATATTTTTCTTAACCCCTTTCTGTAGATGTAGGCGCTAGCGTCTATAGACCTGCAATTTTAAGCACGCTGTTACTGAACTCGATCACCAGATAGCACCCCCGGATCAGTTATTGAATGTTCATAAGCAAGCAGACCTCGAACGCGGTTTTGAAGGAAGTTCACTCCACTCCCTGTTTTTCAAGAGTAGCATGAATTAAACTCCTCAGCTAAGCCTGATGTGCAAACTGGCCAGTATCTTTGCCCATAGTATCGATCCAGCTGTTTTAAAAAATTATCTTTTGCGACAGAAAAAATCGTTGTCCTATGTAGCAACCAGTTTAGCTACAGTGGCTAACAGTATTCCAATTAGTGGTTCAGAAAAATCTATTTTCTGAAGCAAAAAAATTCGACATGGTATTGATTCTCTCACATTCGACTGTCAATTACAGTCATCACATGCTAAAAAAGTTCTCTTCCGTGGATTTTCGTGTAGATTCCTTCATTGATAAATCCAGCGCTTCCTTATATCCACCCGAGTACTGGCGTTGATAGCCAATCACTCAATCATACATTCAGGCTCTTCTGCATAACTGCACGGTTAGACTTCATGGTCTCGTAAAACTTCCGCGGTAACAATGTATTGATTAGCTCGTTTCTTATCCAATTCCCCAGTGTTTAAACGTTCTACAGTAAGCGAAACACATTGATTGGACAAACACAGAGTATACAAGCCTATGCGTATCAGCAGGCTCGGTTGTATCCTGTTTACCTTGCGCACATTACGCGGCTGAAATAGAGGCTATATGTAGAAAAAAAGACTTGCAAAACTGGCCCTGCAGTGTTCAGTTATATTTAGAGGATTTAAATAAGATAAGGACATGGTCAATGGGAATTACTTTGAATGAAACAGGACCGGAGGCTTCCTTCTACTTGATACATCGGCCTCTGGAAGAGGGATTCGGAAAAAGGGTAGGCTGCTACTTTTGGTTTCTGTTTTGGAATGTGTACCGTACTCCACAAAGTTGAATGCCGACGTTTTTTTCCTGTTTAAAAGTGAACTGCCCATGCATTTTGGTGGACCCCCCTGGTACAGTCATTGCACCGTTCTGTTGAATCTAGTGAGGAATATATATTGTGTGATGTTCCCTGAAAGTGCAATGTCTGTTCTGTTAAAATAAGGTATATTTCAGAATTCAGATATCACTGAGTTAGTGAGTTGTACTTGTTCCTTATAAGGGTTGGGAACTGATAACTTCCATTACAGGGTGAATGTTCTGACTGTTTAATCAGCAGTTTATATAATGCAATGCGTGTTTGTGCTGGCTTGGGGGACTTGTAAGAAAAATGGACAAAACTCTGAACCTTATTATGGAGAGAAGGCATGTTTTGTGTTTGGAGAGGTTACTGGTGACCACTGATGTTCAACTGCACTGATATCGATAAATAATGCTACACTCAACCAGAAAATCATTAGTTTATATTAAATGTAATGCCTGCAAACTTTAATTGTGTTAAATACATGATCATTTTTTGATTTGACAGTGCAACATGTTGAGGGATCTCAGGCTTTGGGGAGACACTTGGATAGCTGTATTATTTGGCTAATAGCATTTAGGTAATCTAGAATGTAATGTTGAACATGAATTCTACTTGAGGACACGGGGTTTATGATCCCAGAAATGTATAGATTTAAGCCCCAGCAGTTTTTCAATTCTCAGTATTTTTTTTTTTTTCTCATGAAGATTTTTTATGTTTGCAGCTAATTTTCTCTACCAAAATCATGAAAATAAACTGAAATACAATGTAATTCTAAATGCTGTAAGTGTCTTTTCTGAGTTGAGCCTCATTTTTCCTCTTTATAAAGCTTAAATCTTGAATTATAAGTATTAAATTGGGTAACCCATAAATAGCCAAATTTGGCCTCTGCGCAAAGGGGTTAAAGTATGGTCCCCAGAACTGTACACAATACTCCAGATGTGGTCTGACGAATGTGTTGTACAAAAGAAGCATCACCTCTTAGATTTGTACTCAATACTTTTGGCAATGTATCCCAGCATCCGATTGGCTTTTTAAACTGCTACGGCACAATGGCTAGAGCCTGTGAGGGTTTGGTCAACAATCACTCCCAGATCTTTCTCGTGTGCAGCACATTCCAGTTTTAAACCTCCCATGAAGTAGTCCGTCAAATGTTTTTATTACCTACATGTGCAACTTTACATTTTGCTACATTAAATTTCATTTGCCACATTTCTGCCCAATTCTGGATTCTATCCAAATAATCCTGAATCACTTAAGTGGACCCTAAACTATTTCTGCAAATTTAACCAATCCGCTCTCAATATTCCTATCAAAGTCATTAATGTAGATGAGGAACAGCAGGGGACCCAACATCGATCCCTGGGGGACGCCACTCCCCACCATACCTACACTACCTGACAAAAGTATTAGGACGATCCTCATTCTCACTCAGCCTTTGATGTTCGTGCTATGTTACACATGTGAGCGTTGTAGGAATTTAATGGTGTCCTAAAATGTACATGTAAACATCACAGAACATTATTTGAACATCTGGGGATGCTACAGATATACAAATTGGCATATTTTTTCTCTGCATAAAAAACTCTCACTTTGGGTCTGTAATAAATAAGAGATATTATAATAAATAGTGCTTGCAAGATGGTAATCTTCAAATTAACAAGTTTGGAATTGTGTCTTTGTTATAATGGAAGACCACGGCTACTATTAGTTCAATCAATATGATCAGGTGTGGCACATGGGGTGATTTTGATTCTCCATAAAAGGAGGGTTAAGACTTAAAATAATTCAGTTTGGTGTATCCAAAATGGGGTCTGTATTTTTATTTGAATAAACAACTATTTCCAAATATGATACATTCACTATTTTCAACTGCGCTGTAAGAAAATCACACACATAAATAGTGACGTCCTAATACTTTTGTCAGGTAGTGTAGCTCAGATGAGATACCACTGACCAGCACTCTTTGTGTTCTGTCCTGTAACCACTTTTGAATTCACTCCAGAATACCTCCAGTAACTCCAATGGAGCTCATTTTACAAATTAGTCTCTGATGTGGTACTGTATCGAATGCTTTCTGAAAATCCAAGTATATGATGTCATAAGCCCTGCTCTGGACATAATTTTTGCTGGCCTCTTCAAAAAATTCCAGAAGGTTTGTCAGGCAGACCTTCCCTTACGGAAACCATGTTGGCTATCCCTCAAGATACTGTTACGTTCAAGAAATAAGTCCAGCTCATCTTTTATGATCGATTCCAATATTTTGGACGCAATCCAAGTTAAACTGACTGGCCGGTAATTTGAAACCTTGCGCAAGCACTTGGTATCAAATGAAATTTCCAGGTATCTATCCTACGATAAATACCTCGTGTTCGATAAAAAACTGTAGGTTAATCTCCTAATTGGAATTTACTTCACAGTACAGAAGGATGATGACCCAAAGCATACTGCAATGGCACCCCAAGACATTTTCAAGGTTAAAAAAAGCATATTTTTTGAAAGTGTCTTTCATTTTTCATGGAGGTTGTGTCATGGTTCTGGTTTTTTGGTCATGCTTATGTTTTGGTTTTGTGTTCCTGATTATTGTCTTTTATTTATTCTTTTTGGTTTTTGTAATATTCAGGTTTTTGGTTCATTCCATGCTTCAGTTCCATTGCACTTGTCTCTCTTGTCTGGTGATCTAGTTGTTTTAGTCCGTCTTCCCTGTCTGCGTGCTCACTGAATTCGGGTGATTTAAATGAAGTCCGGTGTTTAAAAATATTCCTTCGTATCTCGATTTCTTCCTTCACCCTTCTGTTCTGATTACTATCAAGACTAACATTTGTATTTTGTATTATAGTCTACTAACACAACTAACCATGTATATTTTCGATTACTAAATTACTAATGAGCACTCTAGTTTAAGTTGTAAAGCTGCACCGCTACTAATAAACTAATTACCTCTCTGCAATCGCCCTGTTCTATTCTCCACCCCTTGTCTATCGCTTTGCTCTCCCTGAGTTTCAGCGAGAATCTCTCGCACGTGCTTAATTACTTTCCTGCGCTTGTTATCTGTGCACGTAGAACTCCTGGACCGGAGCTGTTTAATTGTCATGGGCTGTCTGTGTGATTCCGGTTCGTATTTTGTCTCTCGCCAATTTTCATGGTAAGGTTTCCCCTCATGTGATTCTCCCAATCTAATTAGCCTCATTCCTCTCAGCTGATCTCTGTATAGCATGTGACCATTCCTGTGTGTATATTAGGAGTCTTTTCACTCACAGCTCTTGTCAGAACGTTGTTCAATATTTCTTTGTGCAGAGCTCCTCGTATGCCTAAGATTATTGTTTTGCTTCTACTGGATAGTCCGACTTTGATTCTTGCCATTGCCCTTTCTGTACTGTTTTTGTATTTCTGGATTTTGATCCATTTTTGTATGACCACGAGTTCTGTGTTTGGATGCCCTGTGTATGAACATTGGCTTTGCTCATCGACAACAACTTTTTGCCTATCGTTTTTGTACCTCTGCCCATCTGTCTTACTGGTTCTGACCCCTGCCTGTCTAGCCGATACTGTTTTTGGATTTCGTACTGTGGCTTGGCAATTCCTGCGTATTTTGGCTTTGACCCGGACTCCATTAAAGGCATACGTTTTTTGGATTTCCTTCTCTTGCGTGTGGTTCCTGAACGCACCGTCACTGGTTGTGTTTATGATTTGGAGGCTAAATTCATTTTGAGAAGAAAGTACCTGGTTTTTAAAACCATGTCCATTTTGACTGAGAATTTTGAAATTTTTTAAGAAATGCTGACTTTTTTGGTTTTTTTCTTTTATGACCTGGGATTATCTAAATGATTTATAAAAATAGCCATCAGTAGATGGAAATTGTCCACAAACCTTCAAGGTCAAGGTCATTGCTGGAAGTGAAAAGCAGAAGTCTGGCACAAGGATCATTAAAACAAGCTCCATGTCCTTTCACAATCATGTATTTCCATTAAAATGGGGCACGTAAGCCCAATAACCAGGATTGAAATTTTTGTGAATAGATTTTTAGTTTCAAGGTCACTGTGCCAGGGTCATAGGTCATAATTCTTACTCATCCCCCAAAGCCACACAGGTTATGAGTCAAAATTTTAACTAACCCTAAAGAGGCACACCTGTGATGTGGATGGTTTCATATCAGCCTATCAAACCTCTAGCGTTACGTTTTTGAGATAAGCTCTAGACACTGACTTCAAGGTCAAGGTCATGGTCACGTGGTTAAAAGCCACATCTGGCACAAGGATCATTAACTTCAGTCCCGTGGCCTCTCATGAGCATGCACTGTATCTCCATTGAAATGAAACACCTAAGCTGAATATAAAAGATAGAAAATGCGCCAAAAAACTTTGTGTCAAGGCCACTGTGCCAAGGTCAAAGGTCGTAATTCTTGATAACCCTCAAAAGACATAACTGGATTGAATGCCTTCACTTGAGCCTAATATCACAGCGAGAGATTTAATTGTTAGCATTTAGCCTGGGACAAGCAAGTGAATTGCTCTTTGAAGTTCAAAAATTTTGATGTTGGGGTTTCCCATGTGAACTCCATTGATTTCTTTTTGAAGATAAACTAAATGTTCTGTTGACTGGGTTCAAGGCAATAGTTACAGTGTGCAAAAGTGTAGAAACAATTGTCGCTAATTGCATTACATGAATATACCTGCAACAGAGGTTTGTGGTTTGCAGTTATGATTTCTTCTTGAAGCCCTGCGGAAAGAGCGGGAGAAATCTATCATATTTTGCAGGTTGCAGCTCTTATATCACAACCTTCTTGAAAAGAACCCCAGAGTAGCCCTGCTTCATCTTATAACTTGTGCTTTAACTCCCCCTAATGGTGAGAAACCGTAAATTATCACCTGATAATAGTTTTCATACGAACGCAGCTCTTTGAGAAAATAATGCACAAATGCACACTATGAATTGAGATCAAAAAGTTAAAACCTGTACTGTCAAATATAACTCTGATTCCCTTGCTTTATTTTATATGCTGAAAGTAAGCAAAGAAAAAAATGGTCTACAATATACCAAGAAATCTGTAGTGCAAGTTTGTGTTCCATGGTCACTGGAACCGTCACAGATTATCACCTTAGGATGATTTCTCAAAGGGGGAGGCAACTGTAATTTCGCAGGAACTAGAATGAGGCTCAGTTACCATATGCGTGTGGAGACCTCCCCACCTTTCCAAGAATACAGAAAGTGACATTAAGTTGCAAACCTGCAGAGACATGTTAGCCTCAGTCATGGGCTTACACAATGCAAGGCAATTCTCCACTGAATGCACAACTTCCATTCATCACACTCATTTCCTCTTTTAATGTCCCTCATTTAATGTGTCACTATTGAACCCTCAGCACCTCTCCCACCAGCAGCAACTGAACCACTGGGACTAACCACTAACCTTTCATTTTTTATTTAAAAACCATGATATTTGTCACTGGTACGTTACTACTAGCCAGTCTTAATTTTCTTTTCATAGCAAAATACAGTCTGTTTTTGATAACTGTTCGGTTTCAATAACCCAAAATTTAAGGATAATTCCTTTCTTTTTATTCATATGTTTAGATACGCCAGAAAAATGGGTGATTTTTTAATTATTTCAATTTTTAAATATCATTCTCAAAGGTGCCAGTTGCAAAATAATTTTGTAAAAAAAAAAAAATACAGAACACTTCCTCTTTCTGTGGCTAGAAAGACAATAATATGATCTTCGCTACCTTGCCAGGGGTTTTTCGCCTTATCTTGTATAAACAAAGGGACAGCAGGTTTTCACTGGAAGTCAGTTTCTAATGAAGTCCACACCCTTATCACATTGCCTTTAAACTTATTCAAACCTATGAATAAAATATACTAAAAATAGTTTATTTCTTCAGATGGCAACTGAATTTGCCCAGAAATGCACTTCTCAATTATTCAGAATATGCTGCGGTGCCTCCAAACAAAATAAAACATAGAAAAAAATGTATTTAAAGTGATTAAGACATGACATGTCCCCATCCAAATTACTCAGGGGAAAGCTCAAGCCAACCACACAGTTTTCATTCTTTAATACTCTACACTTGAGATGAAGAATAGCATACTATGTGATAGCTATAGCAACTGGCCTATAATTTGTGTTGAATTTTTGATTCAATCGGCAAATGCTCGTGAATTCATCCTTTATGTCCTGTCTTTTCACATCATGTTGGGCGCATTATTCCCACTACATTGGACTTTCAGTTGCAATAAAAATTATTCAACCCCAATTGCAAATTGGGTTTACTGGCAAAATTTACAAACTTTCAGCTGTTTGGGATAAACAAATTAAACAAGAACATTTTAAATAGCTCAGCACAACTAATATTACAAGTGGTCTCTCCAAATTTAACACAAAATTGCACTTTTAATGGCCACTACCATCTCAAAATTATTCACACCCCCCCCCAATAGAATCCGTCTTAAGAGCATATTTGCAAATCAGGTGGTGTCTCAAGCACTCCTAATGCAGTTAATCAAGAGGTTAATTAGTTGCATCACATTTGCTTGAGATCAACACATCAAATACTTGCACTCGCTAGGGGTTAGTTGACAGTGACATTTGATTGCATATAAGAAATATGGCTGTCAAAAGAATTGTCCGAAAAGCTAATAGAGGAGATCACTGCCTGGCACAAACAAGGAAAAGGATACAAAAAGGTACCACATGCTCTGACTGTTCGTTGAGATACAGTTGGTGCATAGTTCGCAGGGTTCAGAATTAAAGAAAGAGTGGCTACAGTACCAGGATGTGGCAGAAAGAGGAAGCGATCAATGGCTGTCACCAGATTCCTGAGGAGACGGGTGGTCAAAAACCCTCGAGTGACTGCAGGAGACCAGTAAGACTTTGAGGCAGGAGTCACTGAGGTTTCAGTTTGCACAGTCGAGAGCATCCTAAACGTTGAAGGTCTCCATGCCTGAACTCCAAAACTTAAAAAAAGCACAAACTCCAATATGCTCAAAACCATAAAAAAGCCACAGAAGTTTTGAGATATTGTTCTGTGGACTGACAAAACAAAACTGGAATATTTTGGGCTTATGAATCAGTGGTATGTCTGCAGATGGAATAAAGAAGCATATGCTGAAAAGTGCACCCTGCCTACAGTGAAGAATTGTGGGGGCTTTTTGATGCTCTGCAGCTGCCTTGCTTCCTCTGGCACTGGAAACCTGCTAAGTGTGGAAGGCAAGATGGATTCAGTCATGCACCAGGATATCCAAGGAGAAAATGTTATGCAAGGAAGCTGAGGCTTGGGCATCATTGGACCTTCCAAAAGGACAATGATCCTATGCATATCTCAACATCCACCAAGGCTTGGTTTCAGAAGAAGTCTGGGAAATATGTAGAATGCCCCTCACAGATGCTTCACTTGAACCCCATAAAAATCTCTGGTAAAATTTGAAGAAGACAATTGCAGCATGCAAACCCTGTAATATTAGTGAACTGGAGGCCATAGTCCATGAGGACTGGGCTAAGATTCCTTGGAAATGGTGCCAGAAGCTAGCATCCGCCTATGCATTACATTTCCAGCAGGTCAGAACGGCAGAAGGGTGCTCTACTAAGTACTTGTAGTAAAGATGCTTGTCATGAAGGGGTTGAATAATTTTGAACCTACTGAAGTCATTAAAAGAGGCATTTTGTGTTGAATTTGGGGAAGCCACTTGTAAAATTTGTTGTGTTGAGCTATATAAAATTGGTCTTGTTTGATTTGTTCATTGCAAACAGCTGAAAGTTTGTAAATTTTGCCAGTAAACCTAATTTGCAACAGGGATTGAATAATTTTAATTGCAACTGTATGTGAAGCATGAGAACATGAAAATGCAGAGATCGCATGATGAATAGAAAAATTAAAGTCTAAAAAAGGTATTTTATGCCAGATTTGGTGTGTTGTTCAACATTACCCTGTCAAACAACATTAGTATTGTTAGATGACTCCAGGTGTAAGGCCATACCTCCAGCCGTCAAGTTCACCGGTCTACTAAATCCTGGAGCGCACTTCTGTCATTATTCAATTATTATCTATTATTATTCAAATACTTATTATTAAGAAAAATAAGAACAAAGCGTAAATATATGAACCAACAAAGAAACAAAGACATTAGAACAAACAAAGACAAAATTATCAACAAATGTTAAATACAAAATTAAATTGGGAAGAGAACTAAAATGGATCCAAATAACATCAAAGCAAACAGAACATCAAACGTAGAAAACAAATCTACCAAAACAGTAAACCAAATCTCCAAACCAATAGTTTCAATAAAAAAAAAAATCACTAAAAATTAAATAAATAGCAAATTTCCAAATCTAGGTTACTAATTTACCATTCAAGCAATAAAGCAAAATCACTTATAGAACAAAAAAAATTAAAAATTAAATGTTAAAAATTAAATTCCCCTATTAATTCATATCGCCCATCTCTAACCTTGAAAACATTTTTTTTGTATATTACTAGGGAGTAAATTATTTCTTGTTTTGTAGAGTATCTGTGCCGTTTTAAGTTCCACTAAACATTAATGCCCTTAATTTAAAAAAAAAAGAGTTTGGTGTGATGTTAGAATTCTACATTATTTACAATTCTTATTGCCCCTTTTTTGCATTAGGTAAATAGGTTTTAGGTTGTTTTTGAAATTATTTCCTCAAATCTCCATACAATAAGGTAGGGTAAAATGTGTCTACTGTAAAGAGTGTATAATGTTTTAGGGTTTAATATGTATCTTGTTTTACCTAAAATGCCAATATTCCTAGCCAGCTTTGAACTAACATCATTTATGTTTATTTATTTATTTATTTCACATGGGTGATGTAAGTGCTGCATAATGATCCAATCACTACATTTTGCATACATACATACATACATACATGTCTATTTCGTATTGAAGGCCACATGGCCAAAAGTGCAAACATATATACAAAGTTTTTTTTACATTATGTACATTATATGATCTATATTATATGATCACTTGAAAACTGTATTTTGCATTGTCTCATGTTTTACTCTTCTGTGTTATTTTGGTCTGAAGATCAAAAGCATTTAGGGTGATAAATATGCAAAAATAGAGGAAATCGAGAGGAAGACATATTTTCCACAACACTGTCATTTACTGACGTGACAAACAGCCTCATAACTGTACCAGCCAATATGAAAAGCAACATATTTGTTCTGACCATGACTGTGTTGGCCCCAGAGGATCAGAGCCTGTATGGCATTATCTGTTACTTCTAAAGTCATCAATATTCTAGAGGACCATAAAAAAAAACATTTATTGATATTTAATTGTAAAGAAATTGTTTACTGAGACACGCAGTAGAAGCAGTGGGTTGGTGTTAAAGACCTATTGTGACACTGACCACGGTAAGTGAAATGATAAATCAAGGTTTTATTTTAACACTTGTACTTTCTGTTTGCTTGATAAATCTGTATCCTTACGTGAGGACAATTACTACAACAACATACTACCTTTTCAAAATGATTTTTTTTTTTTTGGCTCATTTTAACATGGCTCACGTCACTAACATAATAATTCACATCACAGCAGAAATTTGTAAAAAATAATGTGGTATCTTAAAATATTGTCAGAATGTACTGCTCGGGCTGGTCTGTACAGACAAAATCAAATGTGACAGTATTTTTGGCCAAATACCTTGATATCGATATTGGAGCAATATTGTAGGGATAATTATTAAGGCTTTCAAAAAATATTTCCAAAATCACATTAATTATAAACAGCCATTTTTAATATGGATAAAAAGTTTTAGGAAAAAACTAAAACAGACTAATAAGTGCAGGCAACTGCATACATGTCTGTCACAAACTGACAAACAAATAGAGCCAAAGGTACGATCAAATGCACAATCAGATGGAGCTTAATAAGAAGATTCAACAGTCCAGGTTAGATCACGGGCAGACAGGGTAATAGAGTAGGGTTGCTAATAGAAATAAGCAAAGCCCAAGAAGTGCTGGAGTTGTTTATAGTTGCAGGGTTCTGGACAGGTTAAAACTTCTAGGTGTCTATCTAGATTTCCCCCTATAAGACAATAAAGCCCTCGAACTGGACTAAAGTCTGATGGAAGTTGCACTTCTTAGGCTGCAGAAACAGCTGGTTTTCTAGGAAATGCTGAATGACTTTCCACTGAATAAGAGAAAACCAGAATATTGTTCTGGTAAATGTCTATAAATTGTGAGATCATATATAAAGAATGTAATTAATCAGGTTTCAGAAACAGCGGCAGGATTAGAGAGCCTGAATGGCATCAGCAGGAACTCATTGTAGCCTTATATGCAGTCGAATCCCATCTTCCATTTGTCACCCTCATGGACACAGACCAGATGATATGCATTGTGTAGGTCCAACTTGGTAAAGCTGCTGCATCCTTTGAGGTTAGTGAATGCCAAATCCACAAGCAGTTTCAGTTTTAAGAAAATTGCCATAATTTCGGAGTAAGTTTGAAAGCCTGAGATATGCATTTGCAGAGCAAACAGACCCATAAGTTTCATTTTGTCATCAGAATAGTTGCTGAACTCTTGGCTTAAGATACTGTTTTTTACTCAGAGTGTGCAGTTTACCTGTACTGTGGCCTGGAAAAAGCAAAAAAAAAACACCAATCACACTAATTTGTTCTAAATTTAATGCATTTATTATTCTGTAACTAATTAAGATAGAGCCCTGAGACTTGGTATGGACACTGTAGGTCAACTGTCTGAAGACCACAAAAAATATCAAAGTCACAATGATTGTATTAAATGTTTTAATAATCTTTGAAGTTGTCTTCAGAATGAAAAGTGCAAATTTTGGGTCGTCATAGTGGGTATATATCTCAAAAGGGACAAAAATTATCAATGTCATATAGTCAGTGCTTGAAGGCATGATTCTTGGGTCTAACATATTAAAAAACTGGAGATGTAAAACTCTTCCTTTAGACTATACAGCATGCCAATCATGATAGTTGATTATCATTGGCTGATGTAGAGTATTCTTGCACTCCACTGCCAGGTAGCAGCAAAACCAAAAAGCAAAGCCCATTGGAAAGACTTGAAATCTCTGCCAGCATAGCTGGATTTGAAATTTGGCCTGTATATCAGCTGCACTTTGGCCTAGCTATGCCCAAATTTAAGCACTTGTTCCTCTTGTGCTATTCTAACCTCCAGAAAAGTTTGGTCAAAATCTATTTGACCATTTTTTTAGATACACTGCTAACAGACAGATGGACAACAAAACAAACAAACCTACCAAAGCCGGCGAAAACATACACTTGTTCACCTCCGCTAAGGAGGCGTTTGTATCACATTCATCTTTTCACTTACACCATGGCTAAGGTGCCCCCGAAAACTAAATTAGACACCTAATATAATTGGCATGCTGTACAGTCTATACATCTCCAGTTTTTTAATATGTTAGACCCAAGACCCATGTCGTAAAGCACTAAAAATATGACATTGATCACTTGTGTCCCTTTTGGGATATATACCTACTATAATGACCCAGAATGGGCACTTTTAATTTTGAAGACAGCTTCCAAGGTCATTAAAACATTTAATACAATCATCGTGACTTTGATATTTTTTGTGGTCTTCAGACAGTTGACCAACAGTTTCCATACCAAGTCTCAGGGCTCTATCTGAACTAGGCTTATGCCGTCGGAGGCGACGGCTGGGGGTATACCCCCGAACGCCCCCAATCCTCCAATTCCCCAATCCTTGAGTAGACCTTGAATGGACTTGCATTTGAACTTAATTTCAGGTTAATCGGACAAATGGTTCTGAAGATATGGCCAAAATGGTAATTTTCCATCACAAAGCGCCACCTGGTGGCAAAATATTGAACCATACAGGTATGATGTCATCATGTGACACGTTGTGAGGTCATGACATTGCAGTTGCACATAGTTTCATGTCAATTGGAGATACAGTTCCAAAGATATAGCAAAAATGGTGGATTTTATGTGACAAAGCTCCACCTTGTGTCACAATTTTCAACCAAACAGGTATTATGTCATCGTGGAACACATCCACAGGTCATGAACTTCCATTTGCACTTGATTTGAGGTGAATCGGAGAAATATTACCAGAGATATGATTAAAACAGTGATTTTTTCAGTTTTTGGCCCCTGATGGCCAATCTAGAAATTGTAAATTGTCCAAAATCGAATCAGTTCTTCCTCTTTATGATACTTACTTATGTGCAAAACTTGAAATTTGTAATTGATACATTACTGAAGTTATCTCGGAACAGTGATTTTTTTCCGTTTTTGGCCCCTGGTGGCCATCTACAAATAGTAAATTGTCCAAAATCGAATCAGTTCTTCCTCTTTAGGATACTTACTGATATGCAAAACATGAAATTTCTATTTGAAATATTACTGCAGTTCTCGCGTTAACACTTAAATCAGTTTTTGGCCCCTGGTGGCCAAACTAGACATGGTAAACTGTCCAAAATCGAATCAGTTCTTCCTCTTTATGATACTTACTTATGTGCAAAATTTGAAGTTTGTAATTGAAATATTACTGAAGTTATTGCGTTAACACGTAGTGCAGCGGCAGCGGAGGCGGCGGTCGGACCATTCGGCGTTCGGGGATATAAATAATTAGTTACAGAATTATAAATGCATTAAATTTTGAAAAAATTAGTATGATTGGTGTTTTTTGATTTTTCCAGGCCACAGTACAGATAAAATAAACACACTGAGTAAAGAAAAGTAACTTAAGCCAAGAGTTCTGCAACTATTCTGATGACAAAATTAAACTTGTGGGTCTGTCAGCTCTGAAAATCAATTTCTGAGGCTCTCAAACTCCCTCCGAAATGAAGGCAATTTCGTTAAAATTGACCCCCCTTCCCTGAAATAGGCTAAATTTCAGGAACTAGCAATAATTGAGCTGAAATATTTGACCTCAGTACTGCCAATGCATATCTCTTGAAATGTGCAAAGTTTCATCAAACTCTAAATTTTGGTGTGGGGGCCTCTGGTTGAGTTGACACAAAATGACCAAAAAGTCTTTCTATGTCCTAGGGATGGTCACAAGTGGTAAGCTCATCCTGTATATGGTTGGCCAGCCCAAAGAGGAATGTGTCATTAAGGGCCCAGGGTTTCCAGCTGGTGGGGGCTGCCAGAGTATGCAATGCAATGGAGTGGTCAGAGTTTACCCTGGTGCAGTCAGAGGAGATGATGTGCTGCACCAAGATGAGATTGGGATCGGTCGAATACCTTCCTCATCTCTTTACCGAAGGAATGAAAGTAGTGAAAGATGGGTTTTTCAGTGTCCTGGCTTTTGGCTCCCCAGTCACGTACTTTGCCGTATTGTCAAGTGATGATGCAGGTGATTCTTGCTCAGTCGGGAATGAAGAGGGCTGGAGCTCGGAGGCCATGGAACACTGCAAAAGAGAGCTGCAGTAGAAAGTGGCCCTACTGTCATATTCATCTGGAGGCTTGATGCTGGGTTCCCACACTCGGGAGGATGGGCTTCGGACTGGAGAAGCAGTCAGCTGGTGGATTGGGCTGCTGCCGTGGAATCTCGGGTTCATTTATCAATGGTGAACATCTTTCCAGCCAGAGCCTGAACGCATTGTTGTAGATGCCTTGGAAGCAGAGCATTTCAGCAGAAATGGCCCAATCCACAAGCTCCATGTGAGGCCAGAATAGTCACAAACAGACAAACAAACAGAGCCAAACTCAGGTTCTAATGCTACATCAGATGGAGCTTTATTAGAAGATTCAACAGTCCAGGTTAGATCATTGGCAGACTGGGCAATAGAGGGCAGACAGCTAGTCAACAATCTGGCAAAGGATAGGACGAAGACAGGAACTTAAATACACAAGGACTACAATTAACTATCAGGACCAGTTGCAGGAAGAGGATGAATGAAATGCACAAAGGGAGGGGCAAAGCCATGAGACAATAATTTTAATGATTAAAGTTAATCAGAAGACAAACTGAAACAGACGTACACTACCTGACAAAAGTATTAGGACGATCCTCATTCTCACTCAACCTTTGATGTACGTGCTATATTACACATGTGAGCGTTGTAGGAATTTGATGGTGTCCTAAAATGTACATGTAAACATCACAGAACATTATTTGAACATTTGGGGATGCTACAGATATACAAATTGGCATATTTTTTCTCTGCATAAAAAACTCTCACTTTGGGTCTGTAATAAATAAGAGATATTATAATAAATAGTGCTTGCAAGATGGTAATCTTCAAATTAACAAGTTTGGAATTGTGTCTTTGTTATAATGGAAGACTGCGGCTACTATTAGTTCAATCAATATGATCAGGTGTGGCACATGGGGTGATTTTGATTCTCTATAAAAGGAGGGTCAAGACTTAGAATAATTCAGTTTGGTGTATCCAAAATGGGGTCTGTATTTTTATTTGAATAAACAACTATTTCCAAATATGATACATTCACTATTTTCAACTGCACTGTAAGAAAATCACACACATAAATAGTGACGTCCTAATACTTTTGTCAGGTAGTGTAGGCTGACAGATTGTCGGAGGGAACCAGATAAACAGAAAATCAGGAGGTAACTATTTCCAGTAATGCAGCCATTAAAATCAGAAAAGACAACACTTATGTCATATCACAATGTTACAACATCCAAAATCCTAGATAATATCTTATCTTACATCATGATATTGATATGATGCGTCTCAATATATTGCCAAGCCCAAGACACCACTGCAGTGATGCCTGCTGGCGCCTGATGATGCAGATGGTCCATTTATAGATCTGATATAACAACTAGCCCCTTGAGTCCCATTTTATTTTATATCTTGTTTATCATCCTGGTGTGTATGTACCAATAATCTGCGGGAGAGATGGCACCAGGATGCACTGTGGAAAGAGGGCGTGTAATGCTCTGCAAAATGTTCTCTGAGGAAACATTCAGTCTGCATGTTCATGTGAACCTCAATTTGATGGAGCTTTTTTGGCACCATACACGGGACAAACGGCATATAAGGAAAGTGGCTATGAGGATTTGACTCATCTGTGTATGAGTTCAACTTCACTTGCACATAAATATTCTCAGGTGTTATTGAGTTCATCTGTTGTTTTGCTTTGGTACAGGAGCATACATAATGAAATGAGACAGCATTTCAGCATCCTTCAGCTCAATGGGAAAACTTCTACTGGAGCCAGAATGGAAACTTCCACAGAATTTACAATAAGCCTGTGAGAATAGTCATACTATATTACATTCATACATCTCGTGGAAACAAGCGCAAAAAATAACTGTCAGTCATTATACTGTTCTTGAAGACATGCGAGGGCAGGTCCTTTTCCAGAGAATCAGCCCTTACAGCACGTATTCTTCATAATTACATTAAAAAAAACTGACCCAAAAAAACACTCTTCTTTCCTGGCTGCTGAAGTAACACATTCCATGAGTGCTCTCTCTCTCTCTCTCTCTCTGTATATTGATTTCTCACTCAAAATCTTTATTGATTGAAAAGAAATAGTGCTTTGCAGTTGTCCCTCATACTGAATAAACTTGTTTAACTGTTTGAATCCATGTCTTTCAGAATTCTACAGATATCTGAAACATTTTGTCCAGACACAAACACTCATCCTCCACTTATGCATTTCATTTCAAGTTGGACTAATAAAGTGCTTATTTAGAAATGGAGAAATGAAGAAAAATGTGTTCCACAAATGATAATGTACGAAGAGCTTGTATTGGAATACTTTCTTGGTCAGGGAGAGCCCGTGCTCTTGCTTATTTTTGTTTTTTGTCATGATATCCACAACCAATAAGGACCAAAGTAAGGTGGGGTAGGGTAAGTTGTGATGATGATCACTAGTTTGAGCTGCAGACTGTGTCAGTGTTTAAGATTCTGCTTTCAGAATGTTTGATTCAAGAACTGAGTTTTGGCATTTGATTGTTATGTTTAGTTAATCTGGGTTGGTGTTTTCGTAATCCAGAAAAACGGCAAACTCTTTCCTGGAAAGAAAGAAAACTCAACACAATGCTGCCACCTTCTGGAGAGATGAAGCACATACACACGCACGCACACGCACTCACGCACACACACACACACACACACACACACACACGCACGCACGCACACGCATGTTGCACACACACACACACATACTCAACGGGTTTTCATATCTTGTGGGGACATTCCATAGACTTGCATTCGTTCCCTAACCCCTTTCCCTTACCTTAACCCTCAAAAGTACATACCTAACCCTAACCCATACCATAACCTTAGCCTAACCCTGACCATATCCAAACCGTAGAGTATTCTCTTAACTGGATGTGCGTTCGACATTTTCCACACCCGAATATTTCACATGGTATCTAAACCTTAAGGTAAGCCAAAAAAGATTTTGCTGGAGGTTGTGTGGGGTACTCTTACCCATCATTGTTTCAATGTTGTTTCAACGTTGAAACAAATCTTGTTCAAATTTCAGTGTTGATTTGAGACCGTTTGTTAACCTTTTTACAACCATCAGAGTTAAACGTTGTTTCAATAGCGTTTCAACATTGAAATGACAACTGCCATAATTTTAACCATATATCTACGTTGAAGGTCGGTTGTGTGCCGGCTGGGTACGAAAGCAACTAATTATAGACGGTGACGACCACGTCATCTATTGCCTTCTGTAACTTAAAAGTGCCGCTTTTTAGGGCTACTGCGTTTGTCAGCCAAACTGTAAGTAATAATTCCATTTCAAAATGAAATGAGGGATTTTGCACTTGAAAATGAAAACAGGACAGTAGGCGATGTATTTATGGATCAGGTCGGATTCAATTTGTTTTTCAGATAATTGCAGATAATGGATCTTCCCATGCAGAACTTATCCAAACTTCTGAAGCGCATTTTCCAACACTTCAAACATTCATTCAGTTACAGTTTGTGTTTCATGTGACAGACCAAAAATCCATGCACTATTCAGACATAATATGCCATGTATTTGATATTTTTGTGAGGATTTACGAAAGGGACCACGAGTGAGAACCAGTAAAATACAAAATGAAGGCTTTATTTCTGAAGGGGGAAACCCCCCAACAGAGCAGGCAACAGTACAGAGTCCAGTATCCAAAATCAGAAACCAAAGGGCAAAATCCAGAATTGTAACCAGGGCACCAATCACAAAAATCATAGGCAGACAAAAAGGGTTCAGTAAACAAGGCGGCGAGGTACAGGGAGTAGGCAAATCGAATATCAAGGACGGTCCAGTCAGAAATATAATCATGATGAGAACAGAGCGAAATGAACGAGGCATGAGTTAGCATGAGAGAACGATCTGACAAGGCAGTGCTGTGAAGAGACATCTAATATACATGTCAGGGAGGTCACATGATAACAGAACACAGGTGGAAGCAGTCAGACTGATTACAAGGGAGCAACACATTAGGGAGAACCTGATCACATGAAATTGGCAGAGGCCAAAATGCGGACAGGGAACACAGGACAATCCTATAGACAATTAGACAGCTCCAGTCAAGGAGTTCTACCATGCATAGATACTAAGAGAAAGGAAAGCATAAGCAGGTGTGGAGACTCCACTGAAATGCAGCAGCGAAGATTAGGGAGAGACAAGAGGGCGACTAGAATAGGGCGAGGGCTGCGAGCTTGTTAATCAATTAGTAAGTGCAGCTATACAATCCAGAGTGCTCGTTAGTAAGTTAGTCTTATATACAATGTTAGTCTTGGTTAGTAAATTAACAAAAACAACAAACTGTTAGTATGTGTTAGTAATATAGAAAAAGCAAGGAGATGGAAGTAAAAAAGATCGGGAAGGAAGATTGAAACCCAGAAACCATTAAATCACCCGAAGGAGTGGCACGCATTACTGGGGCTGTGAGCAAAGACAAGACCAAAGACCAGACAGGGGGAGACAAAGTGCAATGCATTGATAAATCAAAACATGGACCGGAATAAAACTATAGCGATAAGTAAAACATGGAAAACCAAAACTAAGACAATGCATGAACGAAAAAGCAACCAAATCACAATACATGTTTCTAAAGAACAGTCAGACATGGCAAGGATCAAAATACACATATGGCAGTCAGAACAAAATATGGCAAGGCAGAACTAGAATCACAACAATTTTGGCCAACCACTGTTGCCGAACAGCCACCCTTCCTGTGGGGATCCTCTGGAAGACAGAGTTCGCCTGTATTAAAGAGTTGTGGATTTATCCAGCATAATTTGCCAATACTTATATGCAAAACCTCACATGCCGAATCGCAAATTACAAGATGGAATAGGTTCCCTTATGATTAAACTATCCTAAATCACAGCATGCTCTGATGTGGGTATGTATAGCGATTGCACTCACCACTCTGACACGTGTTGTTAAATAACTTAAAAATAATATTTCTCATCAATGCAACTGAGTTAATTAAAGGAACACTGAGAAGGATTTTCCAAAAAAAAAATTTATGGACTCAAACAAAAAAATAATCCCTCAGTCATCGCTTATGACCAACAAGAAATGTGTGGTGGTGTCTTTATCTCAAGAGACAGTGCCATCTGCCAGCATACTTTGCACAGGACATTTCTAGGAGTTAGCCTTTGGAGGATGGTTGCGTAGTCTCCAGCCAGCACCAATGCACAGGGATTGAGGGCGAGTGTAGGCTGCGTTTTCAGGCTTCTACGTCAACGACAGGTATCCCAGAATCAAGAAGTTTTCAAATACAGCCAAGAAATGCAGCTGTCATTGGCTGGATTTGGAAAGACGGGTAAGGTATACCCTTAGAAGCTGCATTTATCCCAGTGCAGAAAGCACTGTTGCAGCAGCTCTGGTGGAATTCCTTTCAAAATGTAAATAATAAAAGTATGAAATATGTTAAATAGATCATTGGATGTGTGTTTCTATATGCCTAATATCAGAGACATTTAAACAAGGTTAAAACCGTAAAGGCACACATGAATATGATAAGAAAACATATGATAGCAAGCTTGCTAAGTCTAATACCTCCAGTAAGTACAGATAGCTTGATAACGTGATGCACAAAGTTGGCAAAACTGGCTGAAATTTCAATCAGGAAAGACTAGTTTATGCTTTGATGTTCAACTGATAAAACATTAATTAACCTTTTGTTGCATGTTGTCCAATATTTTGGACATAAGTTAAGTGGAGTTTATTTTCTCTAGGCTCGTAGATACCACGACAAGAGTTGTCAGAAAGACAACAAAGCTCACCGGGGCAGGGTTAAAGTTTTTCTGCACGCGGACGGATGCGGACGCGGACGCCGGGGGTACGACAATAGCTGCCTGGACATTCGTCCCGGCGAGCTAAAAAGGATACTAATTCGTATGGAATATCGTAAAGTTGATTTTTTTTTAGTTATGACATAGATGTATTCCAGACTCAGTTTTTGATTGCTGAGATTGTAATTCAAATTTATTTTCAAACTATGAGACAAGTCATTGTTGAGCCAAGGCAAAAAAAATGTTAGGTGAAAAAAACAAGGCAAATGAAGTGTTAGGTGAAAAGACAAATTTCACCCATAATTATTGCTGTATACAGTGTCTGGAAAACAACATGTGTTTTGTTAGTTAACACTCTTTTCATGCAGAATCTGCTGAGAAATGCAGTATTTCTGCTTATTCAACTGTAAAAAAGGTCAGGTAAAGGTCATGGTCAAGGTCACCAGGTCAGAATGTTGGCATCAGTGCGTAGGTCTTGCACCAAGGAGTATACATGCAAAGTATGAAAGCCCTATCTCTCAAAGTTCAAAAGTTATAGGCAAGGTTAAAGTTTTTCTAAAGGTCGGTCAAAGGTCAAGGTCAAGGTCACCAGGTCAGAAATTTTGGCATCGGTAGATAGGTCTGGCATCAAGGAGTAGACATGCAAAGTATGAAAGCCATGTCTCTCACAATTCAAAAGCTATAGGCAAGGTTAAAGTTTTTCTAAAGGTCAGTCAAAGGTCAAGGTAAAGGTCACGAGGTCAGAAATTTTGGCATCGATAGGTAGGCCTGGCATCAAGGAGTAGACATGCAAAGAATGAAAGCCCTGTCTCTCACGGTTCAAAAGTTATAGGCAAGGTTTAAGTTTTCCTAAAGGTTGGTCAAAGGTCAAGGTCAAGAGGTCAGAAATTTTGGCATCGGTGGGTAGGTCTGGCATCAAGGAGTACACATGCAAAGTATGAAAGCCCTATCTCTCACGGTTCAAAAGCTATAGGCAAGGTTAAAGTTTTTCTAAAGGTCGGTCAAAGGTCAAAGTCAAGGTCATCAGGTCAGAAATTTTAACATCGGTAGGTAGGTCTGGCATCAAGGAGTAGACATGCAAAGTATGAAAGCCATGTCTCTCACGGTTCAAAAGTTATAAGCAAGGTTAAAATTTTTCTAAAGGTCGATCAAAGGTCAAGGTCACAAGGTCAGAAATTTTGGCATCGGTAGGTAGGTTTGGCATCAAGGAGTACACATGCAAAGTATGAAAGCCCTATCTCTCACGGTTCAAAAGTTATAGGCAAGGTTATAGTTCTCTAAAGGTCGGTCAAAGGTCAAGGTGAAGGTCACCAGGTCAGAAATTTTGGCATTGGTAGGTAGGTCTGGCATCAAGGAGTACACATGCAAAGTATGAAAGCCCTGTCTCTCACGGTTCAATAGTTATAGGCAAGGTTAAAGTTTTTCTGAAGGTCGGTCAAAGGTCAAGGTGAAGGCCACCAGGTCAGAAATTTTAGCATCGGTAGGTAGGTCTGGCATCAAGGAGTAGACATGCAAAGTATGAAAGCCATGTCTCTCACGGTTCAAGTTATAGGCAAGGTTAAAGTTTTTCTAAAGGTCGGTCAAAGGTCAAGGTCAAGGTCACCAGGTCAGAAATTTTGGCATCAATAGGTAGGTCTGGCATCAAGGAGTACACACGCAAAGTATGAAAGCCCTATCTCTCACGGTTCGAAAGTTATAGGCAAGATTAAAGTTTTTCTAAAGGTCGATCAGAGGTCAAGGTCAAGGTCACAAGGTCAGAAATTTTGGCATCGGTAGGTAGGTCTGGCATCAAGGAGTAAACATGCAAAGTATGAAAGCCCTATCTCTCACGGTTCAAATATCATAGGAAAGGTTAAAGTTTTTCTAAAGGTCGGTCAAGCTCAAGGTCACGAGGTCAAAAATTTTGGCATCGGTAGGTAGGTCTGGCATCAAGAAGTAGACATGCAAAGTATGAAAGCCATGTCTCTCACGGTTCAAAAGTTATAGGCAAGGTTAAAGTTTTTCTAAAGGTCGGTCAAAGGTCAAGGTCACCAGGTCAGAAATTTTGGCATCGGTAGGTAGGTCTGGCATCAAGGAGTACACACGCAAAGTATGAAAGCCCTATCTCTCACGGTTCAAAAGGTCGATCAAAGGTCAAGGTCAAGGTCACAAGGTCAGAAATTTTGGCATCGGTAGGTAGGTCTGGCATCAAGGAGTACACATGCAAAGTATGAAAGCCCTATCTCTCACGGTTCAAAAGTTATAGGCAAGGTTAAAGTTTTCTAAAGGTCGGTCAAAGGTCAAGGTCACAAGGTCAGAAATTTTGGCATCGGTAGGTAGGTCTGGCATCAAGGAGTCCCCATGCAAAGTATGAAAGCCCGTGGACTCGGACGCGGACGTGAACGTGGACACGGACGCCGGGGGTACGACAATAGCTCTCCGGACATTCGTCCCGGCGAGCTAAATAGTCAAAATGAGCATTTTACTGGACATTTCCAGATAATGTTCCACAAACAGTCATAATGGCTGCATCCACAAGTAAGTGGTAAGTTGACGAAAGTCAGAACTAGTCTTATATTTTTCAAGTTTTGATGAGAATTTTTCCTATTGGGGAATGGAAATACATTATATAGCACAAACTGAAAACATAACCTAAGTAACGCATGTCTATTTGTTTGTACATCTGAGTCTATGCTCTATCAAAAATATTGGACATTTTGCATGCGGAGTAAATAGCTCAAATAAGCAATGTCCAGAGTACAGATCGATCATCATGCATATCAATGACCAGGTTTCTTCAACTTCACATTATTTCTGTCACTCCGCATGCATACTGTCCAAAATACTGGATGGCAGTGTGCATCCCACAAGGATAATTTCCATAATTAACAAGCATAAGACTTTGGAGAGTACTCCATTAGTAAATGATATTTATTCAGGGGAGGGATAGCATCTTAACCCACTGTCTGTTATCCTCTGAATGTTGAATGGATACTTCATGCCAGTGATAGTGGGGAAGGTGGGGGAATAAAAATTGTATTGGCATCTAGCCAGCAACATGATTCAGGAAGAGCTGCTTGGAGTTTTGTAAGACGGCAGGCATGCCAATGATTGGATCCAGCAGAGGCGTCAAAGGCTTGGCTAAACATCAGGTGTGGTGGTGATTAGCTTCATTTCAATCAGGAGAAAGTACTGTACACATTTGCTGCTTATTTGAACAAACTTGAATCAAGACTTTGGCATTGATTCCATTGGAGGCTGTTACCCCACGATCGGATAGCATTTAACACCCCCGAAAAATTATTTGGCAGAAGGGTTTTTACACAAAGTAACCAAAATAATTTAAGCAACCGACATATTAACAAACTGAGGATAATGTGTCTCCACTACTGCTTGGCTGGATTGCCGGTGTATCTAGCTGGCTGATGGAGGGCCAGCATTAATAACTGGATGACAAAGGGCCAGATACTAGCTAGCTATCAAAATGAGGCCAGTATTGCAAATGTGCTGACAAAAGACCAGACTTTGGCTAACGAAAGGCTAGATAAAAGGGGCCAGATGCAAGCTAGTAAGATAAGGCTTGTATCCCTAATGTGCTGATGAGGGTCAGACACTAAATAGCGGCTGATGAGGGGCCAGTATTATTAACTGGCTGATGAAGGGCCAGATACTAATTAGAAGGCGAATGAGGGCGCAGTATTTCTAAATGGCTGATGACCAGGGTCACCAAATACCAGGGTCAAGAAAGCTGGCAAGACAATGAAACCAGTATTGCTGACAAAGGCTAAAATACTAGCCAGCATTGCCAATTGGCTGATGGGGCAGATAGACATTCAAAATTGCCGTGAAAATGATATTAGGTCAGCAGTACTATGACTTGCTGCAGATCAGATTAAGATAGTGAAATTGCAGACTATTGGGCAGTTGTTTGGCATGATTCATGTATTACTTCCTCAAGCCAATCAGTCTGACACCTCAAAATCATCATTTCTTGGCCATTTGCTGCTGATCCTTCACTGCACTAAAAAAAAAGGCTGTTAAGAGTGGGCAACACCTCCATAAAGAAAATAAACCACAGATGGCTATTGAATGTACTCGGTGCAAGAGGGGGTTCTTCCATATTGGCCTGATTTCTCAGACCTGAGGGCTGGATTATTTTTCATAACCAAGTTAGGTAAAAATTCCAGTGACATACAATCTGATTGGCTTACAATTCCAGTTAGATACAATCTGAATGGCTGAAGTGTGGCTCAGTGCAGAAGTAGTAACGCACATAGGCTGCCTCTGAATAGTCTTTGTTGCCTAGGAAAGTTCCTAGCTCCTAAAAAAGTGCTAAGTTTGATCAATTTCTAACTCACGGTCAATCATGGGAGCATCAAGGCTCAGTGTCTGTGATGAGCAGGTATCATTATGGCCAAATAGACTAGCAGATGATATCCACCATTTACTGTTGGCAGAGTATTTATTTGTTTATTTTTGCGTGGCAGAACTGGCATAACAATGTTGTCATAGAGAGCATTGTTATCAAACCAAAGAATAATTTTGAGCTACCTAAAATTAAGTTAGTGTAGCTACCAAAGGTTTGCACAGGTTTGTGCCACAGCATTTTTAAGTAAATCTTGAAAAACTTAATTTTTAGCCTGCTTGGCCAACAGGCCCAAGGGGCTTACACTGTGCTTAGGGAAGTTATTAGTGGTCTGTTGTGCGTGCGTGCATGTCGTTTCAGCACGATACAGCTTTCAGTTTTCCACGGATCCTTGTCATATTTTATATGCATGTATGTGGGCTCAAGATCTAGCCCGAGTTCGATTTTGGGCATGCTGCCATTCTTGGTTTGGCCACCAGGTGGCTTTTTCTGCAAAACTTCAAACAGCTCTAGCTCCCTTATTCTAAGAGCTAATGGCGCTTTTCCACTACACAGTACCGGCTCTACTCTACTCTACTCGCCTTTTTTGCTTTTCCATTAGTAAAAAAGTACCTGGTACTAGGTACTAGTAGGTACTTTTTCTGGTACCTGCTCTCCTGGGGTTCCAAAAAACGGCTGACTAGGTACTAGTGGGTACTAAAATGTGACATGCAACATTGCAGCCCACTGATTAGTCAGAGAGAATCACCTCTACAAAAGACAACTCACTTCCGCATTATCGCTAGGAAACTGGCTTCACTTGCCATCATTGAAACAGGTCCTCAAATTGTGTTTTTGAAACGTGTGTTGTTTCAGGCAGCTTGATAAATATACTATTCGTTGCCTTACCTTTCAAACAACGTTGCGTTTGTTCACCGAAGCTGCTGCATTTATCAAATGCATTTCTTTGTAAGTGACCCTGTTCGGAGCGAAACTGTGTCCAATTCTGTTCCCCTCATTCCCTTTGAGAAAGTTATTGTGCTGCCCCTATTTTACGAAAATTGTGTGGAAAATAACTTTACGGGTGCTGATGAAGCATTTTGTTCTAGGGAAAGGTATCAGATGAGATGACGCAACGTAAAACGATACATTCTAATACTCTGCCATCTCCCGCAATGCTACGTGTTTTGCCTTCAATTTCAAAGTGAGATGTTTCATGAAGCCTGAATATGAATACTCAATGCCTTTTACGGATATAATTGCTATACATTTTTAGGTGGTACGTTATTTAATGTGCAACCGAATCGGACACAACATCAGCTGCTACCCTATGCATCAGGAGAATGTCAAACAGAAATTACAATTAAACACTCACGGACTTTAGTGCCATAACGTGCTTACGGTAGTGCGCTTCCCCTGATTTAAACACATAAATATTTTAAAAAATCGACGGAATAAAAGTAAACTTGATATAACGGAGGATGCCGTTGCGGCAGTAACACGCTGCGTCGCAACGACTAGCAGGTACCAGAGAGGTGGCACTATCCTCTAAATGGAAAAGCAACCCCAAAAAAGTACCCGGTGCCGAGTAGAGTAGAGTAGAGCCGGTACCATGTAGTGGAAAAGTACCATCAGATGCTCAAATTTCTACTGTAGGGTGTTCTGCCAAGGATTCATCATATATGTAATAGGTTTTTGATTTGACCTAATTTTAAAAGTTATATAAGTCAAACGTCATGATTTCGTTTCAGCACCATAGCGCTCTCAGTTCTCAACAGATTCTTTTCCTACTTTATATGCATGTATATGGGGCCCAAGATCTAGCCCGAATTCGCTTTTGGTCATGCTCTGATTCTTGGTTTGGCCACCTGAAGGCTTTTTCTACAAAACAGCTCTATCTCCCTTATTCTACAAGCAAAGATGCTCAAATTATTACTGTAGGGTGTTCTGCCAAGGGTTCATCATGTAGCGGGTTTTTAACTTGACCTAAACTTCAAGGTTATGTAGGTCAAAGGTTGTAAAATGCACAGATTTTGTTTCACCGCTATAGTGCCTTCAGTTTTCAACGGATCCCTGTCATATATTACAAGAATGTATATGGACCCATGATCTAGCCCCAGTTTGCTTTTGGGTTTGCTGCGATATTCAGTTTGGCCACCAGGGGCTTTTTCTTCAAAACAGCTCTAACTCCCTTTTTCTACGAGCCAAGATGCTCAACTTTTTACTGTAGGTTTTTCTGTCAAGGGTTCATCATATATGTCTTGGGATTTTGATTTGACTTAAATTTCCAGGTCATGTAGGTCAAAGGTCGTAAAATGCACAGATTTTGTTTCACTGCAAGAGTGCCTTCAGTTTTCAACGGATCTCTGTTATATTTTATTAGAATGCATATGGGCCCAAGATCTAGCCCCAGTTCGATTTTGGTCATGCAGTGATTCCCGATTTGGCCACCAGGGGCCTTTTCTGCAGAACTTCAAACCACTCTAGCACACTTATTCTACGAGCTAAGATGCTCGAATTTTTACTGTTGGTTGTTCTCTCAATGGTTCGTCATATATGTCATGGGTTTTTGATTTGACCTATATTTCAAGGTTATGTAGATCAAAGGTCTATGCAGATCATAAAATGCACAGATTTTGTTTCACTGCAATAGTGCCTTCAGTTTTCAATGGATCCTTGTCATATTTTATATGAATGTATATCGGCTCAAGATCTAGCCACAGTTCGGTTTTGGCCATGCTGCGATTCTTGGTTGGGCCACCAGGGGGCTTTTTCTGCAAAATTTCAAACAGCTCTAGCTCCCTTATTCTAAGAGCTAATGGCGCTTTTCCACTACACAGTACCGGCTCTACTCTACTCTACTCTACTCGCCTTTTTTGCTTTTCCATTAGGAAAAAAGTACCTGGTACTAGGTACTAGTAGGTACTTTTTCTGGTACCTGCTCTCCTGGGGTTCCAAAAAACGGCTGACTAGGTACAAGTGGGTACTAAAATGTGACATGCATGCAGGGTCGTCAGTGGTGGTATGTTGTGCGTCTATGCATGCGTTCATAAATTTTTTGCTTGTTTTCACTCTAGCGTCCTCAGATTTTTACTGATCCTTTTCATATTTTATATGTAAATATATTGTCTTCAGGTCCAGAACAAGTTTAATTTTCAGCCCAATTAGACCAATACTTTTGCCAATAGGGGGTGTTCCATTTTGGCTATGTTTGGCCAAGCGGGCGCAGGGGCTTTGCTGCTATTCTTTGATTGTTGCCGTTGTGCTGCTCAGGGATACAAGACAAATAAAGCTGATTGATGGATTGCATTGTTCATCGCCTTATACCTCCAACTGGCCATCCGGGTGCCCGTGGTTGACTCTCTGAACAAGTGCAACAGGTTTCCACTCTCAGTCCGAGGAGGAGAATTTGGTGTGAAGAAGACAGGCAGATGGAGGAAAGAAGTGTGCTGTGGAGGAGACCTGCTGACAGTCTTCACTCTCCAAAACCGCCAGCAGGGGAAGCATATGATCACGCCTGTGCACAGCTCACAGATTGTAAATTTTGGCGGGATCGGACATGCCAAATGGAAAAAGAAAAAAACAAAACAAAACTATAAATCTTCCCTGGCAGTCATACACCCGGTCTGAACATAAAACGCAGAGAGAAAAGTAGCCCTCAAATTAAGCAGGCTTGCAAATCATCATCAGAGAGGATACCGCAATCAAGTAAATCAAGTCAAGTTCAAACTTCAAACTGTGATGGCATAGAAATGGTTCCTGGAAGGTGAGATGGGATAGGGGACAAATTCAATGGGTACTGTAATCACAAGAAAAAAAATTTGCATCAAAATTTGCATATATTTATGTACTGTATATCGAGGCCTGACTACAATAAACAGTTATGTCCAATATATAACATCTGGACATAACTTTATTGCAGTCAGCCCTCGATTTATTCATTGACAATACTTTTTCAAATGTTTTGAATCAGAGAAATTACTATTTATTTTTCACAATAGAAATCATACTTTTAATACTAAAGTAGCACAAATGATTATTTTTCAATTGATCAAAAAAGAAATAAAACAAATACAATCAGATGAATATTTATTGATTGAAAAATAAAGGGCCACAAATAAATTTACATTCGAACCAATGAGAAAACCTAACACTGAGCTCAATCTATTTCTCTCAAGTTTCATTGTTTCTTAATTCATCTAATTTTCTAGACTAACCATGGGTGAAAACTTCAATTTTTTTTATAGGCAAGATCACCTTATCCCAAAGGAACCATATTCTTGCCAGTCCATCCCTCCCTGTTTCACTACTCTAAAAAAATTAAGTAAAATTCTTTTGTCATCACGAAGAATTTCAAAAAAGTTGATTTTCATCAATGTCATTGCAATAGATAGTGCAGCAACAAGCTGACATGCAGATTTGTTTAACCTCTGCTGCACTAAAAATGACGGAAGTGTTTTCTCGAGCGCAAAAATAGCAATATTGATACATGAGGATGAGATGACATGGAGCATTGCTGGAACATTACAGTGCTGGCCACTGATATTCGGCTTTGCAATCAGATGCAAAGACTGTATTCAAAAAGGATTTTAAACTGTAATCACAATTTGAAACTTTATATATCACTCTTCTGCATTTTTCTGATTAATCATACACTGACTCACTGAATAAATGTCAAGATTTCTTGTAAATACGTAAAAATTCCAAAGGTTCCTTGCAATATTTTGCAACCTTTGAATAATACTGCACGTGTTTAAACTATGCATTTCCTTTCATTTCTGCTGAAATATCTTTCAGCAAACTGTCTGGGCCAATTGAAGTCATACTCAGGACCCAAAATAACATCTTTTTAAAAACTCCAGAAAGTGAGCTGTCCCTTTACACGTTTTAAATGCAAAATGCAAATCCTACCTGGCAGGTGTTGATGGCAGCCATTGCCTGAATAAAGCTATCCAGAATTAATTTGCCTGGTCTGCGGTGAAACACCACTAAAAGTACATGCCTTTGATGGGAACCTGGTCTAGCAGGCTTTTAGGCAGCAAGCTTTCAGTAGCAGATTGGAGTGGAAATATGTTTATATAAGCATTTTATATAAGCAAATATATTACAAAAAAGACCAGCAGGAATTGTCTGGATGATGGATGAATGAATGAATGAATGGATGGATGGGTAGATACATTTTTATTAAAAGGGACACAGGAATGTTTTGTATTTTTTCTTCTGATGCTACATCAGGGGGGCATTTCAGCAGGTCTAAGGGCACCCCAATGGGACTCTCTCATCCTCTCATGTTTTATTTTATTTTATTTACCTTTTTTCTTTGCTTCCAGAGAGAAAAATGGGGGCACCAGTAGGGTGGTTCTTGGGCATGATCTAAGGCCCAAGTGTCTCATGCTAGTTTCTCATTGAGATGCCCTCTCAGAAAAAGGTGATGATCTGTTTAGCAGTTGGAAGGTCCCCACAGAAGCAAAAAAAAAAAAGCACAACGGCCACATCACAAAGACAGCTGGGCTGCATAAATGTCCCTCTGGAGTGGCATAAGGGCAGTAGAGGTCACAAGGCCCGTGAAGCAAAAATGTATTGCTTGTCTTGTGATAGACGTACATCGGCGCACCATAATAACATCACAAGAAGCATGTTTGACTGACTTGTAAAATTTGCGTACGTTTATGTGAGTGCATCTCTGTGTGTGTGTGTGTATATACAAATGTGTGTATTTAAGTGAGTGTGAGTGCTTGTAAGCAGTAGAGAGCACACGTGTTGACTGTTTACACGTGCATGCCTATAGTAAAGACATGTGAATCATGAGATTCCTTTGTAAAAGCATCTTAATTATTCTCAGTTGACAAACAGCGATTCATTCAGTTTATATTTTTAGACAAATCATGGCCAGAAAGAGCGAGATTCATTGGATTGTTAACCCATTCATAGCAAAGGCATTGACTGAATTTCAATATCAGTATTAGGATGGCGTGATAATTCCAGTAGCTGACTAAATTAATGGTTCACCGCAATTTACTTCCACTACTACCAGATTAACTTAACCAAACATAAAAATTCAGAGATTGAAAAGTGTCCTGTGCAGCAGTGCATTCAGATGTCAGTACTTTTTGAGTTTTCATGTCTATGTTTAAATAGATTTTAAGTTTTGATCATGAGCCTGTGATACAGTGACAGAACTGACACCTGAATACATTTTCAATGCGTGCAAATTTCAGCCCAAATTTTAACATTCAAGCGGCCCCTCTGCATGGACATCTTTGTTATGCCACCACTCAAGCGTACCAATTGCCAACTCATGCACAGTTATCACTTACAGTATACACAATAAAAGGCCAAATGTTCATAGTCGCGTGCTGATCCAACAGTTTATTTTTGGGTGATATAGATTTTGAACAACTCTTCACCTTCAAAAAAATGAAATGATCATTTAAAAGCTGCATTTTGCATTAGTTACATTGTCTTTCTTTGATATTAAAATTAGTTGGATGATCTGAAGCATTTTAATTTGACAAATAAGTAAAAATACAAGAAATAGGGAGGAGGACAAAAACTTTTTCACAGCACTGTATGAGACCATACAGTAGTATTACCGAAGCTAAACACTGAGTTCACGTTAAGCCTCAAAGACTTAGCTAGGTTGTAGCCTGTTGTTTTCCTAAGACAAAGAAAAATGCTTTCTCTGAAAGTGTTTGAGTGTGTGTGTGTGTGTGTGTGTGTGTGTGTGTATGTGGCGGGGGGGGGGGGGGGGGGGGGGGGGCGGGGTGGGTGGATGTATGAAATTTTGGCAGTACCAGTATATCTTCTCATTTTGAATAAAATATTTTTCAGCTGTCATCAGAAACATGTATTGAGGGATGATTAGCGGTATCCATAGCCATCCTGTGAAATCAAAAAGTCAGTCCTTCATCATTAAGCATTTTCACTCTCAATCTGAGAATTTGTAAAATCCTGTGAGTTTATTTGGAGTGTATCCAAATTTACAGACATAGGCCCACAGTCAGAGCCAGTTTGTGAAACATGTATTCTGACATTCTGGAAGACAGCCCTATAAAGGTATTGAAAATATTATGGAAATAAAATAGGCCAAGGTGGTGGTAGTGCGGACAGTGATATGCCTAAGTCCCTCACACCTTTAAAAATCAGTTCTAAATTGTTGAAAACTCTGTACCATCAGGGGGTTCAACTCCATAGCAGCGCTGATGCAGCAAGAATTGTGAGGTTATGAGCATCATCAGGACAAGACATCTCTGTGCAATAAGTCATGTCGCAGAAACTCTCGTTCAATAACGTTTTTAGAAAGAAAAAAATCGAACAAAAGATATCTTTGCTCTTTGTTGCAACTACTTGTGATTGTCCTTACAACTTGATGTACAATAGAAAGATAGGCTACGAAGTAAATAAGATGTTCATGTAATTGATATTAAATTAAATTTAATGCATCTGAGCGAGAGTGAAAATATGCAATGTGCAAAGATTCAATCTATATTCACGAAAAGGAAACTAAGAGAAGGGCAGCACACCGCCACTGTCGCTATAACCTACCCATCATAACGGGTTTTTGTATCGACGAAATGAAAGCTATAGTGATTATGAAGCACTTAGACCGCATCACACATGAAAAAATAGAGTGTATTTTCAATAACTGGAGGGGCTCATCTACGTCAGAGACAGTTACAACACAAGAGAAAAACAGGATAGACTAAATTGCTCTGTTTTTCCTTTTTTTTAATCCCTTTGCCTCAATCCACGCCCATAGGATTGGGCTACATAAATTCGCATCCGTAGCACATGCTAACAGTTTCACCTACCTGAGTTGAGGCAACGTTAGTCTGCAAGGATTTGACTGTACTTGGCTCCGAATACATCTTGGGGTGGGGGGTCCCTGAAGTGAACCGATTTGTTATTTGAACTCATCATTGCCTTTCCGGGAATTATAAAAAAAAAATGTTTCGGGGCAGAAAGTGTCGCGAAAGTGGATCTAACGTCACTGGAGGATCACCGTTGCCCGGAGAACTAGCCTGTCCCCACAGTGAACCAAATTCGCCTGTCCCTGGGAACACACAGGTGAAGAGTTTAGAGGATAGAGACTCCCCAAACACCGGGAACGTGCACCGTAAGCCAAAGGCATTCTCTGGTTAGTCGATCTATTTTTCCCCCCAATGATTGATTGCCATCATTTTTTGTAAGACAGTTTATTTGTAATTTTTGTTTCGTATTTTGATAAAATATATTTCCACAATTATCCTTGAAAGTTTTTTTTATTTTTTATTTTTTTTGCTGCATTGTGGTTATTGGTATGTATTTTTGCGTATTCATAAACTGCGAAGTTTTGCATCGTGTGTTCAATAGCCTATCTGGCAGAATATGCGCATGCATGCGCTCCAGGAATGAGCCATGGTCTTACCTTTCGTGTCTTATTAACTTTCATCACTATCGGTTGACTTCATTGTGCAGCTTGAGTTGATGGATATTTAGGGGAGACGGGGTCTGGTATGTGTAGGTCCTTGGTTGTCCCTTTGATTTTTTCAAGTTAGAGGCGCTATAACAAGGTCTGCATGTTTGCAATGTTCTGGCCAAGTATTTTTCGCCGCTTTAACGAGGATATACGAAACGTGATGTGATTATGTATGTACACTGTAAAAAAAGAAAAAAATTGTCTCAACTGAAAAAAATTTAGTGTCCAGGCTGCCTTAAAATTTTAAGCTCATTGAACTTGAGATGATAAGTTGAGGTAATATTCAACTTACAATCTTAAATTCAGTCAACTTGAAATTTTAAGGCAGCCTGGACACTCACTTTTTTCAGTTGAGACAATTTTAATTTTTTTTTTACAGTATAGCCTACTTTTTTCATCGTAGTCGTATGTTGAGTGTATCCATAAGTATTCATTTCTGTGAAAAAGAGAAGAGGGATTGTTTAGAATGTATTATTATTATTTTGCTTGGTAAAACAATTTGGAACTAGGTAGATAAAATCTAGCATAATAGTTTCACTGGGGCTTGTTGGTCAAGTCTTCGTGGGCAGGTTATCGCACTTAAAATTAAGCTATGTGAGGATGTATATTTTGTGCAGTTAAAATGCTGTAAAAGGTTTTGCAAAATTAAGTTATCATTTAAGTTCCTGAAAAATATTTGAGGGCATTTTTTTTTCTTTTATCAGCCCATTTTTTCTCAATAATTTGAATGTAATATTCATACATTTAGAAGCCAGTCTGCATGGGAAACAATAGGCCTACATCATCCAATCAAGAGAAGCTATCTGTTCAAGCACAGAGGTGTGATTTCATTAGAATACACATCTGACGCATTGTAAACCTGGTTTGGTGTATTTAGAATTTTTCCTTTAAGTTATGTGTTAAAACATTAATGTGTCATTATGCCGTTGAAGAGTTTGTGTCTGAAACGCAGTATACTCATTTGTTTGCTGCGTTTTGGAAACAAGCTCCTCAATTAATCCGTTGAAACACTGGATCAGTTAATCCTGTTTCACATGACGCTCCCATAGTCAGGGTGACTTTTAAGTAATGGACCTAATTGCAAGAAAAATAGCTTCTTATTTCCACCCAAGACATAATTCATTACATGAATCAGAGATCCCCAGATTTTGAGGATCCACCACAGTAAACAGAGACCTAGTCTGGTCCTGACACCCCTACTTGTTTGCAAAAACTATTGAACATTCTGTTGAAAAGCATACATTTTCTCTGGAGAATACTGCAGTGTTGGGGAAACATGACAAATTGCTGCATTGTTACTTTTCAAGGTTCAAAACTCTCGAATCCTGAATCTGAAAAACGGTACCTGGGAGTGCGAGTAAGAATGCCAGTCAGAGACATGCTTAGAAAAATACGAGTTGCCAAGGGTCTGGACCCAAACCAAATGCAGGTACATCCTTTCTTCATTCGTAATGCTGACTCTTGATGAGGTTCTATTTACTGCACTCATTAACTTTGTTTTTTTTTTTTCCTTAATTTTTTTCTCAAGGGATCCCATGGAAAATCATCAAGGGCTACAGGTAAGCACAGACACTGCAAGAGCAAAGCATATGACTATGTTATAAAAATATTTAGCATGTCTGAGTAAGACATTATAATGTATTGGATACGCTGTAAAACTGGAACATGTAACATGTTTACAATCTAAACATTAATGTGTGAAAGCTAAATGCCTGGTGATTATTTTTGTAAATAGGTGTTCTCATTCAAAACACTGATGTTTATTGGGTGTTGCCTTCAAGGTTTTTCAGATTTGTTGAATGCACTGTCTAAACACTGAGACATGTCTAAAAAAGTGTTACACAAAAGTGTTGAGCGTATGTTCAGAACTTAAACATTTAGTTTTACGATGTAATTCCAAAAGCATTCTCTTAACACACGCCAATTTTCATTGCCATTTAGCTCAGAGCACATTTGTTTATTCAAATGGCCTGAGCACAGACATAAAGCTGAAAAGCTTGTATTATTATTATTATTTTGGCTTTCTTATATCAGTCATTTGCAATTGATTTTAATTTCAGAAATAAAGTTCTTAAGTTGTCTTACTTGCAGAGTTGGTTACAAGAAAAGTCTGTCACAGTCCCAAAAGGTGTTGTGTGACATTTGTGTATTGGGAAATGACTGTATAAAGAGTTCTACTTTTTTTTTTTTTTTTGGAATAAGAAACTTTTTATGAATTAAGGGATTTTCTATTTATTGCAGGAGAGAAAAAACGAGTAACATCATGTGGAGATCGAAGGAAAAAGCTGGTGAGTATGATAACAAGAATGAGCACCATGATATTTGGGACACATTATTCATTGTTTTTGCATTGTACTCCACACTCAGATAATTCACTGATGGTTAAAGGAAGGGGTTTTTTTTTTTTTTGCATTTTGGTTTTGCTTGAAATCACAGTACA
Source organism: Gymnothorax reevesii (assembly GCA_029721435.1). Lineage (NCBI taxonomy): Eukaryota > Metazoa > Chordata > Actinopteri > Anguilliformes > Muraenidae > Gymnothorax > Gymnothorax reevesii. Next base: position 130,629,286 of record CM056574.1, on the reverse strand, counting down.
TCACTTTTTATACAAAACCCAAAACCAGTGAAGTTGGCACGTTATGTAAATCGTAGATAAAAACAGAATACAATGATTTGCAAATCCTTTTCAACTTATATTCAATTGAATACACTGCAAAGACAAGATGTTTAATGTTCAAACTGAGAACGTTTTTTTTTTTTTTATTGCAAATAATCATTAACATAGAATTTAACGACAGCAACACATTGCAAAAAAGTTGGCACAGGGGCCTTTTTACCACTGTGTTACATCGCCTTTCCTTTTAATGACACTCAGTAAACGTTTGGGAACTGAGGAGACCAATTTTTGAAGCTTTTCAGGTGGAACTCTTTCCCATTCTTGCTTGATGTACAGCTTAGGTTGTTCAACAGTCCGGGGTCTCCGTTGTCGTATTTTACACTTCATAATGCGCCGCACATTTTCAATGGGAGACAGGTCTGGACTACAGGCAGGCCAGTCTAGTACCCAGACTCTTTTACTATGGAGCCATGCTGTTGTAACACGTGCAGAATGTAGCTTGGCATTGTCTTGCTAAAATAAGTCCATGAAAAAGACGTTGCTGGGATGGCAACATATGTTGCTCCAAAACCTGTATGTACCTTTCAGCATTAATGGTGCCTTCACATATGTTTTCCACTTTGCATCAGTCCATCTTAGATGAGCTTGGGCCCAGCGAAGCCGGCGTCGTTTCTGGGTGCTGTTGATAAATGGCTTTCACTTTGCATTGTAGTTTTAACTTGCACTTGCAGATGTAGCGGCGAACTGTAGTGACTGACAGTGGTTTTCTGAAGTGTTCCTGAGCCCATGTGGTGATGTCCCTTACACACTGATTTCGGTTTTTGATACAGTACCGCCTGAGGGATCAAAGGTCACGGCCATTCAGTGTTGGTTTTCGGCCTTTTCGCTTACGTGCAGTGATTTCTCCAGATTCTTGGAACCTTTTGACAATATTACGGACCGTAGATGATGAAATCCCTAAATTTCTTGCAATAGCTCGTTGAGGAATGTTGTTTTTAAACTGGTCGACAATCAGCTCACGCATTTGTTCACTAAGTGGTGACCCTCGCCCCATCCTTGTTTGTGAATGACTGAGCATTTCAGGGAAGCTGCTTTTATACCCAATCATGGCACCCACCTGTTCCCAATTAGCCCGTTCACCTTGGAATGTTCCAAATAAGTGTTTGATGAGCATTCCTCAACTCTCTCAGTCTTTTTTGCCACCGGTGCCAGCTTTTTTGAAACATGTTGCAGGCATCAAATTCCAAATGAGCTAATATTTGCAAAAAATTACAAAGTTTACCTGTTCGAACATTAAGTAACTTGTCTTTGCAGTGTGTTCAATTGAATATAGGTTGAAAAGGATTTGCAAATCATTGTATTCTGTTTTTATTTATGATTTACACAACGTGCCAACTTCACTGGTTTTGGGTTTTGTACAAATACCACCCCCACCCCCTACTTAGGGGTTCCTCAATGGGAAAAATTAATTTGCAGATGTGTTCCATTGCATACTTGGCACAGGAATGAGAGCACTTTCAGTTTCTATTCTTCATTGGTCCTGAGCCTTTGATGGGCTTTTGAGTCCTTTCTTGACATTGACTATGCAAAAACCAGTGGTGGGCACTCAAAGTTCACCAGTGTTTGTTCCTACCCCTGAATTTGTACGTCAGCATTGCCACCCCACCAGATGGTTGAACAAATTTGGGATATCATCCAGCCGAGTTCTAAGGAGGGCTTAAATAGTGGCAGTACTTTTACTTGCTGACCTCTGGAGTGTCCTCCTTTGATGATAATTAGGGCCATAGTCATAAAACTCAAAGAAACTATTTTGTGGCTTGGTTATAAGGGAGAGAAAAAAATGGAGGCACAGTCCCAGCATTAGGCTTCGCAAAATGAACTGCATGGAATATTATGGAGAAGAAAGACAGCGGTGATGAGCCTCATTGGCCGAGGAAGTCTAACAGCAGTTGAGTGCCAATGATCTCATTATAATGAAGAAAGACTCACCTGTCCTAAGGATAAGCAACACTCTTCAAGATGGAGAAATCAATATGCTGGTGACTGCTGTCTTCTGCCAACTTTGCAAACAGAACTGCAAACAAAATTGAAGAGACGAACATTGCAAGATGCAAGGTACTAGTTGGCTGCAAAAACAGGACTGCCTTGTGTATTTGCAAAGAACTACAGTACCAGCGTGGATAAAGGTACCGCTAAAGTTAACGAGAAGTTAGTTTCGCGTTTTTGTCCACCTATCTCTGATCCACCTGGTGGGTGGCGTAGGAATACAACAGGTGTCAGTATGGTCCCGGCAGGCATAACTTGGGGGGACTGTCGATAGGGGGGAGCAGTTTTTGGGTATGACTGGTGTGTACCAGATATTATTGCAGGCCTTGAATTTTGGCAAGAATAAACTACCGAAACTGTTGCGAATACGCAAGCTCGAAATACCGTGAACGAAAATTTGACTACGCAAAACTATGCAATACTGTTTACCCCGTATTAAATAACCATTTTGTATGAAAGACGGATATGTGGGCGGTCTGCATGGTTTTATTCCTGTTGACTGTTTGTAAGAGCAGCAATGTATAGCGCGTTACTCAGACGACCCGGTCTTACAAGCGCTTTTATTCGTGATAAAAATGAACAACTTCATCAACTGTGAAAGCTGCTAAAAGATTCCACGGATGGAAAATATATAAAGCGCTTTATGGGCAAATATTACGACAAAAATATTACAGCAAAAATATATGAATTTGGAGACATTAACTTTCCTGGAAATAAATATACCGCCAACTGTGTGAAAGAAAATCTGTAGCAAAAATGACTTGAGGCGTTCACACTATACTACAAATATAATGGACGTCATGTTATCAGATGAAAAAATGTCAACGCTGAACTTATTTTGACTTCTTAGCGACGGGGATTTACACTAAGATATGTGTGAAATGGCTGGCCAACATGCCTTCTCACTCACCCTACTTCTCGGTTCAGTGAGCAGGGCACGTCCACCTGACTTTCGGCTGACACACGGCCAGCGGTGCGTTGCCGAAAGTGGAACCTTTATCCACGCTACTGTACCCACTGCATCCTGGAAAAAGCTCTTTCAGACAGAAACTTGTTTTAGAGGGATGGCAAAAGCAAAGTGTGGGGGTAAAAAAAAACTGGCCAAGATCCAAAGAGCCCTCCTCCCTTCATCTGAGGAACATGGTTTTAGTGCTATGTCATGGTACAGCAAGACGGTGATCCCCAAAATAAAACTCGAAACAAAACCATGATTTGAAAATTATTGACTGATGAATTCATCACCCATCTAAATCATCTAAATTCAATTGATATGCATAAAAATAAAAAGCCAGGCAACACACCTCTAAATCAGACTGAAACAGAGCTGAGGATGGATGCAATACATGCATGGCTGATTTTCACCTGTGAAGGCACTCTACAAGTCTGCATTTGATATTGTCCAGTCCCACCTGCAGAAACTAAAATTGTTATTAAATACAGAAAAAACTGAACTCATGCTGTTTTCTAACGGGAATAAAATACCAACAAATCTTCCAAAATAATCACTGCTCAAGGAAGAGTAATTGAACTAGATTCAACTTACAAGTATTTAGGCATTCTTATTGATCGTCACTTAACTTTGAAGTCCCATACTGCTAATCTAGCCATTAAGCTCAAGGTAAAGCTAGGCTTTTTAGAAATAAATCTTGCTTCTCCTTCACAGCTAGGAAATATCTTGTGTCAGCTACTTTCCTGCCTTTGCTAGATTACGATGACTTATTATACATGAATGCTTCTGCACAATGTTTATGGTCCCTGGATACTGTCTATCACTGTGCCTTGCGGTTGGTTACTGGTTTTAAACATCTCACCCATCATTGTACTTTGTATTTTTGAAGTGAAGGCCATGACAACCTCCATTCTCAAGATATTTTGCATTTGACTCTTCCGTGTGCTCGCACGGAGCTTGGAAAAAAAGCTTGTAAATATGCTGCCCCCTCTGCCTGGAACATCCTTCAGAAGGACTAGAGATTGTCAGAACTGATTTCCCTTAATGCTTTTGGTTCAATTTTAAAGGATTTGGTATGTGAAAACATGAGAAACTGTCGCTGTGTCTGATTTACTAATTTATGTATTTATTTTTACTTTTATTTTTTTTTATGTTTTGATATCTGTGTGTCATTATCCTTGTATGAAACCTATTTGTGTCATTTTTATTTATGGCCTCTTGGCCTGGTCACTCTTGTAAAAGATTTTAAATCTCAATGAGTCTTCCTGGTAAAATAATTTGGTTTAGTAATAATGAAAAAATACAACTAATACTTCAATCACTTGTAGCATGCAAACAATATTTGACAAACTGAACATGACTGCCTCTGATTATATAACATCTCAAACATTACGACGACCCAAAATGGCGGTGGGAGTGTGGGATTAATTTAACAAAGGCTTTCAAGACTGAGAATCTGCTGCGTTTTATTACACTTATTCAGAGTGTGAGAAACAATAAAATAACAGAATCAAATGTCTTTTCTTTCAGAATAAACGCCAAGCAAGTCTGGAGGACCTGGCAATCATTGTGGAGGTTCTCGAGGCAGATCTCAAAGCCAGTGAAGTCCACAAACAGCCCCAAAATGAGGATGTTGTGTCTCCTTTGGGCTCTCTTGATTGGCTAAGAAACGCTTGGCAACTTGACGCCCCCAGTCTCGGCCAAGACTGTGAAACCCCCCCACCTGAGACGTACAGTTACCCCTCTGAGCTGTCTCCTGTTAGCTCCCCAGAGAGCTATGCCCTCTCCCCACCTTCGCTGTCAATCAACCACTGCTCCATTCCATCTGACACTTACGGTGGGTATCCAAGTGACAAGGCAGACGAGGTGTTTGACAGCTCTCCACCCCAGGCGCCCTGCTCTCCCTGCAGCCCAACATATCAGGGACCATCTCCGCATAAATTCCTCATCCAGGGCTCCCAGCCTTTCTCCGAGAAAGAAAGTTATGCCAAGGGGCTTGGTGGACTGGGGCAATACTGGAATGGCATGTCCTTCTTCTGGTTTCAACTGCAAAAGGAGGAGAGCCTGCTGAGAGCAATCACTGATGAGGAGCTTCTAACCTCAGACAGCAGTGGGAGAATGTGAGTAACCATGTTAGGTGTAAAATATCAGATGTTTAGCAGCACCCGTGCTTTTGAAAGGGGACTTTTGAGTGGCCACTAGTTTAGGAACTATTCTCGAGGAATGAAGGTGGAAGTCACCAGTCAAAGGTCACATAAATGTCTGGTTGATGGCTTTGGTCAATTTCAGTGCTTTCATTGACCTAAACTTAGTGGTTTTTGATGTGCTACATTGAAAGCTTGGATGACTTTGAAGAGAGTTGAAACTTGTGAAAGGGAGGTCAAAGTCATTGTGAAAAGGTCAAAGGTCTCAGATGAACATTCAAAAGGTTCAACTAGAGGATAAGGCTTAACTACACAAGCAATTTCAAAAGGGCACTGTCAGCAGTGTTAGGAATCTGCTTCAGAAATTCAGAACAGTCATAGAAGTCATTCCTGAAAGGTCAGAGGAAACAAAAAAAAGGTAACATTGGCCCTATATGAAGCTTTGGTAATGGTGAGAAAGTCAGTGCTAAATGGTAAAGCTGCTCCATGTGGTTCCAGAGTAATGAATCCTGACGAGTGTATGCATGCACAGACTGATGGAAACAGCCTAAATCAATAGATCCTGATCTACCCTTTGGGTGGTGGGGGACTAATAAACTTGTTCAGACAGTATTGCAAACCATCCTTACTCTCTAGAATTATCATAGGTTGCTATGTGTTAGCCTGTTAGCAACTTTTATGCAACCAGATCGACGTCTGTAGCCATGTCACTTTTTTCCTGTGAGAAGATAGAGCCACAGCCTGATCCTCTGAAGGACCATCATTCACGTGAACACAAATTTATGCTCAGGTCATGCTGTGGCTCCAACAACCAAAATCAAGATCGCTGAATGTGTTTTTGAAACTTGTTTTAAAAGACATGATCAACACTGACCAGATAACTAACCAACTTAGTGTGCATGATTATAGTTTGTCGTGACATTTATTTGCATAGAATGGCAGAATCATGTTTTTAATTGTAGAAGTGACAAAATGGCTAACTGGCTAGAATATTGCAACTTATGTTAACTCAAGTTAGGTAGGACAGTTTGCAAAATTGCCCAGGGGAGTTTATTTACTCATAAAATGAATAGGAATGAGCTCAAATCGTGTTTTTGGGTGGAGTACCCCCTTTGATATTCATGAACGTGATCTGGGTGAGGGTGTGTCAAGGCATATTACGCATGCTTCTACAAGAACAGGCATAGCCCCATCCACAACAAATTGTAATTAAAAATTTTTTTTTTTTAGATCTGAAAGAGGTTATGTCATTCCCAGAAACTTCATAAAGGGATAAGTTAATTACATATTTGAGATTTCTAGCATTTGCTGTAATTGCTCTTGTTTATCAGTTACCTGCATTGACTTTTCAGTGTGAAGGATTGATTGTACACTTCTAATGGCTATTGGGAGAAGTGTTGGCAGATGGGAGGTTTTTTCTAGCCACTGTTGCTGGATCAGATGCCAGCAAGGGTATTGCTTGATTTGGTGACCATTAATTTTGATGGCAATCAGAAAAAAAAAAAAAAAAAAATCTTAGTGCAGAGACTAAAGCCAAGCAAGAATTATTTGCTGATAGATTTAGCACTGGAAGTATTTATATTTTAAGGGAATGTAACTCTTCAGTTACTCTGATCATATTTTCCCGGTGTTGACTTATTGAGTCATAGACACACAGGTGCAAACATGCCAGGCTTGGCTCAGAAGTGATTATGACAGGGTTCACTGTTTTTCATTATTAGGATATTTATCGATCAGATTTTATTGCGGGTTGCCACTACAATAAACTATGCAGTGTCTTAAACACTGTTGCAATACGGTATATTTCATCTGCTCTCTGAGTTGGAAAAGGTCATGGATGTATTATGATGTTGTACTGAGGGGCTGCAGGTCTTCATTCATGTGCATCAGAAGAAAAAGTTTTAGTGTGCCCTTCGACGGAACCTCGCCTTCTGCAACTGTGTTCTCAATCACTCTGCATTCTCCACTGTCTTTGGAAGGGTGCCCAGATGGTCAGTGACCCAAAGGTGGATCTGTGCCAATATTTGCCCAAAGTTAGCTCTGCTAAGCCAGAACCGGCACCAATCCAGCCCGGTGATGGAGGCTTTGTGTTTGTATCTACTGTGGCCCATCCTTTATCATAACGTATGCTCACATGGTGTATGTTTACTCATGAATTTTTCTTCATGAATTTTATCCAATGACTTTTTGAAACTGCGACATCACCTGCAATTAGTGCTGTGTGTAATATGACTGCTTTCAACTTATACTGAGAACACATATTGCACGTGTGCAGTAGTTTTTTTTTTTAATAGTGTCCTTTTACAGCTAGCAATGTATCCCAATCCTATGTTTTGTGAACAGCTATGACAGAAGCAAAGGGAAGGGTCCTTACCAGTAACCTCTCTCTGCAGGCTGCTTCACAGAGCTGTGACCCAAGGGAAGAGAGCCACTGTATACTGCATTGCCAAAAGGATGGCTGCCATGGGCCAACTGCACATTGCTGATGCTGAAGGCAAGGTACTGCAGTCTTTGATTTCAAAACTCAGAGGACTGATACACTTCCATTTCATTAGGCTGTTTCTGAACATAGTGTATTCATGTGCTACCAGGGCTTAATGATACCAAAGCCAGGTTAAACTTTTAGGTGATGAAACTAGCTGCTGTCATACATTGGCTATGTTAGCCAAGGCATAGATGCAGCCATTTGTCTTTTGCTGATACAGCATGGTTATTTGACTTGTCTCCGGAGTTGAAACCGTTTTCAGTGCCTGACAAAACCCTTAGCGGTGGGGTCAAGGAGTGGATGAATTCCAAAATTGAACTGTTTTATTCAGCAAAGAACTGTTGAGCCAGGAATGATCCTTCTAAGGAAGTACTACTGATCCTGTCCTCCCTTTCTTCTGAGAGTGCTATGGTGCATCTCCTCTTCGTTTTCCACAGACTGCCCTCCATCTTGCTGCTCACAGGAACCAGCACTTGATGGTCGCAGACCTCCTGCTCCTTGGTGCCAGCGTTAATGCAAGGGACAGGTTTGGCAAGACATGCCTTCATCTCAGTGCAGAGAATGGATATGTCCGAGTGGTGGAGGTAAAAACATACAAACTATTTGAAACGAGCAGTAATCTGATCTGCACCAAAGCTTATTTAATTTATCCTGCTTGAGGAAACCTTTTTCTATACTGTGTGTAAATTGAGGGTGTCTGGGTAGAGAAAGAAATACTGCGGTAGTAATACTGCCACGAGACTCCGCAATGGATATTACCATTCACCTATGACACCATTGTAACCTGCAGGACAGGTTATGGTAGTTAAGAGAGGAAACTAGTGGAATGAATAGTGATTATGGAAGTGACATTTCACTGTCCAAATATAAATATTTAGTTGTATGAAAACACAATATTTACTGTAAATGCTGCTTTATCATAATGTCACATAGTAATGTCAATGGCAGAACAGAATTGGATTAGTTTTTCCTGGTCTTTTTGTGCTGTGCTTTTTTACCCTAGAGGAAGGAAAATGCAGTGTAGAACAGCGTTAGCTTGATAGAGCTAGCATCGTAATTGCTAATGTCAATCAGCAACCAGTGATCATCTAACGAAGTAAAAAAAAAAAATTATGCCCAAAAAAAAAATTTTTAGATGAAATATGGGTCACATTACGTTCAGCTTCTACTGTATCTGGCCCCAGTCTTGAAGGGAGAGTGTGTATTCACCAGGCATTTTCTTATACTTGAAAAAGTTGGCAAAATCCTGGACCTATATGGCATAATCAAGAGTTTTGATTGACTTTTTTGTGTGGATCAGAATAATGTGTGGGGATATTTTTGACCCCAGAAAGTATGTTGTTTTTTTTTTTTTTTTTCAAGCTTACAGGCATTGATATTATCGTAATGTTCAACTTTTATTTGCTAAATTGTTATGTTTTGCTGTAAACCTTGCCAATCAGTTCCAGAATAACATGATTTACAGCTTTTTTACTCCTGTGTAAGGAATTAGGCCAGTCACCAACTTTACCCCAAAGCCTAATAATGCAATCAGCACCCAAATTTACACAGGGGTAGATGTTGGTCCAAGGACCAAATCAATAAAATTCAATCTCAACTAGGCAAAGTACTAAGCAGCCAATAGTATTTAATAGTTAAAATTTGACTTAAATGGATTAGTGAATTAAGTCAGTTATTTTTTGTCAATTGATGTATGGCTCTGGGTGCACATTTTCTATTTCTATCAGGAAATTATAATTATTTGCTTTGGATGAGGTATGCATCCTCTGAGTGCCCTTTTATAAACTGGAAAAACACCCCTATAACTCTGGAGTTATAAATAGCCCCACACATCTTGCCATTATCCTTGTCACACCAATGGTCCAGTTCTTGTAAAAACCTATGAAAAGTTGTTAGAACAATAACTTAAACTCAAGGAAGGAAACATTTTTTTCTGATTGAATATATCAAGACGGTATGTGAAAAAATATAAAATATATCTTGGGGTCGTAAATGACCCCACTCAGATCATTGTTAATTGTTTCAGGTGTAGAGTCCTATCTTTCCAACAGACCCGTCCTCCTGCGAACAAACAGGGCTTGTTGTTGCATTTTGCCTTTCAAAATGCTCCACGAGTTCTTTTGTGAGGATAAGTTAGGACTGCAGGCTGGCCAATCCAGAATCCGCACTACGCAGCCATACCTTTTTACTGTGTTTCAGGAATATAGTTGTCAACCTTTTCCACCTCAGATTTTCAGTGACGTGCCTTAGGAGGTATAAAAGCCCTTCAGTTACCTCACCTAAAAATACACGATAACTCAAAACTGGTTTGGGATTAGTTTTCCTAATTAATTAATGAGATTAGCAACATATTCATTTTGAGCCTTCCTCAGGATATTAAATCATCCATTGTTGCCCTAAAGAAGATGTATGCAGCAACATTAGTTATTTTATTAATTATTCACATCATGGCTTCATGTATGCATCTGCCCTTCTTAATATCTAAATAGCGACCAAACATTATCTTGCTCATTTGCATTATCTTGCTCCTCCTAGAGCTCATTGTCTAATGAGTAGGATGACTGGCCAATTTGGTTCTGCTGGCATTATTGCTGATTGCTGCATAAAGTTATCAGGCATTTTCCTGTTCTCGTGGATGATGACATAAAATGTCTTTTGAAGATTCTGAATTCCTTTATTCCTTTGGCTTATAAGGGATGCCGTTTTACACCAATTTTGATTCGCTTTAGAGCAGTGCTTCTCAAACCTCTCCTGGAGGACCACCTGTCCTGCATGTTTTAGATCTTTCCCTGTTTTAGCACAGGTGATTAAAATGATCAGCTCGTTATTGACCCTTTAAAGCTGATTGATAACATCCTGATCATTTGAATCACCTGTGCTGGGGCAGGGAAAGATCTAAAACAGGCAGGGCAGGTGGTCCTCCAGGAGAGGTTTGAGAAACACTGCTTTAGAGGTTTCCCATTTTAAATACATTCTTTTTGACACTGAAAACATTTTCAATAAGTTGAATTACTTACACTGCTGAAAAAATGCTACAATGGGAGATGGAATTCAGAGCGGCTTTTGAATTAATTACTTGTGTTATGGCCATCCTCGGAATTTTGCATGTATTATGTTTAAGTTATCAATTTAGCCCTTTGGTGATCATTTTGTTATTTTTTCATTAATAATTTAGCTCATGTCTCGGTCTTTATAATTCAGTAAATAAATGGTTCAATTATTAATCCAGCTATTTTAAATAGGACATGTGCCTTGAAAGGGGAGAAGCATTATGTGCAGTTATATAGTGTTTGTTGAGATATGCGCAACTCACCTGTGGTATTGAGGGATCTTGCGGTAAAGAGGTTAAACCTTTCAATGATTTTCTCATGCATTTGTGGGCTAAAATCGGCCCTTGGCCCACTGCGCTGCTGAAGGACTAGACCATTCCTTCAGGATGTTTTTGGTCCAAATCATGGTTACAATCACCTGCTGACATCAACAGTTTCAAATCACATCATTATTCAAATTTTTTAATTGTTTCATGCCCTAACTTGCGCCTGTCCCACTTTTTTTGAAATGCATGGCAGGCCTGAATGGTGGCAATGGATGTTTATCTACAAATGAAATTACGTTGACCAGAAGAAACATTAGATAGCTTTTATTCATACTGTCTGCAATGAAATGCTAGTCCAAGTAATTTTTTGAAATCTCTACTTTCTGTTTTTATCTGCAGTTTTCAAACTGTCTCAACTTTTTCCAAATTGGGATTTTAATTTAATGGACTGCTATGCTTCAGAGTCTTAAATAGAAAACCTTAATTGTATGAAATTCATGAGTGTCAATTTACGTAGGTTTATGCTTTTCCATGTGTGAATGCTTCCTCAGGTTTTATTACTGTTGTTTTCTTCTTTAATACAGGTTTTAAAAAACTTTATGAACAACGGCATGTACCTTGACGTCGAGGCAAGAGACATAAATGGTATACTTGATTTGCAATTTCATGACATGTTATTCAATCCTTACCATGAATATTTTTATGCATTTTTGGATAAATCTTGTTGTGGTTTTGATGTAAACTCATCCATAAATATTTGTGGCACAATTTTCATCATTTTGGCTCTGTATGTCCAAAAAATGGATTTAAAATGAAATAATAAATTGACCCAAAGCCTTAATCAAAGGCTTTTGGATGAACCATGTTGTAATTAGAGCTATTATTATGCATAGTCTTCCAATTTTGGGGGCTTAAAAACAAACTAGTATGATCATAATGTTTAAAATTTGGGTGCAAATCCTTTGCAGTCAATGACTGCCTGAACTCTGAAACCTCTCGCATCACTAGTATCTGGGTTTCGTTCATGTTCCCATGTTGATGCTCTGCCAGGCCTTCACTGCAGCTGTATTCAGTTCCCACCTATTCTTGAGGCAGTTTCCTTTCAGTTTTGCCTTCAAGTGAAATTCCTGCTCAGCTGGATTCAGGTCAGGTGATTGACTTGGCCGTTATAAAACATTCTCCTTCTTTGCTTTAGAAATGTCTTCAGTTGCTTTCACGGTATGCTTCTTATCATTTTCCATCGCAATGAAGTGCCATTCAGTGAGTTTTGAAGCATTTGGCTGAATCTGTGAGGATAATGCATACAATTCAGAATGCATCTCGCTATTGTATCAGCAGTCAAATCATTAGTAAATAGAACAGATCCAGTCACTTTGACTATCTAAATAATGACCATGATCCTGCTTCCCCGATGAGGTTTTATTCTTCAAATCATAAGCAGTTCCTTCCCCTGACTACACTGTTCTTGTCTCGTCATTGTTATAAAAGTTTATCTTGGTCTTACCTGTCAATAGGATGTTAATCCAGAAATGTACAGGCTTATTGATGTTTTTTAAGAAGCGCTCTGTTTTTAAGCTTACTCGTGGTTTACAACTTGAGGTAAACCCTCTGTATTTACCATGCTGAAGTCGTCTATTGATTGATTTTGACACCTTTACACCTACCACTAGACAGCTGGCCTTGATCTGTTTTACTGTAGTGAAGGACTTTCTTCTCACAAGTGAAAGAATTCTCCTCTCATCCACCTCAGTTGTTAACCGTGACCTTTGACCCTTCTGAAGTTCTTGAGCTTTCCTGTGCATTCCTGGCTCATAGTAAAAATACAGCAATTTTTACACTGTTCACTGATTTAGATGTGAATATACTCAATTTAATGTTGAAAGTCAGCACTTAGCTCATTCATTATTTAATTACAACTCCAGTATGTTGTGGTCAACACCAAAAATTGCAATCACCTTGGTAATGCACAAATATTTATGGACCGAACTGTACATTCTGTGTGTGGCTGATGTCAGTGTGAGAACAATATGTCATGAAGTCGGGCGGAGGAGAAGGTCTCTCAAACCCTCAGTGATGCATGGCTGTTGTGTGCTGCTTTATATCATAGGTCACAGTGCACTGCAGTGTGCAACACTGGCCCTGAATGTGACCGTACAGGAGTTAGAGCTGAACAGCAGCCCCAGTGAGGTGCGTTTCCACACACTGAGGAAGGAGCAGCTTCTGGACACGCTGGATTTCTTGCTGCTGATTGGACAGTCCTCATGCACTCAGGTGACAAATAAACCCTCCCTCCTCCAGAAATAGAAATTAGAACACACGTTAGATAAACAAACTGATGAAACAAGCCACTATATCTCAGAAGACATAACTAATACACAATTTGTCGAGGTCATGGCTCGGGCTATTGTGTCTTTTTGTAAAGTTATATGGCTTGGAGGCTCACAGTGTCTGCAGGTTTGTGTTGTGTTTCTGCACAAGTTATTTAGTCCCTGATTATGAGTCCACGCCCCTTGTTTTCCAGGCATTAATTGCCTGCTGATTGAAAGCAGCCCTCCATAGCCAGCAAACACTGCACACCTCCAGAACCCAAGTGGACCATCACTAGACAGTAAAGTCATTTACACAGCTTTCATGCTAATACCCTGCACTACTACAGCTGTGCTCACAATCTTTGATAATTCTATGTCTTTAGGGATTGCATCACACATTATCGGAGGCATCATTCCAGAGCTCTCCAGTACATGCACATATTGCTTAAGGATTAAGAAATGATGTACTTACAGAAGAACACCTGAAGCTAAAGCATTTAGGTGTCATTATATAGGGCAGAGTGAATTCTAAGGCAGTTCCAGGGTGGATTATATCCTACACCACCTGTTTGAACCTGCTTCCAGATACTAAGGAGGGTTCAGGTATTTCTGTTTAGTTGGGAAGACATTTCTTGCTTTCAGCTAGATAGGGCACTGTACACTAGTGCTTGCTCCACAGTAGCAGAGCCATTCGGCAGAAAACCAAAAAAAAAAAAAAAGGAAAAAAATAATGTGGATTTCCAATGAAATAATAAATAATTACTTGGGTTGCCCTGAAGAAAATACCTCTGAGACTGCTTACATTTTAAAAACTGCGCAAAAATGTGCTGATAAGATTAATCTGGGGCTGCATTTTCAAGCACAAACATTGTTGTTATTGAGTTGTTGTTATTTGAGAACTGTGACCTACAAAGTAGAAGTGTTTCACATAGCTGAGATTGGCAACCTATCAGAAGGGAAATGATAAACCAAAAGAGGGCATGGGATTTCAATTTATAATATGCAGATAATAGTTTAAAAAATGTTTTGAGTAGTAAATTGAAAAACAGTCAATTCACTTCTGCATATGCCTTCAATGTTTCTATATTGGTACTGACTGTTTTTGTGTCTATCGGGTGATGGATCATATTTTAGGTACTTACGAGAGTTCAGACAGGACACTCACGTCAGATTTAACCATTTATTTGGAATGACATACATTTGAATTTGGCGGTGACTCTGCTCAAGTGATACTCTGGAACAATCTGAGCAAGCATGACACAGACATCCCAGGAGATCACAACCCCCCTGGCAGAGCCTGTTTCACCGTGTTTTAAAATTTCTATTCAGTTCAATTCAATTTATTTGTATAGCGCTTTTCACAGAGACTGTCACAAAGACGCTTTACACGGAGAGATTAAATAAATGAAAGGGCAGTGCCCAGTCTATTCCCACTATAGCAAATGAGGAAAATAACCCCCTGTAGGGAGAAAAATCCTCTAACAGTGGTGAGAAAAAACTCCCCAATGGGAAGAAATCTCAGGAGGAACCCGGCTAAAGTGGAGAAGCCCATCCTCCGCAGGCTAGCTAATTAATAAGAAAATAATGTCAAATAGAGTTAAATGGCAAAAGAGCTCCATTTAAGTCCATCTGAACAGTGGCATCAGTGGCACATTAACGCAATTTCATAAGGGAAATATGCTTGTGAAAACAATAAAATTGAAAGTTTCTAATGACTGAGAAATATACTATACAGAGCTGTAAACTGTTAATCAAACCAATTTTTGATGTGGCTAGGGTTTACCTAAAAATGTGGGATACTGCCTTGTGGTGCTATAGTCGTATAAGATGATTGCCATTTTGCTTGTGCCATACAGAGTGGAAAACTTGCCACTGTTCTTCTGCGGACTGACTGTCTCATTTGGGTCTATCCAAATCTCCTATTGGGAGTTATTTATTTGATATATACAGAACAAAATTTTTATGCTGGTCTCATATCAAGGGACTGAAGTAGCAAAACAAATGTGTTTATGCTTGCATGCACAAACATACATTACAGGCCAAAATATTACGAACACCTGGCCAAAATTTTACAAGCGCCCTGCAGTTTTCAGAATTTGTGCTGTGGTAAATCCCAAAATTGACTCAAAAATTATCAGCGCGAGACAGAACCTTCCAGAATATTATACTTTGTTGACAAAGAAAAAGCCAAGCTTTCCTTAGAGCAAAACAAAGCTTACCATCTTTCTCTCCAACCCATTTTTATAATCAAACAATTTACACCAGGGGATAGTACAAGGCACTTGTCCAAGAACACGATGGAAATCAAACATGATGTACAAGGAAATCAGGCAGTAATGCAAAGTCAGCTGAGCTCCTACAGATACATCATTATTTTTGGCCAGGTTGACCTTAATTAAATTCCTCTTCAAGCTCAGACAGATTGATTAGTCTAGCCACCTCCTGCAACAGCTGGAGTATCAGACAACATCCCGTAACTGGGTCACCAGATCAAGGCGATTGGCAATCATTATTGCAAAATTATGCACTTTTAAAACCCGTATCTCAAGAGTAAGCATTTTATAGAATACACTCCTCAACCAGTGTTGCAAGAGAAAGCACCTCCAATTAAATTTACTACCTCGCACTGTACTTGGGGCCAGCTCCCAGAAGAGGATAAAATTAACGAATGTGTGTTCTGCTAAATAGTGCAGTTTCCTATCAAATAATCTTTATTTTAGAATAATACTCACTACCTGGATTCCCGTGTCAAGCACAGCACATGACCTGAGAAGCATGAACAAAAACATTCCCATGTATGGTGAATGTGGCAAGCTAGAGAGAGAGAAGGAAAAATGTTCATCCGTCTCTTACAGACTAATAGAACTTTACAAATATTCTGATTCATATGAGAATTCTAAGGTAAATATAGTAACTATAAGATTACATGATGCATAAATGCTGTTGGGGTGCGTTCCAGAACCACACGCAAGTAACAAGAAGTTCATTGAAAGATAATGAACAAGAAAAGGTTCATTGCCAGGGCAGCAATCACAAGTCTCAAGGTCAGGCAAAGCAGGTTCGCTACACAGGCAAGGTATTATCACAGGCAGAGGCAGAATCAAAATCTGGGACGTCCCAGTTAGAAGTATAACGCTATGAATACTGGGCATGAGCAGTGTAGCACGAGCAGACAAGAGAAAACATTCTGTCAAGGGCTGGCTCTGGACTGACTGCTTAAATACACATACGGGAAGTCACATGCTATAACAGGGAACAGGTGAGCTGGATCAGTCTAATTAACAAGGGAATGAATAAGAGGAAGTTCCTAACCACATGAAATTGGCGAAAGGCAAACGCGGACAGGGATTACACAGACAGACTGACAAACGAACGGCTCCGGTTAGGGAGTTCTAAAGTGCACAATGAGTGCGAGGCAGAACAGTGTTTAACAAGGTACGGAGAATCCGCCGAAGTGCAGCAAAGTAAAGTGAGTGAAGGCAAGGGCCGGAGATAAGATCAGAGTGAGAGCTCGTTAGTCAATTAGTGAAGTGCAGCTATACAATCCCTAGTGCTTGTTAGTAAGTTAGTACTATAAACAATGGTAGTTATTAGTGATTTATTCAAAATAAACTCTAAGTATTTATTAGTAAAGACAGAACAGCAAGGCGAAGGAAGCAAACGAGATTGTAAGGAATAATTGGAAACCCAGAAACCATGAAATCACCTGAAAACGTGGCACGCAAAACTGGGGAAGAAAACGGTCTCAAAACACATGACCAGACAGGGGAGACAACGTGCAATGCAGGGCATGGAGAGAGACATAAACCAGAATGATAATCTAAACAGTGACTCTGAGTAATGGCAGGATAAGGACATGGCAAGACAGGGAATAAACAAAACCTGACATGGAATGAATCAAAACATTGCCTGGTAAAAGCAGAATCATAACACATGCTGCATGCAGAATGGTAGTTTAGTAATACAATCTGATTATTAATTCATAATAGCTTATTGATATGGGTAACTAATTAATCAACACACATCCCCAATTGATTGATTAAATGATTGATTGATTAAAATTGTTTTCTAAGAGATATACATATTCAGATTCAACTCTCTACGAAATACCCTCCCTTCGCCTTGATTTGGCATTCTTCCCAGCAGTATGAGAGAACTTCCTCGTACCTCATTCCCGGCTTTCGAGTGAGTTTGAACTTGAATTTCGGTGCACTTCTCTGACTGCTTGGCCAATTTCATCACACAGCAACTCATTGGCGACAAATTTGGTGACTGGAGGCCACACCATCTTCTGAAGCACTCCTGCTTCTTCCTTGTGTCAGCATATCTT
Source organism: Gymnothorax reevesii (assembly GCA_029721435.1). Lineage (NCBI taxonomy): Eukaryota > Metazoa > Chordata > Actinopteri > Anguilliformes > Muraenidae > Gymnothorax > Gymnothorax reevesii. Next base: position 130,611,686 of record CM056574.1, on the reverse strand, counting down.
TTGGGGTCATTGATCTGCGGATACTTGTGTTAAGGTTTGCTCACAACAAAGTACAGTTTGACAAACAAGTTTCACAAAAAGTTATCATTGGCAAAACTATTTCCCTACAGTACAGTCGCCGTTAAAACCAAAGAGACTGCGTTAGTTCACGCCTGGTTCCCTTGGACATTTCGCCGATCTCGCCCATTTCTAACCATGATCAAACCAATGTGCCGTATCACAGGACAATTTACCGCCAGGAATAACCAGATGTGGCTCCGTGGAACTGAATGTAGTACCGCGCGTTCGTTATTGAATAGAGGGCATTTTGACTGTTAGAATTATGTTTGTGTTTGCCGGAAGTGAGAGCTTATGCGACCTCTGGGAAGCGTGTGGTTGATCATTTCCTCAGTTTAATAAGCCTAGCATGAATAATAAAAAAATATCATGATAAATTCGACAGTGTAATATAAGCAATTGTATTCTTGAGGGAAATTTTTTTTTGGTATTTTAAATACGTCTTTTTATTGCAGAAACTGTCTCGCCAAGTCAATCTTCGTCCTGAACTGTGGGGAAATCCATCATATCGTGAAAGGTTCCATAGTTGTGAATGTGATGTCAGTTTATGGTTGGGCATTTTATAGAAAATTTCTGCCACGCATTGAGCTGGTCATTAATTCTTTAATAGGCTACAGTGAGCTTTAAGGGATTATTAGGGTGACAATGAGTAATAAATCGAGATGACACGAATTGAGCTGTATTGAATCAGTGCCAGGTGAGTCCGCTTTTAATTCCGGGAAAGAGCCTTTCAGTTTTCGGTGACATTTAAGTTATTGTCCTTCAGAGATAAGATATTGTGCAGATCTTTGTATTAATTACGTTTTCCTTATTGATTGATATATAGTAAGCTTACTAAAAATAACCTGTGTAAGGTTCTGCAAATAGTTTATGTTGCTTGTTATTTTTTTTGTAACAGTGCATTCAAGAGTCATTTAGGTCGAACTGAATTCATATTGTACACAATACTTTTCTAGTTGCAAGCTTTGCGAGCATTATATTTGGACGTCTGAATGGTTATGACAAATCATTAAAACAAATAGGCTACAGACGATGCAAAACGTTTTGTCATGAAAAACTGGTTAAAAATTGCCTGTTAGAATTTTAAAACGAAACCGTATATATAAACGTATATAAATCAAAAAAACATTCAAGTTCTTTTTCTGTACTTTTCTCACTATTCTGTATGAATTATACTGAGACCAGGTGCGAGTTATCATCGATGTAGGAATGGATAGGCCTATAAGCTACTAAATTACAGGTTTTTAATAGGAAAAATATTATAGCCTATGTCAGCACTTGAGTGTAAAATAATAGCACATAAAAGCACACATTATCTCCAAATATTATAAATATTGCCTAAATGATACCTGACAAACAAAATCCTCACCAAAAATAGCATGATATTTAATAATCCAATTGTGTATTATACTGCACTAAAGTTTTAAATAGTAGCACAGGTTGAACAAACTGTCTCGTAAAATATAAAAAGCAAATGATTACCGGCAACATCACCCCCGCCAAAACAAATCAATATTTTATGTTGACCAATGTTACTTTTGCATTCATATATGGAAATAAATCTCCAACAAGCTGTGCCATTATCTGAAACGACCGCCCCAACCGCCCTCGCGGCTCAGTTATGATTAAACAAACACCCGGCTAACGGGCTATTGCCCAGCTACCGCGTGCGCGGTAGGTGGCGGGAGGTCTTCTTTCGTCTTCATGCGCGTCAATACACCGGTCCTACTGCACAGCTCACGACGAGATTTCTCGGTCCTACTGAGAGCCTAACGCCCCCGTACTGGCGGATTAACGACTATTTCTTTGGTTTTAACGGTGACTGTACTGTATGTCTGTGGGGCTGTAATCCAGGCTAAGGAGGAATATGTGTTGAAAGTTGAATTTCAAGATGTACAGTTGTCAGCAAGCAACAAGTGTCTCTTTGGCATTTTGTGTGCCTTTGTCGCTCAAAATTAACTTTAAGATGAGCTAAGATTCAGCCAAATTCTGAAAAAAATGTCGGGAGTTTGTTGTGTTTTGGCCTGTAGTGTACATGACAACCCTTACCAAAAATATATATTTTTCCTTTCTGACAGAGTTATGAATCTCAGATGATGTGGGGTGTTTTTCGCAATGGATGCATCTCATATTTGGATGAAGTTGTGAGAACTCCACAGAGCAAAGCATTCTTCTGAATGAAACACTGGGGAAGTAAGTCACGAATGGAAACTCCTAACTTACCGAGAATGTGTCTGTGCAGTACTGGTCAGTATTCATGGAAATGCAGGCCTTGCTGAACTAAATACATTCTTTTGTTCAGATGAGCAAGATGGTCTGAACGGTTGGCCCCCAAGAGGCTGGTCTCTGAAAGGTGAACCATTTCATTTCTCCAAGTCAGAAGTGTGTCTGCAGTAAAAGGCAGTCCCGTGAACCGACGGTAAATGTTATGGAATTGTGTCCTTTCCTGGAATTTTAAATGTATACCCTGGAATCAAGGGCCATTATTTTGCAAGTAAAAGGTTATTGAAAGCACCGGCTACTAAAAGAGGTACACGAATTCATAAGTGTGTGTGTGTATATATAATCTTTTGGTCTATAAGCTGGTTTATACTTTGTGTAAAGGAACCAGAGCTTAGGTCAAATGTAGAGGAATGTCGTCTGACTAGCACTAAGGTAGTGGTTCCACATTAGCTGGTTTCTGTGAAACTTCCGAAGTTTGCTACGATTATGTAGCAAGTTGTTTTGTAAATGGAGTGTTGTAGAAAAGGAGATGTATTTTTGTCCTGATGCAGGTGACTTAACCTCACAAGACTGTCTTCACAAGTGTTATAGTCTTGCTGCATATTTCCTTTCTTTGAAAATATTGGTTGGTTTTAACTTATAGGGTGGATCCACAGTGCAGTAACATTACGTGTAAGGTAACCTAATGCCTTACTTAAACTTGCTGCAGAAATTTTTGTTCTTGCAGAAGCTTACTGCAAACCAATTGATCAGCTGTTACAAAATGCTGCCTAAGTTCGCGTACGATAGCGTCAAATTGAGGGTCTTGCATAATTTAGTGGATGCAAATGGTAACCCAGAAAGTTTTACAGCGTGTTGGAAAAAAACCACACCAAATGACGTACCTTAATGTTAGAATATGCTGCAGGCAGTTATCTGCTGCCAATACGTTAGAATATCTGTGAGCCACATATCAGTATTTAAAAAAACAGACTCACCGCAGGCTAAATAGTTTAATGTTATGGACAAGTTTTCCAGCATGATGAATAAAAGTCCTCCATAGTGGAATGTGTAGGTTCCTATATATTCACGTGACTGCAGATCCATTGCCACAAAAGTAGCAGATCTTTACTGTCACTTGTGGCGCGCTACAGATATCACTACACTACGTCGGTTTATTTGAATTTGAGCAGGCGGAACTCGTCTTGTGGAACTATACTGCGTGGTGGATCTACCCTACCACTGTTTGCTTGACAAGTGAATCGTGAAATTTCTCAATTAATCGATCTTAATTTCTTCTTCTGAAGAAGACGGGAGTATCCCGTCAAAACATGTCAAGGTAGGATAAAACCTTTTCTGTCTGAAAATAAGAACGTCAACGCCAACTAGTTACTACAGACAGTATGAACCGTTTTGGACTGTTAATTTCTTAATTTCTCAATTAATTGATTAATTGAGTCAATCACTCATTGCCAATATTATTGTCTGATGTAGAAAAAATGGAAACAAAATAGTTTGTGTAAGACTAAAATGGTCATTGTGATTTGGGTGATTTGTATGTAACATTGTGTTGCAATATTTTGATGGGAGTGCAGTTAGTTCTGTAATTTGTTTGTGTACATGATATATTTGGTGTATGTATTTGTAAGCATACTTTCACTGATGGTTGAGTGGGGTACCAGCTGAACTTACTGGTACTTTTCTTTAAGGGGATAACCATTCCTAATAGCTGATATTAGTTGGCTACACTAAAAATAACAAGCCTATTGTTAGTTCTGTTATATTCATTTTGGTTCTCCTATAAAGGGAAATAACTATCTGGGATTTTTTTTCCATGAAATGTAATCATGAATTCATGTATCTTTATTCTGCTTTGAAATAAACACATCATTAAATTGCGAACCTACTCAGGTGGATTTGGATGGCAGTCGTTACTCATTTTGTTTCAATTTTTTCAAATGCTACACAGTTTATAAAACCTTGGGACCAGTTGTCTTGAAGGTAGTAATCTTCAAGAAAAGGCATAAAATAGCCTTGAACTGAAGAAAAAACTAAGTCTGAAATTGTGATAAATCTCCAGTTTAGCACAGAAAATGAGTAATGGGAAAGAGCAAAACCTACTGTTTTCAAGTAATGAAGTAAGGTAATCAAGCATGGCTTTCATGTTGTGTTTGGGAGAGTCGTTTTAAAGGTATTGCAAACAATGAAACGTAGAAAAAGTAAATATTTATTTTTAAAACCAGAATTGGTCATTGTGCTGGAGGCTCCATTTCAACCTATTAAAATGCCAGAGAGCAACTCTGTGTTGCCACCTTGTCAAAAGGAATCCTCCCCTCTAAATCTAATTCTCTTTTTTTGGAATAATGATGCTTTCTTGGTATATTGTCTCTTAATTTTATTGTGAGACTACCCTTTGGAAGTTGGTTTCAATTCTTGCCATTGATTGAAATGAGTCGCTATTTGACTTTAATGATCTGAAGTATAAAAATGATTTATATACTATAGTAAATATGGAGCAAAAATAGGGTGTGTGTGTGTGTGTGTGTGTGTGCGCGTGTTCGTGTGTGTGTGTGTGCCTGTGTGTGTGTGTGTGTGTGTGCGTGCGTGCGTGTGTGCGTGCGTGTGCGTGTACGTGTGTGTGTGCGTGTGCGTGTGTGTGTGTGTGCGTGTAAGTGTGTGTGTGCGTGTGTGTGTGTGTGTGTGCGCGTGTGCGTGCCTTTGTGTGGTGTGTGAATGCGTGTTGTGTATGTGTGTGGAAAAGGGGGGTAGAGTTATACTAATATTTCAGTTGTTAGGCTTATGTGCCATTCAGTGCGGAATTCTGTCTTTCACAACTAAGTAAGAACACAACAGAAGCTATGGGAAGTATGTATTTGAGGTACACTTTGAGTAATTGCGTTAAAACGAGAATGAGTCTATGTTTGATGACAGGAACTGGCAGTGCAGCTTGTCGAGGCTTGTCACGCTACCTGCAATAAATCTAAATATCAATTTTAGTCAAAACCTTAAGGGTCACAGTGTTAGTCTCAAAGAAATATGTGAAAATGTAACTGTAAAAAGTTGGTGTTATTAGTGTATGCTTTGCTAGTGTTCAGTTTTTTCTAATTTAATTTGATAATTTGATATTAGTGGCTATTTGCCAAGAGAAACATATTATACAATGGTTGATTGTGACAGTTGAAAGTGGGCTTGCATGGTCCATGGAGAGGACTGTCAAGCAATTCTTTTTATATACAGTGCTGTAAAACAGTATTTGCCTCCTTCCTGTTTTTTTTTTTTTTTTTTTTTTGCAGATTTGTCACACTTAAATGTTTCAGATCATCAAACTAATTTTTATATTAGATAAAGATAACCCCGAGAAAATACAAAATGCAGTTTTAAAAGATGATATAATTTATTCAGGGAAGAAGGCTATCCAAACAGACCTGGCCCTAAGTGGAAAAGTAATTTTATTTTTTCTGTTTCCATGGCAACAATTTGGACTTAGGCATATTGAAGGGTGGGACTCGTTTCCGGACCATAACTCTAAAATGTGAAATGGGGGAAGGGGGGAGACATTTGTTTTTACATGTAAAAACCATTCTAGTTTTAGCTCTATTTCACTAGCCACACCAAATAGTACCTGTCTGACAAAGTGAAGTGGCTACAAGATCTAAAAAAGCAACACATCTTGCTGTGATCTAAAGAAATTCAAGAACAGATGAGAAATAAAGTTTTTGACATCTATCAGTCTAGATAGGTTACAAAGCCATTTCTAAAGCTTTGGGACTCCAGCAAACCACGGTGAGAGCCATTATCCACAAATGGAGAAAACGTTGAACAGTGGTGAAGCTTCCCAAGAGTGGCCGGCCTACCAAAATTACTCCTAAGAGCGCATTGACGACTCATCCTGGAGGTCACAAAAGAACCCAGAAAACATCAAAATAACTGCGGGCCTCACTTGCCTCAGTTAAAGTCAGTCTTCATGATTCAACAATAACAAAGAGACTGGGCAAAAATGGCATCCATGAGGAAGTCACAAGGCGAAAAACGCTGCTGACCAAAAAGAACACCAAGGCTGGACTCACATTTGCCAGAAAAAAACATCTTGATGATCCAAGACTTTTGGAAAAATATTCAGTGGACTGACGAGACAAAAGTTGAACTTTTTGGAAAAAGTGCGTCCCGTTACATCTGGTGTAAAACTAACACAGCATTTCATAAAAAGAACATCGTACCAACAGTCAAACATGTTGGTGGTAGTGTGATGGTCTGGGGCTGCTTTTCTGCTTCAGGACCTGGACGACTTGCCATAATTGATGAAACCATGAATTCTGCTCTCTACCAGAAAATCCTGAAGGAGAATGTCTGACTATCAGTTTGTCACCTCAAGCTGAACCTCACTTTAGTTATGCAGCAGGACAATGATCCGAAACACACCAGCAAGTCCACCTCTGAATAGCTTAAAACAAGAAAAACAAAATGAAGGTTTTGGAGTGGTCTAGTCATAGTCCGGACTTTGATTTGATTGGGATGCTGTGGCATGAACTTCAAACGGCCGTTCCTGCTCGAAAACCCTCCAATGTGGCTGAATTAAAACAATTCTGCTAAGAAGAATTCCTCCACAGCAATGTGAAAGACTCATTGCCAGTTATCGCAAATGCTCGGTTGAAGTTGTCGCCGAGCGTGGCACAACCAGTTATTAGGTTTAAGGGGCAGTTACTTTTTCACATAGGGCCTGGTAGGTTTTGATAGCTTTTTCCCCCAATAAATGAAATTATAATTTAAAAACTGCATTTTGTATTTTCTCGGGTTGTCTTTGTCTAATTTTAAAATTTGTTTGATGTGAGACAAATATGCAAAAACAAAAGAAATCAGGAAGGGGTCAAATACTTTTTCACAGCACTGTGTGTATGTATTTATATCTATAATATATTTGAGGTCGATGTGTGTGTGTGTGTGTGTGTACACGTTTTTCTCCTACATTTCTCAATTTGGTGTGAATATCCACTTGGACACCAGGAAGGACTTGACGTCGCTCGATTTTTGAAAAACGGTCATGCACGCAAAAAAAATGGCAATTTCACTCCGGGTGGCAGGTAAACGTATATAACCTGATGATGCACTCAGCAATATCTGGTTGCACCACTAGGAGCCGCAGTGTCCTTACGAACATGCGTTGAGGTAACCTGCGAGCAGGCTACTGTTTGCGATGGGGCCGAAGGAGTGATAAGACAGCCTGCACGAAAGCCAGGCTTTTGACTGGGCACCGCGTTCGTCCACGAATGCAGCATTCTGATCAGTCGAACTTGACAGCTCCCAAATTCAAATTTGACAGTTGAACACTCGCAGGGCTGGCGTTACACCTGAAAGGGGCCGACGGAGTGATAACACAGCCTGCACAAAAGCCAGGCTTTTCAGAGGGCACCGCGTTCATCCACGAATGCAGCATTCTGATTACTCGAACTTCACAGCTCCCAAATTCAAATTTGACATTTCAACACTCGCAGGGCTTGCGTTACACCTGAAAATTCGGCGGCGATTATTCACGAAAATTAGTCCTGGCAGATTTCTAGATGGTTTCCCTTGATTAACACGTTTTCAAATTCAAGGATAATCAAGTGGCAATTGAAGACATGGCTTCTCTCCCTCATTGGATGTAAAAGCGACAAAATAATGGGCTACAAAGCGGGTAGCAGCTAGTGTGTGTGTGTGTGTGTGTGTGTGTGTATGTATGTGCATATATATATATATATATATATATATAGCTGAGAAAGCTAGCTAATGCGTCCATATGTCCATATGCTTCAATTTCATGATGGTGATTGCAGTAAAAAATTACCAATTGCAATAGTTGTCTAATTATAACGCGGCCATTATACCTGTTGTTTCGTGGTTTTCTTCATGAATGGCATATGGGTTTCCTGGTAGCCTGCCAGCTGCTTGGTTGACAGGTAATGACAATATTTGACAGGTCTTACTTGAGGAAGCTCTCGCTAAGCTATCATAATTTTTAGTTACTATTTGACTCAAATTCATCAGAAAAACCTGTGCCTGAAGTGAAATGTATGCAATTGCTGAGCGATTCAAAGGAAAGAACATTATATTAATCTGCCAGAATGCCACCATACCCTGCTCTTCATCAATGATTTAAATATGTTGGATGTGACCTGGAGTTATGAGTTTAATTTTTTTATTTATGTCTTTAAATGATCACTTCAATAAATAAAGTAAGCAATTTAACGGCCGGGTAACTGTAAGGAAAAACGAATACACTACAGAGCCAGAAATGAGTGGACACTTTACTGAAACCTGATTGACTTATATTGAAACTTGACCTTTTAAAATTCAAAATTGCTGACATTTTGAAGGGGACCCCTCATGCTTTTCAAAATTTTGTGTCGTAGATGTTTGGTTGCAAAAGAGTGTTTAAATTAACCCTGAGGCAGCCAAGCTATTTTATGACCAACTGGGGTCTTTTATGAGCTCATTGTATTTAGGCAGCGGCGTGCCGTGGGACATTCAGAGGGCCGTCAATAACCTCACGTCCTCACCCTTTACCGCTCAATTATCCTCAAGCTGTTCTTGTTTAAATTCACCTGATTAACAATCAAAGTATTTATTGACTGAACAACCAAGACCAGTACATGACCTTTAATGAGAAATGATAATGAAAAAATGAATACCTACTGCCTACATTTGTATTATTGATATTACATTGTAAATATGGCAATATAAATGCAAAACATCCAAAATCTTTGCTGATTTCGCCATCCCTTCGATTGTCACTTATCTGTGCATTGTGCCTAACAACGCCCTTTTGCCGTGGCTACTTTCAGAGCATAGAACGAATTCTTGTGGCTTATTGTTTAATGAGCCTAGCACACCAATTTCCGCAAATCTATGTGCCTTTCCACGAGCTACATGAGCGCAGACTTTAAAAAGACATTGATATTTTAAGTCACCAGTTATGTGCGGAAGAAAACGCCTAATAATTTTGTGGTGTTATGCATAACAATGCTATCAAAATAAAATGTTACTGTCATTCAAGCAATTTGTCGGAGCGACTGTTGCTCATCGGGAATAGTAAACTGCAAGAGGTTTTGGTAATTAAGCACTGAAAGGTGAGGTTTCTGAAGGCTTTTGCTACTGTTAGATAGGAGCAGGACTTTTGAATGGCCCCATTTCTGTCCATGATATATTTTCTGCTTTTTTAGCTCCGCTGTGATGATCGTCACAGTCAGCATTTCCTAATGCTGAGTCGTCCTCCGTCTGTCTGTCCGTTCGTCCATTTGTCTGTCTCTCCGGTGTCCACTTCTCACTTCAAATCTGAAATCTGAAACTGAACGATAACTTTCTTCCTAATTTGGTGTGAGCCTTCCTTATGATATTCTGAACATTCACTGTGAAAATTAGAAAATTCTACGTCCCGGTTTTTGAGAAATTCTGCATTATGGACTTAGAAAATCAGTGTTTGTGCTCATTTTTTCAATCTTTCATTAATATCTCAAAAACTGTTTGACAACTTTTTTTGCTCTACTGTGCCCATAGTCAGCAGTCAGTGGAGCTTTTCTAATGCCGGCTTCCGAATGTCTGTCCATCCAGCATCAACTTTTCATTTCAAATTTGAATATCTCAAAAACTGTTTGATAATTTTTGTTCTAATTTAGTGTGAGCCTTCTTTATGATATTCTGAATATTCACTGTGAAAAAAATTAGAAAATTCTATGTCCTGGTTTTTGAGAAATTCAGCATTTTGGACAAAGAAAATCTGTGCTTATGCTCATTTTTTTAGTCTTTCATTAATGTGTCAAACGTGTTAATATTACTCTAGTTTTCAAGGATTTCTGAAATTAAGTAATGACATGCACATTTCAGTCATCCTCAGCGGAGCTCTTTGGGCCGACAGGCCTCTTGTATAGAAAAACACGAACTTTGACCTGAAAAAATACAACTTATACTATGAATTTCTGAAAAAAGATTTTTGCACCCAGGTGTAAGAATTAGAAATGTCATGTTTTGCATACAAGTAAGTATCATAGAGAGGAAGAACTGATTCGATTTTGGACTATTTACATTTTCTAGATTGGCCACCAGGGGCCAAAAACTGAAAAATCACTGTTTATCATATCTCTGGAAATATTTGTCCTATTCACCTCAAATAAAGTGCAAATGAAATGTCATGACCTAAGGATGTGTTCCACGATGGCATTATACCTGTTTGCGTCAAATTTTGACACAAGATGGAGCTTTGTCACATAAAATTCACCATTTTTGCCATATCTTTGGAACCATTTTTCCAATTGACATGAAACTATGCGCAACTGCAAGGTCATGACCTCACAACATGTCACATGATGACATCATACCTGTATTGTTCAATATTTTGCCACTAGGTGGCGCTTTGTGATGGAAAATTACCATTTTGGCCATATCTTCAGAACCATTTGTCCGATTGACCTGAAATTAAATTCAAATGAAAGTCTATTCAAGGTCTATTCAAGGATTGGGGAATTGGAGGATTGAGGGCATTCGAGGATATACCCCAAGCCGTCGCCTCCGATGGCATAAGCGTAGTTACACTAGTGAAATCTGCTGAAGTCTGCACCCTAAGCAGACTCTCTGGAAGTCCGCAGAAAGTCTGCTTGAGGCCCCTTGTCGACTGGATCAACTGCGGATTTGGACAGCCCTCAGCACTCCCAGATTCCCCTGAACACACCCGCAAAGTCCACGAGTCTGCTAGTACGGAGAAGTGTGGACATTTGGATGCAGCCACACACACTGGACACACTGGCTAACTGGACAGGGTGTATCCCTTCCTTTTACCCCTTGTCAACTGGGATAGGTTCTAGTTCCCTCGTGACCCTAATTTGGAAGTATTGGTATAGATAATGGATGCTCTGATTAAACATAATCCGTTTGCAAGTTTGCCCAATCTTGCGTTTAAAGTAATCTTCCCCTTCATTATGTTGAGAAGAGCAACAGGATTTCAACAAGCTGTATAAAAAGGGAAGTCTTAACTGGAAAGAGCTGATGCAGGCACTGGTTTTTGTTTTAGCTCAGCGCTAATATACTTGATTCTACTCACTACTCTACTCTACTCATGTAATGCTATGCTATGCTATCTCATAAGTATTAGTTGTGCCTTGCTAGATCAAATTATACAGTACCTTCCTTACATCTGCAAACCTCTGAAATAAACCGAATCCATTGAGTCTGAACTTCAGTGCCCTTATAACTCCTGACTATTGCTTAAACAACTCCAATTACGAAAACGTTGTCACAAAGTGTTAATTGTGAATAAAATCAAATGAAATGACTTTCAGATCACATGAGCCAATATGTTACTTACAATAGAACACAGATGACATTTCAAATTTTGAAACTGAGACATTTTACATTTATATCCACAAAATGAGCTTAATTCAAATTTTCTGGCTGCAACAGGTCTCAAAAAAGTTGGGACACAGGCAAAAAAAAGACCTGAAGAAGAAATGAATATATAAGAGAGTCAGCTGAAAGAACAGCTAGCAAGTAATTATGTTAACTGGCATCAGGTGTGTAACATGATTGGCTATGAAAGGGATGTCTTAGAGAGGCTGAGTCTCTCAGAAGTAAAGATGGCCAGAGGCTCTCCAACCTGTGAAGGCTTGTGTAAAAAAAAAAATTGAGGAATACTTTTAAAACAATGTTCCTCAACGTCAAATTGCAAAGGCTTTGAAGGTCTCATCATCGACAGTGCATAACATCATCAAAAGATTTTGAGAAACTGGAAAAATCTCTATGCTTAAGGGACAAGGCCGAAGACCTTTACTGGATGCCTGTGATCTTCGGGCCCTCAGACGCCACTGCATCCGTCACCAGCATGATTCTGTCATTGACATTACTAAATAGGCCCAGGAATGCTTCAAGAAACCCCTGTCTTTAAACACTGTCCGCCATGCCATTCGCAGATGCCACCTAAAACTTTATCTTGACCTTGTGTATTTCAGCAGGACAATACAAAAACACATACTGCAACTATTACAACAGCATGACTTCGTAGTAGAAGAGTCCCTGTGCCTGACTGGCCTCCTTGCAGTCCTGATCTTTCACCGATTAAAACATTTGGCACATAATTAAATGAAAAGTCCATCAAAGGAGACCCAAAACTCTCCAGTAGCTGGAAGCCTGAATTAAACAAGAGTGGGATCAAATTCCAGTGGCGAAACTCAAAAAACTTCCCCTCAATGCCCAGACGCCTCCACTGTGTTAAAAAGATGAGGGGATGCTACACCATGGTATACAGGCCCCTGTCCCAACTTTTTTGAGACCTGTAGGGGCCATCAAATTTGGAATGAGCTAAATTTGTGGAAAAATTGTAAAATTTCTCAGTTTCAACATTTTTTATATTGTCTCTGTTCTATTATGAATAAAATACTGACTGGTGTGATTTAAATGTCATTACATTTTGATTTTATTCACAATTTACACTTTGTCCCTACTATTTAGGAAATGGGGTTGTAGATTTATTTTTCTCCATACTTATTTTCAATGTACCTTCCTGACTTGCTGCCTTGTTTGTGTTGAGACACATCAGCTGTGTATTATTCATGTGAGCTTCACTCCTGCTAAATGACCAACCTGTCATTGAGCCCATAGTTTACGATAGTTGTGACCTTTGCTAATTTTTAAAGTATGTTAACAGTGTAAACACTTTTCCACTGAACACGTTGGTTGTGACCAGTTTTACCAAACTGGTATGACTAAATCTTTTCCAAATCATAGCACTTTGATTTTAATGCCCAAATATCTCCATTCCATTTGAAAGCCATTAAAATCAGTCATTTTCTCTTGTACTGCGACCAGAGTTGACAGAGCGGGAATTAATCCAACAAGAAGACCTGCTCAATTTTCACACACTCTCCCAGGCGAAATGATGTACAAATTCCAAACTAAACATGTCATATGCATTTAGCTCTTGGGGACTTTAAAAAATGAGGATCATTCCGAATTTGTTTGTGTTCTTTAAACTGAGAGAAATGTTATTCAGAATAAATTTCATTGACATTACTAAACTAAACAGAATTACTAAGGGGCTAAAGGTGCACCTGGGTTGCAATCCATCTGGGTAGAATCAGTGACATTTGCTAGTTTCCAGACACTCGGTGTACTGCAGCTGACCTCTGTATTTGTATATGATTGCATGCTTCAAATGCAACCATATATGCTAAACATTAGAATTCTTATTCATGGCTGTAATTTTACTTTGTTAAAATAGTTGACATTTGTTATTACACGGCATAACTAAAAAGCTGAGATTATGCTCTACATACAAAATGTGATGTGATGTGGTAAATTATAGTTAGTATAATCAAAATAATCTCCAGGCAGTGATGATTGGACCACATAAATGCATAACAGTAAATTGTGTTCAGCATGAGCCGCCCTCGTTGATTGTTTATTGTTGTTATGAGTTCACTGTCCACTTGCTCAGTCAGCTTGTCTCAGCAGGTTTTGTTGCGTTTTACTCCATAAATCATGAGTGTAATGTGTTTTCTTTGTGGCCAAAGGAGTAATACTTACTGCATGGCAGAACCGTTATCATTCACTATAGTTTGTATATCACAAAGCTAAACACAAACTATTGGATGTTATTTCAGTAATTAGGGGTTCAAGCCCGTAGGGCTGACACCCTATTGTTTTTGTGCTGGTTTATTGTAATCATTATTATTATTTCTTTTCTTCTTCAGAAATGTTTTCGCAAATTCCCGTGAGATGGTAAATGGTAGAGACCTGAAATTTTGCACATTGGTTGGAAGTAGTGTGTAAATGCCGAACAAAGCACTCAATCGGCATGATGGTTGCGCTATAATTCAAGAAAAAACAGTTTTTCTCTTTAAAGGTCATAACTCCTACGTTGTTAGTCCGATTTAGACAAAACTTGGTACAGACATTCCTTGATCCAAACGCAACAACCCCCCCCCCCCCCCCCCCAAAAAAAAACCTCTAAGGTTTGCCTTATTTGATTTTCCGGAATTTTGAATTTTTTGAAAAACACATTTTTGACATCTCCTCCTGGGTCATAGGTCCGATTCCTTCAAAATTTGCTGTGGATCATCAGTGGGCCAAGCTTATTAAAGATTGCAAATAGCTTTTGGAAATCTCTTATTTTTTTATGACATTGAGCAAGGAACTTCAGCAGGGGTGTGGCTTAGCACATAGATGGACAAAATTCAACAACCATCGGGCCAATCATCATAGAACTTGCAGAATATGTCCATATAAGTACCAGGAACATACCTTGACAGTTTCATGCAAATCGGCCCATTGGGGGCACTATAAATGCAAAAAATGGGCATGGCATGACACACATCAGACTATAAATCAACAATTTTATGTCGTATAGCCATTAAACTCGCAGGATATATTCATATAAGTACCTGAAACATACCCAGAAAATTTCATTCAAATTGACTTATAGGCGACGCTATAAATGCTAAACAAAGCAGCATGGTATAACACAAATCAGACTATAAATCAGTAATTGTTTGTCCTATAGCCATAAAACTCACAGGATATATTCATATGAGTACTTGAGTCATACCCTGAAATTTTCATTCAAATTGTCCAATAGGGGACAATAGGGGATATAAATGCAAAACAAAGCAAAGTGGTATAACACAAATCAGACTATAAATCGTAAACAATTTTTCCAATCATTACAAACCTCACAGGATATGTCCACATAAGAACCTGATAAATAGCCTGAAAGTTTCAATCAAATAAACCTGTAGGGGGCGCCATAAATGCACAAAATAGCTTAACATAACACAAATTATACTATACATCATAAGTTGTTGGTCCAATCATTACACTGGCAAAATAGGTCCATATAAATACCTGCAAAATACTCTTAAAGTGGTTTTTGTCCCCTGCTACCACAGTAGTGAGCAGAGCGGGTTGCCGTTGCCGTTGCTGACCTCTTGGCTGTGCTGTAGCGTTGTTCGTTGGTGATCATTCTGCTTGAGTTGAGAGAGGAAGATGTGTGCAATTGAAGCTGAGGATTTACTCTTGTGTAAACAGGGTTTTCTGAAAATAATTTGTGTGTTAAGGCTCAAACAATAATTGAGATTCGATGATTTGCCCCCGAGGTATAACCTTTGTCACAGTTGGGGCGGGAGAATCTTACCCCCGTATTCTTTTTTCCCCTTTCCCCCCCTGTAACAACTCGGTGAGCAAACAGCCAAATTAAGTCGCTAATCTGGTCAAACAAAGGCAACGGGGGTTTTTTGGGGGTTTTTTAGGGGGGAGTTTCAGTCTCCCGGGACCAAAGCAAAGTAAGGTAAAGTAAAATAAATTTAAACGCTAAATTTAGAGAATAAGTTAAAAGCTAAATAATTGTCTAACTAAGTGAATTGTGCAATATACAAAGTAAAACAGTTGTTCTCAAGGACTGTGGTACTGTTGCCTGGTTTTTCTGTAGCTGATTTAGCAAATGAACCCTAGCAAGCTCACAATTACAAGAATATAATCAAATTACCTGGATATCAAACTATAACCCGGCTTGGTTCATACTTGGTGGCTTGCCTTTCATACAGTCTTCTACCCAATAATTATTGACGTTCATCTGGGTTTTTTTTAGTCCCCTTCGTTCTCTATCCTGACTGCATTACCGCATAAACGCATTGCCAAGCTTGAATATTAACAAAAACCGGGGTTTTTGTCTTTTTCGCATTTTATTATTACCGAAGGGCTCTTCTGATTAAATGTTTTAAAGTTTTAACTGCTTGTTTGAGTGCTTAGGACAGCTTGTCGGGGGAGGTACCGTGATTAGTTCGCTCACATAGTAAACGACTTGTTTATTCGATCTGTTTTAATTTAAGGGAACCTGGGCTTTACTCTTTTCTCGGTTACCCTTAGTTGTATTTGTGGCTAGCTAGCTAGATAAGTACTGTTTGCATTTTTGGCTGGGGATCTGAGATTTAGTATTTAGTTAGTAGGGCAGCAGTCACTTGACTCATCCGTTCGGTTAGGTTGGAATTTAAAAAGTAAGTTTTTACCAGAGTGCTCCGCCTCCTCCCCTCCTCCAGTTTCTCCTGGGTGTTGGAGCCAGTAGTTTTATCTGGGTTCTCAGCAAAGCCCTGTCAATTTTTAGTTTAGTATATTAATAGTACTGGGACTAGATAAACTCAATGCGGCTTATTAGGAGTGCTTATTACATATAGAGATTGGCTCAATTTGGTATTTCATTTTTGTTAACTGAAACTAAGCCCCTGTTAAAAGAGGCTTATAATCCATTTACATAGTTTCCCCACGTTTCTATTGTGACTGCTTAGGGCTTCTTTGGTTAATAAATTAATAAATTGTGGTTCCTCAGCTTCTGTCTTTGCATTAGTAATTTTTTTTATCTAGGGTGAGCAAGGTCATTAGGTAGGGGGTTCAAAATGTGGCCAAAACTATGTAAGGGTTGCAGGATGATCGCACTTTTGGAAACAGATTTCCAGGGTGTGTTTGTCTGCCGCCGGTGCCAGCTAATTGAGCATCTGGAGAGAAAGATCCTTGATCTTCAGGGCCAGTTGGCGGCACAACATAGTTCACAATCAGTAGAGTTCCTAGAGGAACTAAGTAGTATGTCGTTTAGAGAAATGGTGTGTACGCCGAAGCAGGGAACTGGGATCCCAGAGCAGGCAGGGAGAGAAAGTTGGGTGACTGTAGGTTGACAGTGCAGGAAAGGGCGTGCACGCTGTACAGCGACAGCTCCTCCAGTGGTTGAGGTGTTCAACCGATTCCGGCCCTTGCAGGAACTCAAATTGGCCCCTGACCCTGAGAGTGAGGGGACTGATGAGCAGCAGGGTACCCTGTTGGCCTCTCCCCCTCAGAAAAGAGAGTTAGTGATAGTGGGGGACTCAATATTTAGAGGAATAGATAGCCTAGTCTGTTTGTGCGACAAGGAGTCTCATACGGTGTGTTGCCTGCCTGGTGCCCAGGTAGGAGACCTCCTGGAGCATGTAGACAAGCTCCTGGCCAGAGCAGGGAGGGATCCAGTTGTCATGGTCCATGCTGGGACAAATGACATAGGTAAGGGTAGGTTTGAGTTTCTGCAAGGCAAATTTGTGGAATTAGCTGAGAAGCTTAGAAGCAGATCCTCAATGGTAGTGTTCTCCGGGATTCTTCCGGTACCATGTGCAAGCAGAGGAAAGCAGAATTTTATCTGGAGGTTTAACATGTGGTTACAAACCTGGTGTAAGAAAGAGGGGTACAGGTTTATGGGGCACTGGAACTTTTTCTGGGACGGGGTGACCTGTTCAAGCCTGACAGGCTGCACCTGAACCGGAGGGGTACTGGGCCAGCGTATGTTGAGGGTAGAACAGGATTATTTGAACTAGGGACTTGGGGGTAGGGAGGTTAGTGAGTGTTACACATAGGGAAATGCAGACTTCCCTGATGGAAGCTGACTGCGTTACATGCACTATTGATGATATACTTTGAAAGCAACAAAGCGTACTGGGGGGCTTGAAGCAGCGGTCGCATGAGAAATCAAGGGGGAAGAGCATTAGTAATGACCTGAAATGTTTTTATTTAAATACAAGAAGCATAAAAAATTTATTTCCAGAGCTTGAGGCTGTTATGATTAGTGAGGGCTATGGCATAGTTGAGATTACAGAGACATGGAGATGAATATAATATAGAAGGTTATAAGCTCTTTAGGAAGGATAGATGTAACAGGCAAGGAGGGGGCGTAGCAATCTATGTGAACGAAAACATAAATGTACAGGAAATTCCCGAAATTGAACATTCCTTGCCCTGTGAGGACATCTGGGTCAGGCTCATTGGTAAAAACAAGACAGGTTTAAACATAGGAGTATGCTATGGAGTATATCACCAGCCTTGGACAGTACAGTCAATAAAATGCCTTTTAGGAGGATTACGCAATCTTGTAGAGGTGGAGGGACTATTATTATGGGAGGCTTAAACTATCCAGGTATTGATTGGGAAATGGTGAAAGGACAGGGTAGGGGGAGGAAGAATTTCTAGATGTTATAAATGATAATTACTTTGTGCAGTGTGTTAATAAACCTACAAAAAAGAAGGCAATTTTAGACTTAGTGCTCTGTAATGACCCAGATAGAATTAGCAATGTTGAGGTACTGGAGCCATTTGGGACAAGTGAAATTAACACTGCTGTTAATTTTGATATTTCATGGGAAGTTAAAAATGTGTATTCAAAAACAAAAAATTTTCAATTTTAGACGAGTCAACTTTGACAGGATGTGCACATATCTAAGTGAAATAAAATGGGAGACACTCCTGGACTGTGAGTCCGTAAATGAGATTTAAGGGGGTTTTACTTGAATCGCAATGCAGATTCATTCCAAAGGTGTCTAAAAGTAAGCTGAAAAAGCAGAATCCTCAGTGGATGACCAAAAGTATTCATAGGATTTTGAGGGAAAAGAGGAATCTTTATAAGATGTACATAAAGGATAACAATGAGAACATTATGGCTGAATACTGTAAAATGCGGGCTGTGGTCAAAAAAGAGCTGAGGAATGCTAGAAGACTGTATGAAAGACAAATTGCTGAGGGGGCAAAAACTAACCCTAAGTGCTTCTTTCAGTACTGTAGCAGAAAAAAGATAGTTAAAGAGTAGGTTAAGTGCATAAAGAATAAAAATGGATTGCTGCTATATGATAACAAGCATATGGCGGATGTCTTAAACAGCTACTTTGTTGACAATTTTACCTCAGAGGGGGTCTTTATTTGGCCAGAGGGCATGTTAAATGCTCAAGATTATTAAGCGGAAATTGAGGTTAGAGATAACGAAGTGTTAGACAAGTTGCATAAACTAAAGGCAGGTAAGGCGGCAGGTCCTGATGGCTTATATCCTAGAGTGCTCAGGGAAGTTGGGGAGATCATCTTTAAACCACTATCCGCCATCTTCAGACGGTCTTTAGAAACCGGAGAAATACCAACTGATTGGAAACAGGGCAATATAATACCAATATATAAGAAAGGGGACTGTACCGAGCCAGGAAATTACAGGCCAGTCAGTTCAACTTGCATTGCGTGCAAAATATTGGAATCTATCCTAAAAGATGAGCTGGACTTATTTCTTGAATGTAACAGTATCTTGAGGGATAGCCAACATGGTTTCCGTAGGGGAATGTCATGCCTGACAAAACATCTGGAATTTTTTGAAGAGGCCACCAATACTTGTGACCAGAGCAGGGCTTATGACATCATATACTTGGATTTTCAGAAAGCATTTGATACAGTGCTGCATAAGAGACTAATTTTTTTTAATGAGCTCCATTGGAGTTACAGGAGGTATTCTGGAGTGAATTCAAAACTGGTTACAGGATAGAACACAAAGAGTGGTGGTCAGTGGTATCTCATCTGAGCTAGGTATGGTGGGGAGTGGCGTTCCCCAGGGATCGGTGTTGGGACCCCTGCTGTTCCTCATCTACATTAATGATCTTGATAGGAATATTGAGAGCAGATTAGTTAAATTTGCAGATGATACTAAATTGGGGGGTTTGGCAAATAGTTTAGAGTCCACTAAAGTGATTCAGGATGATTTGGAAAGAATCCAGAAATGGGCAGAAATGTGGCAAATGAAATTAAAGGTAGCGAAATGTAAAGTTGTACATGTAGGTAATAAAAACATTAGACGGAATTACTTCATGGGAGGTTTAAAACTGGAATGAGCTGCACACGAGAAAGATCTGGGAGTGGTTGTTGACCAAACCCTCACAGGCTCTAGCCATTGTGCCATAGCAGTTAAAAACGCCAATTGGATGCTGGGATACATTGCCAAAACTATTGAGTACAAATCTAAGGAGGTGATGCTTCTTTTGTACAGCACATTCGTCAGACCACATCTGGAGTATTGTGTACAGTTCTGGGGACCATACTTTAAGAAAGATATAGAGGCTCTAGAGAAAGTTCAAAGAAGAGCCACTAAGCTATTCCAGGTATAAAAGATGAAAGCAATGAGAAGAGGCTGAAGATCCTTAATCTCTTTTGTCTTAGGAAAAGGAGACTAAGGGATGATTTGATTGAGGTCTTTAAATATGTTAAAGCGATTAACAAAGCGAATTATGTAGGATTCCTTCGACCAAGTGTTGTGAGTAGAACTCGGGGTCACAAATGGAAGTTGACCAAAGGTAAATTTAGCACTGATATTCGGAAATATTTCTTCACCCAAAGAGTAATTTTGATGTGGAATAGCTTGCCTGACCATATTGTTATGGCAGAGACCTTGGGGGTTTTCAAGAGCAGGCTTAACTTAAAGCTAGATACCATTGAGTCATTGAGTATCTGAAGGGAAATATTCACAATAGTATAAAGAAACTGGCAATCGTTGTTGTGCTGAACGGCCCTCTTGCCAGTCATATCATGTTATGTCATGTTATGTTACATAGTATTAAGCTCCGTTCGGCCGTCCCTCATGTCCCGTTTGTTGTGAACGCGATATCTCAAGAAGGGTTCGACCGGTTCCATTCATTTTCGGTTTCAAGGTGTATTAGGGGGTGCTCACAGCCCACTCGATTCCCGTCACCTTCGCATTATTCTCAAGGTCATTACAACCATTTTACCACTTACAAATACCTTATCAATATGATATTTCAAGAAAGGTTTGACCGATTCCATTCATCTTTGGTGTCAAGGTGTATTTGGGGCGGAGGGTGTAGATTTCACCTCCATCAGTCCAGGCGTTCATTCATCACATCCCGTTTGTTGTGAACGCAAAATTTCAAGAATGCTTTGACCAATTTTATTCATCTTTGGATTCAATGTGTATTTGTGTCATACGCCGACCCCAGATGATTTCTGTCACCTGGCAGGGGACATGGCCACGTTTCTTGGCAACACTTGTTAATTAAGCTGTTAAAGCTTTCAACTACTAATGGTCTCTCTTGGCTTGAACCCCGGAATTGCTGCTTGGGGCTGTATTATTCCCTTTGTGGTTCTATGAATTTAACATTTGTTACTTTGTGTGCACTTTGAGTGAATTTTCGTAATGCTTTTAACATAATTATTAATGCTGAAATTACTGACATTTAGGAAATATATGGTGTGGGAGCATTGGCAGTCGGCTGTAGAAATTTTTTTGGCTATATCCTGTGCCTGAAAACAGCTCAGCAGTTTTGCTTAGCAGTCAAATACTGAGAACAGGTTGGAAATGGTCTGAACCATAGCTGCGCAACTAAACATAGGCTCTCCTGTTAAAGGAGCACAATCTTATACAGTAGTATAGGCCGGTAGTTCCGAAACACAGTCGGGATTGGTGGGGACCAATATATATGCTGGGTTTTGTTCCAACCACAGTCGCAATCCCACCATTTTAACAGCAGTTAATGTTCCTGATTTAATTCATTAGAGGGACATTTCATCATGTTATACCACAGTAAGTCAGACATGCCTATGCATGTCATTATGCTAAAAAGCTCAGAGTTCATATTGTTTTAATTTTGCTATACTCCAAGTTACTGCACTAGAGAAGCCAATATGTGTTTTCTGATCACTGATTGAAGTCCTCAATTCTTTCAAAATGTGTTTTTCCCCCTGAAACTTAACACTGTATTTATATTGAACTGGCTTGACTCATCACAATTTGCTTTGTCTTTGAATTCTTAAATACCTTATTTACTTAGTTAGTTTGTTAGTTTTAGTAACCGCGTCCTGAATTTCAACAATTAGAGGCCATCTGATTTGTCAGTTTCAGAAGTCACAAATTTTCCCTCCGTTAATGCAATATAATATCATTTGCAAGTGCAGTATCAATATAGAGCTCACCAGGACATGCATGACTGTTTTTGACAAGATGTTTCTTAAAAAGGTAAATAATCCCTATAATCATGAGATTCACTATTAAGAAAAAGTAGCAGCACTTTAATATTCTGGTGTTGCAATTATGGTTGGGCCAAAAACCAGCGGACACAGGGGGTCATTGGGATGCCAGGAGACTTGGCTGTTTGAGACCTGTTACATCCTATTTTTATTTCTTCGTAATCCAGTTGTTCTTGTGAGTTAATTTTTTGTTTTGTATATTAATTCTTACAATTTAATTATTATATCTTTCTACTCCCCTCCTTGTTTCACTCTTTGTTCTTTGCCAGCATTTTCAACTTTTTTGATTGTCATCTCATGTATTTCAGTTCCTGGTCTTCGTCTTCCCTTTGCTTGATTATTGTCTGGTGTCCTCCACTGGCAGTATGATAGTTACAAAAAATGAAGAATCAATTCATTAGCAAAACTCTTCGCCGAGTCTGCGGTCCTCGCGGGCGGCTTCTTCCAGCTCTTCCTTGTCTTCAGTTTAGAAGTGTGCACCTGCCTGGTGTGCTCTGATTTATTCAGCTTGCCATCCTAGGACCGGTTTAACAAAGACCTAACAAAAAATTTGCAATGCGAGGGCTTAGCAAAGCGATTGTGACCAAGCAACTTGTGACCAACAACCTGTTAACATAAACGTAAATAAAGGCCAATATTGGCGTTATTCAGTGATCTACACTTGGTTTTCCCTTAACCCATAACCAAAACCACTGACTGCATATTATATTAGCTGGACCACTGGCTTCATATATGACAGGCTACGGAGCTAAATCGGACAGATGTCAGTATTGAAACCATTTGTTTTTTTTTGGCTGTGTTCATGTATCTCACTGTGGCTATTTTGTTGGGAAACAGAGTCATCCGGCAGTTAGATCAGATGCTGTTGTAAATTTAAACCTGATTGTGATAGGTCCATGACAACTTTTCTGAATATGTGGCATGCACAAGAGTTTGATATAAAAGAAATATTCCATTAAGAAACTGGTAGAAAGTTTTATTTATTTTTTTGTTTATTATTAATTTCTATTTATTATTAATTGGTTTATTTATCAAGTCAGTTTGTTAGTAAATTTGGTACCTTCTTAATGAACTATTTCTACTGTGGCATTTTATCCAGTTAAAGGTTACACAACTGTCCCTATCACAGCAACATTTTTAAAATCCCACAAAATAAGTGTAAGATCACAAATATGGGACTAAAATTCCCTCAGCTGAGCATTTTAAAGGAGTTCTCTAATACCAGGTACTTTGACACTAATTCCATAGTTTTGTACTTGTAAATTATGTCTGCGCCAAAAATTCAGATGAAAATACGCACAGTAATAATTTTAGGCTTGTTTTCTAATGGTAGACCTTTTTAGCCAGTTTCTGCCCCGCCCACAATTAGGTCCAACTTCATAGGGATTGACGCATTAACCTGCTGACGTCATATAAAGAACGAGACGAGCTCAGTGGAGCTCATTTTTCTATTACTGCCTATGGGACACAAACTGCAGTAAGTTTATAAAATCGTTATTTTCTCGCGAAATTTCGGGGCAAATGCCTACCAGATGCATTGTTGCAGGTTGTAGTAATGTATCCAAAGAAGGAGTGAGGCTTCATCGATTTCCAAAAGATGAAAAAATAAGTAAAATTTGGGCGTCTTGGGTGAAACTGACTCAGGCAAAATGACAAGGACCGAGCGACAATAGCGTGATTTTTGGCGACCACTTCCATGACTCCGTCTTCGAGGATAAAGGGTTTTGGTCTGGGTTCGCGCTGGAAAAGAGGAGAAAATCAAGCCAGATGCTATCCTGAAAATCAAAAGTCCATTCGAGGAGAGATGCACCGAGGGAAAGGGGAGCAAGAAGAGCAGACCAGGCACTGAAAAATTGAAGAAAATGAAGGTAGGCTGCTAATGAACAATTATAACGCGTTAGCTACGGCAGAGCTTCAGCAGGTCTTTTGTTTTAGACAATATAGAGCTTAATAGAGCGCTGACGGCGGCTAGCACGTAGCAGGCTTTGGCTTGCATTCCACAAGTTTAACGCCTTCTCTTCGCTAGCGCTCTATTAACCCCTTTCTGCAGATGTAGACGCTCGCGTCTATAGACCTGCAAATTTAAGCACTTAGTTACAGTACTTGACCACGAGATGGCACCCCCGGATCAGCTATTGAATTTTCCCAAGCAGGCAGAGCTGAAACACGATTTAGAGTATGGAGAACTTCCCTCCAATCCCTGGTTTTCAGGAGTTGCATGAATTAAACTCCTCAGCTAAGCCTAAGTCAATATTCTTGCCCATAGTGTCGATCCAGTAGTTTCAAAAAAGTATCACTTGCGACAGAAAAAAACTTAGTACTCTGTAGCAACCATTTTAGCTACAGTGAGCCAACAGTATTCCAATTAGAGGTAAAAAAAAAAAAAAACGTTTTGTGAAGCGAAAAATCCGACATTGTATTGATTCTCTCACATTCTACTGTCAGTTACAGTCATCATACACAAAATACGCGTTGTTCCCTCCCATGGATTAACGTGTAGATTCCTCCATTGACAAATTCAGCGCTCCCTTCTATCCACCCAAGTACTGGTATCTATAGCCAGTCACTCGATTATATACTCAGATTCATCCGCGTTACTCTACAGTTATAGTTCAGGTTCTCGTGAAGCTTCCCCAGTAACGATGTATTGATAGACTCGTTTCTTATCCAATTCCCGAGTGTTTAAACTTTCCAAGTAAGGTCAGTGGTGTTCTTCGAATGTTGGCCATGGTTGCACAGCTGAAAATGACACGATATCAAAGAAACAAAGACACCCGAAACCTGCCTGAAGTGTTCAGTTTCATTTACGAGATAAATGTTGTATGGACGCGGTCAATGGGAATTATTCCGAATGAAACAGTACTGGAGGGTTCCTTCTACCCGATACAACTGTCTCTCGAGGAGGGCATCAATGAAGAAAACAGGTTATACTTCTACTCTGTTTGCATTTTGCTCTAACCTGGCTTTTTGCTGTGGAATTTATACCGCGTTTAAAGACATCGAATGCCGAGGTTTTCGTTTCTCCAAATGCATGCAGCACACGCACGTCGGTAGATCCCTCGGTACGTTCATTACACCATTCTGTTGAATATGGAAACATATGTCGTTTGATTTTTGCTGAAAGTGACATTTCTTTTCTGTTAAAATAAGGTGTATTTCAGAATTCAGATACTACTGAGTTAATGAGTTTTTACCCTTATAAGGAGTAAGGTTATGAGCCCGGATGTGAGAGCGGTTAGCTTTTCATTGCAGCGTGAATGTAAAAGCTGTTTAATCAGCTCTTTATTTAATGCTTGGGGGACTTCGAAGAAAAATGGACAGTATTGTTAACTTTCTTATGGAGAAAAGGCATGTTTTGTGTTTGGAGAGGTTACTGGTGACGAATGATTTTCAACTGCACTGATATTGATAGATTCATGCTAAGCTCAACCAGAAAATCATTAGCTCATGCTGAATTTCATGCCCCAAAAGTTAATTTGTGTTAAATATTTGATTAATGTATGATATGACAGTGAACCATTTTGATGGTGCACTGTCAAATCTCTTTGGGGAGATTCTCTTTGGGGAGACATCTGGATAGCTGTCTAATTTGACTCATAGCAAGCGGGTAATCGAGAATGCAATGTTCAAGATGAATTGTACTTGTGGTTAAGAAGTTTATGATTCCAGAAATGTATAGTTTTAAGCCCCAGCAGTTTTTCAATTGTCAGTATTATTTTTTTTTTGCTAATTCAAAGTAGAATTTTCATGAAGATTTTTTGTGTTTGCAGCCCCTTTTCTCCACCAAAATCATAAAAATAAACTGAAATACGATGGGAGTCTAAATGCTTCAAGTGTCTTGATTCAATTGAGCCAAAGTTTTTCTGCCTATAAAGCTGCAATCTTGAATTACAAAGCCTTAAATCAGGTAACACCTACAAAACCCAAAACCAGTGAAGTTGGCACGTTGTGTAAATCGTAAATAAAAACAGAATACAATGATTTGCAAATCCTTTTCAACCTATATTCAATTGAATACACTGAAAAGACAAGTTACTTAATGTTCGAACAGGTAAACTTTGTAATTTTTTGCAAATATTAGCTCATTTGGAATTTGATGCCTGCAACATGTTTCAAAAAAGCTGGCACAAGTGGCAAAAAAGACTGAGAGAGTTGAGGAATGCTCATCAAACACTTATTTGGAACATCCAACAGGTGAACAGGCTAATTGGGAACGGTTGGGTGCCATGATTGGGTATAAAAGCAGCTTCCCTGAAATGCTCAGTCATTCACAAACAAAGATGGGGCGAGGGTCACCACTTAGTGAACAAATGCGTGAGCTGATTGTCGAACAGTTTAAAAACAACATTCCACAACAAGCTATTGCAAGAAATTTAGGGATTTCATCATCTACGGTCAGTCATATCGTCAAAAGGTTCAGAGAATCTGGAGAAATCACTGCACGTAAGCGACAAGGCCGAAAACCAACATTGAATGCCCGTGACCTTCGATCCCTCAGGCGGTACTGCATCAAAAACTGACATCAGTGTGTAAGGGACATCACCACATGGGCTCAGGAACACTTCAGAAAATCACTGTCAGTAACTACAGTTCGTCGCTACAGCTGTAAGTGCAAGTTAAAACTCTACAATGCCAAGCGAAAACCATTTCTCAACAGCACTTAGAAACGCCGCCGGCTTTGCTGGGCCCAAGCTCATCTAAGATGGACTGATGCAAAGAGGAAAAGTGTTCTGTGGTCTGACGAGTCCACATTTCAAATTGTTTTTGGAAACTGTGGATGTCTTGTCCTTCGGACCAAAGAGGAAAAGAACCATCCGGACTGTTATAGGCGCAAAGTTCAAAAGCCAGCATCTGTGATGGTATGAGGGTGTATTAGTGCCCAAGGCATGGGCAACTTACACATATGTGAAGGCACCATTAATGCTGAAAGGTACATACAGGTTTTGGAGCAACATGTGTTGCCATCCAAGCAACGTCTTTTTCACGGATGCCCCTGCTTATTTCAGCAAGACAATGCCAAGCCACATTCTGTACGTGTTTCAACAGCATGACTCCGTAGTAAAAGAGTGTGGGTACTAGACTGGCCTGCCTGTAGTCCAGACCTGTCTCCCATTGAAAATGTGTGGCGCATTATGAAGTGTAAAATACGACAACGGAGACTCCGTACTGTTGAACAACTTAAGCTGTACATAAAGCAAGAATGGGGAAGAGTTCCACCTGCAAAGCTTCAAAAATTGGGCTCCTCAGTTCCCAAAGGTTTACTGAGTGTCGTTAAAAGGAAAGGCGATGTAACACAGTGGTAGAAAGGCCAACTTTTTTGTGCCAACTGTGCCAACTTTTTTGCAATGTGTTGCTGCCTTTAAATTCTAAGTTAATGATTATTAGCAAAAAAAAAAAAAAGTTTCTCAGTTTGAACTTTAAACATCTTGTCTTTGCAGTGTATTCAATTGAATATAAGTTGAAAAGGATTTGCAAATCATTGTATTCTGTTTTTATCTACGATTTACAAAACGTGCCAACTTCACTGGTTTAGGGTTTCGTAAATAGCCAGATTTGGCCTCTGCGCAAAGGGGTTAAGCTGCTTTCACACTGGCGTCTTTGCATTGACTTTGCCTGTAATCTGTCGTACTAAAAATTCTTTTCGCGTCCAGTGTGAAAGCACTTCCTCCTAGCTACTGCTGCTCGTCTAGTTGCATGCTGTCGCTGTGTCTTGACTCTTGTCTTGTATTCTAATCTTTTTCTCTTTGTCAGATCATATTATTGTTTTACTCTAGCCTGACCAAATGCTGTACATAATCTAATGAGCTTGTTGGATGTCAGCTCAGGAGAGCATAATGAACGAAGACAAATCGACATCAAAGTGTAGCACGCAGTTTGGCAAACTGGCAAACAGCTAATCGAGGAATTAGATTTTCATAACAGAAATCTGGGTCATATGCTTTTAAAAAACAGTACTTATGTCGTTATAAATGGAGAACCAAACACCTGGATAATGCGTTTTGCAGTAGCTTTTGCTGATGACGAATGCGAGTGAACCACAGCTCTCTAGCCCATTTAGTGCATCTCTGATTGCCCCTTAAGAAAACCAATGTAAGATTCAATAAACAATATACATTTTGCCAATTTTTCTTTTGCTCATAATGTAAATCATATCAAATTTGAAGTTACTAACCACTGGGGTGACAAAAACATGTAATAAAGTGATCAAAATTATATTTTTATATGCAGTTGTACATACCGGCTATGCAGCGAATTGGTCCTGAGTTCTTTATATGACGTCGCGCTAAGAAAGGGCGGCATTATCGATTGTAGCGATTAAAAAGGGGCGTTCCTAGGGCAATTAGAAAGTTCCTAATTACTCCAAAATGGTTTGATATTATGGGAAATGACTGCCATGTTTTTTTCTGGATGAAAAATTACATAATGGGAGCCTGTTTGTGAAATTTCGCCCTCCAGAAGCTGTAGTTCCTTTAATGTTATGTAATAATCACTACTGGTATTTGTGTAACAAATTCAGAAATACTGACTAATTGGGGAGGGGGACTTCCTTCAGTATGGTTAATTGCCAACAGTGATTCTTTAATATTTTTGTGTGCATTGGAGATCAGAGACAGCTGCAGCCAGACAAACAGTCCCCATACTTAAACTCTTCAGCAGTGTTTGTAGTGAAGAGCACACATAAAAGCTTTCACCACACCTGACAGTATGCTTTGAAGAAGATCGCAAGAAGTAGTCACTTTAAAAGGGCACATGTTTAGAGAGTGATTATTTGAACAGGATGTAAACGCATAGACAGGATGTGTGCAATTGGGCCATTGTGACCTCATAGCGCGGGAAATTGATCTCTCTCCTCTCAGAGAATGAGTTGTAGAGAAGCTGAACACCATGAAAAATTAATTCAGATAAAGCAGACTCAATATAGACAGCTTTAACATCCCATTTAGTCAATAGTTGCGATTACTGATAGTAATATGATCAGAAAGAGAAGAAAAGTTGATTGCTGTTGCAGAAGTCGCTGTTGCAGAATCCGGCATCCACGTGCAGGGATGGAACTATTTAGGGACAGTCCCTATTAGGTGTCATAGGGTCAATCATGCCTCAGGCTTTTACACTACCTGGCCTCTGGTCCTTGTAAACCCAACCAGCCTCTGGAAGATTTAGATCTGTGTCCACAAAAAGGAGTCTGCTTTGCTTGTTCTAGGAATTCCTGCATTGCTTATATGACTGAATTTGTTTGAACTGAGAAGCATGTACAACCAAAAACAATATTCTATGAGACAGATTGCCTACTCTCAATGTTTTTATGTGATCTGATGTCAATCTGGGTGGACTTTCCATTAGATTCTTCAACATTGCTTTAACTTCCATTCCATCCAGAAAAAAAAATGAGAATGGGAGACAATGATGTCCAGTTATGTCAGGCTTGAAATCGGCATTCCAAATTGTTTCAAATGATTAATGAGGTTTAGTTCAGGGCTCTGATCAAACCTATCAAGTTCTTCTGGATTGATAGTGACGGTGCATGTGTGGACATGATTCAGTGCATGGGGGCATCGTGTTGCTGGAACAATGAAAGGTCTTCTCCAAACTGCTGGATGCATTAAAACATCTTCTGTGCCATTGTAAGCTGTTGGACTAATATCTCTATGTAACTTTAAAAAAAACACCACTAGAGCAGGGAGTGTACACATACTTTTGGCCACGTTGTGCAGAATGAAAACACTCCAGCACAAACATGCCTTGAACCTGGCTATGTGAAAAAAGCCTATTACTCATTTGGGAACGCAACTCTCTCTCAACTGTCGAATTAACATTTTTATAATTGGCCATGGAATAAACAATTGCTTACTTGCATAGTTGCTGCAGGCATGAAAGGTGCTGTTACAAGAGGCATGTTTAAAATGCAGGTAAAACCACAATGCAGCTTCTGTAGAAACCCAAGAGAAACAGCCGAATGGCAGATTTACTTATAGGACGTGGCATCATAACAGAGAAACCTAAAAAATTTAATTAACTGTCAGTGCTAAGTTGTATGATTCAAGAGTGGGAAATTGACAGGGAAATCATATTTATGATTTATTCACGTACCTGATCAGTGCCTTTCCATTCAATTAAAGAAAGCCAAACTAGCATTTTATTTGACTAATTTAGCATAATCACTTTCTGTTAGTCAGCAGTTGTTTAAATGAGGTCCCTCCTGTTTGTCAGTTAGCACAAAGTTCCTTTTTTATTTCGGGTTAGAAAAATCTTCTTTTTTGCCAAAACTTCAGCTCATGTGGTGAGAGCTCTTGCAGAGTTGCTCCGGGGTCACTCAAATATTTTTCGACTTGAGTTCAAATTCCTATGGGTACTTTGTGTACGCTTTGTGTAATTGTTAGACATGGTAAGCACAGCTTTGTGTTAATTTGTCAGTATAGGCTGTGAGGACACTGCTTCAGCTTTTCCATGAAGCTAGAAGGCCATGTTCGCGGTTGTGTGAAGAAGGCAAGTACATTGCAGGTATGGTACATTCTTCGACCTACTACTTTGACCATGGCAAACCCCACCCCTTGCACATATTTTAGCTGTTCAGTGAGTTTATTCAATTTTTGGGTACATGTACTCTTGGGTTTGACCTTTCAAGGTTACTCAAGGTCAAAGGTCATGATGTCATTTTACTGGCCATATATGAGTTCCCATATGTGAAAAACAGGATGACAAAAATATATCACAGTGACAATACTTTCACATCATATCGTTGATTTGTTTTCACTGAAAGTCCTTTACAGCTTAGATCTCAGGAAAGAACAAAGTGGCTTACTTGTGAAAGTAGGCCCAGAAATGTGTGTCCCATTTGGCAACAAATTAATTAACGGGTGTTTGCATGTTATGACCATGTATCTGAAGACCTTTTATGCATTTCCTCCCCGCCAAACCATCACATTATAGTTACAATTAAAGTATTTCTCAGGCCTAATAAGAGAAGCTGTGGTATGTTTCTTTCGAGCATTATGTTTGCCATGTCTATGCCTGAAGCCTTTTCACGCTATTTCAAAGGTAGTTCATTTGTAACTACGATCATTCCAGAATCCTTTAGTTTTGATGTAATAGTGATCAAATAATATGAAATCCTTCAGATATTTTCAGAAATTGTGGATAGGGTTTCATCTCAGTACACAATCAAATGAATATGTCTACTGACTAATAGGCATCGCAATTCACTGCAGACAGCAAGTTTAACTTTTGATCATGTAACTATGTGGCTATCAGATGAGATGCACATCTTTTTTATAAACTTGGTTTTATGCTCCAAGTATGAATATGGAAAACAATCATATGAAAAGAGGTAACACAAAAGTCTGTGATTAATAGGCTCTTAATCTGGTTGTTATTAATGACTCCAGTAAATTCTTTGAGCATCAGCTACCTCGCAATATGCCAAAATGGCAAATAAAAAAAAATCTAATTTTCTCGAAAATTTTTTTCTTTCTTCCGGTGTTAATACTGATGGTTAGGACTACAACACGGCACAGGTCCCATTTGAGCACCTTTTTTTCTGACCTTTCTTGGGTTAAAACCCTGTGTGGTTACAGATGAACATCTATAAGTAGTATGCCACACAATGGTTCAAGGAGACTTCACACCATTGTGGTGCGAAGCTCGGAAAGATAAAGGCTTAATTGAATAATAGAATGATTGATAAATGTTGTTGAGTTGATGAGTGTGGAAGCAGGTTTGGTCCTCGGATATTGGGACCGTTGTGGGCAAGACATGATACACACACTCCAGGAGTGAGTCTAGGAACCACTGCTTTAGAGCATTACCTGCCAAGAAAGTACATTCTGTTCAACTGTAAGCTGAATTATATAAAAGCGTGTCTCATATATATAATTATCTCTTGTTGGTCTGATTTCTCACCTGCTCTTATGTAGGGCAGGAAAAATATGATGAAAATTTAGTTAATGGTTGAACATGTGAGTCAGAGTTCTGCCCTAAGGATGATTTAAACATCGCCCATTACTTAAAATGCAATCGCTATTATCTATGATTCTTCCTCAGGCTATATCACTGTGAAGTCAACTTTTAGTCACTATCTTTTGATCTGCTGTCAAACAAGCAGTTTCTTGTGTGCCTATGCTCCTGGATGCATTATGTCTTTGATATATATGATTATATAAAAAAATGGAAAAAAAAAAAACTATGTAAATGAGCAGAAAAAGTTGCATGATTACATTATGCTTGAAAAAAAGACATTATTAGTCACAGCGCCACTAAAGGGCCATGTCATGTGAGTTCTATATCTTGAACAAAAATATCAGAGCAAAGTTTTCTTTCACGGCATTTTGATGAAAATGACATGCGTGCAT
The DNA here is from genome assembly GCA_029721435.1 of Gymnothorax reevesii. Taxonomy (NCBI): domain Eukaryota; kingdom Metazoa; phylum Chordata; class Actinopteri; order Anguilliformes; family Muraenidae; genus Gymnothorax; species Gymnothorax reevesii. Next base: position 130,579,269 of record CM056574.1, on the reverse strand, counting down.
GAATGTTATTCATGCCGCCTCACGGCAAGATGGTTGCGGAGTTTGCATGTTCTCCCTGTGTTTGCGTGGGTTTCCTCCGGTTTCCCCCCCATGGGAAAACATGTATTATAGGAACACTCCTACCAGTACTCCTGACCAAGGAACTGGCTTTAGAGCTAGAGTTGGTCCCTGGGTGCTGATCTGTGGCTGCCTACTGCTCCTCCCTATAGGATGGGTTAAATACAGAGGACAAATTACCCCACGGGGTTCAATAAAGTATATCAAATCTCCTATATCTATGGTGGGCAAAACATTTTCATACGTACCCATCATATAGTGATGCTACGTGACTGACCGTCGATATATGACGGAAAAGAAGGCTTTTGGCATCTGTGTTTGACAGTTGGGGTTAGCGTTCAGGGTAAGGGTTAGGGGTTAGGATTTGTTTTAAACTGCTGTCAAATTAGGATGCCAAGAACCTCCTTTATTCATCGCATCCTGACACGTGGTCAGGCAGCGTCACTACGTGACGAAATGGGATGAGACTGGGTTCTGATAGGTGGTGTGTTTTTGTTGTTACAGCGCTGGGATTCCTGATCCTCATGTCCCATCCATAATTCCTACACATGCCATTCACCGATAACAGGCAGTTCAGGATTGCCAAGGAAAAGACTTGTGTAACATTATGTAAAATGAGCCTCCAGGAAACAGGAGCTTTCTGATGACTTTACCTGACAAAGCATATTTACTTAAATTTCAGACAACCTCATACTTGTCATCGGTACACCAATTTTATGAATGAGTAAGGGATGAGTGGGTATAGAATGACATAATTTTGATTGCGAGCCAAAATATCTTCTTTAAAGTATTCCAAACAAATCTATTTGTATTTCTAACATTTCAGATTAATTGTTGCATTAAACCTAATCTTAGCTATGCCATGCTCCTGGCATTCTTACATGAGCTCCGCTGCATTTCTTAATGATTTGTAAATGGGGTGATGAGAGCAGTTGTTTGAAGAATCAAATTGTTTGTGTATTCTGATGGAATGTCTATAACGTGTGGTAATTTGACATACCTTTTATATCTCAAATATAAGGTAAGGTGATATCTCCAGAAATAGAGGAAGAGGAATCCCAGGACTGATCACCCAAACAGAAAAAAAGGAGAAACAGATTCAGATCTGTGCGTCCCATCTCCCAAAGATTGATGGCAAAAATAAAATAAACATTACCCTTAGGTTTAGACATTTGCTAACATCTCAGCTAAATACTTCAGTTACCAGATGTTTCTGGGACATCACATTTATTAATTGAAATCCCATTGTTGATTTGGGAATTTTCTTTTGTTTGTGCAGATCTGTGTGAATATTTTTACCTGCTATATGTTGCGAACATCTGAGATCAACAGACATATAACATTATTAAACAGACTTCGGGCACAGACTGACTTGCACAAAACCACGCGCATTGAAGGACGGGGCAACTATTGCTCCTTAAGGCCAATAACACCAGTGGCTTTACTCTCCCATTTCAAGGGTCAATGGGGCCTTTGAGTCTTATTGCAAGTTGACAGGTGTCCACTGTAGATTCACAGTGCTATTTATGACAAAGAATTAGTACCTGTGGAGACAAGTAAAGTTAAAGCTTTGAGCGCAATGCACTCTGCGTACAACAACATTACTCAAGAAAGCCAAGATAAGATCTCTGGGGACCTTGGAGCAGCGTGTGAGCCTTCTCTCTTTACAGTAGTACGCAGTCTTCAAAGGCTGAGGTTTCCCTGGAAATTCACTGCTCATCACTGAGACAGGGTTGTCTAAGGCACTACCTAACATGAAGCCATAACGAAGCTGGGTTAAACTCCATTCCAGTTTTAGAAATGAACTGAACAATGAGCATAGGGTGTCATTTCAGCAATAAGGGGTATTAGTGGGGCAGCATGGAGTATTACTGGGGCAGTATGGGGTGTAACTCTCTTAAAGGGGCAGTATTCTTTACTGAGGCTGTATGGGATGTTACTGGGGCCGTGTTGGGTGTGTCTTGAGAATAGTGGTGCTGTTGCATCAGATCTAAAACCTACTGTATCAACCTCCAGGCTTAAACTTTGGTGCTAATATTTATCCATTTTGATAGTTTTTTTCCCAAAGAATAACCACTTAGGCTTTATGAACAAATAAAATTAAATTTTTACATTTCTTAATTAAAACACACTGCTTAATTATAGCGGTAAATTCTATGGAGGTTGGTGGAATCGATCATTTTTCTGGTTGTATCAATAGCGCATATCTCATTTGCATAATCACACTGATTATTCACAACCTCATTTATTATTTTTGGTGTTGCTGCTGAGGTATCCTAACTTGAATCAATAACTGATACCCTCCCTACTTTTAACTCTCACAGAATTTTTGAAGGGACTTCATTTCTCTCAACTCCATCTATAACACTTGCAGAGGTTTTGGATCTGACCCAGATACACTCAATAAAGAACAAGTGGCTGCACTGAGCATGTGGATATGGGCTGGAGAAAAGTGTATCCACAGGATTCCATTTGGATGCTCTTACGTCTAGTGCTTGCCCAAGCTCATCTATTCAAACTACTATAAGCACAGTCAATAACCATGACATATCGTGGGTGACGAGAACAGGTGATTCAGCCCAACTAAGCTCGCCAATTTTCCTATCACTCAGGAAACCACTCGAAATGTAAAAACCAGATAATATCAAGCCTCAACAACTTGACCAGTCACAATGCGACTTCTCTCTGTGTGAAAAAAATACTTCCTAATATCAGTGCTATATTTGAATCAAGGGCTACTTCGATTTGTCACTCATAGCTCTGCAAACTGGATTTAGCCTAAATAAACCTGCGGAGTTAACTCTTTTATTCCCTTTTATGTATCTAAAGGCCTCAATCAGATCACCCCAAAGTCTCCTTTTACTAAGGCGGAAGAGATTGAGATTCTTCCGTATTTATCTTTCATTCATGGAACTAACTTTGTAGCTCTTCTTTGAGCCTTTTCAAGATCCTTTCTATCTTTATTGTAGTGTGGTCCCCAGAACAGGTCAAAATACTCTGAGTGTGGTTAGATAAAAATTAGTACAACCTCCTTTTATTTATGATCAGTACTTTTTGCCTATATATCCCAGCATCATGTTAAGCCTTTTACCGGTATACTGCAGTGGCTAGAACCTTAAAGGCTTTGGTCAAAAATCATTCCTAAATCTTTTTCAAGTAGAACACATTCCAGTTTTGAACCTGCAATAAAGTAATCCTGTCAACTTAATTTCTTTAGCAGTGATATCCTCATGTTTGAACACAGCCATTACTGCAGGACTCAAGTGAACAGTTCCCTTTGGCCCAATGGAATCCGCAGCACTTTTCCAGCAGTCAGGAGGGGGTAGGAGAACAGCCTCACACCCTGTAACTGCCAGGATGTGGCTGGAGGCACAGCAGGAGCATTAGGGTTGCCAGATCCAGAATTTATTGAAACTGAGAAACACCCACTGCTGGAATCTTATGAAAATGGAGGTTTATGTGCTGTCTGTACCAAAGGAGAAAGGAAGTGCAGGAGCGTTTATTATCGGACCATTTTACCCAATGAAGCAGGATAGCCCTTGGAATATGACATGGCGTGGCAGTGACGCAAATTCATGTCAAACTGAAGGTTAATTTATTCATTTAATTTTTCACTTGATTTGACAACTGGCCATTCCAGTTGGAAACTAGGCATCTGTCGACACAAACACACAAACACGTGTGCACACCTAGGAAAGGTACCACGAGTGAGCCCAGGTGAAACTGGTTTGATAATTATCCCTGAAGCTTCATGAGCCGTCTCCTGTTTGCGCCTGTGGCAGATTGACAGCCTCTTCATTTAAAACAGGTTCTGTCACATAACTGCCTGCAACCACTTCCCTCCTCCCCTCCACCTGCGCCCTTTCCTGCAGCTCCCTCGCTGGGAACCCAGAGAGCACACTCACTGCAAAATCAGCTCTGTAATGTCTGGCATGGAGACCATTTTTAAATATTTTTATTCGTTTTCCACAATGTTACATTTAAAATCAGACAATCCGCTGAGCACATGAATACAACTGCCGGTTGAAAGGTTTTAGTGAGACACCAAAAAATTTCAAGTAGTCAGAGCATGAAACTGAAATAATGACCTTTCCATCTCATGCCATAATAATCCAGACAAAATGCATTACCTCTGTTTTTTTGTTATGGTTCTCAAAGTTCATAAAGATGTTCGGCACATGTGAATCACTTCATCTAAATTTTTCTTTCCACTTTGTCCTCAATTACTTTGATTTCATTTCTCTTTTGGGAAAATTAAAATAACTCATTTACTTGAGTATTTTACTCATAAGGCTTTTTAATGTGCTCCAAAATGCAAGTGATTTTTCTCAATTCACACCTTGCCTTTTGAGGTTATATACATTAGTTGAAATTACTTTGATACGAACATGAAAAAGCATGATTAGAGTGTACTGCATTTTTTATTGGTCCTGTATGCAATAAAATTTCCCCGATTAGTTTTTTTGGATAATATAACATAACATAACATGAATGGAGAAAACAGGCCGTTCAGCCCAACTATGCTCGCCAGTTTCTTTATACTATTGTTAATATATCCCTTCAGATACTCAATGACTCAATGGTATCTAGCTTTAAGTCAAGCCTGCTCTTGAAAACTCCCAAGATCTCTGCCTCAACAATATGGTCAGGCAAGCTATTCCACATCGAAATTACTCTTTGGGTGAAGAAATATTTCCGAATATCAGTGCTAAATTTACCTTTGGTCAGCTTCCATTTGTGACCCCGAGTTCTTCTGACAACACTTGGTCGAAGGAATCCTATATAATTCACTTTGTCAATCCCTTCAACATACTTAAAGACCTCAATCATATCACCCCTTTGTCTCCTTTTACTAAGACTAAAAAGATTAAGGATCTTCAGCCTCTTCTCATAGCTTTCATCTTTTATACCTGGAATTAGCTTAGTGGCCCTTCTCTGAACTTTCTCTAGAACCTCTATATCTTTCTTATAGTATGGTCCCCAGAACTGTACACAATACTCCAGATGTGGTCTGATGAATGTGTTGTTCAAAAGAAGCATCACCTCCTTAGATTTGTACTCAGTACTTTTGGCAATGTATCCCAGCATCCGATTGGCTTTTTTAACTGTTACAGCACAATGGCTAGAGCCTGAGACCTGTCGGTTTGCATCTCAAATTTCTATCGTGCACACAGAGTTGAGCTAGTGCCAGGTCATTTCCATTTTATAGCTTCTCTTTGATGAAGCATTTTTATAGAGGCAATGATCAAGCTCTTTGGTGGAGTATTTGAGTAGCTTTGTCATGGGGACAGCCTTTGAGCGAATAATAAAAATTACTCTGTATGTTTTTTTTTATTTTCTTTTTTATGTTCACTTTCTATTTGAGTCAACAACAACATTTAGCAAAGTTTTGCGAATAATTAAAAACCTTATATTTAATTAAAAATAGTAGAAAAATGGCATATCAAATGTTGAAAATGAAAAATTTCGTTGTTTTTTGAGAAATATCAGCTCATTTTAATGTTGATGCTTGCATGGCACGAGTACCTTGAACATCAGTGAAGACAGCATTAATGCTGAACAATATATGCTGATTTTGGAGAAACATATACTGCCTAATAAATCCCTCTTTCAGATAGGACCGCGCTCATTTCAGCAAAACAACGCCAAACACCACATTCTGCACATATCACAACAACATGGCCCTGTTGAAAAAGAGTCTGGGTGCCATATTGACCTGCCTGCAGTCTAGACATGTCAACCACTGAAAATATTTGATGCATGGAGAAATGAAAAATATAACCAAGGTGATCAGCAGCTGATATCCTACATCAAGCTAGAATGGGGAAACATTTTGCTTTCAAAACTAAAACAGATGATCTCCAGAATTCCCAAACACAAAGGTGATGCAACACAATAGTAAACATGCCTGTTCCAATTTTTTTTAAGTATTGCTGGCATAAAATTCAAAATGAGCTTATATTTTTTTCAAACAACTATAAAATAAATCTCAGTTTTCACTTCCTATATGCTGTCTTTGTACCATTTTCTATTAGAGTTGAAATCATTGCATTTTTTTTGTTTACATTTTACACAGCATCCGAACCTTTGGGAAATGGGACACTGAAAGATTTATAAATAGTTTACCTTTCAATAGATTTCACAGACAAGAACCAACTCACTAGAAAACATTACAGGGTAAATACTATGCAACTATTTGTTTGCATATGGGGTGAGTTGACTGCATAAATCAACTATTCTTATCAGCAGAAAATATGCATGCCTCTGTGATTTTCAAAGAGAACAAAAAGTAATGTCACTAGTCTGTGGCTATGAAGTGAACTGCCATACACAAGCCAACCTCAGGTGCTGCTTGTTTCGGGGACTTTTTCCTTCATCCTCCTCTTCATCATGTAAAATGCATGTTCACTTGGATTCAGATCTGGTGACTGACTCAGCCAGCAGAACCAGCATGCGATGAATTACCCACATACATGGAAAAACACTTGCACACATTCACATAGACATAAATACATGAACTCGCTCTCAGACAGGGAGAAAATCCAGTATGCAGATATACACAGGCAGGCAAGATATGCAAGTAGTGAAAGACAGACATATGTACAGACAGAGAGACAACTTAGCCATCAGACAGTCACAAAGACAGGTATGCAGACAGACAACAGGCCAGAGTCAGGCGTGCAAAACCTTGTTGTCTCGGCAAAACCAATGATTGGACGACCCAATTTTTTCTCCAACAATCATCACCGGTGTTACTGGTTTTGGATGTGGTAAAAGGTCTTGCAATTTTAAAAGGTCTTTGTGAGTCTGCACATTCTTTATCTAATAAGGCATGCATTGTCAGGTGATGGCAGGTTTATGGTTGTATGTATTAACTATGACACATGCATGTATTTTTGGCCATGTGGGTGTGCCTACCTCTGTGGCAATCTTAAAGTTATGTGTGAGTTTCTCCTGACAACAAGTTTATCAATTTAGCACTCCACATTAAAGTTATGAAATATTGGCTTGACAAGTTTTGACAACTGAATAGTGCCAGTAATGACTATGACGATGAAAGAATTCTAACATGTCTGCTAGTTAAAGCATATTCCACTGAGCCGTTTTGAAAAGAAAAGACGTATGAAGACCACAATGGAGTCACATTTTCACGTTGTGGAGAAATGATGAATTAAAAATTGATCTTAGAAAGAAAGCACTGAACAAATATGCAATATATATATATATATATATATATATATATATATATATATATATATATATATATATTATAATATGTTATTATAAATATTATATTAATATATAATGTATAAAATATACAAAAATGCTAAATTTTTACCCTGATCTTTTTTCTTTTTTGGTCTTCGTATTTAATGGGCAGTTCTTCAAATTGCTGACAATTTTACTTACTCATTTGTTTTCTAAGGAGTAATGTACTAGGAGCCTGTCATTATGACAAATTAAACCCCAACTGGTTGAATCACCCTGACGGCGTTTATTTTTCTCGTTTATATTTCTCGCTGTACATTATCCCATTTATTATATGACTATGTATGGAAGAAATCAATAATTTGACACAAAATTGATTTTATTACTTTTGCAAAATAAATTAAAAAAAAAGTCCATAAGATTCTCCGGTTGGATCTGCGTCACGTCCATAACAACGGTCTGTTCTTCATAGCAGTGGTCTGCTTTTCAGAAATAACAAACCATAGAATGCCATAATTAACCTAGCAATTAGTTAGTGCAACTGTTTTCCACAAAAAAACCAGATGTTTAAAATTTTACATATTGTTACTTCAGTTGTAATTCAAGAATTGCACCATAAGGAATGTAATATTTTGCCATCTCAAGCAGGATCTTGCAGCACTTGTAGTGAAATAGCGCCCCGCAGTGGTTAAATACATTCACTTCACAAGACCAGCAATGTCATACAGCAAAGACAAGAGCAAAGAAAAGAAACCTTTGCCTTTCATAATAATAATAAAAAAACTACTACTACTACTACTACTACTACTACTAATAATAATAATAATAATAATAATAATAATAATAATCATCGTCATCATCATCGACATGGTCATCATCATCATAAAATTGTCAAAAGAACTCACATATAATGCTTGAATATTATACATTTTCACTGTCAGTAGTAAATAAATAAATAAAGTACAGCCCTTAGTCAGGGGGCCGTCCGAGCACAGACGTATCCCCCAATGCACATCCTTCTCCCCTTCAGCAAGCCGACCCCCCCCCCCCCCCCACCCCAACACAACTAAAGGCGCCCATCTCGTGCCCGTATTGACAAGGTGAGATGAGCCACCGTTTGTGGCATCTTGTGTACAGCAACTGTCGAGAGGGATCACCAAAAAAAGAGTTGGTCTAATGAGAAATTAACATTTTGCAGCATTTTTGGGCCCACTGAGGTCTCAGTAGGCCCAATAAAAGGCTTGAATTATCTGGTTTACCAGACTTCTTCTGGTTTAGATTGCCATCTAGCCCATTCTAGCCACATCCCAAAAATCTAAGAAATCCCCAAATGATGTCTTGCTCTCCTACGATGACGCCAAATTTGTGGCAGTGGCGGCTTTCTTCAAGAACTATAGTATCCCCTGATAGTCCTTTGAAGGATACAATAGATCCTGTATTTGTGTAATCCAAATAAAGGAAAAGGAATCATATGCTGTATATTAACCCCTTTGCTCAGAATACTAATATCACCATTTCCTGTTGTGCATGAGCCTGTTTAAGGCTTCATAAGTCATTACTTGTGTCACAGAGACAGTGGAAAATTATTCCAGTGAAGCAAGATGTTGGAAAATTTAATTACAGAATTATTTAGCAATTAAATTTCGGAATTTATGGACCCCAGCATCTAAATCTGCGCAGATAGGTTAAATTTCACGTGAAAACTCATCCAACACCCCCTGACTTGGGCTTGTTGGTTAATTGAATCACAATTATTTTAAGCCTAGTTAGAATAATTGCCGCCATGGGGTGAACATTTGGGCTTGCGCCTATTCTTTTTCACGAGTAAAACCAGGGGATCCTCTCATCTCTTCATTTTGCACCTCCTCGTCTCCTGTCTGCTCGGTCCTCCTTCCCGGAAATCGATCTCAGCGCGCCATCTCGAAGGATTTCTCAATTCATGAACTGCATCTGAAGAGGCAAAAAGTGAGCAGCGAGGCGGCTTGTCACAGGGGCAATAAGAGAGGATTCTCTGGTGTATCCTTAGGTCATTCTAGCAGCCGTGATGTATAAAAAAGGCGTGACACACGGCTGTCACATTGCGAACTGAATAAATAGTAAATATACATATGCAGTCATTAACACTATCATACTAATCTGACAGAGATCATAAAATACAGCGCAAGGCTACAATTAATCAATGGACAGATGATGCTGTTGTTCCACACGTCATAATTGACCTCGCTCAAAAATTACAGCTCTGAAGCACGGATGTCTCATTCTGTTAAATGACTGCTGCCTCGACTTCCCTCGCCGCCTGTCTCTTCCACCTCTCCTCTGTTCGCATTGCAGGTCAGAGGGAATAAGACACAAGAAGAGGAGGCAGGAAAGAAATTGAGGATAAACAAACTGAAGAATGAGAAGAGGGGCTGAAACGGCCTTAGAAAAAACAGCAACCGAACGTCTGAGACCTTGTGAAATGCTCAGGGGAAAATTTGTTGTTGAGAAGTCAGCTAATCATCAGCATGGTTGGACCATTTCCATTTTCGTCACCTTTTCATGCATAATTAGCCTACCCTCAGAATATTCCTGTGTACTTTGCCTTAATAACAATCAAGGATTTTCTTTACCAACGAATTACCATGTAGCCTGTAAATAAATATGATAATTTCATTGAGTGATAATGAGAAGCAGGCCTCGCTAGTCATGTGTGAGATTTTAAGAATAGCGGTAATCTGATTAATTTGAAAAAATCCTACTCTGAATTCCATCCCTCGGTGTTACATTTTTTTAAAGGTGAAAAAATATATCCATAGAGGAAAATACTAGTTAAATATATTGAACAGGAACGTGAGATATAAATTATTTTTTTATTTGCAAGAAATGGCCAAATGTATGCAAAACCTTCACTTAAATATATGTTGTTCCATGAACATTTCCATATAATATTGCGACAAAAAATGCTATCTAAATAATTTGGCCAGTCTACCAATTTAAATCAGTAGCTGAACAAATCAACTGACAGATTTGTAATCACACAAAGGAAAGGAGAACTGGGTGAGGGTTGCGAGAGCAATTGCTGGTTGATAGGTGATGATTCCCTAAATGTTAATGTAGCTCTGATCAACACGTCACTGGTAAACACAATATCAGTTATTCTTATTATGCTTAAAATAACTGTGATTAAATTTACTAACCAGCCTTGCCCCAGACTCTCATCCTGACCATAATTTATAGGCACATACAACACACCCAGAATTATCTAATAAAGGCACAAGGTTTTAGCAGTTCTGCAGTCACCTACAGAAGGAGGACCGTGATGCAAGTTCACCCCCGCTGTGCCAGTCTCTTCAGCCAGCGTACGGTTCACTGTGCAGACAAGTTTCTGGCTTAAACACCATCCACTACCTTATCCAGTGGACTGCATCTGCATAAACATGACACATATCGTATAAACAATGAATTGTTGCCAATAACAAGCCACCTAATACGAGTAACAGTGGTGAGCTGGAAAAAAAGAAGCAGTGAGCAAGTCCAGCACATCCACTGGGAGATGTATTCAGCGCGTGGTTCAGGTACTTAAGCACTAATTTTTTGAAAAGATAAATCTCAAACTTCTTTTAAAGACATGATTGCTACAACCCAGTCCAGGGTGGCATCCAGAACATTGCATTTTTGAATGGAAATTGCATTTATGTAACACTGCTTCGTAAACCCTCGTAGGGCTTTACGGTCATCCTTACCATATGTCTGAACTGCAGGAAATAAATTCATTCTTTCAGTGAATAAAGAGTTTGGTATTTTGTAAGAAGTGGATTAAACCCTGGACAGACTGCCAATCTACTACCATTCACTCTAATGCTAATACGGCGAGTTTTGACTTTTCGACCGAAGCAGCACATCTTAGGTCTGCGGGAGGGAAAAAATATTTAAATAATAATGAAAATACACCATTTGTTAAAAAACTTGAGATGATATGGAACATTCAAATAAAAAAAGAAAACAGTGATGTGTTTTCATCCTTGACATGTACTGAATTTACAGCAGTTTAATGTTTGATGTCTTTCTCTGCTTTATCTATTTTTAGAAATACATACTCATTGTCAGTTTTATGCCTGGAACATATTCCATAAAGGTTGAGACAAGGGTGTGTTCAGCACTTTGTTACATCACCATTCCTTTTAACAGTCCTCTGAGTAATCTCTTTTTCAAACCATTATCTAACGAGGGAGAGCTCCACTGAGGACGTTTCTTTTTTTCAAGATAAGCCCTGGGAGAAATGCCAGATAGAACGCTTGCAAGTCAAGAGGGTTAGAGAGAGACAGGGGTGAAGCCCCTGGAGCAATTTTGGGGTTAGGGACCTTGCTCAAGGGCCTAACTGCAAAGTTCCTCCCAAGTTCATCTCTCCACTCCGTTATAAACTGACTGTATTTAACAGTTAAATAAACGCAGTGTTTCCTGGTTATTTTAACTGTAAGTGGAGTCCTGCGCGCATTTAACTGTGGTTTACACTTAACATGCATGGAACTCTGTTGTAAACTTATTGTAAATTTACAGTTAAAATACCTGGCAAAGAAGGTGCAGGTTTATAACAGTGCAGATTAAGCCAGAGTCCCAAGCACCACTGGGGGCTGGCACCAGCAACTGTACAGTTACTAGTCAAGCAACCTATCACTTCACTGAACGGCTGCCCAGTCTTCAGCTTCTGTTTGGGGTCCTCATTGACATATTTCATACCTCGAAAATCACTGGCTAAAATTAAAACGATTAGGATCTGGATTGGGATCTGCTGGTCGGCCCGTCTGGCATCTCTGCTGTTTGCATTGTTTTTTTGTACATACAGTACCAGTCAAAAGTTTGGACATGCCCAAATTTTTCTTACTAGACATGTTAAATAAAGAAATAGGTACCATTTATTTAGCAAAAAAAGAGATCTAATTCTTAAATCCACCAAACTAACCAGCATTTTATGTCATATTTACAGAGCGTACTCACATTTTTTTTTTTTTACAAGAGCAGTTGTATATGGCTATAATGAGTTTGCTGCTGAGCGGCCGTTTAAGTTCCCAGAGATGTGCTGCACTTGTCGTTTGCTTTTTATCGACTCAATTTTTATTTCCCAATAAATTCCAAAACCGCTCGTCGCTAATTTGGCTGTTGGAAAATGGAAATAACTTGTTTGTCTGCTTACTTTGCAAAATATGGCATCTTTGAGAATCCTAAAATTTTGGACACTATTCAAACTAGTTAATTATTCTCTTTTAACTTCTGACTGTTTACCTCTTACCAGATTCCATTTGAGATTATATCGAGAAGTTAAGCCATTTAAATTTCTCTAAAAACAGAGCGCCTGGACATTAGCAAAGTGTGTCTAAACTTTTGACTGATACTGTATGCTGATTACATTGAACTTTTTGTTGCTATTGTAGTTGTTGCTGTTACTGAATTGCATACTGTGTATACAATGTTTTTTGTTGTTGCTGTTGCTGTTGATGTGAAGCCCCTTGTGTTATGACCCTAGGGGGCCATTAATGTATTTGTTCATTTATTTAGAGAATTTGAGATTTTTTTCATTGTAGGAGCAGTGTAAATATTTGTCACTAGTTTTTGACCAGAATTCTTATGTTTATCTTAGCACTTGTAATATTGAGAAGCGAGTTTCAGCAGTTTATTGTGGGTGGAAGTACCCCTTTTAGTTTTCACTTTTCTTTTTTTTTTGTTGTTTTTTTTTTTTTAATTGGGAATCTAGGTTAGCCATTGGTATTGTATTTTCATTCTTTGTTTTGGTGGCAGGTCATTAAGGGCTAACAGCTCAATTTGTTGATTACCGTTTGGGCATGTCATCATAGACTGTGTTGGCCATTTACCAAAGTCCAAGTCAGGAAATCAGTACTGGGAGGGGATAGGTCACTTTTAGCTGAATCTCTGTACCCCTTAAGGAGGGACATGGCATGAAATGGGGGCTTCTACATTAATGACCCCCAGGGTCAAAACACTTGGGGTAAATTATTTTTGATTTTGGGCCATACAAACAGATTTTGATGTGACTGGACCTGACTCCTTAATAGGAGGCCAAGCAGTTGTAATACAAGCAGAATGTGGCTCGCCATTGACTTGTTGAGATAAACTGGAGTGTCTCAAGACTTCGTCTAGAAGTCTATGCTGCACGAAAATGTAGCATCCTCTAGTACCGATCGTATCGATGGTAGCCATGTCCCCGTTACCCATGCCACACACTCCTTTACCATGAATGATTCTGGCTTTGAAACCTTACTTTTCACAGCAGCTGGGTTTGTCCCTTTTTGTTTAGCCTGGAGAACATAAGTCCATTAGTAGTATGAAAAATTAGAAAGGTTGGGACCACAGCACATTTTCACTGCGCATCAGCATGTTTTAGATAAGCTCCCTCCTAGAGAAGACAGCAGCATTTCGGGATACATTTTGGCAAATGGCTTCCTTGATGCATAGCTACTGTCTTTATTTGCAATTATAGATGACTGGTGTTTATTTAGTCTTGTCTTCCATCACAGAATGTCAGTTTTCAGTGCAGAGCCATTTTAAAAGACTGATGAACAGGACTACTCAATATTGATCGATAACGTCATCCTTTCTACTGAGATTCATCGGCACTCCCTGAATCTTTTAAATATATTAAGCTCTTTGGAGGATGTTGTTTTGTTGTTTTTGTGTTATTTTCCAGTTGTTGATGCATGCAGTTGAATGATGCAGTGTTTTTTTGCACGGTGAGCCTTGAACACTCATTGTTTGTAAACAACTAGGACTTTTTTGATGCTTCTGCTGTATATCTGAGCAACACAACCTCCTGCTCACCTGTTTTTTTATTATTTTTTTTTTTTACAAGCATTCCAACTCTTTCCAAGGGTAATATTCCCACTGTCCCAAATTTTTTGGAATGTGTTGCTGCATCAAATTCAGAATGAGCATGTAATCCCAAAAAACAAAAGCGCTGCTAAGGTAAAACAGACATGATAAATTAATCTTTTTTTTTTTTGCTTAAACTGTCCCTACAGTCCTTTTTTTTTTTTTTTTTGAAATGGGGTTGTAAGAATAACAACAAACATAATTTTAATATCGATGTTTATTATACTTCGTTCATTATGTTCACCTGTAACAGCTCCAGGAATTGTAGTATAAAGAGGCTCTCAGAAGACGTGTGCCAGCTGGGAGTAAATACAGGCAGTTTAAATAAAATTACATAGGCCAACTGTTGTGAAGTCAAATTATAGTTTTATAAAATGTTGAATCAGAGCCCTCTGGGAACTGTGACAGAGTGATTCCATGGCACCATGTCAAAGAATGTAAAACAGATCTTTCTTTGCTTCTCTAAAATGACATCTGATTGAACAGAGGTGTGTATTAAATTGCAACAAATTAACACATTTATTATTATTATTATTATTATTTTTATTAGTATTGTTGTTAATTATAATAATTACCTTGGTGTCACTGAATTGTCTAGCTTTTGCCGGCAATCAGGCTATTAATAAGGAATCAAAGGACACACACTATGACAATCTTTCAGTTGGTCACTGATTTTACCCGAAAAAAAAAAGTTCTTCTGGTCACAAAATCAGTTTTGTAATGGTTATCTCAGACTCCCGAATTTCTGCTGATGATTTTTGAATTCAACAACTGAGTTGATGACAAATTCATAGTTCGAAGATGGACAGCTTTTAAAAGATCCTCCCCCAGCATGTTCACCAATTTATTGACATTTGGAATGGCTTAATTATGTTATTCTTTCAAAAACAGAGCGCTCTTATTTAAGCAAAAAAATAGAAAATTGTGACTTTTTCTTATATATATTGTTGCTTATAAAGTTGGAATAATTTTTTTTACCTCTTTTCATGAAATGATTGTAACAATGTGATTTATTCTTGATAGATAAAGTGTCTGAATACAAAATTATTCCAATTTAATAGGCAACAGTGTATATGCAAAAAAAATCCACTCAACTTTAATATTTTTATGTTGTAGGGCACAGCATACACACACACACACACCTTTACATGAACCGTGTCTGAGGACATGGGCAGATGCAATCACAGATAATTAACATTCACTTGTGCTATCACTATTGTAAGGACAGCAAAGAAATGATCCACTCAACTCATACACTCTATTGTAAGCATTTACTGTCATAATGGCTTGTGATTGAAGGCATGGCTGCACGGGAAGGCACAGCAATAATATGCTTCATATCTTAAACAGAAGCCAAGACTGACAGCGTGTAAGTAGCTGTGAGCCCCTCAGACGAGCGGTAAGTGGTAAAGTAGCCCTAATAAAACCGGGGAAAAAAACAACCCCAGGCAGGAGTTTAACTCTCTGATAACTTTGTGAAATTGCTATTATTTTCTTATCGTAATCCTAAATAGGATTATGTTTATCCTATTTCAATCAGCTTTCAAATGAGGATCTAAACATGTCAGATATGTTCTATTCTGTGAGAGAGAGAGTAGACATAAATTTAATCCATCCTACAGCGCTGCAAAAACTTATTTGCCCCCTTCTTGATTACCTCTATCTTTGCATATTTGTTACACTTAAATGTTTCAGTTCACAAAATTAAGCTTAAAATCATACGACAATGAAGAATGAAGAAATGAAGAATGAAGAAAAATGCTGTTTTTACATGATAATTTCATTTATTCAAGGAAGAAAGCTATCTAACTTCACCTGGGCCATAGTGAAAAAGTAATTGCTCCCTTTGTTACTAAAGCAACCAACTGAATTAATTCAATCAATAATTTGGTTTAGTTTCTCAAAACACACCCAGGCATGATTACTGGCAACCCTGTTGAATCTAAGGTCAAGGTCACATTTATCTCTATTACACATTCAGAAACAACCAGGTTTACCAAAGTGATTCACAAAAAGAAATAAAATACTAATACACAAAAAAGAAACATCAATAAAAATACCATACACTAAATAATGGAGATAAAATAAAAAATAGAAAGTCAGACCATAAAATACAAAATAAAATACACACATGGCTCTACATTCGTTGACCAGGTGCAGGCGTGGCACGAAATATGCCTGGATACACCCCGTTTTGGCGCGGCGCTCCCCCCATTAGCCGCGCCAAAACGGGGTGTATCCAGGCGTATTTCGTGTCAGGCACAAGTACTCTTCTGTCCGCCTCTGTCCGTCCTGCCTGTGCAAGTGGCAAAGAGGGAGGAGAGCAGGCCTGAGTGGGTTTAACAGCCGAGTCAAATCTTCACCAATCAAATGAGCTCCTCTCCTCGCCTTTAAAATGTTGGAATAAAGAAGCCTATGTCCTATATTTGCATGATGCCTTAATGTTGCATTTTACTTTGCTGCTTCAAGCATGTTTTCTGCACCGCTTACGTCTATGAAATACGATGTTTGCTCTCATTTTTTTTCTGCCTGCATCAAAAATTTTGGGAATAACATGCATGGACAACAATGCAAGACAAGTTACACATTTATTTTCAATATGTCATCTTAACACAGCATGAGATCATAGCAATCAGGCTGTATTCCTTTCCCCAAATAAAAACGATAAAACCTAAGTGACAATAATAGTATTAAGCTGAATGCACCCTGGACGCGAAATGAATTTTTTGCATGACAGATTACGTTCAAAGTCAATGCAAAAACGTCTTTGAATGAAATCAGTTGTGCGAAAAATTCGTTTTGCGTCAGGTGTGAAAGCAGCTGAAGGACACATACCCACATAGCCTACACACACATTCACGTGCCCACATGCACACACACCTCTCTCTCTCTCTCTCTCTCTCTCTCCCTGCTGATACAGCACATACAGCTCGGCCTCTCTCTGTCTCAAATCCTGCTCTAAATTCGTAGACCGGGCGCAGGCGCAGCAAATGGGGGGAGCGCCGTGCCAATGGGGTGTATCTGGGCGTATTTAGCAATTTCGTGCCCGGTGCAGCCCGGCGCAAGTACTCCTCTGTCCTGCCTCTGTCCCTCCTGTCAGCGCAAGTGACGAAGAGGGAGGATCGAAGGCCTGAGTGGGGTTAACCAAGCCGAGTCAAATCTTCACCAATCAAATGAGCTCCTCTCCTCACCTTTAAAATTGGAATAAAGAAGCCTCTGTCCTATAGCTGCATGATGCGTGAATGTTGCATTTTACTTAGCTGCTCCAGGAGTGTTTTCTGCTCCGCTTACGTCTATATTAAGCATTACGAATATGAGTTAGCTGGCTAGCTAGGGCATTCACAAATTATTAGCGAACTTGAATGGAATTTCAAAACGTAACTACATCAAGTCATTCAAACTACTGAAGTTGGAATGACATACGACGGTTGCCCATGGATTTCTTCTGCCTGCATCATTGGGAAGACAAACGATCGATAGCATTTTCCTATTATTACACCCTGTTGTTTCATGAAAATTTTGGGATGAACATGCATGGACAACAACGCAAGCTACGTTACACATTTATTTTCAATATGTGATCAGTACGAGATCATAGCAATCAGGCTGTATTCCCCCACTAAAACCACTAAAAACGATAAAACCTAAGTGACAATAATAGTATTAAGCCACTTGCACACTGGACGCGAAAAAAAAATTTTGGCACACGGGTGTAAACCCATGTATTTGCTTCTTTGCATTGACTATGAATGCATTCAGTCGTGCGAAAAATTTGTTTCGCGTCCGGTGTGAAAGCAGCTGAAGGACACATACCCACATAGCCTACACACGCACTCACATGCCCACATGCACACATCTCTCTCTCTCTCTCTTTCTCTCTCTCTCTCTTTGATCTGACTTCAGGACAATCGATATAGATAATATAATTTATGAGCTGATCCAGATAGTTACATTAAACAGTAATGTAATAATTTATTGCACTGAAATGTGCCAGACATTCTGGAAACCTGCCTGTGAGGTTTTGGTGACATGTGCGCACTGTGCACCAGTCAGCCCAATTACCACTGCACAGAAAGTAAACCAGGTTGGAGCTGGCGAGCTCTCTGTGCAATCACCGGATCAAATTACCACTGCATGGGCTGCGCCATGCTGGACCACCCTGCGCTGCGCCAAGAAATTAGAGCCCATGGACACAACACAGAGCATATGACAATTAAAGTGCCATGTGTAATGTAACAAAGATAAAATCTAAAACGAATATGAGAAACCGAGAAACAAACCATAAAATATACAAGTATTCACAGACACATGACAGAGCATATGTCACAGGATCAAGTCAACAGGTCCAAACAACAGGTCCAAAAGCCAAGGAGAAGATGTGAGTTTTTAAAAAAGACTTAAACATCCCCAATGACTGTACATGTCTGACATGCAGCGGCAAGCTATTCCATAGCTTGGCAGCAGCTGCTGAAAAGGCTCGGTCGCCATTAGTTTTGAGCCTAGATCTGGGAACAACCAGCAGCAGCTCATTCGATGTTCTTAGGGCTCTGACTGGATTGTGAACTTGTAGTAGTTCAGAAAAAAACTACTGAGGGGCTTGGCCACTTAAAATCATAAAAATAAACAATAAAACCTTAAAATCTATCCTTTAACAGATGGGATGCCAGAGCAGGGCAGCCAGAACAGGTGTAATATGCTCCTGCTTCTTACTGCTAGCGTTCTGCACTACCTGCAGGTGACAGAGTGAGCACTGATCTCGGCCAACATACGAAGAATTGCAATAATCAGGCCTTGATAATATCAAAGCATAACTGACCAACTCCAAATCTTCAAAGAATAAATAAGGTGTAACCTTAGCTAGGAGTCGATGCTGGTGAAAAGCTCCCTTATCCACCAAGCCTATTTGTCTTTTTAAAGTAAGATCAGCGTCAAGGGTCACACCAAGGCTTTTGATGAACAAGCTGGTTTTGGAGGCGAGGGGGGGGTATATACCAAGGAGGGTATTCTGGAAGTCCAAACACAATGACCTCAGTTTTACTGACATTCAAATTAAGATGGTTTTGGCTCATCCATATCTTAATATCAAACAGACAAGCTAATAATGGTTGCCATGAGTCCCTACAGTTTAGAGAGAGGTAAATCTGCAAGTTGTCTGCATAGCAATGACAAGATATACTGTATTATGCTTACAGAAAATAGAACTGGGGTAACATATATAAAGAAACAAGCTGCTACCCGCTACCCGGAGTGAAATTGCCTTTGTTTTTTGCGTGCATGACTGTTTTTCAAAAATCGGGCAACACCAAGTCCTTCCTGGTGTCCAAGTGGATATTCACATCAAATTTGGCGATAATCGGTTGAGAAATGTAGGAGAAAAACGTGTACATACACACAGACAGACAGACATTGACCTCAAATATATTATAGAATAATAACAATGGGCCCAAAATACACCCCTGAGGGACCCCACAAGTAAGAGGAGAATTCACCCAGTTTTACAGAAACACTCCTGTCGGTCAAGTAGGACTGGAGCAGCATGAAGATCGCACCCCCAGGCCTTGCCTTTTGCGGGAGCTCAGCTGCTCACTGGCCTACACTGTGCTTGCGGGGACCATTGCCCAAAATGATCAATCCAAGGACTGTGTTAAACCACTCAATGAAATTTGTCTATTGTATACTCAGGATTTTAGTGACAATGCAACAACAAGCCACCGTACTGACTCTTGATGTGAATAAATAAAGAAAAACAATGTGATTGCATTTTTTTGTCTCTTACTATGGGAAATGTGGAATAATTCCTTAGTGAGGTGAGTTTGAAAACATTAAAATTAAAACAAACACAAAGAATGAGAAATTTCTCCAGCACCTGCCATAGAGCAGCACTCACTGCGGTCACTCCCTTGGTTACTCCCAACTGAGGTGAAGTGAACTTAAGTAATAACTTGCCTCTGCTTATGGACTAGCGACCGTAAAAGAACCAGAGATAATAAAAAATTAACTTTGAACAGTCACAATGGTCACCAGCCTTTTCAGGCCCAAGTGTTTCAGTGTCTAATCGTTCATAGCTCAGACCTACTTCATGCGCCAAACTTTTGTTGGATGAGGACAAATCACGCATTTGCTAATGAACTCCATATGCCTGGCAAAATTTCCGATTGCGGGGGGCCTTTTAGACGGGAATCACTCCCGATTTTTTTTATATGCTTTGCGCATATTTTGTGTGCATATTGGAAATGTGCCATCGATTGCGCCCCTTATGTGGAATTTACGAGCGTTATAGGACATAAGCGCAATCGAGCCTATCAAAAGGCAAGGCTTGCCACCTACAAACTAAATCAGGCATGACAACAGAATCCTATGATCTACAGTGTCATATGCTGAAGTCAAGTCCAGGGTCACTAAGATCTAAACATCACTTAAATTGATTGTCTAGCAATGTGAAGTAAACAAAAAGCAGCAGAAGTTGCCATTATCTTAAAACTTGAAGAACAGATGAGAAACAGAATTATTGACATCTATGAGTCTGGAAAGGGTAACAAAGCCATTTCATGGGAGCGCTGCAAGGTGAAAAACACTGCTGACTGAAAAGAACACAAAGACATAAGCAAGTTCACCACAGAATGGCTTAAAAAAAAAGAAAAAAAAGAAGGTTTTAGAGTGGCCTAATCAAAGTCCTGACTTCAATCTAACTGAGATGCTGGGTGTGTCAAGACTATAAACAGGCTGTTCATGCTTGAAAACTCTCCAATGTGGCTGAATTAAAACAATTCTGCAAAGCACAGAGGGCCAAAAATCCTACTCAGGGATGTGCAAACTACAGCAAATTTTTGATTGCAGTTATTGCCACCAAGGGTTGTGCCAACTAGTTCTAACGTTTAGAGGGGCAATTTTTCACATGGATGATACAGTTTTTGAAAATCCCTTCCTTCAAAAAATAAATGAATAAATGTTCATTTAAAAGTGGCATTTTTGTCTTTGTCTTGATCTGAAACATTTGAAGGGGATATTTCCATTAGTGCTCAAGTCCATATTAATTAAAAATCAGATAACACTACAAATCCATTCTTTCATTGATGAGGAATAAGCCACATGAGCTAATTTTGGCCAAGAAGCACTCAAGTACAAGACAAAATGAGCAGTTCCCCATGAAGCTACTTCTAGCGGTGACCAAGCCCAGTCTAAAATTTCTATAATAACAAAAGTCCCATCAGCCAATCACTTAGAAAATTGGTTGGCCAATAGCAACCACTGCAGCTTTCTTACGAAACCGAAATAGCTGACTCTACAGGCCAGGATGTGTGTGTGTGGACTCAACCCAAAAAAGCAAAAAGAAAAAAAAAGGATCCAGGCAGCCAAAAACATAGGCTAAAAACAAGCGAAAAAGTAGTCCGGTTAAAGGTTATCTTTTTTTTAGCCGCTTAATCTGAACTTGGCTGAACTTTCTAATTACTATGCCGCATCCCTATTGATGGCAAATTAAGTCTTTTAACACATTTTGGAAGGTGTTACTGCGCTTTCATAATTTATGGAGGTTTTTATTTTGAACTTTATTTAGCTGCATTTAACTTCAATTTCACTGCATACATCTTCCATTAATTTGGTTCAAGAAGCTATTTGACATCCATGACTGTAGTATAGTGGTACGACTATATTTGGACTTCATTTTCATTAGAAAGTGGTGTGTTTTGTTTTCAAAAAGATGCACTGTTTTAATACCCTAAAATAATAAAATTTTATGTTGTTAATTTTTAAATCAAGTTAAATTTTTGTTATTTTGAGGCATTTGTTTCCAGAAGTACTCAAGTCCATACACTGGTGTTTGAAGTATCTGGCTAAGAATCAAGATAAGGGTTAGAGGGTCTCCTAACATGTTTTAAGACACCTTTTCTGATATTTCATCAGTTTAACACATGTAACATAGTCCCTACTAGTTGCCAAATTCTTAAAATCTTGTTTCTCTAAAAAGACGAGAACGGATTTGCTCACTTCTGGAAATCAATGCTTCATATAAATATGACAAATAGGCAAAAATTGAAGAAACTGGGGAAGGAAAAAACTTTTTCAAAGCTTTGTAATTCAATACACTTTCAGCAAAAAATTTGGAAAGGTAATATATTGGGACCCCGTTGAGATGACAGTGGTGGTATATAATCATAATTGCACACTACTGTACTCATAGTATTCGTTCATAACACACTTTGTGTAAGTCTCTATTCAATAAAGTATCATTCAAAAATTACATCAGGCTCTCATAAGTATATAAACATGATACCATTTTACTTTTTATGAAGTATACCACAAGTAATCATACCAGTTATATGGTCCTTTGAAAAAAGTATACTGAACTATGCGAGGAAGGTATGGTATAAGCATTTTTTGAAAGTATACTTCCATACTGCAGTGTTGGGATTTCAAGGACAATTTCTGCGGACAATTTTGAGAGCCGTGACTGATTGGAAAACTTGAAGAAATAATGAGGTTTCTTAAGGGTGGTGGAGCCCACTGGGAGATCTTATCATGAAACCCCTGCCTGACAGTACAAGATAAACTGGCAAGAAAATTATTTTGGCTCAGTATCAAGTGAAGTTGTCAGGAGGGAGGAATCAGGCTCAAAAGTGGGCCAATAAACCAACAGTATCCATAAGCCAATATAAAAAAAATCCAAAAAATACTTCCTGCAAGAATGGGAGAAATCACGTCATATGCTGCACAGCCAATGGGGATCACAAAAGACTATTCACCAATAAATAAATAAATAAATAATAGTTTACTTACTGAACATACAATTCCAATGATACAGAAAAGCTCAAATGGTCTTATTAGGGTCGACCCAAGCACTTTGAGGAACCTGCAATAGATATAACAGGTAATCACACCTAGATTAATGTCCTTGCTGCTGTAATCTACAGTTTTACATGGGTACATTATTTTCATACAAATATAATTTCTAGATACATAGTTATCTTTTGCATATCACTAATTTAATAAAACTTCTGTACTTAAATTAACCAAACTTGTGGACATGAAATACAATTAATATAATTAATAAAAAAATTTGGTCTAGAGTCTGATAGGAAAAGTGACATTTGGTTAATCATTCACGCAGCATTGTCATTCATGCAGTACACTGGAATGCAAGCAGTACTAACATGCAGTGTATGCAGTGATGGTCATGACATTTAAGGAGCAATGCGTGGCTGCATCACATCTTAGGTGCAAAAGTAAGCCTAACTTTTAAAATTATTACAAAAAAAGTGGAAGGAAAAAAAAAAAAAAAATATATATATATATATATATCTGTATATATAATTAAATATATATACATATAATAAGCATATATACAGGGTGTTTCAAAAAGATGGACCCGATTCAACAAATATACTGCATTGAAATTGTATATATAGATAGATATAAAGTACCAGTCAAAAGTTTGAACATACCCACATTTTTCTTCGAATATATGTTAAATAAAGAAATAAGCAGCCTTTATTTTGCAAAAGAAGATCTAATTTGTAAATCCATCAAACTTACCGCAATTTGTTGTCATATTTGCAGAGCATTTTTTTTTAACAAGAGCAGTCTTATGACTATAATGATTTTGCAGCTGCACGGCCGTCAAACTTCCCAAAGACATGCTGTACTTGAGGTGGCTTTTCATCCACCACTTCGCCCAATAAGTCCCAAAACCGCTTGACTTTAACTCAGCTGTTGGAAAACAGAAGAAGCTTATTTTTTCGTTTACTATGCAAAATGTGGCATCTTTGAGAATTCCAAAATTTTGGACACTATTCAAACAAGTCAGTTATTCTCTTGTCACTTCTGACTGTTTACCTTTTACAAGATTCTATTTGAGATTGTATAGAGAAGTTAAGTGCTGTGTCATTAGAGAAGCGTGTCCAAACTTTTGACTGGTGCTGTATACGCACACACACATACACTATGGACCAAAATATTACAAACATCTTACATTTTTCCAAATTTGGCGGGCTTTGTCATCTTAAAGTTAATTTTGAGCAACAAAGGCACACAAAATGCCGCAGGGACACTTATATTGACTAAAAATTTTCCTTGCTAACAACTGTACATCTTGAAATTCAACTTTCAACACATATTCCTTCTTATTCTGAATTAGAGCCCCACAGAGAGGGACTGTTTCACCGGTGAAAATGTTGTAGATCTCATGGAAGTAAAGGGCACCTTGAGCAAGGGAGCGAACCATTCCATCCTCTTATGACATGCTGTTCCCTCTGGAAAAAGACTGGCTGGTCAGAACTTTGTGTTTCAGCAGGATAATGACCCCAAAGCACAACTCCAAGCTGTGCAAAAGATATCTTGACAAAAAGGAAAAAGCAGGAGTGCTTCAGAAGATGGTGTGGCCCCCACTGTCACCAGACTTGTCACCCACTGAGTAGCTGTGGGATGAACTTGACTGGGCAGTCAGAGAAGTGCGCCCATCAAGTTCAAAAGAGCTCATGAGGAAATTCTTGAAAACCTGGAATCAGTTACCGGGAAGTTCACTCCTAAAACTGCTGGAAGGAACGCGTAGGATATGTCAGGCTGCAATCAAGGATAAAGGAGGTTACTTTGTAGAAAGTCAAAATTGAGTATGGGTATCTCTTAAAAAATTATTTGTACATTTCTTGTTAAGATATGTGATTCTATGTAATTGTTTTTCGTCATTGGTGATTGCTTTAAGTTAAGAAAAACCAGCCAAACTCTGAAATTGCAGATTCAGGGTGCTCATCATTTTTGGATTTGGTGTACGTAATATTTTGGCCTGTAGTTTCTATATATACAGGCTAAAATATTACGTACACCAAATCCAAAAATCACGTGCACCCTGAATCTGCAATTTCAGAATTTGGCTGGTTTTTCTTAACTTAAAACAATCACCAATGACGAAAAACAATAACATAGAATCACATATCTTAACTAGAAATGTGCAAATTTAGATTTAATTTAAAACAGTGGACAAGGGCTGAGTGGAATATATATTTTTCATTATTTATTGAGAAAACATTTGTCAAGGAAAAGTGAAAAGTCTTTGCTCAAGCGTTCTCCTAAAAGCAGACACATAACTTCAATTTTAAAGCGTAGTTCAATGGATACTAAACACTTGTAAAAGAGAAATGACAAACTGCAAACAGATATGAAAGTAAATCAATTGGCATTCAGTCTGCCATGACAATAAAGTCTTCATGAGCCAATCACACCATGACTGAATACTATCCAAGGAAGGGCACTTCAGCAGAAACTACACTTAAAATTGGCCGCAGCAGTGAGCTGCGTGACCTTGGGCGGCAAAAATTCTCAAGTGCTTTGAAACAGAAGAGGTTGACACACCTAGCTATAATCCTATAAAATCTAGGAACCTATATATGGATCCGTAAAATGCAGCTTCTGTCTTCAAACATGCGGAAATTCAGGACTATTTTCCACTCAAGAGGAGATTCAAAGGTTTTTGACGATACCAAATGTGCCCCGCTGAATTACAGGGTAAATCACAACCCTTGTGTTGCCTAAATTGGTTCCTCCCCCTTTCCAGTAGTCTGCATGCGTTGTGGTTTTGTCTTCCACCCTGGCTCCTTGGTGGTGTCAGTGCCATGCCCTGCTCCTTATATTAAGTTCTGGGCTTCATAAACTTACTTTGTTTTTAGCAGGGTTGCTGGATTGTAATGCTTTATTTGCAACAAAGCCTTCCAGTCAGTTTGTTTCTTCTATATCTGAGCAATACTCTACAATGAGTTTCAATTAATTTACGTTAATCAGAATCCTATTTTTGGATCAAGCTCCAAAGCCTTGCTGTCAGCCTCCAGGATTGGGACTGCATTCTTTGAGCCAGTTTATTAGGAATACCCCCCAAGCTTTCATGGGTCTCCAGGATAGGGACTAAGTTTCTGCTAAGCCCTTCCGTTCTACTGTCAAGTCAAATATACAGGCAAAAGGAATTCACCACCTGGCTTCTGCCCCGTAACGGTCACTGGCCTGGCTCGGACACGCTCAAACCCTCACTAGTCATTACCAACTCAACTGGACTGCACCTCTCCTCTGTTCTGGGCTCTGGCCTTTCGCTCTATTCTTGCCATATTCTTTTTCATAAATACTCTCTTATGGATTGTACCCTGAATCTGCATGTGGTTTCCTATCTTGATCATAACAGAAGTGTATATGAAATTATGTACAATGTCTAAATATTTACCTTCTGATGTACTGCTGTGGCCACAAAAACATAGCATCCTGGGTTTGAATAATCCACTCGATACAAGTCAGATGTAGGTCAGTGAAGCGCTGCAACCAGCAGATACAGAATATGTATGAGACATTGACCCACAATATGCAAAAAACATGCCTTTTCTGACTTTGATTAAGTTAATCTCAGACTACAAGAAATATTTTGTATTACTCCGTCCAGTGATGGAATGCGAAAATATAGTGGTACGTAAAAAATGAATACAGACTTCCTGTCATTATGACCTTGTAAAAAGCAATATAATTAGCTTCCAAAAGTGAGGTAATGGATTGCGCAGAATACTTAAATGGTTGAAAATACCACTTAGCATTGCAAAGGCAACAATGTATAATGTAAAAAATGTGTGGAATGGAATCAAACTGGACGGGAGAAGTATCAAGAGTGTACAAGTGTACAGGCAGTGCAGAAAATGGTTAGGGAGGCAATAAAGTGCCCAAAGCCATGGTTCAAGAATAAGAGCAGTTGGTTGCATTTTGGGATCACTGAGTCTTAAAAAAAAAAAACTAAGCCAAGTATCTAGAGTTCAATGACCAATATCGGACTTATGACTGGAAGAATGTGTTGTAGCCCAGTTGACGTTTTTGGCGATACATACGATTGGCATGTTTGGTTGCAAAAAAGGACTGATAAAAGGAGTACCTCACATCCAGTCAAATATGAAGCTGAATGACTCATGTTTTGGGCATGTTTTACTGCCAGTGGAAAATATGGCTGTTTCTGCTGGGGGGGGGGGGGGGGGGGGGGGTAACTTGGAAAGGGAATTCACAGCAACACAATGACTACAAAGATGCATGAAAATCCAATCATAAAAAGGTGAAAACACATCCATTCTCAGCAATCGCCATCAGTCTCTGTAATTAAATTCAATCAAAATCCCATGGACTGAAGTGGAGAGTTAAACCTGAGAACAAACTCAACAAAATAATAATTATCTTCAAATTACAAGAAACGACTCAAAGCAGTTAGCTGGCCAATATTTTTACACAGATGATTTTCATTAAAAATTGGACAACTTGGTGAAAACCATTAACACGGCAAACGTTTTAAATGAAAGGATTTTTCCCAATTTATTTTGATATAAGATTTGCTCATTAACTGTGTTCGTTTCATATGCAAACATTTTTCCTGTTCTTATGAGGTGCCAATAATTCTGCATCAGACTTAAGTTAGTATATCGTGATATTTCCTGTGTGTGCGCATATGTGTGTGCGTGCGTGCATGTGTACAATGAATATCAGCAACGTGAAAAAGGCAGGACATTGCGTTAATATTTTCAAGGAAATAATTTGGGAGTGTCACTCACATTAGCCATGTCTAGATCTTTTTTTTCTCATTTAATCCAGCAGTACCTTCCAGGTTATGCATCTTCATAACCAAGACAAGATCTAGATCTAGTTCTAGACCTTCACTGTAGAGACTTATAGTTTTAATTAAGCCAAATTTATCAAATGCAGCAAATTTATTCAAACCAGAGGGACTTAAATCCTATTTCAAATTCCAGTTAAGATCTCAAAGATGTCCTGCTGAATTAAGTATCAAAAAATTGTGCAAGATCAAGATATTTGTCGTTTGACGTAATACTATAGTGAAAAATATCACATCCTGGGTTTGAATATTTCCTTCAAGGTTAGGGTGATGTAGCTTCAGTGAAGCACAGCAACCAGATGAAATAATGTGTATGTGATATTTTCCAACAATATGTTTTTCTAACTTTACATCAATTTGAGGGAAAATTCCAACAAAAATCTGAGTTTAAGCAGTTTAGTCTAAGAAAGAAAAGTTTTTTCTTTCATAATTAAACTATTAATCTTCAAAGATACCAGAACTCAGCAATAATAATCCCCTCTTTTGTCTTTATCTTCAGACCTTCAAGGAAAAATTATTCCCCCCCATACCAAACAAGATATATTTTGGAGCTGGAAATCTCATGCTAAATATTTGCGTAAATCAAGATTTTGGACACCAGAGGGGCAGGAGCATTTGTGTTTTGCTGAATATAGTACTACCATAAATTTAGCATGTTACAAATGCCAATTTTATGAAACTGCATTAAATGAAAGTATAAGTAAACTATTTTTATTTCATTTTTCCATCATGACAATTAGTGACACACCCTATGAATAAAAAGTGAAATTCTTACATCTACAAATTGCTGTAACACCATTATCTGTAGATGCGTTGGTGCGGGTATGTGTGGCAAGAACACGTTTTCCAAATACTAGCTGTACAAACAAGAAGTTTGCATTAAGTGAATTTACAATGAAAACTGAAACATAGCTCCATAATTTCAGATGCCTAATTGAGCTAGTTTATTTTTAAAACATGGCCTATTATTCATAAAATAATCCTGCACTTTTCCCCAATGCAGTGTAATGTAAAATCGCCTACGGCAAAACGCATTCAAACAAGCATTTTTTCCAGTAGGACAAAAAAAAAAAAGACAGGAAAAAGTATTGATTATACTACTTCTGCAATATTCCGTCCAGTCCATAAATCAAGCCTCAATTCCAAAATAACAGTCAAGACCATCTTTCCTTTCAGTTCAAATTCAGTTTATCCGAGACAATACCTTTTAATTCTGAGATTAAAAGAATTTTGCAATGTCAGAACTAAAAAATGTTACCTTTTATATTCAATCGGGTTAATTAAAAATAATAATAATAAAAAAAAACACATGTCAATTGTATTAAATATAGTTCTCATATCTTTTACATGCAAGAAATTGCTTGTCATATTTAATTTGGCCAGTTTTAAATACCAACATCAGTACTGAACGAACTAACAATTGTTGATTTCAAATAAATGCAGGGTCATCTTTCTGAATCATGTTAACACAGGAGAAGCTGTTCAACTATTGACGAACTGCACGAAGGTAACCATTATTAAAAAAAAAAAAAAAAAAAAAACAACTTCTATTGTCACAATTCGTATCAATTCTGCGACTTCATTACTCATTTTGAAAAATTTTAAATCGTGACACTTAAAATGCTTTTTAAAAACTCCCAATTTTGTTCAAGTAAAAATAAAAATAAAAAAACCCCGATATTTCGCTCATCAAATCTTCTAAAAAACAAACAAAAAAAAGCTTTGTTCTACACTCATAATTTCAGGTGTGTCCTCCTGTTCAGAAAACCCCATCATTACTCCATTAAATCACCACTCACAGAGGCATTATAGTGCAGACACAAACAACTTTATTTAGGTAAAAGAGATGAATACATAAAGCAGAGATTTGAAGTTACATAGAAATATTTCAGATAGAAAAGTGATTTATGATTGTACTTGTCCTACAATATTCCCTGCGATAAAAACAGCAAAATACATTTAGCTCAAATATTTGAGCATCTCAAGCATACAGCACGAAATGACGATACAATTGCATATTAGCTATTCAAATCCAATGATTGTACATCGCCAATATGTTTCAAAGCATATTTCAAATTATGCAGTGTCTTGTTTTGTTTCCGAACTGTCAATTCTCCTCGGCATTAAATTATTTTGTCATGCTAGACAGGCTAAATCCCTGCAGCTTTTGTACAAAAACTTTTATTCCGAGTGCAAAATAAACAATAGGAGGGCAGGATATGTTTAATGTTGTTGTTTGTTCTTTTTTTTTTTTTTTTTGCAGCAATTTAACAAATGAATACATTTGCCATTTTATTTACATGAAATCTCCAAAATGAGAACCAACTTGAAATACCACAGTATTTCAGTTATTCCCCCACTAAAGATTAAATCAACCAACAAAAATGTCAAAAAATGTTGATGGGAAAATCAATGCCATTGATCAGACACTGCATATTTGAAATGAGCAAGCAGCCAAAACATCACAAACTACCAAACACACTCTAGTGAATATATAAAATAAACAAACAAAAAAACATCCCTA
Source organism: Gymnothorax reevesii (assembly GCA_029721435.1). Taxonomy (NCBI): domain Eukaryota; kingdom Metazoa; phylum Chordata; class Actinopteri; order Anguilliformes; family Muraenidae; genus Gymnothorax; species Gymnothorax reevesii. The sequence goes on along the minus strand of CM056574.1, from coordinate 130,549,003 downwards.
GAACACATTTAAAAAAATCTCTCCTGACACCCAATTGATTTTTAAAAATTGCATTAGCTTTGGAAAATTATGAACGAGTGACTTTTTGTTCGCAGATATAGCAGGTGAAGAAAAAAAGCGACAGAAGTTCCGAAATGGCCTGGATGCCTATGAGAACTGGCCTGGAGTAGCTGGAGCATGTCCGTGTTTGGAAGCCATAGCATCATTTAGAAAACATTCCACTAAAAAACGCAATGAAAGCCATGCAGCGAGCAAAAATGGACGTCATCTAACCTTCATCATTGCATTTACAATCCGACATGCTCTGGGGATTTCAAACATGCACAGGGTGTTTGAGCTTTGAAGGGGAGAAGGGGAGAAGAGCGAATAACTTCAAATCCACTTTCGGGGGGGGGGGGGGAATGGGGGGGAATGGGGGACGATGACCAATAATCCTGTTGCACGCGTCTCATCCTCGGATAAAGGCGCGGGCAAAAGGAACAAAGGATTCTCGGAATGCCCCGTCCTAGAACGACAGCAGCCTTTAAGCAGTGCTGGGCTTCGGACGCCGAAGGGCTTGAATTCACTCAGTCAGTGCAGCCTTCGGACAGGGAAATAAAGAAAACAAGCTCACGCAACTCAAGCGACACGAGGCATAGCCTCGCAAGCTGACGCGGGGCCGCGCCCTGGAAAACAAGGGGTGGCCTCTTTCACAAGGCGCTGTCTCGAAGCGATCGTCACCGCAGAAGACGACGGCGTACAAAAAAACGTTTTATTGTTCTAGAAAGATATTTTCACAGTGCTAGCGGACATCATCATCGGTACATTATATGCAGTACGTTATATGATAGAAAGTAGCTAATTAATTTTCAAACATAGCAATTAAACATTTCAAAAAGAAAAAAAAAAACAACCTATGGCATGCCATGACCTTCCAATCACATATTTCAAACGACTCTTTTTCTTTGTCATTCTGTTGGCTACAGTGCTGGATCTTGGTGCCGCGGCTATTAGGCATTGGCGTCTTGTTTATGCCGCTGGCTGCGAGCTTTATACACCTCAATGAGAAGATCTTTCACGTACTGAATTTCCCGCTCCACCGACTCCGCCTTGTCCCTAAGCTCTCGGTTACGCCCCTCTAGCCCATGGAGCTCCTCCTCCAGGGAGTCAAGCTCCGCCCTCTTGCGCTGTCGATACCTGCAGAGCAGAGACCACGCAGCAGCACAGTTAATATGCTATGATTGACAGATGAAAGACGTCCTTTCCCTCATTGAATGTACCAAACAGCTCGTTGGCACTTAATCATATAGGTTCAGCGCTCATGTTATTCCCCAAGAAATATTGTCATCACCATATGACACCCATTAAATCTGGGTTGTTTACTTTAAAGATAGCTAGTAATGACTAATATCAATGAATAACAAGCCCATGATTCATTTAAATTAATCATCAAACTTAATATACTTTTTAAAAATCTTGATTCTGAATCAACCACTTGTCAAAAATTGCAGGCGTTTTCATTCATCCAAAGCCAAAGGGGCATTACCAAAAAATTGACTACATGACCAACATGCGAGCCATCATTCAACCTACAAGGTCATCCAATTATTGGCTTTGGAGATGGAAAGGTTTCAAATCCAACATCTTTGACTACATCAACTTCCTTCTTCAACCAACCAGGATTCAGTGCAAGAAGCTTACGCTCATCTGAGTGTTTCGGACTTCTCACCTGTGAGCCGCAGTCTTGTTCTGGTCTCTCTTCTTCTGCTTGCGCTCTACACCACCATGCTCCACCGGGCCTCCGTCCAGCTCCACTTTCAGCTTGATGCCGCACGGGTCGTCCTTCAGAACCGGGATGGGTCTGAGGCCACCCGGGCCCATCTGGACGCCCTCCCCATCTCCCCGAGACAGGCACTCGCCACCCTGGTCTCCCAGGAAGTCGGAGAAGGCGTATTCGCCGTGCTGGCAAGCGGACTCAATGGACCCCGCCCTCATGTGCTCGTCGACCGAGCCCAGAAAGCCATGATAGGTCTCCACGGCTGCTGGGGGCGGGAGGAAGCAGCCCTCGCTCCCAATCATCTCAGACTCGTTCACCCTGTCGCCGTGCAGAGTTTCCAGCTCCACACTGTCCTGCCTGATATCCTTCAACCCGTATAGCATCCCGCCATCCTTCCTGTGTGGGTTCTCCAACGGACCCCCAACACAGTACCCCCTTCCCATCTTCTCCCCACCACACACATCCTCTGCAAAACAGTAATTCTCTTCCTCTTTCAGCAATATGGCGCAGTCCCTAATCTTGACCGCGCTACCTAAACAGTACCCCTTACCTATAGCCTTCTCATCCTCCACGCAGCAGTAGCTACCTGCTGCATCTAAGCTACCTGAGTTATTGCCTTTGGAACTCCAGATATTTTCCAACCCCTCACCGACTTTCAGCCCATCGCAAACCCGCTTTCGACTATTACCGCTCGGGCGACCGCAGTTGTACGGGACAGGTCGAGGCGTTTTGGGTCGGCCGATGGGGCCACCACAGAAGCTCAGCAGGTCGAGTTCCCCAGTTGCCAGGGTAACAAGAAGTGGGCTAGATTCTGATTGGCTAGAGCCGTAAGACGCGTATGGCAGCTGGTAGTAAGACTGTGGCCCCATTGCTGGGGGAACTTTGTCACATTTTTCCAATTTCTCCGCTCTCTTTGGGGTGGATTCGGACAGGAAGTAATCCTCCAGTTGAGCAAGTTCCTCCTGCAGTAGAGATGTCATGACCTCCAAGTCAGAGGGGACCTGCACATCATGTTGAGGGGGAGAGGGGGGAAGGGACGAGCTGGGAGAGGAGTGAGAAGTAGGAAGGTAAGAGGAAAAATCGACTTTTTCCGTCATCCAGTCAGCAAGACCATCACCTAGAAAACAAAACAAAAAAAAAAATCAAAAATTAAAAAGTAAAAAAAAAAAGAAAAAAAAACTCATTAAAATGAACAATTGGCATTGAATGGCGCTAGCCAATACGCAAAGTACACAAGAATACATAAGACAAGGGTGTGTCCTAGCCTTGGCCCTAAATGTATGGAGTTCATGCTACGTCCTTTCGTATTTCAAAGTTAGCTATGGATCCATCGGAGAAAAAAAAAAAATAAATGAATGAATTAAGACACTCAAGCGACAGGCTAAACGTAGTAGGTGTATTACCACACAACCACCGTACACTGCATGCGTTTCCAAAATATTTGATTAGTTTTACTCACTGTACGAGGAGAAGGCGCCTGCTGCACTGCGGTTCCCACCTGGAATGGGGAAAAATAAAAAACCCGTTTCGTGGCAACTTACCAATTAAGTGCTGGCTCTCGGCTGACTCCTCCCCCCTCCGTCCCTGTGATTGGCTGGGGTTAGCCAGTCGGGGAGAGAGAGCGAGGGGGTCTGCCGGGCAAACGAGAGGAGTTTTCCAGAGAGGAGCCGATGCCGCCATCATTTCTTCGGTTTCGATTCAACACGTCAAACGTACGCAACGCGTGAGAGTTTGCGAGATGAGCCACAGAGGACAGAGCTGGGGGAGCATTGTGAGACCTGGGAGAGAGGGGCAGCCAAGGTGCAACCATCGTCAGACGTCACGTGAATAACTTAAGGACCTCCATTTAACTTCAGGACACCCCCGCTCACACAATCACACAATTCCATCAAACACTGTGACATGTCATACAAGAGCAAGTCGAGGGTAAACACAAAATGCACACAAGCACCTTTATGCCAGTTTGTGGTCATAGAGATGACCAGACAGAGGTGTTTTAATGACTCCAAAAACATATTTCTAAAATGCTATTCAATCAATAATTTTCCAATTCAACTAAAGCATGGCCATAATTTTAACTGAATTATCAAAGTTGTTCCACTGCATTACAGTTAATTCAGAAGCAGACAAAGCCATGTATAAAGCAGTCTAGGCTAATCTTTTTTTTATTTTACCAAAAGCAAAAGGCACCCCAGACACCCCAGAGATCACTGCATTATCACTCAAGTTATTTTAGCAACAGCTACTCATACCACATACTAATGGACAATGACCAGAGCAAGGTTGCTATAAATATACAGACAGCAAACCACCCAGTTTTCAAATTACCCATTTCTCATGCTGTGGAAAAGTGTGAATTATTTTGACACAACTAAAGTGAGCAGATGAGACTCGAGTTGGAAAATATACAGCGATAGACTAGGGAACACGAGCTGTCTACTGGACAGACTGCGAATTACACGCAAGCACACTCTCAGAATGGAAACTTTTCTCCTCCTCTTCGCCCACGCACTGAATTATTCTCAAGCTGACATGTCCATGCGTATCCATTAAGCAGGTTATACTACACAAGAGAAGTACGCAGACTGCATCCAGCACATTTTCCAGTCTAATTCTCAATTTTACGAAAAGTAACGCTAGCTTTGTAGGGAAATGTAAAATTATGATACGAGGAGAATATGTTACTGTGTCCACGCCGGCAAGAATGAACAAAAATAAAGCAGATTCAACTTCTTCAACGCATTTTTTTAAAGAAGTGGACGAAGGTACAATATCAGACAGGACGTCATCCGCTAGACTACTTGGGTACAATTTGTACTGCTATAGGAACAATATGCTGGCCAATTAATCACATCAATGGCTTTGCGTCAATGTGCAAGTGGTCGAAAATCTTCACGAGTTTAAAACTGACAGTGCTGTCAACTCACTATTCTGCTGAGTTTAAAAAAACTTTGACTCTTCACGTGACGTAGCTACATAATTAAAGGATAAATGGCTAAAAACGTATTATACAAAGATTGCTGAATAAAAAAGTAATACATAGACGTCCACCCAACCACGTTTCCCGACAATGTCAAACGTTACTGATGCCTGACAACCACCATGATAACCTTCGTTTGCAAGCAACCTGACATGATGGACCGTCGTCAGTGCATCAGCCAGCAACACTGACGTTTCAACTCCAGCACGCAGTCAGTTTTCTGAGCCTTCTTCACCTTTATTAACCTTTCAGAAGTAAGGGTATTCTACCACAGTTACTTCTAATCCATCATGTTAAGTAATCAACAATTATACAGATAGCGAGGGAGCAATTTGGAAATTTATTTACAACACACAGGACGACTGGTAACTGAAGTTGATCAGGAAACCAACTGAGGTTGGCTAATACACAAATGGCAAAATAAACTGGCAGAACCAAATTATTTTGTTGGAACAACAGCACCAGCATCTTTTGCAACAAGCTTTTCCCAACTTACTTCCCACAATTTATGAATTGGAAAACTGGCCTCTGCCAGGCTATCTTGAATAACTCAGGCATGCGAATACCACGCCTGAGAGCTTGTCAGCCGAAGTAAATCAATGAATGTCATCCTTTTCAAACTGCAATCAGATCTTGTAACTAATGCAATTAATAACCATGACATATATCCACCTTAATAAAACCATGCCTTCTGATCGTTAACGTGATCAGATTAGCGACTTTCTGATTCGCTGTAACTAGCCAGCTAGCTAGCTCACTGCTAAGGTTAACTGGCTAACGTAAACCAAAGTTTCAAGCGCAAGCAACTTGACTAATAAGAATGACAAAGTAAATGAACTTACTCCATTCTTGCTGAATTTCGTGTAGGTATGGAGTGCGTTGCAACAGCAAAGCACAGAGATTGTTCGGTCGATGAATATATCAGTTTAAAAAGCCATAGTTCCCTCAATATGATCGGGAAAGGACGCAGTTCTGCTGTTGCTTTGTTGTGGTAAAGTTAATTTAATGAAAGTAGGTCTTCACCCACACCCAGCAACCAACCGCGTCACGGGGCAAACACACGTCTGAGATCCCTCCGCAGACCATTGAGCGGACTCCCCCAACCCTCCCCCTCCCACGTCCCACAAGTTTCTCTATTTTTTTATGGGATGGGTATATCATTGCATTCGAATGGCCAGACGAATTAAACCAGTTAGTAAAATTATGCATGGAAGGATATCGCTTCAGAAGAATAAAAAAAGTAACTGATGTATGTTCCAAAAAAGTTTTCAGTTGTCAAAATCATGTTGAACCCTCGAAGTGCAGATACCTCCTAGGTGTGTCTATTGCCTTGTTTTTAGACGTTCCTTAAAACTAAATAATTAAACAGTTATATTATTTTCCCATTAAACGAGGACTATTTGACACACATAATGAGGAAGGACACAATATTATACTCAAGAGGTGAATAAGTCATATTGCAGCCCTGTTGCATCAGCTCTACAGACCGCAGAGAAGACTTGTTGGATGTCGTCAGTCTGTCGCTGCTTCATTGGCTCGGTAAGAAATGTTTGATTGGCTGACAGTAATACAGCCACCATCCCTCGTGTTTACCCCCTTGACCACGTGTTTCTTGTAAATATCCCGAGTGAGAAGACGTGTAGTTCATGCAAAAAGTATCGGCTTATTGTAAAACTTTTATGATTTTACAGGATGCTTTTGAATGGATGCAACATGTATCTAGCGGAAAGAATGTCGCGTGTTTTATTTAAATCAATTATATCACGATGACCGTAAAATCATAGCTTAATTATCGTTCTCTTGTCTGTACGCGAGTAACGTAACGTTTGGTAAGTGGGCTATACAACATCGTGCTGCCCGTGGAGCCAGTTAACTTTTTTAAGGGAGGCGATTCACGATTTCAAAGTTGGCGATATACTTCGCATCACCACAGCAACGCCTCGGGAAGACTGTAGTTGCTATGCGAAGAGTCCTGTAGTTTTTTTCCCCCTCTCCTAGCGAAACCAAAAGCTGATTGAAGCAGCTACGTCTTCCTGTTGCTATAGCAATAGTGAACACTGCCCCCTATTTTAGAAGTGTTTTCTGGTTGCTGTTGCCATGGATTCTGCAAAGCATCTCTTTACTCCGTGTTTACAGTGTGCTTTATCTTCCCCGAGCGCTTATCACGGGTTTCGTCCATATCGCAATGTTTTTACTCTTTACTTAATTTTAAGATTTGCGGAGAGTCCTCACAAAACCATTGTACTTGCAATCTCCATTGTAAATTTGGTTTTACTTATTGTATTACTGGTATTTTATTGTCAATGCAGAAAGCTAAACGCTTAATTGGTATCATTTGTCATTTTGCGTGTACACTTTTAAATGGAAGTAATACTTGTAAATATTTCAAAGGGAATACACATGCAGTTTTTATTTTGATGTTATTATTTATTTATTATTTTTGTACTGTAAAGTCCTTCACCATGCCCTGTACAATCAATGCTTTGTAAAATAAAACATAACAAGTGAAGTGTAATGTTAGAAATTTTAGCAATGTAACCAAAACAATTACACCCATATAACATCTTTGTCATCAAGGAATGTATTTTTCTGTAGGGGGAAAAAATACATTTATGAACCACCATGTGTTGCTGTAGACATTACTTTTTTCTGGAAATGAAAGAATGGGTTTCTTCCTTGAGGATGCGGCATTTTGTGTGAGAAAGTTTGGTGGAGTCGCAGATTGTGGTCCTGATGCAATCTTCATGACTGTGGCAGTAATGGAGATGGAGAGCTTGCTGATGCTCTGAGAGTCTCCAAGGAAGACTCTGACACCTCGCTGCTTTAATTGGTCCAAGGAGGCTTGTTTGTGCAGATTGAGTGTGGAGCAGCAAGAGAAACACATGGTGCCTCACTTGGGTCTTTATAGTTGTTAGCACATCTTTAGCCTGTTTTCTGCATTGAAGTCTGAAAATAGGGACAGCATGGTTCATAAAAAGTGCACAATTATCAAAAAAGTGTAAATGCTGAGGGAGGACTGTCTGACCACATGTCACACTGCCAAGCTCCAGTGCTTTGATCCTTACAAATGAGCACGCTGTGTTTACAAACATATTCATTCTAGTATGATGTTGTACAAGTAAATGCTGAGTGCAATTTAATTGGTTTCAACTTATATGCAATGTAGCCAAAACTTTATAATAGAGTGGTATAAAAACTGATTGTCGTGTCAAAAAGTTAGTATCAGTTCCCACACAAATGGATTGCATCAACCAAAAATCGTGTTCTACAACCTCAACTTGGAAAAAGTTCAGATGGTATGGAATGTGCTCATTAAACAGAAAGCAGAGATTTCCAAAGTTACTTTGAATTGTTTTCATTATTTCATTGCGGGCAATATATAGAAGATTTAAAAAAAAAAAAAACTTTTCCCCTTCTGGTCATCTTCATTTTATGTTTTTATATATCCATTATGCATCCATTCCTGTATTCCAAAGAAGTTGGAGCAAGGACAATTTAGGATGTGTAATGAGCTAAAAATTTGAATATTGATGTGATTTGAAGCAGCTGTCAGCAGGCAATTGTTAATAACAACTTTGTATCAAAGCAGCATCCAGTAAAGGCCTAGTTCAGGGGTGGCCAACCCTGATTCTGGAGAGCCACAGTGTCTGCTGATTATTTGGTGTTACTCGGCGCTCGATTGATGGATTAAAGTAGTTGATTACTCACTTAACTGATCTCACCTGGTGTCTCAGGTTTAATTTGGTAATAATGAGCCAATTAAGCGATTAGCAGTAACCCACAAGACTCCGAGAGCCATTTAAGCAGTCATGCAGGTTGTGACAGCAAACTATGTGTTAACGAAGATTTATCAATGTGGTTGGATATTTAGCATAGTTGTAATGCTGACAAAGTAGAAGTACAGAGCACAGATAAAAATTTATAGAGCAGGGGTGGATAACGCTGGTCCTGTAGAGCCAGAGGGTGTGCTGAGTTTAGTTTTCTCCACCCGATTTAAATCTAAGACACCAGGTGAGATAAGTGAAGTGTATAATGCACTGCTGTAATTCATCGATCAAGTGCTGAGTAACAGTAAAAACCAGCAGACACTGCGGCTCTCCAGGACCAGGGTTGGCCACCCCTGGCCTAGTTGTTCAAGAGCAGAGATGGGCCAAGGATCTTCACTTTGGCCACCGAAGTGTGAGAAAATCTATAAAACATTTAAAAACAATGTTCCTCAAAGAAACATTGGATGGGATTTGGTTGTTTCACCCTTTATGGTGCATAAAATACAGTATATTAAAAGTTTAAAGAATCAGGAGAAATTTCCTAATAAAAGACAAGGGCACAAGCCTAAACTGAATATCCATGATCTCCAATCAATTAAGATGGCACTGCATCATGAACCATCTTCATTATCTATCAGTGATATAACCACATATGTTTCAGGATTTATTTCGCAAACCTTTGTCAAGTACTATAATACATAATCACATACAACTACATATGCTGCCTTCAACATTATATGTTTTCTAGGGATGCTCATGATCACTTCAACAAGACAATACAAAACCACATTCTGGAGGCATTACAAAGACCTGACTGCATGAGAGGAGGGTGAGGGCTCTGAACTGGCCTACCTGCAGTCCTAACTTGTTCCTGATAGAGAACGAGTGGCACAATATGAAATGTAAAATGCAACAACCAAGGCCCCATATTTTTGCACGGCAAAAGACTTTTTTGCGGGAAGAATAGGAAGAAAATTACTCCTGAAATAGTCAATCAGTTGGTGTCTTCAAAACCCCAAACATTCATTAAGTGTTGTGAAAAAGACTGGGAATATTGCAAAGTGGTAAATACTGTCCCGATGAGACCCGAATCAAACTTTTTTTAGATGCAATGTCAGCAAGTTTGGTGTCGAAACAGGGATGCATATGAAAAGGCCTTGACCCCCTCATACCCATGGTGAAATATTTTGGCCGATCAGTGATGTTTTGGTGCTGTTTAAATCTATAGGTGTAGAGACACTGGTTAAGATCAGTGGCTTAATGGATTCCTCCAAGTATCTGGACATTTTGGCTGACAGTGTGGTTGCTTTGCTCAGAAGACTGAGATTTTGCTGTATGTAAGGCTTTCTGGCATGACAGTGAGCTATAGGACGCCTCAAAATCCACACCAGAATGGTTCCGGAATGACAAAAATCAATGTGCTGCAATGGTTTCTCAGTCACTAGGCCTCAATTCAATCAAAAACCCACAGGCTGAACGGAACATTCAAAAAACTGAGAATGTGATGCATGTTGGAAAGATCTGCTTAGAGGAATTGTTCAAAATTACAAATTGCATCTTTTCCTTGTCAAATAGTATAAAAAGATTCTACACTGTTATCCTTGCCAGAAGTGGCTGCCAAAAACACCAAATCAGCCAATTATAATGAAACCTAAATATTGTAGAATTGGTATCTTTATTAGATATATGTTCAAGTTTCCTTGGTACCATATATAAACAAGTATATTTTCCACTGATCTGTATTGGATAACTATATAAATATTATATAGTTATTCTTTATAGATCAGTGATATTTTCCCATATTGGCATTTTGACTTCACCCCAAAATGTTATTATTTAGTATTTTTATTGCATATCCAGACAAGGGTGTGAATAATTCTAGAGCCCACTGTATACGTACTTGTGTTTGTGTGTGTACAGTATGTGTGCATATGTGCATTCATGTAGTCTTGCAGTAATGCTTACATTTTAGGATTCTGGTGAAGGCCCATACTGCTCCTATTTGTGTCTTTTTTGATGGCACCGAAAGGAAAAAAAAAATGAAAAGAACTTTCTGGTGACCCTTGCCTATGCAAATAAGGTGCAGTCAATCACCCCAGCACAAGTATAAATGGCCACCAAAGGGAGACTCATCATTACGCTAAGATCCAGTAAGATGCTCTTATGCCTGTTTAATGAAAGGCTTCATGAGGGGATGATCATTACATCTTACTAATGCCTCCCGAGGAGGGTATCATGTCCTGCAATTAAGCCTTTTTTTTTTTTTCTTGATGTGAGCCCTTTATATCTATACATCTTACTGCTTGAAAGTTCATGTATTTAAAGATGTATAAAGGGCCTGGCAAACTGCAATTCACAAATTAACAAAACAGTTTCATTCATCCTCAAATGCTAGTAAGAGCTGTAACAAGTGATGTATCTCCTGTTGTATGGCTTGGGCAGTATTCAGATATAATAAATATATACAGTCTGGTAGACATTTTGCAAAGCGTGCATTTCCCCCGAGTTTCTGCATTTGTGCAAAATAAAACAAAAAAATTGAGATATAATTTGTCCTCTGTTCAACATGTAATCATCATTACACCTTCCCATACATATTAATTCATTACAACAATAAAGCAGCCACGTGCATATTACTGTTTGGACATTTTATAATTAGTTTGGATATTTATTTCTTTGTATGGTATTGTACATAAACTGGTAATATTCAAATAAAATACACAACGTCAATCGACATCTTGATACATGTGATTAAAGTCTTAAAAATCTGACATATGAAGGTTTCTTGCTTTTCACTTTCTAAAGTGAGATATGGCACCTCACACTTTGTTTAATAAACAATGTTTATCATAACTGTTCAAAATTATACTTTTGTCTGAATTGAGGAGAAAATAACGTGTTTTGATATTTTAGCTGCACACGCGCACGCTTTTGTGTGTGTGTGTGTGTGTGTGTGTGTGTGTGTGTGTGCGTGTCTGTGCATGCGTGCGTGTATGTGTGTGTGTGTGCGTGTCTGTGCATGCGTGCGTGTATGTGTATGTGTGTGTGTGTGTGTGTGTGTGTGTGCATGTGTGCATGTGTGTGTGTGTACACTGCAGCTATAATATATATGACATTTAGAGAGCAACAGCCATATTCTTTTGTGACCAAAGGCGGAGTCTGATACCCAAACTTTCTAAGCATGCGTGAGTCGGTGTTTGTGTGTGTGTCTTTGTTCAGCATATAGTATGACTAATCACACTCTCTCTACTCTGAAACACTACTCACTTATATCCTAATTTTCAGCTTTTTATTTATTTTAGGAGGGTTGAAAATGGACAACCGATGTCATTCAGTATAACCACACTGCCATGCCCACTTTCAGAGGTGCAGGGCTGAAATGCAATTCCAAAGTAGTTTATGTGCCAGAGATGTTGCATACCAAGTTCTCAAATTTGATCCAATTTTGTGACCTTGAGAGGCTATGGCTCGAATTGTTTACTGACGACAGACGAGCCCAGTCAATGACGACAAAGTCTAAATTCCCTTAATAATTCATCTGATAAAGTATGTGCATTACACTTCGTTCATGATTTTGTTGTGACATTCAAGTGAGATTTGCTACACCCAAAATACATATAAAAAAGTGCGTACATTATTGTGATAATGTCTTATGCTCTCCCTGACACAAAAAGTGGACGTTTGACCTATTTTGACTCCATTTTCAACAATTTCTGATATGTAATCAGTCCTTTCAGATGAGTAAATTTCAAATTCTCAGTTTTTATATGTAGCGCATTTTTAAAAAATTACTGTCTCGTCTCAATATGAAGAAATCACAGCACTTTCAACCAATACATTTTGGGAGACCATACTGATTGGGACAAATGGTTTCATAGCTTTTTAGTTTGCGAGGTGTGTTCTTTTGCAAGGATCAGTGAGCTTCTATTTATTCTTGGCATTTGATTGCCTGTTATCCTGGTATATGAGCTTTACATGGGAGAGTCAAGGAAACCATTATGATGTTGAGAAACAAAAAGAAGGCCAAACCCTTTAGGAAAAAGCAGAGAAGACCGGTAGCTCTGAATAATAAGAGTAAATATAAAAAGTATGTCGGATGCTCTTGGAAAAAGGGGGAAAATAATTATTCAAAAATAAGAAGGCAATCCAGGCACTTACATGTGAAAATGGAAGGAAAAAGTCATTAAAAAGCCTTTATTATAGTGGTTAGAACATTAAAAAGCCAACATGTTTCGACCACAATGGGTCTTCATCAGGGCTTCAAACCAAAAAGAAGGCCAAACCTTTTGTTTAACAAATCAACAACTGGATACTTTATAAAAATAAGACAAAGTACGCTCAACGGTAACAATGGACCTGGTCTGCCACAGATCTCTGTAGTTGATGACAGATGGATTCTTGGTGTTATGATGAAAAATTCAGAAAAAAACCCACACTAGTGGTTATACAGGGAGACACAAACTACTGCTGAGGCATAAAGACCTGATGGACAGATTGATTAAGAAGTACAGTGAACTAAATTCATTGGCAGTTACTTTTATCTGAAGCAACGTACTGCAAGTGCAGGGTTATTGAAATGGCTACAAGACAAATCAGACATGAAACATTTCATAGGGAGCATCAGCTCAGTCATGAAAAGTTACTCTTAGACTATGCAGTTGGCTATGTTACCAGAGCACGAGTGACTAAACAAGCGGAAGATTGCAATAAAAGCGATGAAATACTACAATGCAGGGATAGATTTAATTTATCTTATCTAATAATATTATTCTCTTTTTTTGGTGGGGGGGAGGGGGGGAGGGGTTAACAGTTTGAGTTTGCGCTGTGCCAGGTACTGTCTGAACAAAGGAATCATTAGCACTGAAACAGCTAAAGGTTCTCCACCATTAGATGAAACTTAGATTGGCTTGTATCGCAGGTATGACAAGAGTGAATGTGGAGAGTGAGAGGAGCTGCACATTCTCATGTCTTTCATTGGCATCTTTGGTGGTCATTGGTCATTTACCTGCCAGTAAGATCAGTAGAATAAATTCTGAAGTGTACACAAACAAATCTGGTCCAGTGTCCAATGTTTCCAAACTGAATGGATGGCATGTCATCCTACATTGAGTCAGCGTGACTTCAAAGTAGTTATACAAAGCCAAATACTAAAATAAATCCTTTGCTGGCCCTTCACCCGATAATGAATTTCATTGTGTATTTATAAGTTAACTACCCGCTAGTACAAAGAGGAGCTAAATACAACTCCAGTACAGGCCATGCAGGTCATGACCAGAGAAAATACCCTGCAGATGGTCATGGCTATGGGTTACAGATGTCAAGCAGTCATTTCATACAAAGGATACATGATAAAGGAATGAGCATCACTACTTTTGTTTGCGCAATAATGCGAACATGTTTTAAAATATACAGTGCCCTGAAACGGAAGGGGCTATACACTGTACGAAAATACTGTACATTTTGTCTGCTGTAATTTCAGCCTGGAAAAGTTTTAATGTTTATACAAACCTTTTAACAAAAGTGGAAAATATTACATTGCAATTCTAAAATTGTGGATTGCCGGGCCAAAGAAAAAAGTAAATAAATAAAAATGGATGATTTAGAGAATTTGCGAGTGCAAATTAGAGTAGACAGTGTGTTAAGAATATATTGTGTAACCTTACTTTAAATGGAGGGGTTTGAGCCTCTTGCCCTGGGGCTGGTGTTGGACAGGGGTGGCCTCTGTGTTGTTATATTATGTTTTTGGTTATTGCTGTATTTGGTGCTATTGCTCATTTTGTCCCTGGAAACAAGGTTATAATATGAACATTTTCAGAACCTGCTCTGTTATTATAATAATAATTATTATTAATATAATAATTAATATCATTATTTTTTATATTATTAATTATTATATTAATATTATAATTATTACAAAGAAAATAAAACCAAGCCCCATATACTGCTGGTGTTCCTCACTCTACCTTCTTGTAAACCATGTCAAGGCTGGAGTTGCCGTGCGCTAAGAGTGACACACCTTACTGGCCCGATGTCACGGTGAAACTCAAGGTTCTTTCTCCACCGGACTGGAGGGCACAAGGGGAAAGAATAATTTGCTTTTCCCCAATAACTTTTGTGTGTACATACATAGTGCATGGCCGTGTGTATGCCCACATACAGAGAGCGGATTGAGCGTGTGCATGTGCGATTGCCTTCTTGTTTGACATGGGCATCTTGTGTTTCAGTTATTCAGACTGGATGCCTGAGGGCAGCGCATCATCAAAATGCTGATTAGAGGTTTAAACATCGAGTTTTACGGTGTAATACCTCTGTCCATTTCATTATGAAAAAAAAATGGCTCCAACTTCCATAATTTCAACACTTTTTAGTTGTGAAGTTAATAAAACTCGAGCCAAATACACTTTGAATCCTCAATTTTGTTAGGCAAATTGCAATTATGAGTTTGATTGATAACCCAACACAGGTTGAAACAGCAGAAGTTGCATTTTTTGTTGAGCATTGTCTGGGATTGTATACACAAACACACACACACACACACACACACACACACATATACGTATACATATGTGTGTGTGTGTGTGTGTGTCTGTGTCTGTGTGCGTGTGTGAGTGTGTGTGTGTTTGTGCTTGTTTATGAGAGAGAGAGTGTGTGTGTATATCTGTGTGTTTGACTAATTCCACTGTCATTTTCTACACTATTTCACTGCAAAGGAAAAAGT